>CM049105.1:1200000-1800000 GCA_026725115.1 Cercospora janseana
CCGAGCCCGACTATTCACTGTTGGTGTTTGTGACCTTTCCCTTTACTCCCCTCTTTGCTCTGCAGTGCTTCGAAAAATCAGGCTTCATGTTTCAATAATGATTGCGCGCTTCGCGCACAGATTATCTTGCATTGTATTGACTACATCTTCTTTCGCGCACGGAGTAGTGCTCTCTGGGCTCAGGAGCAATTGCAGTAAGGAGATCTGTAATCTACGCAAGATTGGCGCTGATCCGATCAGATTTCCCAAGATAAGTGCAGCTAGGTCTGTCGGCGTTGATATTCCTGATGAGCAGTCCTGCCTAAAGCGACATTGCACTGCCTGCAGCGGCAGGAACTGAGACTGAGGGATTGATACCCAGCTCCCAACTCAGAGATTCGCCCTCAGTGCGGCTCAGAGTAATGATAGCCGGGTCAGCAGGATTGAATGAGTACATAAGACCAACGTCAAGGCCGAAGCTCCGATGTCCTTTCAGGCGCCATAGACCCTCATATTGGCCATGAGAGTCACTGATCTTGTTGAGCTCTGGAAAAACTCTGCTGCCCTCTGTTATATCCATATACTCGAATCCTTCAGCAGTTTCTTTTTCAGTAGGGACAAGTGACCTCAAATGTACTTTTGCTCCGACTTCTGTCAGTAAACAAACAGGATTAAAGTCGAAATCGAAACCCAGAGCAGCCTGGCTAAACCCTGTGTTCGGTTGCAGATCCACGATGCGGAGGTGCCAAGGTCTCTCGAGCTCAAGATAGCCATTGTGTTCCGGTAGATCACAGGACAGGTAGTGCCTTGGGACTCGAAAGCCGTTCACTCGTCTTATAGAGCCAATCTCGGCACGCCGCAAATCGTGGGAATTGGGCACAAAGAGGTGGACTTTCCTAATAGGTCGACTGGCGGACTCGCCATAACAGTCCTCCCCATAGATGCGATTCTTGTCCGCGAAGACCCCGCCACGGCCGTCGAAATTGATTCTTGCGTACTGATCATCCGCGGAGAGACGACGTAGAAATACAGCTAGGCGGAATCCACATTGCTCGCTGTCAATGAACGCCAGATATGTGTCCACCGCGTATGGTGTGATCTCCAGGTAGATTGATAACCCTCGATTTGTTACAGAGAAAGGTTCTCGGCGACGTGTCGAAGTTACGATTCCCGTCGCCGAACAATCTCGAAAGCATTGAGGACTCGGTGCAAGGAGGCCTGAAAAATCACCTACTGCCTGGTTCATTGACCAGGCGAATATTGAATGGTCGTACTCATGCTTGATAATCTTCCTTTGAAGTCGAATGAAGGCTTTTTCGGCTCCTTCGCCATAGATCGGCACCAAGTTCACGTCAAAAATGCCCAACAAGCAGTAGGCGAGATCTTCTGGGCGAGTGGTCTTGCGGCATGCCGCCCATGACATTTTCTGCCCGACAGAGTATCCTTGCAGATCTTCCGCTGCCAGGGCTTTACGATGGATCCCGGTTGCCTCTGCAATTTCAGCCGCAAGCATTTCTTTGGTGCCTAGATAGTTCCAGTTAGAATCTAGAAACACTACGAGCGAGGGAGCAAGCAGTTCTTGTAGAGTCCAGCCTCGCTTGAACCATTCGCTCTTGCGGAAGGGTTTCGAAGCCGTTCGCTTGACAACGTCGTGAAGATAGACATAGCAACGCTCCGCGTGGCGATACCAGGTAAACATCGAATTAATAGACTCGACAAGCTCAGAACTGCTCTTCTTGTCGATACAGCAAGTATCGATCCAAAGCCACCTGACCGTAGGCACGTACTCCCGAATGTACTCCGCAAAGGCTTCAAGCTTCTTGTAACCAGCAGAGTCCATGTTCTGCCTATTTTGTACATCTTCTAGGGTCGCTTCAGAATCACCCCATCGGTGCGATGCGATCGCGTACGGCCTCGGCGTCTTCGCTTCATCGAATTGGCACAATTTGAGGGTATTTACGCAGAGCAGTCGCATGGTTCAGCACGTTCGTTGTCGTCCGTGGCGTTTGGCTTTGTCGCCTCATTCAAAGAGTCCAGGCGAGTCTAGGTGTGCATGGCGCTGTTGACTTTGTTGCGCGTGCTGATATCGCACTGATGGTTATCTTGGAGTGCATTAGAGACAGGTCGCGAGCACGGAGTGAAGCAATGCTACACTGGCGGGGCAGTGCATCTCGAGCTGAAGGCGCTTAGCACACTCGGCTTGGTCGCAATGGCGCCTGCCTCAGCAGGTACCGACCTGGGAGCGAGCGTGCATAAATCCTCATCATAGGAGCACGACAGGCTCTACTGCGGAGTTTCAAGCTCAGCACGACCTTCGGACTGAATCACGCCGTGTCATCGGTATTCCAGACAACGAGCAGTCCATAGTAAGGCAATACGAGAAACGCGTTGTTCAGCTACAACAGGAGCGGAGTCGATCGAAAACGCCGTGAGACGATGAAGGCAATGAACTATGTGATCAAAAGACGTGGCAGGCAGGAGAGATGGTCATTCCACAAGGCTAATGTGATGTCGAGAGGGCGCAGATGTGTATAGGAGAATATTGACGTGGCTGCGAGGTGAACGTATCTGTGTTCTGGCTCGGCACGGAGGGTGGCTCGATACGCAAGGCCGGAAGTCGGAACAGGCGATGCTCAAGGGCGAGTGCAAGAAAGTCGTGACATCTTTCGTACGCTTTTTGCTGTGTGAAACAATCTGAGCAGGTTCAGCGGCTGCAAAGCGTGAAGGGCGTCCAGCAAGGCAGGCTCGCAAAGTCAGTACGGAGAATGCAGTAGCAGCATCCCGAACAGAGGGATTGTGCTTGCACCGGTTCGCCGTCAAAGCCTCCTGGCAAGCAGCCCGCAGCACACAAGCGTTCATCAACCTCTTCGTCAGTCTTGCCCTCGTACATGCAGGGAGTGTCTCCGATGCATTGCCGCTGATGTATCCTGGCCCTAGGAGAAGAGTAATTTGACTCAAGTCGCAGGAGATGAGACGAAGAGGCGAGGCGCGCGAAGCTTTCGCAGGATGCACGTGAGGGATGCAAGAGACACGCGGCGCATTTGACTTGCAGCTTGGCGAGCAGATGTGTCTGATAGCTGGGAGAGGCTCGACAATATCCTTCTCCAGCTACGAGCGGGATACGCTCGGAGACTGATGAAAGTGTATGCGATCGTGTCGGCCATCAAAAATTGCGCCAGCTCAGCCCCCGAAGGAGATGAGATCCAGTCGGCCGCCGCGCAGTGCAATGCAGGGCCTTCTGGATGGCTCTGGTCTTCGTGTGCACCAGATGCCCTAACAAGGTAAGTATGAGAAGAGAAGAAAAAAGACTTCGGAAAGCGAGGGAAAAGTCAGGCCTTTTTGTAAGCGTGCCAAGCGAGCACGAGCCCACTTTGGTTGGGCTCACTTCGAGTCAGAAAGTGAGCGGAAGCACGGAGGTGAGGCGTCATGTGAGTGCTTATTTATATGACGGACTTCAATCACACCTTAGTCAACGCTCACAATACAATCCCCTTGGATGCCAGAACTGATCCGAGGTTTCGCTATACTAATTCACGCAGCGCGTACGAGCTCTGCTCAAGGCATCTCGCAATGGGCAGAGCAGCAGCACTGGTGTTGCCACGTGCTGCTGTGAACCCGCATCACCGACGTCATGTCTTCAATGCCTCATAACTACATCACAGAGCAGAGCTCTCCGAACTGGATGAAGTACATGTAGGTAGTTCCTGTGATAGGTGGGTATTTTCCTTCACACGCCCCTCCTAGAATACCCTGCTGTCCAGAGTTCCAAATCGTCCCATCCCACAGAACTATACCTTCCTCCAACACCATGGACGCCCTCGACACCATCCCCTTGGCCTACGCCTCCTGCAGCATCGGCACCAACCCCGAGCGCAGCCTTCCCTCGCGTCTCGAAGCTCTCTCCGCTGCCGGCTTCCAAGCCATCGAACTCAGCATGCCCGACCTTGTCTCCTTCGCCAACACTCACTTCAAAAGGTCAGACCTCACCGACCACTCCTTCACCCAACTCGAACAAGCCGCCGCCGAACTCAAGAAGACCCTCGACCAAAACAGCCTCAAAGTCTTCATGATGCAACCCTTTGCCAACTTCGAAGGCTGGGATCATGACTCAGCAGAGTACAAAGACGCGTGGGAGCGAGTCGAGGGTTGGACGAGCATTATGAAAGCGGTGGATTGTGATATGCTGCAAGTTGGCTCTTCGGACAGCCCAGAGGAGAAGATTGGAAAGGACAGAGACAGATTCGTCAGAGATCTCCAAGACCTCGCGGACCATCTCGCGAAGAAGGGACAGAGGGTTGCATACGAGAATTGGTGCTGGAGTACACATGCTCCGGACTGGGCCGACGTGTGGAACATTTGTCAGAAGGTCGATCGAGAGAATTTCGGGCTGTGCTTGGATACTTTTCAGTCCGCAGGGGGAGAATGGGGGGATCCAACGACGCAATCGGGAATGGTCGAGGATGCGAGGTCGCAGGAACAGGTGCAGAAGGATTGGGAGGCGAGTTGTGTGAAGTTGGCGACGACGGTACCCAAGGAGAAAATTTACCTCTTGCAGATCAGCGATGCATACAAGATGGAGCAGCCGTTGGAGAGGAAGAATATTGATGGGCTGCGGCCGAGGGGACGCTGGAGTCACGATTTCAGGCCCTTGCCGTTTGAGGGGTATCTGCCTACTGTCGACTTCGCGAGAGCGGTGTTAAAGACGGGGTTTAGAGGTTGGTTCTCCTACGAGATCTTCGATGGTGGCAAGAATGGGAAGTGGGAGAACAAGTATGAGCTGGGTCCGTGGGCCAAGAAGGCGATGGACTGTCAGAAGAAAGTGATAGAAGAGGTGGTGAAGGGTGCATAGATTGCTCTTCGCGGGAGAAGAGGTTTGTGGAATGATGCAGCATTCAACGCGGTTTCGCTGGGCTACAGCGCATAACTCTTTACACCACGTTCTCTCAAGCACCGACAATATTAAACCTGAGCATTCTGCTATCGACAGGGTAAGATTCACCATGACGGCAGAACAGCGCTCGGTCCTACATTCTGCTCGCGCAGGCGATCTGGTACTCGTAATAGGTCAACCGCCACCGTCCATCCTTCGCACGAATTCGAATAATATTCCTGGCTCGAAGGTCGAGGCGGGATCTCCTCGTGTACTCCTCATCGAATCCGTCTCCATCGCCGGCACAACGACACCACGAGGGATATACTTCCGATCTGCCTCATCGCTGACACCGCTGGAGTGGATTGCATATCAGCGCCATCCTGCTGGCTTGTGGCGAGACTTTGGACGAGGCCATTCAACCATGGGTATGGATCAAGTTCTGTTGCCTTCCGATGAAGCGGTTCTTCGACCGAGCTTCGATGACCTCTTTCACGTGTTCTTCCACGGACATTGTCCTTTCGCACTTTGCGATGAAGGACTCGTCTCTGTCGACGATGGCTATGTGGATGCCGTTCTGCGAGATTTCACGCGGCCAGCGAGAAGACCTCGCGTTGGGATGAAGACGCTGTGTCCCTTCTGCACGGGTGTGCATCTCTATAGAAAGCACGAGCGCGAAGCTCAGAGGACGACCAACGAGACTTCGGGGTCGAATTACGACTTGGAACAGAGGACGGACCATTTGCGTGGTATTAATGAGCGGAGGGCTCAGCTCGGATACAGACTCGTCACGATGCACACGAACTTTGCAGATTTACGCATTCGAGGTCATCGATCTGAAAGGAGTAGAAGCGGTATTGTGATCACCGTGGAGCCTGTGGCCGGAGAATACGAAGTCGCCACTGGAAGCTACAGACAGCCGGAGCCTGTGCGATCCGCAGGCGAAAGAACCATCGTTGTCACTGTTGATGCGGCCGCTGGTGCTGAGGTCGAATTCACTTCCGACTCTTCAATCTCGAGTTCTCGGACTGTGACACGACCGAATCTTCCCAGATCTGCTCCAAGAGAGGAGTCTGAGCCTGTCAGTGCTCGCCTGCGGCCGAGAGAGTGGTACGTCAAAGCTGCGAGGAGAGTATTGGCAGAAGCATGCCAGATCTGCCTCGAGAACTTCCGGGCGGATGAGATTATCGTCGACCTTCCCTGCTGGCATTTCTCTTACGAGAATTGTTGGAAGCATGTCTATGGATCAGTGTGTCCTTTCAGGTGCGGCAAAGAGTAGAGATAGCCATGAAGCACACCCACAGGGTAATGCGAAAGACCGACTTTATCTACATACCATGTCGCATCGCCTATGTGAGGATGCTGTTGATGGGCGCGAGGACGCAGGCAAATTTCCTGTGGCACTTCGTCAGCTGTCATCTCGTGTCTATGGAAGACGATGATGTGGAAGAATAAGTGCAGTGGACATGATTCTCCTGATAGCGTAAGTGGGGCAGGTTTCACGGTTTCGGCGCTAGTCACTGCGCGCAGCAGAGAGAGGCGGAAGTCAGGGTAGAAGTACCTTAGCTCCACGCCGAATTTCCCTCTCAGTCCTTCTCGTGCTGTTGCCTCTCTTCACCGCCGACCACAGACTGTGCACCTCCGCACAAATGTCGCGCCAAGCCATTCACGAGGCGGCCAGCCAGAAGCCCGGCATCTCGCAGGCTGAGGACGAATTTGAGTTCATTCACACGCCAAAAGCTCCTTCTCCCGCGCCAGAATCGCAGAATTATGGTGTGAGGACGACTTCGGTATGTGCTTGGCTGGGGATGTGCTATGCAATGCGTTGGCTTCTAACGACTGCAGTATGCTGCAATCAAGAACGCTCCTCTGCCTGCAGACGGACCTGGCAGCGAGACGTTCAACAATGCCTTCCTCTTCACCTTACTCGCCGGCATTCCCGCTTATTTCTCCTACTCTGTCGGCGGAGGCTTCTGGACATGGCTCTTCTTCGCCATCCTCACTGCGATTCCGATTCTGATGGCATTCTGGACTGTCGCTTCCGCCATGTCACCACGTCTGAACGAAAAGGCCAAGTACCCCGGCAGACCAATCGAACACTACTTGACTTTCAAGAGCGAGGAAGATAAGAGGACGTACCGCGGAAAGAACAAGATCCCCATGGAGACATTTCACGAGATGTACTTTGATCAAAAGGTGGACTTCAATGGCGACTGTCTCGAAGCCATGGAATACAGACACGACTGGGCCAATTTCCGCTTCACGTTGAGCCTTTTCTGGTTCTTCTTGACAGGGATGATGCCAGAAGTGATCATGCACACCCGTTCCCAGGACGAGGAGCAGGTCAGAGACCACTACGATCGCGGTGACGACTTCTATGGCTGGTTCTTGGGTCCACGCATGGTTTACACTTCGGGCATCATCTCGGATATCAACAAGGAGGAGAGTCTGGAACAGCTGCAGGACAACAAGCTTGGCGTTGTCTGCGAGAAGATCGGTCTCAAAGAGGGCGAGCGCATGCTTGACATCGGCTGCGGATGGGGAACCCTTGCCAAGTTCGCTTCTGCCAACTACGGTGCTCATGTCACTGGTGTCACTCTCGGCCGCAACCAGACTGCCTGGGGAAACAATGGCCTTCGAAAGGTTGGTATTCCTGAGGAACAATCTCGCATTCTCTGCATGGACTATCGTGATATTCCCGTTCCAAAGGGTGGCTACAACAAAATTACTTGCCTCGAAATGGCCGAGCATGTTGGTGTTCGTTACTTCGGCACTTTCCTCTCACAGGTCAAGGATATGCTCGACGATGATGGAGTCTTTTTCCTCCAAATCGCTGGTCTCCGAAAGAGCTGGCAGTATGAGGACCTGATCTGGGGTTTGTTCATGAACAAGTACATCTTCCCTGGTGCTGATGCCTCAACCCCGCTCGGATTCGTGGTCGATAAGCTCGAAGGCGCAGGCTTTGAAGTAAAGGGCATCGACACTGTTGGCGTACACTACTCTGCTACAATTTGGAGATGGTACAGGAACTGGATCGGCAACAAGGACAAGGTCATCGGAAAGTATGGCGTACGATGGTACAGGGTATGCTTCGTTCCGGAGTTGACACCGAGAAATGCGGAATACTAACGAGCTGACAGATCTGGGAATTCTTCCTTGCTTACAGCACCATCATCTCCCGACAAGGCTCTGCTACTTGCTTCCAGATTACTTTGGTCAAGAACATCAATTCGACGCATCGTATCGAAGGCGTACCGAACGCCTTTGGCCTGAACGGAGCCCTGAATGCAAGCAAGGAGGCTGGAAAGGCATCCTTCCCAACGCCGAAATGAGTGCCGGAACGAAAGTTGGGCGAAAAGATGTAGAATAGCATAGCGTCCTGAGAGACGATGATGGATGACTGTGTCCGACGACCTGCAATCAGTCATTGCAAAACAGAGCAATGGAAATGAGAAGAGCGCCATTGCATGGCGCTGCCTGCGAGAGACATGACCCTCTTCGTCCTTGTCTCTCAGCCCATGCTCACAGTGTCTCCCGAACCCTCCATTATCCATTACGAAAGAAGGAATTATGGTGGTTGGACAATTCTGGGTTCATGACAGAACAGCCTGCACCAGAGAGAGAAATGATGAAGCAAATTGCTCGCAGACACCTTGAACAAATGTCGTAGACCTTGTCGGGATGCGGAGTCCAAGAGTTATCAGCGTTTGCCATATTCCTCGCGGTCTTTTCAATCATGGAGAACAGACTCGAGAGTGTGCCACGACGGGCACGTTCCTCACGCCACACGTTGACAGTGCTTCCATATTTTCTATGGAAGAATGAGCCAGCCTTCCCCTCTACGAGTTCGTCTCGTCGGCTTCACCATCGTCAAAGCCTTCATCCTCGTCGGACTCTGCCATCTCAAACGCCGTCATCTTCTCCCCCTTTGCCTCCGTACCAGCTTCGACGATGAAACCCGGGGCGACTTCACAATCCGTGAGCCGCGTCTTATCATCATCGTCGTCCTGCTTCTTGCCCTTTTGCTTCTCCCCCTCAGCGCTCTCTGCCGCTGGCTCTTGACGTTTCGTGCCTTCAATACGTGCTCGTCGGCCAATGATGCAGCCTACGAGTTGGACTCCGTCGCCGACAGTCACGCCGTCCATCAGGACGCATCGGGTCAGCCGGGCGTATGCACCGATATCACAGTTTGCGCCGATGACGGACTCTTTGACTATACTTCGCATGCCGAGCTTGACGTTCTCTGCTACCAGAGAGTCTTCTTGTGACACGCGAGCCTGTTGCTCCAGAATTGCGGTGGGATGAATCTTGTGCTCATGCGATAGTTGATGCGATAGTTGCTTTGCGAGATGTAGCGAGACATTCAGCAGGGCATGGGAGGTATCGATACGCCGTATCAGTGCTTGTGGACTCGAAGGTGTGGGAGTGGGCTGGACGTAGGCAAGTAGAGGTGGCACGTCCAGATGGGGTATTGTGACTGCTGGGGCTGCAGTCTTACCCACTCGTGACGCGAAAGATGTCTTTGGCTTATGTTGAGCGACCGTCACTTTCGTGCCGGAGAGCGCAGCGGCATCGACGGAATCGTCCTCGATCTGGGACTGCTCCATGTCAAGAGGCGAGCTTGGTCTCTGACCTAGCACTTCGTCTAGCCCAAGTTTCTCGCCAAGAGCATTCTGCCACTGTGCTTTAGCCCACCAGCCGAGAACGTCTTCACTGATCGATTCAAAGGAATTTCGAGCGGCGTAATCCTTGACCCATTTTGGAAATATGTAGACGTGGGCATCTCTGTGCTTCATCTTCATCTTCACTCGCCCATACTTGGCCGAGAGTGACGATCTGAGCTCGAAGATGCCTTTTGCGTCTTCCACTTTGTCGTTCAATGTGTCGGTGGGCATGGTGACTACCACTTGCTCGATGTTGGGCCGTAGAGAGCCGTGTAGTGGCGCCACGACTGGCGCATCGATCGGCACAGTGGCCACGAAATCGGTCTCGTCCTTCTTGTGGCCGATCCACTCCAGACCTTGGGTAGGATAGAAAAGTGCGAGTCCTCCTTTCGGCTTTGTGCCAGACAATGGGTTCAGTGTCATCCATTGCTGAATTAGCCGAGTTCCATCAAGTTCCGAGATCAAATCGCATGGCAATATGACAAAGTCGGACGTGATCGCCGCTTGCACTTCTGGTAGTCTTAACAATTCTCCTGTGGCGCTTTCATGGCTCAGGTCATTGGGCGCAACGACATCGGCCTTCGGTGATGGCAGGCTGGTGAGAGCTGGATTTGTGGCGAGAGCAGACTCAAGTATGGACTTCGACTCAGGCGGGGTAATGAGCGTGATGTCTGGCGAATGTCAGATCCGATCGCTGCACGCAATGACAACATGTTCTACCACTTATTCCCATTCGATGGCACCAGTCCATGGGGTACCACACCATGGGCCGGTTCGCGATCGGGATGAGAGCTTTTGAGGATTCCTTGGTGTTTGATGTGAAAGTCGTCAACGATGCACCAGGGCCGCATAGAATCAGAGCCTGTAGCCCAGGCGCGGGCACTGTTGCGTGAGGCATATTGAGCGGTCACTGTTATGGAAGAGTTGGCTCGCTGCTCAAGCACCCCAATCCAGACTTGCTTGCGGGAGATATCACACACCTCCTGGGCGCAACACCTCACGCGGTGTGAGTCGAAGTCCAGTATGCGTTCAGGAGTCCTCAATTGCTGTTCGTTTCATCGATAAAGTATTTCGTCGTCGAAAACAGTCACAAGCAAAGGCTCGGCACGATTTAGAGTTCGAGATGCGCGATGATCCCTGGCGCTACTCGCGCTCCCTGCCAACTTGTCCAGCCACCAGCAAACAAACAGCTGAGAGCATTCCCGCTCCTCCATCCGCTCCCTCTCCTTCTCCCGTCCCACGCTGCTACAGCGACGCCAATGTAGCCGTCGACATGTCATACGACCGCAACATACGGCGAACGACGACGACGCGCCCCTCACGTGGTCGCCCGCTGTATGCTCCACCACCTCCTCCGCCCGGAAGCCACAATCGCAACCACTCTGTCCTCGGCTACTGGGTGCCTCTAGTCACGATCGGAACAATCGCAGTTGGAGGCCTAGCAGCATGGATATGGAGCGAGCGCAGCGAGAACGACGACGATTATCCACACGACAAACCGCAGCGGCCCCCGGGACCTGAAGGGCCATATCCTACGCTGGGCGCACAGCCCTACCCCGGCCCACCGCAGCCACAGCGACCAGACGGCGCAGCATCTGGTTTTGTGCCATTACAAGAGCCCACGCAGGTTCCGCCGCCGATCAGCGCAGATGTGACGGGTGCGAGCTATGGCGGGGGATCTGCCAGCGCCTACTATGATGCCAGCTCGAGCACGTCTCGAAATGTGACAGACCGCAATGATGCCACTTTCCTGGGGCGAGTAATGCGTCGAACGCCGAGTCCTCAGCAGTTCTTCGATAATGCTTCGAGGCAGGTAATGGGAGGCATGGCAGCTGCAGGCAAGGCGCTCGGCAGCATCATGGAGGTGGATAGCAGAGATCACAGCGAGGAGCGACGAAGACTAGAGGACCGCGAGGGCTTCAGTGATCACGAGAGATGGAGCGAAGAGGCAGAAGACAGGCTGAGGATCAGCACAGTGGAGAAGGATGCGAAGATGGGCAGCGTGAGGGATTCGAAAGGCAAGGCCAAGCGCACAGTAGCAATCGTGGTCAGCGCAGGCGTCGATGAACATGTTTCCGCCAGCGAGGATGTGTTTCACACTGAGCATGGCGTAAGTCTGGTACCGCAAGTAGACCGGATCGTGCTAACTCTCACTAGTCGATTCTATCGCATCTCCCAGAGGTATTCAAGTCAGACACCACCGACCTGTTTGTTCTCATCTACGCTCCTGGACTCAAGAATCTGCCTTCGATCAACGCCTCTTCAGTCCTCGGTTCTTCATATTCGAACATCTCCACTCCCGCGCAAACGCCCGGAAGTGAGCTTCAGTCTATCTCACCTCGAATCGATGCCACGAATCCGACCTTGAACCACTTGCAACAGCAGGCCGAGGCTTTGGTAGATCATCCCACCAAGATCATGCCATTCAGCACTGCAGCCGGTTACGTCAGTATTCTTCGTCACCTCGCACCTCAGATCGTCTATATTAGCGACACTCTCTCGGGGCGAGACGGCGAGACTGTCGCTCAGCTCAAAGGCTGGGTTGGACATACCATACTCGTCATTGGCGACGAGGGGCACGGTGGCCTTGCCGACACCGAGACCGAGACTGAGACGGAGGATGAAAGGAAGAGGCAAAAGAAGAGTGAAAAGAACTGGTGGGAGCATTCAAGCATTGTCGGTCTCGGGAAAGAGATTGATGTTGTAGATGCCATGAGAGTGGGTGATGATTGGGCTAGAAGGGTTAATGGCAGAGAATAGGCCTCGAGCACAGCTTACGAAATATGCAAGGGGAACGACAGCGGACATGATTGTGCATAGTTTATGGTTCTGCGCTGATAGTTGAATTTGATATCCCGCAACGAGATTCACGATTTTGCAGCCCGTGTGCCCTTCCAATGCCAGCAGGAGTTGCTTGACAAGCACCTGTGACATACCAGATCATCCTCAGACGGATCAATCAAGATACCAACCCCCATAGCACGCATATGTCTTGGTGACCAGCACGTTCGAATGGCTTATCCATCAGATGCGAACACCTGAACAATGTATTCTTCTTGGAGTCTGGCCTCCTTTATACTCTACACATCAGCTTTTGTCTATCTTGTATATTACACCTTCCTCGACACATCCAACCTCTGCACCTTATCATCCCTCGCATGTCCTGCGCCAATCATCACGTCCTTCACCCGCTGCTCAAACGCCTCAATCATCTTCTCCGCGACTTTCGGTGCTGCACCTCCAGCCACAGCAGCATACAGCGGGTTCGAGAATTGAAACTCGATTGCCAAGTTCACCTCCGTCTTATGCTGACTCGGCAGCGGATTCGTCTCTTGCGTATTCCTGTGCGCATTCTCCTTATCCACTGCACTCGTCGGCGGAGGCTTGTATGGATATGGTTTTAGCGACCACCTCGTCAACAAATGCGCCATAACCGTGTCTTTTCTAGCCGGATCCTGATCAGGTTCAGGCCTGGGGCTATGATGCGCAATCTCATCACCAGAGAGCGTGCTCTTCATGTTTCCAGACACAGCTTCTACAATTTTGCCGGGCACGCAGTAGACACGGGATGTAAATTCCTCTTTGATTTGGTCGTTGAAGCCGATGATCAGCTTGGCTTCTTCGGGGTATTTCTTGCCATCTTGCGCGGGCGAGGAGTATTTGGTGACGATGCTACCCTGACAGAAGGGGAGGAATTGGCTGTAGGATGCGACGTCGGAGATGATCTCGTAGATGACTGTGGATGGGTATGGGAGTGTGCGGTGCGCGGTCAGTGTTTGGTTCGAGCCGAAGGGGTTAGGATTGCCGCCCGCAGCGCCGAAGAATGCTCGTCGGTGTTGAGTCTCATGATTCGAGGTTGCTCGCGTCGCATTGGCTAGATGAGCTGCTCGGCAGGGCAGAAGAGGTGATGTTTGTGAGCTGGATTGAAGAAGAGTAGAGGTGAGAGGTCTGAGAGACTTCATCTTGGCGGAGGTGAGGTGGTGACAAGTACAATGCTATGGAGCAGTCTCTGTATGCATCACCAAGACTCTGGAGTGGTCATCACATATTCCGCAAGCTGCCGTTGGTCTGTTTATGGCTCGACATCATCGACATCATGATTAGCACAGTAACTTTGTGGCTTACCCACCTTTTGCTCGCTTGTCTCCGCGCTAAAAGGCCGCCTAATTTTGCCGCGCGCCAGGAACAGCCGAGCCTAGCGCCTAATTGAGTGAATTCCGTCAACACATTTTCCCTCCGCCAAGAACTGGACAATGCACATCTGCCGACACAATGGCCACTTCTGAAGATCAAAGTAATGCCGAGCTTCCGGTGCGGGAGCAGCAGCCGAAGGCACAGCTGACCAAGGGCATGGAGCATATTCGCCAATATGTGACCGTGTCATCGCCCCGCGCAGATCAATCGACGGCAGGGGAAGACGCATATGGCGTTCCCGCAACATATGAGCCCATCCGCAAGCCAGCGACAGACTCCAAGAACAATCCCGAGAAACGAAGTGATCCATTTCAATTTGGATCTCGTTATCTGGAAGAAGGCGATGACATTTTCGCACATAATGCATGGGATCATGTTGCGGTCGATCCTGAATATAACGGCTTCATCGAGCAACAGACCATCTTTCAAAGAGAAAACCAAGTCTCCGAGTTCGACAAGAAAAGATTCAATGAACGGCCTGAAAAGTGGTGGGATAAGTTCTACAGCAACAATCAAGCCAACTTCTTCAAAGATCGTAAATGGCTGGTGCAGGAATTTCCTATTCTTGGCGAGGTCACGCAGGAGGGTTATGGTCCAGTCACTGTACTTGAAGTGGGTGCTGGTGCTGGAAATACTGCGTTTCCCGTGCTCGCGAACAATAAGAACTCCGAACTGAGATTACACGCTTGTGACTACAGCAAGAAGGCTATCGAAGTGATCAGGTCGCAACCGGCGTACAACGACCAGGAGAGACCAACTCTCCAAGCAGACGTCTGGGATGCTGCGGGCACGGAACTACCCCTAGGTCTCGGAGCAAGTTCCGTGGATGTGTTGGTCATGATTTTCATCTTCTCGGCACTGTCACCTGATCAGTGGGGCCAGGCTGTCAGCAATGCTTATCGGCTGCTCAAGCCTGGCGGCGAGATTCTGTTTAGAGACTACGGGAGGGGCGATCTGGCCCAGGTACGCTTCAAAAAAGGAAGGTATTTGGATGAAAACTTCTACGTGCGAGGCGACGGCACTCGGGTATACTTTTTTGAGGAGCAGGAATTGAGAGAGATTTGGGATGGACGGCGATTCGGGGAGCATCCGCCTGAAAACCAGGACGACCCTGCTGATGAGGAAAGTAAAGCTAATAACGATAGCACCTCTGCGGATGCTGGGTCTGCTCCAAAATTCGAAATTGTCGATCTCGCGGTCGATCGACGTATGCTGGTCAACAGGCAGCGCAAATTGAAAATGTACAGATGCTGGCTTCAGGGACGATTTCGTAAGCCCGCGAAGGACGATGTCGGCACGTCTGTTAGGATGCACCGCGACGAACCTGCTTCTGGGGCGGCCAAAGCCGATGCGGCACCGGCACAAGCGGGCCCTGAGTAATGTGTACTAGGGGGCACATAGGAACAATCAGCTTCCCGCCGTCAGACCTGTCCCATCACATCACAGATCGGAACTGATCGTTCCAGTAACATCACTGAGACCGAAGTTGAGATCGTGAGCAGCAGGTTCAGACATAGTGCGAGCTGGGGCGGCTCGAGATGAGCACAGGACCACGCTAGCAGAGTGTTGCGCAGGTGCGCCGCAGGGCTGCATTTCGGCGGCGATTGCGGCCGGCTTCTCCACTCGATTGACACCCAATGCGTGAGTCGCAAAGGTTGTCCATTGGTTGCTTTCCGCGTCTGACACGGGGGTTCGATGACGATGTAGCCTGGATTTGCAGAATCGCTTGGAAGTGGGACACGCTCCCTCACAGACTCTTCTCCGGCGCATCCCACTTTGTTCGCGATTGTTCAGAGTCTTTTCCGTTGCCTATGCGCTGCGCACAACCGTTGAACCGTCGCCAATCTATATTCGATAGTGGCTCTCCGGTCTTGAGCGGTCTGTTGCAGAGGTTGCAACGGTCACTTGAGCGCGCCGTCCCAGTATGATGTGCCTACCAGCAATCACATGCTGTCGAGCCCAGAAGAGGTCATCGCAGGCCTGAACACGGTCATTGGCACCGCTGGGGCCCGGCCCATCTGGCCGGATGCTTTCGTCTAGGAGCTCTTCTCCCATGGTACTGGCTGAGACACGGATCAGCGCTTCGAACGACCTCGGCTGCTTGCGATGAAAGAACATTGGATGTGGCCTGAGGATAACGGTTTTATCATCGCATGCTAAGTGGCTAAATAGAGAAGGTGAGAAGAGGAGAGATGGGCATGTCGGAGCCTTCAACAGACAAAACGCAACCCTCGATGCAGAATTACCATCGCGAACCACCCAATCCGACGCCGATCCTCTATGCGACAAAAGCCCGAAATTCTTGACGGTGCAATGTAAAAGGACGAATACCTGCCCCCGCTACCGCGAAACAATGATCTTGGTCGCTGCAGAACGACAGTATCAACTCAGAATGGCCACTGCGAAGGACGACCGTTAGCGACATCTGTGCGCGCGTCCAACGACCATTAATCCAACTCACCGCCGATCGCCGTCAACCATTGATGCAATGCTCGAATGAAGCCTGCACTGTCACCTGGCCAACCCTGTCCTGCGAGGACACGGTACCAGCTATAGTACACTGCCACCCAAGACTGGTCACGATTCTTAAAAAGGCCGCCGAAGCCAGAGCTTTCCAGCCGGCGCAAGAGTTGTAGACATTGCAACCATTTGTGCTGCAAAGCTGCGAACCGTAAGAAAAGAATGTGCTCAAATTGCTTGGTGCCTCCGGCATAAGGTGGGGGGCCTTCAGGCCTGTCCTTATATAGAGGGATCGTGTGGAAGACGTTCAATATGAGGTCGATCAGATGTTGTGCTGTGCCATTAGACATCTTCCGGAAGTTGTACAATGTGTCTTCTATGGCAGCCAACAGAAGGTGGATGCCAACTATTGTGTCATCGACATTAGTGCCACGGACGACCCCCTGGCCCCATGATTCGAAGTAAAGGCGATAGTCGTTGTGTATCTGTTCCCAGCGCTTTGACATGTTATTCACCATTTGGCTGGACCACTCTGCACCCTGGAAGGGCAGCGCTGCGTTCAGAGTTGCTAACTGGGCTTCTGTTGTGACCAGTCCCGCAATTGCATACTGTAGAGTTCGATACCGCTGGCTGCCTCATGTCAATACCCTTTTGCCAGTGCTGAATAGTCGGTTCATACCTTGCTGGGGACCTTCCAGACAATCTGGGGTCTAGAAACTCTTTCAAGCTGTGATAAGACGGTTCGAAAGCTAGAGAGATGAACAGGGCTCTCTCGAGCAAAGTTGGTCCAGCGACTACTGGTTCATCACCATCATCATCGTCATCGCTGCTGTCATCGTCATCGCTATCGTCCGGTTCGTTCTGAGTAGCCGCAGTAGATCTGGAGGGGCGACCCGATTTCCTCGTGGAGCGAGTGACGGCTGCCTTCCCCTTCTCTTTCTTGGCTCCGGTAGAACTTCGCGAGCTCTCCCCTTTCGAAGCTGCTTCGCGCTTCGCTCCTGATCTTGTCGTAACCATTTCGTTTCCTCTCGAGCCCGGTCTACCCAAGGCTAGGCGTCCAAACTCTGAGGCACCCACCGAGCTTGGAGGGCCTCGCGGTGACATGGACGCTGCGTCTGCTGCCGCGGGTATGCTCACGATTGATAAATCCGCGCTGGAACCCATTCTGCAGAGGAGTCGATGAACCTTCTTGTATTGTCCAGTGTTGGTGGGCGTCGAAGAGTGCTGTGCCGTGTGCAGGCTTCAAGCGAAGTTCTGCGCCGGTGAGGAGCTCGGGGAGCGTATGATCTTCGACGGCACAGCATCACACAACATCCATCTGATGTGTTGCATTTGAGGAATGACCAGTACAGAGCCGAAGTCTCGGCAGCCTTCACGGGACCAGAAAGAAGCAACATGTTCCCCGTCTGAGTGGACGGCAACTACAACACTCGCGGGCTACTATGCTACCAGCGAGAACGATCATGGGCGGGGGTCCCAAGAACGAGCCAGCGCCACACAATCCTGAACGTTCGGACGCAAGAATCGCGCCATAGTTTGACGTCGATCTCACCAGAGCACACTTTTCACAACAAGGACAGCAAGTCTGTGAGAAAGAGGACGCTACGGCTGTTTATTGCGGCGTAGTCGCCGGTGTGCGCCGTGTTGGAAAGACAAGTCATTTGATTGCTTGCGGCTCAGATTAGAGAGGCCTAGATGACTGGCAGCTCCGACTACTGCAGCAGAGGCAAAGGCTGGGTCAGATGTGCATGGCGAGCACCAAGGAGTCGACGGCGACCTATCGCTAGAGCGGAAGATACAGACTGGCTGCTCACGAGACTGAGCTTTCATGCGTGGCTAGCCATGTGTGGATACTTAGGTTGAAAGCTTCTTCGAAGCGAAGAGCCGTGAGAGCTTGTCAAGTGCCGGATGCGTTGTACCAATGAGCATATTCGACCTTGGTGCATGATGCAACCTGACATGGACAAGTTCGGGGTGTAGTGTCGAGCTCTGGCTGCGATATCCCAGTGTGGAGTGGCACGCGATGTTGAGCAGCGCTCGGCTGGCGGGAAGTCAAGGATCCTCAATTGAGGCACAATTAGGCTGTAAGCGCCCAGAAGTCCAACACCAACACCGACTTGACTTCCTTCGACGCCGCAACTATTGGCTTGTGGCGTGGGTGACCGGAGGCCGCTGTCCAGATTGTGGGCTTCATGTCCTCATGTCTGCAGTGTGGAGACAATCTCGACATGGAAAAGTGTTGGATTTTGCACGCCGCAATGTACCATCGACGGATCAAGCTGAGAGAGGCCTAGCGCTAGATACACGGGCAAACCGACAAATCTACAGCTCTGCCCACAGCTCGTGTCATGCAGCGGTACCAACACCGGAATGGAGTAGAGACATATACTATGCCGTACCAAGCCAAACCGACAACAGAAAGCATTCCCCGGTCATTGCCTCGTCGTCAAGCTGTCCAGCAGCCTGCTCATAATCGTCGCATCGTAGCAAGCTCATCAATCATCGATCCGGAACATTCGACCCGAGCATCATGTCTGGTGGTGGCGGCGGTAGCGCGATCGTTTTGGGCCTCCAAGCTGTCCACGCGGGAGAACCTCGCGCATACTGATCGAGGAGGTGTAAGCCGAGTCTAGCAAGTGGTCAGCATTTGCTGTACAAGCAAAGTCCCTGCCTTGCCACTCACCGCCGCAGTCTTACCTCGTTGATCCTCCCACTTTCGAGGCCGCGGCGTACAGAGATGTTTCGCGCGAGGTCTTCTCTTTCGCCTTGCCTGTCTTGATGACGTGTCGCATCGAGAATGACCCCCATGGCAGACCGGACTCCTCCGCATCATCGACGTCCTCTGGCTCTGGTGCAGTGTACGCGGCCGACGCCCGCTGCTCGTTCTCGAATCGTCGTTCCGCTTCTTCTCGCTGTAGCCGCGCCTTCTCTCCTACTTCACATCAGAGCGGCACATCTAAGGAATGCCGCATGGCTTACTGAATTTGCGTTGCGCGATGCGATTCTGTATTTTCCGGCGCTCGCTTGGGTTCAATACATTGCTCCAGTCGTCCTCCATCGAGGTGACCGGGCTCGACTCGCCAGTGGACATGGCCGCTCCGTGTAGGCCCGCGAAGGCCTGACCCTCGCATAGCAGATATGCGCCCAAAATATAAAGCCTCGCTGTCGACGTGGTGCACAGATGGCTGATAGAAAAATGTATCGTGGGCCTGTACGGTATGCTCTCCGGTGTTGAGTCGGATGGATGGTGTGATACCAGACGAGACTCTTGTCAATCAGTGCTTCAGAGCTGCGTTCACTGCGACGAATGGCGCTCCACAAACCAGCAGATCGTCTCAGGTGTTATGCAATTGCAGTCTGCTTAGCTCCTTAAGTTGGTCGTAGGTAACCAAAAGCAATCGGTGCTGTATTGGATGTTGGTGTCCAGACCAGAATGGAAGTGCAGTGCCCGGTAAGATGGGTGAACGAGTCGATGCATGGCAATGCAGGAACAATATAGCAATCTGGTTCGTCAACATACCCTCAAGTTTAGGAGTCATCCTACAGGTCCTTCAACCAAGGCCCGCGTCAAAGCCATGTACATGGTCACGTCTAGGCCACAGCCCTCTTGGACGGCCTCACAGAGCAGAGGCCTCTACCTCGAAACTCTGATAGCATGAGACGAAAACGGAAATGGGTAGTGAAGTACAACGGACGAATGATCGGAAGCGGACGCATCCCGGCAGAGCATGCAGACAAAATAGTGTCCTGCAGGGTCGAAGTTGTCGAATTGTGTCATAGCACCCAAGCCCCGGGCTTAGAAGATCCTGTTGGTATTGCGAAAAGAAGTGCTGCTAATACGGACGAATGTATGTCACAGCAGCAGAAGTGACGAAGCTTCCGGCCGAGCCGTGCATCTCACGGCCGTTGTGGTCCGTCATCGCCCAGGCCGATGGACACAAAACAGACCAAGTCCTCGGCAAAGGATCGCCAAAGGGCTGAGATTAGATTCTTCCTGGGATCCTCAAGAGGCTGAAGGGAGTGCGAATCACTGGAGGCTCTCCTGCTCGGGAGGAGCAGACAGAAACGTGAGAAAGGAATCTTGCGTCGTACCTGACGTGAATCGAAGCCACACGGCATACCCTATTTGTGGTCGCAAATCCTTCGCGTGTATTCGCAATCTGAGATCTCGTGGCCATGAAGAACTGCCACTTTGCACTACGTGCAGCGTGCGCTTCGATGCACGCCGCAGTAGATCCACTGCAGCAAATGTGCGATCGCGCACATCGTGAATCGCCATCTAACAGGTGCTCTGTGACCTGTCTTAACTCCGATGTGATGCTTCTTGTCGCGTAGGCGGAGGGCCTAAAAGCACAGCCTCAACGACCCACAGATCGCCGTGAAGTCATCATACGGCGACCTACATACGCGACTCATCTGCGGGCAGGCATGGACTCGTCTTGCAAACCGTGAGTCGGCTTCGGAAACGAATTCCGCGTGTATAACAACGGTGGTGGAGATCTGGGAGGAGGTTGTGAGGTTGACGACTGGAAGTAAGTCGGAGTGAACGAGAAGGATTCTCGGAGTCGCCTCAGCAGCCAATCAGAGACTGTAAGGACTGCTTCACGCGGCAGGCCTGGAGGAGTTTCTGTGGCGATCGCTCCCGTTTCGACTGAAATGACAGGCCCTGCATTCGCAGCGGCCGAAGACAGAGAAATGCCCTCGGCAGATATGCGAGTGACAGATGCATTTCGAACCACTACCCTGGTATTCGAACAGATCGGCAGGCGGCCTCTTCCTCGTCGCTGAGACCGAAATTCATACTCCTGGTCATGCATGAAACTAACGCCAGACAGCTTGCTTCGTCGAGTGGACTTTAGGGCTCCTCAAAGTCCTCATCGCCCATGTCCTCGTCATCATCGCCAGTCTCGATGAACACCAGCCGCGTACCTTCAGCGGCGGTTTGCCAGACCTGACACAGTCGATTAGCGATGCGCGACGCCAGCATGGGCCAGGTGTTGGAGGACTTACATCAATCGTTGCATACTCATCGATTGCAGACTCAAGCTGCTGCGCAGTGAAGCCCTTGGCAAGCACTCGCTCTCGCACACGTCTCATGTCGAGCTCTCCCCGGCCCTCACCAGTTGCGGCGGCCCCGCTGTCGCGCATCCCACAGATGAGATTATAGATCTTGGTGCTAGGAGAGTGATCGCCTCTGCGATCTCTGTTGTCATCGTAAAGGCTGGCCTTGCTGACTTCGACCAGTCGTAGGGCTTCATCGACATCCTCTGTGATGACCTCATCAGCGAAACGCAAACGAGCAAGAGCCTGCGATAGACGCAATATGCCGAGCAGCGTCCTTGGTGAGGTATAGGTGAAAGTTTTCTTGCCGGCCTCGTCGCGCTTCTGCTGTTGTCTGAGGCGGACGTACGCGCCAACGAGATAATCCGACACTGCTTTAGGGACGACCGGTCTGAAGGAGCGCGCACGGGCAACCCATTGTCGGACCTCATTCGGTGAAAAGACCAGACCTCCACCCTGTGGTTCGGGATGCGCGTTGTGAATGTGAACGTGTGTAACATGACGTGCGAGCTCCTCATCTGCATCCCGCGAAGGAGTGTCCAAGAGCAGGAACAATACATCGAATCGAGAGAGAAGAGCGGCAGGGAGATTGATGTTCTCGACCGGCGAGATTCTTGGATTGTATCGGCCGTAGAGCGGATTGGCGGCTGCCAAGATAGACGTCCTTGCATTTAGTGTTGTTGTGATTCCCGCCTTCGAGATCGAGATGGTCTGTTGTTCCATGACTTCATGGATAGCAGTTCGATCGGAATCATCCATCTTGTCGAATTCATCGATACAGCAAGTGCCATTGTCCGCGAGTACCAGCGCGCCGCCTTCCAGAACCATCTCATCGGTGACTGGATCCCGCATCACAGCAGCTGTGAGACCAACACCACTGCTACCTCGACCAGTCGTGTACACTCCACGAGGCGCGACCTTTGTGATGTACTTGAGCAGTTGAGATTTGGCTACACCGGGATCACCCATGAGACAGATATTGATGTCGCCACGAATGCGCATACCATCGCCCATCTCTTTTGTGACACCGCCAATGAGCTGCAGCAGAAGGGCTTTCTTGACATCGGCGTGACCAAAGATTTCTGGTGCAATCGATCTGCTGAGATACTCATACAGCTGTCCTGACCGCTCCAGCTCCGTCATGCGCTGGATAGTCGTTGGAGCCAAGATCATATCATCGTATGCTTTCTTGTGCTGGTGTACGTATTGTGCTTCTAGGTAGGTGTCGGTGAGCAGACCAGCCTTGATTGCCTTGAATCCGGTGTAAGGAGTCGGAAGGAAAATCCCAGCAATATCAACAACGTCGCCAGGATTGACAGATCGTACAAGCTCGCCATGGCAATGCACAGTCAGCTGTCTCGGGATGTGGCCAACAGGCACTTGATCTGCCATCTCTTGAATCTTGATCTCCTGAAAAGGCAGGAACTTCGAGGCTCTTGTCGACAGGAACAATGTGCCCTTGGCCTTATTTTGCTGACAGTCCTCTGACGTGCATTCCACCAGAGGCGTGAATTGCTTCGATGTAATGGGCTGGAAGATCTCATGGCCGCAGCGATCGCAGGAGTATGCATTGACTTGTACTGATGGCTTGACGTCTGACACACGTGTCGCGATACCACGAATCGTGATAAGATGACCGAGGTGCTCACCGCGGACCTGACGGACTGCCAGAGCCTTGAGTCCCTTCTCGCTGCTCGAGCCTGAAGGCGTTACGGGCTTGAAATTCAGTGTATACCGCCTTGTAAGTTCAGGAGGGAAAATAGACTCCGGAATGCCATTGTCGTCGCCGCCCGCTTCTTGCTGCTGTGCAACAGCTTCATTACGCTTGGATCGCTGGCTCATGATGATGTCCAATACGTCGTCTTTGAAAGTTGGCTCCGTAGCAGGCCGCGGCAGCACCGCATCCACTGCGCGCGATACAACCTCGATGTAGTGGTGCGCATTCTTCTCTATCGAAGAGACCAATTTGAGCTGTGACGCGCCTTCTTCGTCAATGCTCTTCTCATACTCGTTCAAATCGTCCAAGTCTATCAGGACTTGACTTGTCTTGCGATCCGCGACGTCCTGGAGCATGTTCATGTATTTCACTTTTGACCGTGTGTTTCGTCGTCTTGTACCCGCGCCATTTTCTGCATCATCCATGAAGTCGTACTCGTCGCTCGTGGCATCGCCGTCCAAGTGGAGATCGTCCAGCGCATCCTCAGCTTCGGTTGAGGATGATTTGAAGTTTTGCAAGAAGTCCTTGAAGGCCGCTTTGAGGCATTAGCAGAGAGCCTGGGAGCCAACCTGAGCAACACATACCGGTCTGTTCCTCGTAGTTCACGAGATTCTTGTACTGGAGCAGCGCCATGTCTGCGCGTTGTCGGCGTTTTGGCCGTGACTGTTCTTGTTCTGATCAATCGCAAGGTGCAATCAACGTCGTTGTCCGCGCTTTCGGATTGCCAAATTATCACTTGGTTTCCCGTGCTCTAACTTGAGAGACCGCAATGAGCATGGAAAGGCATGGCTGGAAGAACGCGCCTTGAATGGAACGAACGCGACGCGCTTGCAGGTTGGGCTAGCGCGTCTTGGCAAAGATCCGCGGTAAGAAATCTTCTTGCGGGCTTTCCACCATCTTCTCTTCCCCAATTTATGAACAACGCAAAAAACCAACACTGCCAAAAAGCATTTTGTTCGAGAGCCCGCTGTGTTCGCATTGTGGAGGCTCCAGGACAACAGAATCGTTGAGCTAGTGGAGAGGGATTCAGAGGATCTTGGGTGCCGTTGGCTTCTTTACACCATGGAGTCGAGGGCAATGATCAACTGTACATGCCACTGTGCTGGCTCGTACCATGAATAGGTGCGGCACCTCGGTCAGACGGCGAGATTGCCGATGTAATTGCAACGAACCCCACGAGACTGATTGACTCCCATGACTTGAAAGCGTCGCACAAAAATGACGACCGTGAACTCGTTGTTCGCTCCCGGCTTGTGTAGCAGAGCTTTCTGTATCGCGAGCTTGCCATGTGGCAGCGCTTAGCGAGAACCCAGGCTGGCAGCTTACATGACAGTCGGCACTCAGCAGCCCTGTCTTCTTAGTATCAAAGCATGTGTATGCGCATGGACCAGCGGGCTCTACGCACACTACACATTCGTCAAATGGAGGTTCCGCCACGGAAATGTGCAACACTAGTGATAGTTGACGCTTCTGTCTACCCTTATGGACTGAGTCTCTGGATCTTCCACTCGCCACTCTCACTCTTCACATATTGGAAGCGATCGTGCAAACGAGAGGGTCGTCCTTGCCAGAATTCCATTGTCTCCGGGTTCACCCTAAGACCGCCCCAGAAATCAGGCACTGGGAAATGCTCCTGGTCCTGGAATTGCTGCTCGACATCTCTGACCTGTTGCTCGAGCTCCTCTCTATCCTTAAGAACTGAGCTTTGCTGACTAGCCCACGCGCCTAGTCGACTACCTCGTATCCTCGTGTCGTAGTAGACCTGAGATTCTTCCGAGGTGAGACGCTCCACAGTTCCTTCAACTCGTACTTGGCGCTCTAATTCATGCCACCAAAAAGTCAACGCAGCATGTGGATTCGATGTCACATCGGCAGCTTTGCGTGAAGTTCCCCAGTTACTGTATATGACAAAGCCTCGATCGTCCATTTCTTTCAGGTAGACCATGCGGGCTGAAACTTTTCCTGATGGCAATGACGCAGTCGATAAAGTGACTGTCTCTGGCTGGTGGACTTTTGATTCATTGGCGTGTTTGAACCAGATATCGAATTGTGTGAATGGGCTCGGATGCAATTGTGACTCTTCTAAAGAGCCCTTCGTGTATTGTTCCGCTTGCAGCGAACCATTGCTACCGCCCGGGGCAAAGATGTGTTTTTGAGTCGACATTGTTCTTGATTTTGCAACGTGCTGCAAGAGATACTGACTTGGGACGGCAAGCCTTCGGAGCATTGGGGGTCTCTTATCTTTGACGCGGTGACTCCGATCCGGGCGAGAGACTGGTGAGAGTTCGCGAGATGATCTCACCATCGAAGACTGTATCTGCCAAGACTTTCGGGTTGTGCGCGAATCTAGCGCGTCCTGCGTCGTGGCATCCAGCAACAAACAGAAGCATTAGAAGACAATGTCACACCATGAAACGAAAGCGCGCGAGCCGAGCAGCTCAGCGCGCGAACAAGAAGCAGAAAAGCAGCTTCTCGTCACTTGAGCGGCCGACACATTCATTGCTGCAGCAATACTACCCCGAAGTCGTGACTCTACGCCAGTATCTCGCGTCGCGCTTGCCAAAGAAGCGGCGTAGATCACTCCAGCATTATGGACGAGAGATCGGATCAGGTTGCGATTCTGCGTTGGTCCAATTGCTTGATACGACACTCGTCGGCGTCTTCAAGCACGTACAAGTAGACGACAGCAGTTTTGTCGATGATGACATTACGCTGTTCACGCAGCAGATCTCAGAGATTGGCGCTGCAACGCCTTTGGCACCAGGAAAGTTCAAGCAGCCTGAGGTGAGCAGGACTGCCATGCCTTGCGTGTTTTGTTCACAATGTCACGCTCGCGCGTCATGATACTGATCGGCCATAGATTGTTGACTTTGTGGTTTGGGCGCTGTTTCGGAGGGACGCAACCACTCTTCGGCCAAGGCATCTTTTATGCCAGAACTATCAGAAATACATTGGTCCCACTGAAATTGGTCCTGGTCCCGAAATAGTGGCAGCGATTCCTGGTGTGTATTCCAATGGCCCTCACGAAAACGTCGAGAACTTGAAAACGCATCCCTGGACAGGACTGCCTGATGTTCTGGGCCGCGGAGCGGAACGGGTTATTGGCGACCTGCTAATTGAGTGCGGAGTCTTCATATCAACCGGGGCTGAGAACAATTTTGTGCAAGTGTCTGGAGTGCCCATGAGTGACCTTCCTGTGTTGTCAAACAGTCACGCAAAAGGCGTCGCACAGCGCGACTCCGTCCAAGGCACTTCTCAGCAAAGGGTTGTCTTGCGCGGGTTGACAGACATCCAAATCTCGCGTCATCGCATGCTGTATGCGCAACCAAATCTCAGTGCCAAAGGGGAGATGCGATGTGGAATGCGGCACCTTCATGTCCTCAATCGCTATCGCGATCTCGATACGCGCGGACAGACTCATCATGTCATGAAGTACATATTTCCAAGACAATTTGGATTGCACAATGTTTTCACGTCAGTCGTTGATCGCACGGACACGGCTCAGCCATTCCTAGATTACACCGTTCGGGAGAAGGAAATAGAAAAAGTGGAATGTGCTTCCAGGCAGAGGCACCGCGCTCTCGATGAAAGTTTCTCTCGCGATCAGCGCGCATTGCCAAAGCGACTCCGAGGGACAGCGGAGTGCCTGGTATCGCGATTGCGGAAACGCCATTCAACATGCTCCTATTCCGCTCTGCTGAATCATTACTGTCCACGACAGACGACTCCGACCTCAGGGACCAGCCGAACACTGGACCGCGCTTCTCCTGTCTCGAAAGTCTCCGCATTTTGTCGCGCGGTGGTGACAAGGGTGTTTCCCAAAAATTTATGGGGTGCAGGAGATCTTGGTGAGCGAAATGCTAGAGTTGTGGCGGCCAGTATCGATCGCTTTGTGCGACTACGCCGTTTTGAAACGCTCAGTCTTCACGACGTGATGCAGGAAGTGAAGCTCAATATTTTATGGCTAGAGCCATACAAGCAGATCAACTTGACTCACATGAGTGCGTCCGATTTTAACAAGCGCAGGGAGCTTATGGCGGAGCTGCTCTACTACCTCTTCGACTCATTCCTGATTCCGCTGATTCGAGCCCACTTCCACGTCACAGAATCGAACGCGCAGCGGAATCAGCTGTTCTACTTTCGACATGATGTTTGGAGCGAGATGTGTGAGCCTGCGATGGACCTTCTGAAACACCACATGCTTGAGGAGTCCAATCCGGGTCTCCAGGAGGGAGCCGCCTCAGCCAGACAACTAGGAATCAGCCAGATCCGTCTCGTGCCGAAGGAGACCGGTATGCGGCCGATCATCAACTTACGACGACGTGTGCAGAAGCTACATCATGGTCGTCTAGTTCTTGGCAGAAGCATCAATAGTCTGCTCACACCCACTTTCAGTGTGCTCAAGTTCGAGAAGGATCGAGGACGCCACAGCTTAGGATCTGCGCTCTTTTCAGTGGACGACATATTTCCAAGGCTACAGAAATACCGTCACTCGCTGGGGCAGCAAGGTCTGTTGGGCAAGCCTTTGTACTTTGCAAAAGTCGATGTCCAGGGATGTTTTGATAGCATACCGCAGCAGCGTCTCATGGAGCTGGCCAAGCAAATCGTTCGTGACGACGGGTATCAAGTCTTCCGTTACTCGCGAGCAAAACTTCTCGGAGCTCATAATGCGCAGACGGCAGGCTTCGGTTCGAAGCCGTCTTGGAAGTTCTTGACCAAGGCAACATGCATGGAGACCACATTGAACTTCCGAGATGAGGTCGAGCATGACATCGAAGAGGGCCGTCGGCGAGCCGTCTACGTGAATGGACTGACGCCAAGACTCGAGAGTCGGCATGCCATCATCGCACTGCTCCAAGAGCATATACAGTCGAACATGATACAGGTGGGTCGCAAGCTGTACCGACAAAAGCAGGGCATACCCCAGGGCTCGATCATTTCCAGCTTGTTGTGCAGCTACTTCTACGGCGAGATGGAGCATGAGATGCTTGCATTCATCAACGACGGCAGCAGCGTGCTCCTGCGGCTGATTGACGACTTTCTCGTTATCAGCACGGATGTGAAAGTGACAGAACGATTCATGCGCACCATGCATGCGGGGATCGTAGGATACGGCGTACAAGTCAAATTGGAGAAGAGCCGGGTGAATTTTGACCTCGCGATCGATGG
The DNA here is from genome assembly GCA_026725115.1 of Cercospora janseana. Classification (NCBI taxonomy): domain Eukaryota; kingdom Fungi; phylum Ascomycota; class Dothideomycetes; order Mycosphaerellales; family Mycosphaerellaceae; genus Cercospora; species Cercospora janseana. The sequence goes on from CM049105.1 coordinate 1,228,115, forward strand.
CAGAGCAGTGCCCAAAGTGACGGCCGTCGACTTTCCGTATTGTGGCAACGCGATCAATACCCGGACGCTCGATCTCAGCAAAGACCGGGAAAGGCGCAGAAAGACCAGTACGTGCGGCCGAGTGGGTGCTGCGATCTTGCTAATGACGTGCACAGACATTGCAGACTCGGTTGCCGTTGAATTCACGAGATTACCGGGACAGACCTTTTATCGAAAGCTGCTGAAGTGAGTCGGACACCTGACCTCAGAAGACAAGACTGACAGATGTGCAGCGCTCTCAAGCTTCAGATGCGGGCGATGCTATTATCTACGGCATACAATTCGCCAGCGACGGTGCTGGCCAACCTGTACCACATCTTTGTCGAAGTCGCGCACAAGGGACATCACTACATTCGCTCTCTCCCCGGCGAGAAACAGCCGGCTGCAAAGCTTGTCATCAGTGCGATCTTCCTCACGAGCTATGGAAGCAGAACTGTGCTAACCCAGTCCCCAGGAGCTGTGGATGACATGATGAGACTCGCTGGCGTTCTCATGAAGCATCGACACAGAGCGGGCAAAGACGTGACACCATATGAGTGTTGCATCAGCGGCGCGCAGGCACGATGGTGGGTGCGCCTCCCGGAGATGACGACGTTGACGATGGACGGCTGACATGCGTTGTGCAACAGGCTCGCGTGCACCGCCTTTACACAGGTGTTTGTGCGGCGGCAAACCAAGCATCGCGTCCTGCTAGCCTGGTTGGAGAGGCAGCTGAGATTGCCCGCTCTCCAGGCACATGCTCGCGTGCTCCGGCCCACCGTGATCACGTATGGCTCTGTGGAGAGCTCCGTGCCTCGATAATAACAGAAGGGTCTCCCCAGCTCGGCGATGCCTGATGAGCGCATCGCAGACTGTTGACACGGCATAGCGGCCATGCATCCAACAATCGCGCACCCCGTCCGCCGTGTTCGCCACGATGAAGAGCGTGCACTTTGCATCGCACCAACGGCTCTGTCCTGCCGAGCACACTCGCGCAACATGAGTCTCGACGGCAGTGATGATTTGCAGGTGGTGCGCTTGGGCGGCGGAGATTGGACGTTGCTGCGCTGAAACGCGCGTGGCGTCGAGCTGCATCAGACCAATGCGCAGACAGCCCGACGCCCACCAGCTCGCCCGTTTCCCAGGCTGCATGTACTGCTGTACAGCATGCAGGCCGATGATGGTTCCGCAGGAGCGAGCACACATGGAGGTGGAAGAACGCCCACTTTTCCCTTTGGGAACGAGGAGGTGGAAATCGTCGATGCACGGCGTTTTCCCGCCCGCCGAAGCGCCACCGCAGGATTTTGTTGACGAGAGCAATGCGCCGTCTTTTCCTGCTCTGCACTCCCTCCCCACCACGCCCTCTCCACTCGCGCTGCGCCGGGCGCGGAGAAGCAGCACACCCAGGCGTGCCCGGCTGGTGGGATGGGTGGGCGCAGCATGCGAGAAGCCTCCCGGCACTCATCTCGCCGAGGGGCGAGGGCGAGCGTGGGAATACATTGAGGACGATGATGATTGGGGAGCTAGATTGTTACATCGAGGTGCGCATGCGGACAGCGGAGGGCATGCCCGGTTTTCGGGGGTGCGTGCAAGCCATTGATGGGAGCGGCGGGAGATTCATGCCAGCATCGCGTCGCCCACCGCCGCCGCCAGCAGCAGCTCTCGTCCTGTCCTGTCCTGTCCTGTCGTGTCCTGTCCTGTCCTGTCCCCCCTCCTCCCCTCCTGCTCCTGCTCCTGCGCTCTCGTCCGCGCCGCCCATCTGCCAGGGGCGGTGGTGCTCGCAATCCCAGCATCGAACGGCGTCTCGACTCGCTCCCACCGTCGGCCGCTGAGCGATCGTCGCCTCCGCGTCCTGCTCAGCGCCCTCTCATTGGCCAGCACGCGCTATTGCCAGTCCCACTCTGCGACCAGGATCGCTGCTGCTGCGCTGCTGCGCAGGCACAACCATGGCCGCTGCCATCACCGAGCCTCCTTGGCCCGTCCCTTCTGCCGCCAGATTCCTCATAATAAACGCGCCGCGACAGCGTCCCTGGGAGACAACGACAGGTCCTCCCCCCTCCACCACCACCACCACCACCGCCGCCGCCGCTCACCACTCCACCCCGCTGTCGGCTGCTGGCTTCGACTGCGACGGCCCCAAATATTATTCCTCCCCATTCCCCGACTGGACCGACTTCCACCACCACCACCACCACCATGCCGCGAGCGCACTAATCGCAACCAACATCAGACTCCCTCGTCGGCCCGCTCAATTGGCGCAGCAGCGCTCGACTCACCCCACAGAATCCTCGTCATTGCGCCGGTCATCGCATGGGAGTGCAGTGGAAGTAGCGCTGCCCAGGAGCGTTACAAGCCCTTCCGGCAGGGACGCAAGGAGCGGGGGCCTGCCCGCTGCAAGAGACAAGATGATCGCGAGCGTCGCAGTGGAGAGCATCGCCGAGGAGAGCGTGCCGAGTTCCCCTCCGGAACTGAGCTACTCGAAATCCTCCAAAAGCAGCTCTTCCCTGACTTCGGACGACGAACTGTGCATCAGCGGTCCGGACGGGGAGCTTTCCAAGGGCGGACACTTTGAAGATGTGGTGCTGGAGGAGGAGGCGGGCAGTGACGCGAGGGAGGACAGCAATCTGCCACCCGATTCCAGACCAACATTGCGCCGCCCGCCTCCCAAATCCCTGACCACGGATTCGGTGCCACGCAGACGCAGTGGAACCAGCCCTACACTCCGCTCGCTGACCAATGGCACCGGAAACCAAGCCAAGTACCCGTCACTGCAAGGGACCGTGAACACTGCATTGCGAGACCACAATCTGAACTTGCCCAATGCGCGGAGCACGCAACGTGCTGTCTCGAGTCCGACTCTGATCCACATGCACCTGCAAACGCACCGGCTACCTTCACGCTCCCCCAGTCCGAGTAAATCGTACGCGCAGAATGGGCATTGCGCCTCGCCCCAAACCCTAGCGAGCGCAACGCCCAAAGCGTCCTATGATGCCCAGGGGTCGAGCACGCGGCGACCTTCGTGGCAGCCCACCAGGAAGAGCACCAAAGAGCTAGAAGCAGAGTATAACGATGAGGACGAGGACGTGCCGGAAGACGCCATATTGGAGAACGTGCCCATCTCACCGCTTCCAGGTCGCTACAGCGTACCGCGATCCCCTGCTCTGTCCACTGGTGGTATGCGATCCACCACCCCCAGCCCGAACCGGAGGCCCGGCCCGCATGCGAATATGCATTCGGCGAACATACCAAAGGGTGCCAAACGCCCTTCGGCTCCACCTATCAATGGCATGCCACGATCACCGAAATACCCCCATAAACCCAAAATGGCTCACGCCAACACAGCCGGCGCATTTTCGGTGGATCCGAGAAGTCGGCAGTATAGGAGCAGGTCGTGGACGGAACATTTGAACAACGAAGCACGAGAATTGTCACAAAAGCTGGAGGAGTATGCCGAACAATTGTCGCAAGAAGACAGGAATGGGCAGACCTCCGGCTCCAGGAGTGCGGCGAGCAGTCCTCCGCCGTCAAGCTGGCCGAAGCCAGCGAGGTCGGTATCCAACGGGCCCCCTAGTGTCCCTCGCGGTCTTCCTCCGCTGCAAAAGGGCAACATCATGATTGATCCACTGCCCATCAGCAAGGAGAAGGAGGCTGTGCTCAGCAGGACTCGCCCGTCCTGGCTGCCACCAAAGGATCCACAAGAAGAAAAGAAACACTTGAAAGAATTCCAACAGATGATGGCGCGAGCGGCAGAAGCAGAGAAGAGACGGTCTCTGCGAGAGCAAACCAATCGTCGAGGCGAAGAAGAGATGCGGGGCAGCATCGCGCGCATTTGGGAGCAACACGTCCTGCCGAACTGGGACGCCGTGGTCACGGAGCCACGCACCAGAGAGCTCTGGTGGAGAGGCGTGACGCCTAGTTCCCGTGGCGAAGTCTGGTCGAAGGCTATTGGGAACGAGCTTGAACTGTCCAATGCTAGTTTTGAGGCTGCTCTTGCAAGGGCACGTGCTCTGGAGGCCAAGGTTGCGGACATGACCGAAGAGGAAAGGGCAGAGGGTAAAGAGGCAGCGTGGATGGAAGCTATTGTTCGAGACGTGCCGAACACGTTCCCAGAGCTCAAGCTTTACCAAGACCCTCGTGGCGCAGCTCACAAGACTCTGTCGAGTGTCCTCAAGGCCTACACAATGTATCGCAGCGATGTCGGCTATGTGTACGGCACGCACTTGGTCGCCGGCATCGTATGTCTTCAGCTTCCGGCTCCCGAGGCCTTCGTGCTGCTGGCCAATATGCTCAACCGGCCTTTGCCGCTGTCATTCTTGGTCCATGACCAGCCAGCTATGCAACGAGCTTACGAACTGACATTGCAGACTCTCAAGTACAAATATACTCGACTGCACGATCATCTGACTTCACCGCAACTGGACCTCAAGCCAGAGGATTACCTCGATCCGATCTATCGATGTCTGTTCGCGTACAATCTTCCCCCCGAGCACGTCGCTCGCATTTGGGACATTTTTGTCTTTGAAGGAGACAAGGCCCTGGTTCGTGCGGCTGTGGCTGCCCTGGCACAGCTCGAAAGCAAACTCTACGTTTCGAGGGATGAAGTCCTCCAGGTCGTTGGCTGGATGAATCTGGAACGCTGGCCCGTAGGATCCGAGGATATCTTCATCGAGGCCATGCGTGAAGCAGGCAAGGTCGATCGCCGCGTCAGCGCTTAGTCGGCTGAAGCGAGCGGCAAGAATACTTATGGAAGTCTGGTCCGAAGACGCCGGACTGCGATCTATGAAGAGTGGCGGAGGGTCCTCAGTGAAGATGGGAGCCGCCCGCCACTCGGAGCCTTCGAATGTACAGGGAAGAGAAGCAAGGAGAACAAATCTCTTTGCCGTGAAATGGGAAGCTTTGCTTCCTTTGCGCAAACCACTAGCCCCGCGAGTAGAAAGAGCTTCGGGCTCGCGAGTGCTGGTGGCAGTGTGCGATGGGCGTTGAATTTCGTACTAGGGTATTAATACTCCTTATCACGTCGGACTCAAGGGACGACGCCGGATCCGCTTCATCGAAACGCCAACCATGTTCTGCACATACTCTGGCACAAGCAACTTTGGATCAACTCTTGTTTTCCGGAGGTCGAGAAACTCTTGTTGGATCAGCAACCAGAGACGGAGATTTGTCCCTCTTGTCTAATTGTTTGGCTACGCCTTTTCTTTTCTGAATGAATTTGCCCTCCATGTGGAATTTTCATTCTACCGAATGTTCGTTACGGGAATCATGGTACACGGCCGCCGCAAGGAATGTTTTTGTTGGGTCGCACGTCTATCTTTTCGTTTTCAGTCAGGTCAGTCAGTCATCGAACACAATGGTATTGTTTAGTATGGAAGATGGAGAGGCAGATGCTGCTCGCGAGCAGGGTCGTTTGGCGAGGCCATGGACGGGGTGGAGATGGCAGAGCGATGGGCGGAGAGCTGGAGAGAAAGAGGCTCGACCTGCGTACGTACGTATTGTATAGGAGATGGAAATTGCACACATGTGTGAAGGGGAAGCTCGTTTGTCACTCTGGTTCTTGTGGTGCGGTCCTTGCTGGTGAAATAGTCGCAATTTGAGCCGCTGCCTAGCGGTTTGGCGGACCAACGAGTATTGGTCAACCGACATGCGAGGCTCAGTGTAGGGGTGTTTGGCGGCCGCTTACAGACAAGTCAACTTCGAATCCTTGCTGCTCGCCCTAGAGACGTTGGACGAACTTGATATCAAGGCTAGAACACTCGGGAAAAAGAGTTGAAGTATCGATGCAAGGTATGGTAATACCCTCGCATAACAAGGATCATTGGAAAGGTTGGTGATCGGAGAAACCCGCCAAACGCCTCTACCTTACCCCAAGCCTCGATGATTCCGTCAGTAATGCAGCCCGATACATTAAGGTGCTGCTCTCCGCGCTCATCCCAGCGTGATTGAGCGATGCTCCATCGGTCTCTATCCTGCCTCGATCTCTCGGGCTTCTTCTTGCCTTTTACGCACGTCTTCATATTCCCAGTGGCATTTCCTCTCCCTATCGAGCAGGGAGATTGGGCGACATGAATCGCATCCAGCTTAGAGGCTGCTGGGTCGAGTCTCATGGTCAATTGACGGATTCCAAGTTGGACTGAGCCTGAGGCCGAAGCATCTGCGGGGGCATGCTGGCGGCTTTGGTGGGTTGTGCTTCTCTTGCCCTTCGTGGACATCTCAACTGTTGTCACCACTCTGTCATCTGTGTTGCAATCGCACGATCTGTAGTTGCCACAGCAAGATTTGCCACAAGGATTGCATTTTGGAGGAGCATAGCTCAGACGCCACAGTTGTCAACGGCCTTGATCAGCAGCTTTCCGCTCTGATACAATCACAATCACGAACGTTACCCAAACATGGACGCCGCCATGATTGAGGAAATCCTCAACCCCAAATTTGAGCGAGTCGTGGTGCCGGACGATGCAGAAGTTTTGATTCCTGCAAATATGGGTCCCGCAATTTACATCATGCGAGAGAAGAACCAGATACTCGAAGCTGGACGAAGTGTACTCATGTGCGAGTCAGCAGCCATGCGCTTTGTTGCACAAAATACCTGCGTCCCCGTTCCCGAAGTCATCGCCGCGTACACACAAGGCGGAAACGGCTACATTGTCATGAGCAAAGTAGAAGGTGAGCGACTGGGTGCTATGTGGAGGCAATTTGACTCTGCGCAGAAGATGAAAGTCATCGACCAGTTGCGCAATCATGTGCAGCAGCTGGCGTCCTTGTCCTCGGATTTTTATGGCGCCCTCTGGCGGGAGCCGAGCAGAGACGTCTCCTTCACGCACTTGCCCTGCAAGCGTGAGACCATCTCCTACGGCCCCTACTACTCCAGACGGGAGTACAACGAAGGTCTCATCACGGCGTTGCTGAATTCACGGCCACATTATCGCCTCCACGGAGATGACGAGGCCCTGGTCGCTCAAGGTAGGCTGCAAACATGCGAATCCATCGTATTTTCCCATGGTGATCTGCATCCTGGCAATATCTTAGTAGACCCGCATACCGCTCGTGTTACCGATATCCTGGAGTGGGAGACTGCAGGCTTCAGTATACCAGGGCGGGAGTGCCTTGAAGCTAGGCTGCGTTCGTAGGACGATGGCTGGACAAGCGCAGTGGACCAAATCATCGATGCATCTGGGCGGGCACATTTTGATTTGCTTTTGAGACTGGACAATGCTTTGAAACGCCATACTCGGATATGAGTTCGCTGGGTACAGCACCAAGTCATCAGTCTGCGTCTCTGTGTCAATCGAAACATCCATGCCTGCTCGAAGCGCCACTGCGGCCAAATCTCCAGATTCCCTCTCTACGAACGATAGCCAAAGTCTCAGGCCGTCTCCGAAGGTGCAAGCTGTGTCGCAGCCGTCGTAAGCGAGATGGGAGTATCGAACTTGAAGTAGGGACATCTACGTATGATCGCTGGCCTTGCTCTACCCAAGTCTCGTCTCGGTACGTTTCCATCGTGAACCAACATTCTGTGCCACATCGCTTGCTGATAGTCCAACCAACCCCGAGATCCAGTTTGATGTGCCCGAAGGCACGAGCCTATGCGGCACAGAACATCTGATCCATAGGGCGAGAATACGCTGCAGAGACCTGGACAGCTGGCGTTCGTCCTTGCGTACCACGGCTCGGATCATGAACACAAAATATCGCCTCCATCGCAGCCTAGCCCTCGCAACAATCCGTCCGCCTTGAACCCGCCATCTCCCTAACCTGCTTTGCAGACTTCCCAACCAAACCTCCAACCCATTCACTCGTGCCCGCCCCTACAATCTCCTCCACTTCAAGCGTAATCATTGTTCTCAACACCCAGTCCTGGCAGCGTTCCACGCCATCACTAGGCGCAGGCTCCTCCGAAGCGATCTTCACAATGTTCTTGGCTTGCATCTGATTGAGAGAGTTACAGAGCTCTACCGACCCTTCGGCGTCTCGGGGTCGTACGGGAAGGCCTGAGCGCTGGTCAAACTGGTACATGAGAGGGGAAAGGGAGAGCGGCAGGACTTGAAGATGGGCTCCGAGACTTGCGCCTGTGCGGGCAATGGTCAGAGTCCAGTGCGAGCGGTACACAGGTGACGTCCCCGCGCCGTGGACCAGGAGCGCGAGGGTGTAGGTGGTCGTCATTCCCCTAAGTCCGACACGGTGTTTCTGGCATTCATTTGTGCGTCCGATAGACCCAGCCTCGAATTGGCTCACGCAGTCTGCATGGAAATCTGTTATCGCACCTTTGGTCTCGACTTGCCACCATTACTTTCGGTAGAACAAGTGGGGCGAAGCAATGTAATAATGCGGCACAGCAAATATAGACTTCATCTATCCGATGTCAAGAACTTCGGCCGATGTGCGCAAGAGTGCCGGATTTTCTCCGTGGCACACCACGAGACTTCGGAAGAAGCTGTGTGCGAGATTGTGAGTGCTGGTCCGATGTCCTTGAGGCCGAGGCCTTTCCTCTTCGCATGGAGATTCTGCAGCCCGATAGTAGCCCGGAGCCTCTGGCATTGGCACAATGTGTTCCGGCTACTCTCACAAGTCGACCGCGGTGTGTGCCTCCCACGGCGGCGGTGCGCGGCGAGATGACCTATTACTCCACCATTTTGATCGGCGGCTTGCACGAGCTCCAAGTCCAAGACTCGCTGGAGTTGGCATTCACACAAGGGATACGAAGAAAGTGGGCTTATGATCAGTGTCTTTCACAATCGAAGTTCTTCACCATTTCGACCACTTTCAAGGCCCAGTCTTCGATCGCTGCTCGCACCTGCAATCGTGCACACGTCCGTCGTCAAGAAGGCCTTTCTCGCCAGGACACCATCTCTGCATCGTCATTTCTTGGTCTGACAAGCCACTGAGTCCCCTTCACATCTTTGTGAACTGCACTTCCCACTTCTTACAACCTGCCAACAAGGCTTCTAACCACTCGTGCTTCGCCAGAGTCTTCTTTGCCGCCTCGGCCAGTTTCTCATTCCATATCTCGTGCCGCTGTTGACGTTCATGCCCATCCTCGTGTGCCTGCGCAGTCATCGGAGTCTTGTCCCACACTTCATCAGAGCCGGCGTAACTCTGCACACTCCGACAGGTCGGAATTGCTGATCGAACTTCGCGAGAATCGTCCTTTCGGCCTTGGCTAGTTCCTCTCTGAAGAAGGACATTTGAGCCTCTACTGCTTCGAGATATGTCTTGTACAAGAGAGCATGAAGATCAGTGTAGAAATTTGTGACGTCCTGCTCTTTCCCTCGGACATCGTGGCTGGTGAAGGGGCACGAGACTCTCGCTGCGACCATATCAACGCGCCGAGTATGCTCTGCTTGTACCAATTGACTTCTGGCGCTCTTTGACGTTGTCTTCTGTCGGTATTTGCCAATGTCATGAGCGCGCGTGTATGTTTCGATCATGACTTGGCTGATGTTCGATGTCACATCGTTGGCGACCAGCGTCTGCACCCGGAGTTCATCGAGTCTGGTCGCCAGGTTCCTCAAGATCGAGTTGAGTGTGCGCTTAAGGCGCCTCTCGCAAGCGCGAAGGCGATCAAGGAAGTGGAATTCATTAGGCAGCTCTTCATAGAAACCAGTGCTGCCCAACATGTAGCGACTTCCATTGAAGATGACTTTGACAGCTGCGATAGGTGGTTTTACATCCGCTCTACTCGATCTTGAGGGGTCATGGAGCCCGCCAAGTGCAGATTTGAAGGCATCATTGCGATTCCGCTCCACTAGATCTATTAGATCTTCGATATGCGAGAACTCTTTCCTATCCTTCTTGTGCCATCGACCATATCTCTTGCAAAATGCTGCAAAGGTGGCTGAGTAGATTTTCATGTTTGCTGACTCCATAGTCCACTTTTGCACAAGGGTAGTCGCAGACTTCGGCCAGGTCGTCACGCCATGGTCATCGACTGCGGTTCCAATGTTGGCTGTGAAAGTGGAGGGCAAGAATCGCATGACCGAATCCGTGCTCTCTGGAAGCATCTCGTGCAGGACCGATATCAATTTGGGTCTCACATCGCCGTAGATGTTGGCATCACTCGTTGTTACAACAGTGGAGATTCTCTGAAGGGGCTCCAGTAAGTCGTGCTCACACGTTCGCTGCAGCAGATGCCACTTCTGCTCCGCTAGATCGGTCCACAAGGTCATTGAAAGCGCTCCTATACCGCATGCCTCCAAGTCGAGCTTCGCTGCTGATGACCTCCCATTCAAGTGCTTGTCGTAGTCCTCAGAACCCACGGGAAAGATGTGGAGATCTAGCTGGGTGCCATGAGGATCGAGAAGTTTGAGCCTATCCTTCATGTCGCGTACAATTTTCTTGTTGCGCGTAAGCACGCGATAGCCGTGAAGCTTATCTTTGGCGACTTGTAAGTCTCTTCTCATATCTCCTTCCGATCGTGATGCGACGAGCTGGTTGCGTCCCTCGTCGTCATCGTCATCGTCATCGTATCGATCCAGAGCTTCCTGCTCTTCCTCAATCTTCTGCTTCAAGTCGTTGAATGTTTTCGGATGCCTTGTATACCCGTGTTTTATTCATAACGCGATCGACTGCCACGTGCACTGCAGAATCTTGATTCCATAGGTTCTCCAGCCAGCTTGCGAATGCTCTGCTTGAGGCAAAGCACTGATCATTGCTGTCATAGAGCATGGTAGAGAGGACCGATACTGCGCTTTCGTCCTATGCGCGCTGACTGTCAAGGTCATCTTGCTCAACGTTATCAGCATCTTCATTGTGCTGGTGGAAGTAGTCATAGCTCGCGGTGATGTATCCCTCCGCGTCTTGACGGATTTGTTGTTCGCTGAGATATTTGATCACGACAATGAGTCCGCCTTTAGGTTGTACTAGTAATCGTCCTTTGTACTCATGCGGGACATTGGTGCCTCGGCCTCCTGCAGACTGAGTCCTACTTAGCGCGGCAAAATGACTGACATCGTGTATGTGTGGGAAAAAAAAAGAGAGCACCTACTACCAATACCAGGAAAGGATCTCCGAGCAAGCATCCGATCAGCTTGCTCTTCCCTGCGCCCGTTGGGACAAAGTACACCGATCGGGCCAGGCCTGGGATAGCGTGCGATGTTTGTGGCGCGTCGGTACGCATTGATTGGACTGCGAGAGGACGAAGCTATTAAATCCCTGCGATTCGGCAAGGCCACAGATCTGGGAGATGTCTCGTGAGTCGTCGAGAGTCGTCGAGAGTCTTTCCTTCGATGATCTTCACGTTTGAATGCAGACCAGGGTGTTGTGGACGATATGAGAGCAAGATGTCCAGCGAGCGGGCCCGTTTCTTCCGTCGACTCGGGAGCGATCTCGGTGCACCGATGCTGTGTTCGTCCACCTTTATGCGTTTGATGCTACTGAACGCCGGCTGACCACTGTCCTCTCTATACCGTCCGCACGTCGCAGATGGCGTAGGCGGCAGACCTGCACTACGCTGTCGCTTCATGAGAGTCGCCCGAGGCACCACTCGGCCGCGGGCTTCGTGGATGTCCATACTCGCGATGCGCACCGTCTCGTCCTCTTCTTAGGTAAGGCAAATGTTTGCTATTCGGGCATGCGGATGTAGAACTGTGACAAACTGCAAGACGAAGCGCATTATAGCCAGAATTTGAGAGGAGTCGTCAAGGTCTTCTAAGCTCGCGCCGGGTACGTCGGCCGCTTGCGGAGGAAGTGAAGGCTTCTAGGTTCCTTTTTTCTTTACTGAGACGCGTCCGGTAGACCGTTTCTGTTTAGCAAATACATTCCTTCCGAATATAGGCTATAGCTATGCAGGCTGTCGTTTTTGTCTGTGAACACAGTCAGCGCTTAAGACCGAGCAAACATTACACCATAGCGACGTGTGAGAGATTGCAAGCCTTTGTCCACTATCCTGCATCCCCACTCTGCGGGCCGTGTGCAAGACGTGGATGCGGTCATCTGGGTAGCGGAAAGACTTCTGCCATTTTCGATGTCGCAAAGTCGTAAAATTTAGCTGTCGCGCTCCGAGCAGCGATCTACGTATGCCAGGACAATGGTCCTCTTCAGCGTGGGCTTGCGCTTAGCTGGAATACTCGCAGGCTGTGCTTCTCATGCTTGCCTCCTCGGGCTAACGTCTCCTCCAACCTCAGCTCGGATTCCTAGTCAGTCTGCTCGTCTGGGTACTGGACCTTCCAACTGAGGCACTGATCGAACAGCTTTTCGATGTTGCCGGGCTCCTTGCTCGAAGCCCCCACGTCAACTTCCTCGTCCTCGTCGTCCGCTGAAGACGGCAACTCGTTGAGCACCCGCTCTATGATATGCTCCAGCGGAGCAGCATCGACAGGCTCGGCCTCCTCATTTTCGAGTTCCTCTGGCACGTAGAAGCCGTCGAAGGCCTGGAGCAGCAGAGTGAGCACATCACGGCAAGCGCCACGCAGGTTCTTGATGAAGTCTCCCGTCGCCTTCTGCAAGTTTGCTTCGACCTGCGCCTGCACGTCTTTGAACACGCACTTGCGTGGGTTAGTCAGCTTGTCACGAATGAGGGCAAGCCGCCTCTCATGAGCAACGGCTGTGGCCGTCGGGCCCTTCGCCTTCTTTGGCTTTCCCTTGGCCGTGTACGCAACCTGGGGAGCAGGGACCACGACGTTGTGCTTGGTGATCGCGGCGGCTTCCCGGTAGACCTTGCGCATGGCTCGTCCAACGTAAGTGTTGTCGTTCTCTCGCGCGCCACCCGCGACAATGGTCAGATGCTTGATGCCAGTCACATCTTCGCCGAAGATCCTGAAAAAATCATCGAGTTCTTTGCGGAATTCGGCCTTCAATTGCTTCATCTCTCGGAGGAAGGACTTGCTGCTCGGAATTTCGCCGAAGTGCAGCTCGTTCAGCTGCGTCTCGATCACACGGAACAAAAAATCGGCCATGTCCTCCGGGCCGCCAGTGCTGGCGCGAGCGGTGATCTTGGCTCCCTTTTGGTCGCGAGCCTCTTCAACAGCTGAGTCGAGAGCGTCGAAACACATCTTGGCACCAGTCTGGCTATCGTCACCCGCGATCTTGTCTTGAATGTCCTGATTCCAGTGGGCTTCGCGGTGATCACCATATCTCTTGCAAGTCGCGTGGAAGGTCGGACTACGAACGCCTTGGGTCCAAAGTTCCAGCAAGCCATGAGCCGCTCTTAGCCAGATCTTGGTCTTAGCTTGCTTGAAGGGCGTGGAAATCTGTGTAGTGACCCAGCTCTTCAGCTCCTGCTCAGCAGCAGGCACCATGTTGGTCTCGTAATATTTTACAGCTTTGCCTATGTTCTCCTTGAACTCTTGATGGCGTTGCACGGGAGTCTTATGCAGGACGTGCTTAATTGTAGTCAACTCCCGAGGCAGGCCTGCGAAGCACAGTCGCTGTAGTCTCTCAACCCGCTTGCCAGCGACAGAGCGGTAGAGGGTGTGTATAAGTTCCGGGATTCCGGTGGCCTGGTAATCGAGCATTGTGCGCTCTCCTCGAATATGCTTGCCGTACTCCTTAGCCGAGATGAAGATCACTTTGAGATCAGACGCTCCCGGTCTGGAACGTGCTAGCTTGGAATACTGGGCGTGAATCTCGCTAGCTTCGCTGCGATTGCGTGCCTCGACTTTCATTTGGTGCAATATCGCTTTTGCTGCATGGAGCTGCGTCTCTTTGAGGTGAGTGAGTTGCTCACCAAGCATGTGAGCACGCTGAAAGTCTCCGTTGGCTTGCGTGTTTGTCTTCTCGGCCTCGAGCTTCGAGATGTCGGTCTCGACACCTTTCAGAGCGGCCTCGGCAGCCACGAATTGGTCTAGCTCTGACTGGGTGAGCTCGTCCCTCTCTTTGTCGCTCAAGTCATCCTTGATGTCAATCTTCGTGACGACAAAGATCGTTGGCTTCCTTGATCGTATCGCGTACGTGAGATATCTGTCGCTCTCGCGAGTGACCGGACGGCCTGCGGGAGCCATGATAATGTAGCGGTCTGCTTTCTCGACATAGCTCTCGATCATATCGACCATGACCACATCTGGATCATTTCGACCAGGCACATCGGTGAAGACGATGCCTTCTGTGCCCATGTCGTTGGTGAAGTGCAGCTGGGCTTTCTTCAGGTGGCTGGACCTCTGCCAGCTATTCTTCTCGGTAGCTTTCTTGAGACTCGGCGGAGAAAACTTGGCAAGAATGGCAGCTGCCTCTTTCGCGCTGTCGACTTCGTAGGCATTGGAGCTGGCTCCAATACCGTGTTGCTGTCGCAATGTCATGATTCGATCCAGTAGGGCTGATACCACGGCATCGAGACTGTTCGTGACTGCTCGCTGTCCCTTGAGCCACTCTGTGAGAACCTTCTCGTTGTCGAAGTCCTTGTGGTCATCTTCGTGAACCAAAGGGAGTATGTGCTTAAGAGCTTCGTAGTATTTGTGCTCTCGCTCGAGAGAATTGGAAATGGCCAGCTGTGCAGCTTCGGCCGCTTCAGAGTCCTCGCTGTCGTCCAAGTCGGCCACATTCCTGTCTCCGTCCAGATACGCGTAGATGTTTTGACAAGACGCCTTCACGGCACTCTGGAATTCGATTCTCAGTTTCCAGATCAGAACGACTTGGAACTCGCTCTTCTGGGCCGGATTCTTGCCGTGTCCTTCGATTGGAAAGTGGGTTCCTCGCCCACTGTCGCTCTGCAACTACGTCAGTTGCTTCACAGCATAAGTGCCTGTGACTGATACCTTAATAGCAATGCCTTGCTGCCCGACTAATGCCTCGTATGCCTCGGACTTGCCAATACCCATATCTCCAAGTAGAGCGACAGTCTCCTTCTCTTTTGGCTTAATAGCCTGCTGCGTGCGCTGACCAAGTCTAGAGATGTAGGCATGAACTACCTCGTCCTTAAAGCCTTGCTCCCGAAGTGCTTCGTATGTGCTGGTGACACGAGCAACCAGATCCCGGACTACTTCTTCGATTTCAATAAGGCTAGGGTGAAAGCCAGGGTGGTGGGGCTTGTTGCGTGGCCAAGTCGGGTCAACTTCAGGCTTCTCTGAGATGACAGTCAACGCCGCAGTCTTTTCGACAGCTGCCTCTGAAGCAGGCCGAGGCTCGATCTTTTGGCCGACTATCTCAGCCTTGATCTCCTCAGTAGAAAAGCTACCAACCACTGGGGCGCTGGAGCCCGCACTCTCGGGGCTGCTAGCTTCTCCGTGTTCGACCTTAACACGCTTGGACGCTATTATGAAGTTAGTAGATTGCAGGGGCGAGAGACGCTAGCATAGTTGTACTTACGGCTCTCACTGACAACAGAGTCGGAACGTGGATGCTTCTTTTCCTCGGGCACGAAAAGAGTGTCTGGACTGCCGGCACGAGGCCTTGGAGATAATGGAGCAGTCGACACGTGTTCCTGGTGAGCTGCTACAGGGCCGCCACAACCCTCGATAGATGGGACAACTGGAATCGGCGTAGCCATACTTGCGACAGGAGCAACTGAGCCCAAGACAGAGGCTGAGGCAGAGCTATCGGCCATGACAGTCGGCATAGCCTGATCCTGCTGTTGCTGCTGCTCAGGGGCGCCGGAGCTTGGGGTTCCATTCTTGTTCTCGAAGTCCATGATCGGTAAAGTTCCTCCTTGTGAAGAGGGGAAAAGTGGTGAGTGCGACGAGCGCCGACTAATGAAGGCGCCGTGTTCAAGCAAGAGCGTGCGATGCGCACCAACTTGCAAGAGGGCGAAACGACCCGGAGGAGCGCTGAAGATGATGTGTTGCGACGTGGGAAAGATGATGTCTTGCGACTTGCGAAAGATGATGCGTTGCGACGTGCGAAGACGGCGTGCGAAGAAGCGCTTGTCTCCAAAACGTTGCAAAAGATGTAGTGCGAAGCTTTCCAAGAAGAAGAGAAGGATGCAAGAGCTTGTCAAAAGAGAAGAAGAATCAGCGGCGACGCTGCGGTGGGAGGTTGTGTGCGTGGTGGAAGAATTAAAAGTGGCAATGTTGGTGCCTCAAGTAGTGGTCATGAAGGTGTGGGGCTGAGCTTCATGTGAGTGAAGTGGTGAACTTGGCAAGGCAAGAACGTCGAAGTGAGTGAATTGAGGTCGATGCAAACACAGCTTCGGCAGCTGACTGTTGACTGAGGCATGTGATTCGCCGCGAATTGTGAGCAAAGTGATGAGGAGTCGAGGATGAGTGAGGGCTGGGGACAGTCGGTGAGAGGGGACATCAGGGGAATAGTATTTAGACGATCGGGTGACACTGCCACGAGAGTAAGTATGGTTGTTGGTACACCGAAGAACATGAAGGGTTCGGAAAATGAAGATCTTGAATAGACAACTACAGACCTAATCACTTCCAAGTCCAAAGTACTTTCGGAAACGGTCGCTATCCTGCAGCTCAGCTTCGTGAATGACCTCGTAGCAAGCCATCAGTAAGCGAGGGAATCTGTTGCACCAGTAGCTCAGATACCCGGCGTCCAATGGTCCAACACGCTTCTTGACATCTTCCGGCATGTCCTCGTAATGATTCTTCTTGTTGCGAAGGGCGCGAAGGAGGTCCAACAGGCGGCTGCCAGTATACTTGCGCTGCTTGCCCAAAGTCTGCACGAAGAAGCCGTCCAGCTTCGCCAAGAAATCCGTCGGCCGTCCAATGACTTCTTCAGCCCGACTTTCCAGCAATTGCAAAGTCTCAGAATCTCCGGCATAGTGATCCTCCCAGGTTCCACGCTCCTCACGCTCGAAATGATCTGAGCAATCGCACAAGAATGTCAAGCGCCTCTCCGGAGACCAGAAGTATGGATGATTCAAGACCGCTTGAGCGGAGGGACGCCGCTCTGGCTCAGGGGCCAACATGCTGCTGATCAATTGGAAAGGCTCGTAAGCATCCGACCATCGTTCCAGCGGCTCCATGTTTTTCTTATCACACTTGATGTTCTTCTCACGCAGACCCTGCCAGCCAGTCTCGTCCTCGTAAGGATGAACACCATCTGTCAGAACCCAGAAGAACAGGCACCCGAGGGAAAAGACGTCGGCTGCCCGCTTGACGCTGCTGACACCAGGAGTGTTCGCACTCGGATTGGCGCTATCGCTGCCAGAGGGCCCTCTGCTGTGCGTGCTGTCGGTCTTCTCGCCAGGCTGCGTGATCAGCTCGGGAGCCTTCCAGCCCGATGTGCCGACATTTCCAGTGGGGTCAATTAGCGTGCTCACATTCTCTGGCAGATTCTTCCCTAGACCGAAATCCGAAATGACCAGGCGTGTCGATCCAGGCGGTTGAGTCTTCTTAGGATATGCAACAAGAATGTTTTGGGGTTTGATATCACGGTGGATGATGCGAAGCTTGTGCAAGTGGTGGAGACCCGCTGCGAGTTGTTGCAACGTCCTGTTCATGTCCTGCTGGATGGCGAGCTTCAGCTTCTGTCGTTCCAATCGCAGCTCTTCCGTCTTGGCTTTCTCTGGCTCCCACACATCGTATAAACTTGCTTGACAAAGCTCGACAGCAATGTATAGGAAGTGGTCATCCCTCTGTCGGCAAAAGTAGCGAACCACGTTCGGATGGTCGTCGCTCTGTTGTAGGAAATTGACCTCAGAAGCTGCGAGCTCGACATATTGAGACAGCATGCGCTTGACCGCAACGTCGCGATTCTCCCACGAGCCTTGGTACACGATGGTGCCTCCACTCCCACGACCAATCTCTTTGTCGGTGTAGATGATGAGATTGTTGATAGACATAGGTCCAGACATCTCGGCACTCTCCGACTTCGCCACACTGACGATTTTGACTGCGGCAGGGCTCTGCATAGGGGAGTCAGCTTTGTTGGCTTCTCGAGCAGCTTCACGGGCCTGCTCTTTCTCCTTCTGCTTGCGGCCGCCCCTCCGACCACGAGTGGCCTTCTTCTTGGGCTTCACATCGCCCTCTTTTATCTCACCCTCCTTGCCATCGTCCTTGCCCTCCTCCTCAGCCTGATCGTCGTTAGACTCGGCTCGTTCTAGATTTTCTGCCTTCTCAGAAGGAAGATCAAAATGCACTTTGGGAGTCGAGACTTCACTCTCGGTCTCAGGAGGCTGAGCAAAAGCTATCTCTTCTGCTGGCTCGTTTTCTCGGATCGCTGGTTGCTCTTCTGGCGGCACCGCGAGTGCATCTGCAACGGGTAATTTGATGCTTGCGTTCTGCGGAAGGAGGATCGAGCGCGTTTCTGGCCACTTGTATAAAGCCACACCACCGGTGGTACAAATAGCAATGACGAAGCCCAGCACCAGACCAGTGAGCAGCGTCAAATCAAAGGAGCTCTTCTTTGGCGCTGGCAAGGGAGTGTCCATAGCTCCTGTAGGGACGGGTCGGGCCTCGGGGGACGGCGGTGCATCGATCAAGGGGACGTTCTTGCCATCCAGTAGATGTCCGCCACGGTATCCCTCTTGCGGAAGGTTGTAGACGCCTGCAAAGTCTTCTTGCGTCCATCTCGTTTCATATTCGACGCTCGAGACAATCGGCGCACGATATGTGACAGACGGGTATTGCTTCTCAGATAATGCAAACCAGCTGCCAGTGCGGGTGCGGTTCACGTAGACAGGATCATATTCGTCATCGTCTTCCAAACCGGCGAATGCATTGGCTGCCGGGGGGATTGGCTGAGGCAGGACAGCCAGAGAAGTATCCTCTGACGTTTCTGCCTTGGGTCGTATAATGTCGAAGACGCGGACCACCGGTGATGCGAAGACCTGTGTGAAGTCTGGCTTTCGATACGGATTGGCGGAGCTCGTGTCAATACCGTTGATGCGGCCGTTCCAAGAAGAGTACACATACTTCTCGTCCATCGTCTTGTCGTATGTGTTACGAAGGTCATTGTCCCTCGTATTCGGGGTCCACTCAAAGTACTTGATAGTCTCGACAGGTTCACCGGTGACTCGATTCTGGATCCCAATGGTATATTCCGTGCGTCCCAGCACGATTGTCCCATGAGTATCGCACTCGTTGTCGCTCAGCGCATCATCTAGCGGGCTCACTCTCCGACAACTCTGATCCTTGTTCACAAAAGAACCCCCGGGCTGAAATGTTTTGAGCACGTTTCCCGTTCGTGCATCAATATGATAGAGCGTATTCTTCTTCTCTGCTGTGTACGTGACACCGAGGTGTCCGGTCTCCTCGAAGGGCGCCGCCTCGGATAGCTCTTTGACGGTATATGGCAGCCTCTGTAAGCCATAGTGCGGCTGCAAAACATACAAAGCTCCATCCTGACTCGGCTCTATGACAAATCTCGGCTCCTCGACTTCCTGACCTGCCGCGGTATATGTCTTGTTGTGCTGGTGCCTCACTATTTGCACCATTTCTCCGTCGGCCTCAATCTGCCAACGGGGGGCGCCAGTGCCCCGGTCCCGCGCGTACAACTTCCCATCCACAGTCGCCAGGAGCATGATATCCTCGACTTGCCAGTCCTGCAAAGACCGCGCCGGGAGTCGCGAGGTCAGACCGGCGCTGGTGGCAGCCGTCGACCATTGTGCAGGAGGTGCTCGGACAGCCGCGTCATTGTTAGACTCGGCCGGAGACACAGTCGCAAGGGCGCGCTGTTGGATGTGGGAAATCCGCGCTTTCTTGGTTTTGTCTGTTGGTGTGGTGTCGGCGTCGTCGGCGTCGACGTTGGTGTTCTTTTGGGCTTTGTGCTTCACCGAGACCTCCTGGTGGAGCTGCTGGCCCACGGTGTGCCGCCAGTGCTCGTCTACGGCGGATGCGGCCTCTGCGATGTCGCCCTCGCGGAGCGCAGCATGGTTGTGGTGGTGGTGAGCGGGCTGCTTCTGCAGGGCAGCCGCTACGGGGAAGAGGAGGGAGAGGAACAGCAGATCGCGGACTCGCACTTGAGCGTGCGGTCCCGGCGGTCGTCCGGACACCATGTTGCCATGAACCAGGTCATCGGCAATGGTGTCGGGGGCGGGGGCAGAGGGCGGTGGATGACGAGAGTGCGAGGAGGGAGGTGGTGGTGGGGTGAAGTTGAGACAGATGAGCGAGAAAGGTGGAAGGTTGGGTGCGCGTCAGTGTGTCCGTCAGGCAGGGCGGGCAGAAGCAAGGCCGGGGAGTCTGGCCTGGATTTTTCACAGAGCAGCTGCCAAGCTCTGACACAAACCCTCCCACACCCAGCTCTCCCTCCCTCTTTTTGCCTCTCATCCGCCCGCCCCCTCTGTCCAACAGGCCCGGCGCCTGAGGGCTGCAGCCAGGTGCCTCGTGTACTATCTATCCAGCCGCAGTCCTCGGCTAGCGAGTGGGTGGGCGTGTGCTTGCGCCGCCTGTCCCTCCCTGGCACCACCGCCTACTCCGCTAGCGCCCGCCGCCATTGGGGGCACACCACTCTTCTCCATCCCCCTTCCAGTTCTCCTCGAAAATCCCGTGCGTCGATCGGGCCCAGCAGTCGTTTGGACCTCTCAGCAGCCCGGTCGATCACCGCGGCCCCTTGTGCACCCGAACGGCGTTGGGTCGATGAAACCCTTCGAATTGGCTCAGAGTTCGCCGTGGCCCAGGATGCCATCAGGCTTCCCTCACACACGGTCCCAGAGCTTGCTCATTCAAATGTGTCAGCTTCAGCTAGTACAGGCCTGGATGAACAAGGCGCTTCTGCGGTAGATGCGGCGCGCCTGATACACCCGCAGCCTGCTGTCGGGCCATATGAGAAGCTCCATCTGTGATCGTGCCAGCGGTCTCGTGAGCGTGGGAGATGGCAAGTCGTCCGTGTGCTCCGGCGTCGCAGCTCCATGGCGCGGCAGAGCGAGCGTGCTTCCACTGCATCGCAAACTCAGCCCAGGATAGCACCATCCATACCATGATGAATGAGATCTGCCTGTCATACCCCGCAATGGTGTCAAACGCGTGCCGTGAAAGAAAATCCAGCCGTACCAGCCACAACGTAATTTCGCAAGCCTTCACCTTCACAACCACGACCAACATTTGCTCAATCTGAGCGTGGCCGGCCTGTGCGGTGATTCCTCGCTCCACGCTTCGCTAGCATGCCTGCTTGGAACCATGCCCGGGATGGGTCCTGGAGATCGCGGAGAAAGCTCTTTCATGTTCCACCAAGCATTCGCCTGAGCTCGCTGCCTCCTGGGCGACCGTCTGTATCGCGCTCGCCATGAATCAGTATGAAGCATGCCCCTTCTCACCGTCGAGTCCGCAGGTGCATGTAATGCTGCAACAACTTAAGGGCCACTATCACGAACATCTGCCCCCCGTAGCTGTGCTGAGCTGAGCCCGATCCATCAATGTGATTGAACGTCCGCTTGGCGACCTTAGCTAGCCAACCGACCACACCCTCCGAATTACCGTGCAGTACGGGTCGAGGTTCATATATAATGTCGAAACGTCGCACGCTCCTTCAATGTCCGCGTTCACCAGCCTGTGGCTATTCCTCCTCCAAGTGTGCGTGCTTGCGGCTCTAGTCCGTTTAGCATCGAGCACTACCAGTAATCCGGATACCTGCCAAGATCATACTTCAATCTACCACCAACCCTCGTGCTCAGTGGAGGGTCACAAACACGATCTAGCGCGAGAAAACCTGCTCCGTTCCATAGACCGGAAGTCCGGCAAATGGAACAAGAATCACCCACGATGGCAGATACTTGAGGCTCTTCATGGCTACGACAAGTACGAGCGGATTGCCGGCGCGGAAATCGACAGATTCGAGAGCTTATACAGACATGTTCCTCACAAGCACAAGAAGGCAGGCTGGGGTGGAACGCGCAGGTCTGGAGCCATGACTGACAGACGTCGATAGGTCCTAGAAACAATCCATTACAAGAACAACTTCGCCGAAGCACGTGCGCTGCTCAAAGTCAACGCCGCCTTTTGCAGCAAGGTCTTCCATCATGCTCTGCCATACTACAACATCTCCCGGCACGAGCTCGCAGCCTTCATCCGCGAGAATGGCGAGGTCAGCAGATCCCCCGCAATCCGCACCACCGTCTCGCAATCCCTCAAGCACGCCGTCCGCGACTGGTCCCCCGAAGGCCACGCCGAACGCGAAGCAACATTTCCCTTTGTCCTCGACGCAATCACCACACACCTCCCTCCGGCACCAGACGCCAGCACCAAACCACCCTACAAGGTCCTCGTCCCCGGCTCCGGCCTCGGCCGACTCGCCCACGAGATCAGTCTCCTCGGGAGCTACATCTCTGTCACCTCCAACGAATGGTCCGCAAGCATGAATATGGCCACCCGCTATCTCACCTCCCTCGCGTCCCGCTACAGCGACATCACCCTGCACCCCTTCCTGGAAGCCTGGTCCCACGCCGCAACACGCAACGAAATCACCCGCGGCGTCGTGATCCAGCCTCCGGCGCGGAAGCCTTCCGAAGTGATACTCGTCGAGGGAGATTTCACCACGGCGTTCAGCCATCAATACGGGCAGTACAGCGCCATCACGACCTTGTTCTTCATCGATACGGCGAGGAATTTGATCGCGTATTTGGAGACGATTTATGATCTGCTGAAGCCGGGTGGCATCTGGGTGAATGTTGGTCCGCTGTTGTACGGGACTGCACCGTTGGTGCAATTGAGCTTGGAAGAAATTGTGCTTGTTGCCGAGAGTATGGGGTTTGAGTTTCAATTTGCAGGAGATGACGAAGCAAGCACGAGTGAGACGATCCTCGGCGGCAAAGTCTTACTCAAGGAGGTGCTGTATAATTTCAATCAGAGTACCTTGTATCGACATGGCTATGTCGCGGCTTTTTGGGTCGCGAGAAAGATGGGAGATGGAAGGGAAGCGGGAAAGAGGAAGATTGAGAGCAATGTGTTCGACAGATTGAAGGAAAAGTGGTTGTAGGCCGAGACACAGATTCTTCGTACGAGTGCTATCGATGCGGTTGGGTATAGCTCGTGCAGTCGCTGCGATGCGATCGATGGTAGTCTTCTACTGCTGACAGACAAATTAGTCAAGCTCCCTGCGAAATCAAAGCTTCGGGCTTCAGATGACTCGTCCGCGACGAAAGAAGATCGAAGTCCTGGGCATAGAATCCGAACAGGCAATCTCAGGGTCGCTTTGTGCGAGTGACTTGCTGCTACAGGCGGGAAGACTGCTGATATGCGATCACCAGCCAAGGATAGCCACTCGAAGTCTATTCTTCGTCGAGTGAGGTAGGTTGGCCATCGATGTTTGAGGTTCGTCTCGGCGCATGCCATCTGCATGTGCGCTCGCGAGCTGGAAGATCGCGCAGCCTGCCGATCTCTCTGTTCGAGTATCGCGCCAGCCGACTGATGAAGCATTGACATTCGTTCGGTTACGCCCCATACCTTTCAGCCCCCAAATGCTTCGAAAGCCACAGTCTCAACTGCGAGATTCTCGAGATCTAGCACAACCACTTGTCCCGTCTCTTTGAAGCTAGGTATTGTGATCAGCCGCACCTCTTGCCCTTGCGGTCCTTCGATCACGGACGAGCTGAACCTGGGCTGATTGCCAACGAAATACACGTGCGGGCACTCTTTGATCACGAATCGATCCCCATCCTGAAATGGATAGCATGGTAATGTGTCCGGCGCGGTCGGCGCTGAAAGCCGCCAGCGAAGCATGGTCTCCATCATTTCGAGTCTTTCCTCGCCGTCGACGTACTTGTATACATCATCGAGCGTTTGACCGCCACCGCCCAAGAAGCGTAAGCCGTCGATGTCGAATTCTGCAGGATTAGTCACAGAATCGAACCATGCTGCTGTTGGCTCTTGCGGATGTGACATGTAGGGTCTGCAGTGCGGGAACATTGCAGCGTGGATGGGCTGCTGTGGGAGGCTCGTCGATGTAGGATCTGTGGCGCCGGGCAGTAAAGTCACCGGTATGGATGGGAGCAGAGCCGCTAGGTATGAGTCTAGGCGATCAGTAGGCGCGGCATTGTATGCAGAGGCATCGTAGCCATATGTGCGCTTTCCAGACTTCTTCGCTGCGATGACATCCTCACGAGAGGGGATCGGCTGACCATGAGCAAGTGAGTTGCCTGCAATCACCAATCGAGATATACGGGACGCTTCTTCCTGCTCTGCGGGCGTCGTTGCTTCGCCAAGCAGGTATTCGGCAAGTAGATCCAGCATCAGAGTATCACCTGCGTCTCCGCTTATCGACAAGCCGGACACAATCGCCACTTTGCCCGGCTTGTCCCGCTTTTGGCTAACCTTCTTGCCCTTCAACGCAGCGTCTCCTTCATCTCGCTCCCATCGTGCTGGCTGTCGCGGCAGATCTGGCACTCTGAGATCGAGAACTTCAAAGTCACCATCAGCGTTCTCAGTGCCCAGCACCGCGACAATAGCACCCGTCACCAGCAGCACACTACGCAGGAAGCCTCCCGTCAATTTGAGTCGACCAGACTCGTCTTCGAGCATGACCTGCCCTTCTGCACCATTGTACTTCTCCCGTGCAGGTGGCGCAGCGATCCAATGCTCTTTCCCAATATCGTCCAGCACATTGGGCTTCAATGGCATCTCCATGTATATCGTGCCAATGACCCAGCACAGGTTGCCTTGTCGCACATCCAAGACCCGGTCCATCCTCTTCGCTTGCTCTCCAGCAATCTCATAGTCTTGAAAGGCTTCGGTAGCCAGCCGTATCAGCGCAGGCTTCAGCTGGGCCAGACGTGCAAAGTACATGTCAGCATACTGCTGCTGGTAGTGCTTGCTATCACCACGTGCTAACGTGTACGTTTGAAGTGGGTTGTAGATGCATTGTGTGCGAGTGAGAGTGTCGTGTGAGGTATGTGTGGGCTTCTGAAGCAGTGTCGAGTCACCGGATGCTGTTGCGCCGGCCATTTCGGGGGTCCTCTGTACATGCAGACGCGTGTCTGGCGCGGGAGACGCGAAGTGAAGTTGGTGGGGGACGCGAACCTCGGCTGACCTTCCACACAATTCCTCTCGACTTCTCCCTCTTGGGCTATCGACCTGCTCTCATACGTTCATGCACTGCTTCCTTCATGGTGCCCGCTGCCATCAACGCTAGGACTACGCGCACACGCCTTTAGATCTGCCAATGGCTGAGTGCTCTTCGACGTTGAAGACTCCCAAGAAGGTGGAATCCACATCGCGCATGATCCTAGGCTTTCAGCTTTGAGGGCTTCTCCATAGAAGTCATGGACTGAAGCCTACAGAGTCGCGGGTCATGTGATCTGCGGCTCCGATGAGAATGCGCTTGCGACGGGCCCCTAACTTACATGCCATGGAAGGTCGGCCAAGGGAGCTGGGTCTGGGCCTTCCTGTCGGTATCTACTATGTCAATACAGATTCCGAGTGCATCGCTACTTGTGCACAATTCCCGCGACTTTGCTGCTGCGGCACTCCGCGGCGGCATCAATGTATGCATCTGGCCGGTGGGTGTTCTGGGCTGGAAGACGACTTTTTATGCGATACCTAGTGTACTCGCTGCGCCAGACGGCGCAATACTTCCTGCGATGGATGTAAGGTAGAGCCGGTAGGTCTGAACGCTGCCGCATGCAGAATGTGAGTATATTATTGATCTAATTTCACCAGTCCTGGCCTGTGTTCCGGCCATGACTGCATTGTTGTGGTCGTTCAACAGCTGGAATGGAGACAAGACTAAATGGCCTGTTTAAAAAGCAGATCTTCTGCTGTGTGTTCGTCTCTTCGATGTCGTCAACTCCATCTTGAGCAGGAGAATATCACAACATGACGAGGTCGTATCCCAAGTCAGCCCTTGGCTTCGCCTTCTTTCTGATGGCGCAAATCTCGAGTGAGTACCATGAACAGGCTAGAGAGGAATCCGGCCATTGCTAACCTGGTTCTGCGCAGGCTGCATCACAGTCACATATACCACATACCGAGCTTGCCCGACAACAAGAAGCACTACACTTCCATCATGTGGATGGATATCCACGAGTCGCAGCAGTCAGCCATACTGCTTTTCAGCACCAACTCTACAGTCATTGCTCAGCACGCCGCCGGTCGCCGCATCCTCTTCTCTTGCTGCAGCGAGCTCTAGCACACAAAGCAGCAGCTTCACAATGCAATCGTCGAGCTCGAGAATGGCTACATCGACGATGCTACCATCAGCATATTCAATCTCGCTCTCAATCTCCTCATCACGACAAGTCATCTCGGTCACAGTCACCCCTGTTCCGTCGACTAGTCCAATCGCGAGTCTGGCAACAAGCAGATCAAATGCCTCGCCATCTTCAAGCCCTCCAGCATCCTTGTTGAGCACGTCTGTCACAAGCACAGTGCCAGTAGTCTCATTCACCGTGCTGCCTCTACCATCAACAAGCTCCGCAGCACTGACAACGACCACCTCATATACAAGCCTGAGCCAGCTGTCCCCGCCAGCATATACTCTACCAGCGATCGCTGCTAGCAGCTCAGCCGTGACGCTCACAAGCTCGCGTGAAATTATTGCTACAACCTTGCTCACGACTGCCATTCCTGTGACATCGGAGTCGCCGATGACCATATCTTACACAAACCAGCTCTCGACCTCCGACAACACTGCGCGTGGATACGCAGAGGGTTACGGACAAGCGCCGACCTCGACGTCCGCCTCACCAGCTGACCCCACCAATCTGGGCTACTGCTACCGTAACGGCACGCTCCTGGGCGTGAACACCAATGTCACAATAACAGACAACCTCGGAGCAGCCTACGTTCTCCTCTGCACTTCCACATCACTGGGCGTCAGCATACGTGGAGGAACCTATCTAGGTGCAGTCACCGCGCCCAACTCAGTCGATGATTGCTTCCTAGCGTGCGATGCAAATAGCCAATGCACGGGATTCACATTCCAGAGTGTTGCACCATGGGGCGTCGGACCGGGAACTTGCGACCTGTATCAGGGTGTTGGCCTAGCATTCAATGCTGTCGAAGAAGCAAATTTGATCGCGTTCCTCAAAGTGGGCTTGCTCGGGGTAAGGTCGTCGGATAAGGAAGACCGGAGGTGGAGAAAGCGATCGGAGCTTGCCATGCTATGAGCCTTTCAGCTTATGCTTTGCTCTGCTGTCTATAAGCCTTTCGTTTCTCTTGACTACCAACTTGCTGAAATGTTAGTTCTGCTTCAGTATAAATTCAAGATGACAGCGCTGCTCGCTGGCACTTTAACGACAAGATTTCCCCGCTTCGCTTCAATTTTCTCGCCACGGGTGACGTTATTCAAACGCACCGCCTGCCCTTCACCCAGCTCCGCAGCATAAGTGAAGCCATCGAAAGTCACTCCTGTAATGGCATCGCTTCCGTTGGCCATCAATCGCTGCAACGAAGCTCCTCGGGAATGGCGCGGCAATTGCAGGGTGTAGGTCTGTACCGAACGCGACGAAGCTGTTTTATATGCATTGTCGTCCGAAGTGTTATAGGCTTCCAGATTGATGATTGCAATCTTCGCGAGCTTGTCTCCAATGTAGGAAGCAAACGCTGATTGGTTATCACTTGAAAGACCCAGATCTACAATCTTGGGGCATCCCGTGTTGACATCGCCTATGAAAGCCGCGGTCGCGAGGTTTCCGTAGAAGGGCGCTTTCGTGCCTCTCGTCGTGTTCCTCGTCTGTATAGGTTGCCATGCCTGGTAGCGATAATTCGTGCCTTGATGCATGTGCCACCTTCCAAGACCCCTCGAGACGAGTGTCAGAGCATAGTCGAAGCCCCAGAGAGCCGCTCCGAAGGAGTTCGACACGCCGCCTATGCCTTGTCTGGCCAGAGAATTGCCCTCTCCGAGAATGAATGGTGCATTTTGGGGGAGAAGGTCCTTGTCTGTTATGTTCGAAATCGATGCAGATATTGCAAGAAGCTCGTTCACGGCACGCCTGTTATTGGTGTGGTTCATGAGAGTTCCTTGCAGAGTGATTCCCGGATCTCCGCGCGCCGCGATGTATCTAACAGACATGTCAGCACCACTACATCTTGTGATCTCGTTGCACAACGCACTTATGGAGCGAGATGATCCCTATCGTGTTGTCATCGTTCAAGCCAGCCGTGAAAGCTTTGGCAGCACTGAAATTGCTCAATCGAGGAGCTCCAGCTAGAGAAGGAGCCAGATACTTGTACGTCCGACTGTCCGCCATCTCTGGGCAAGCTTGTCGGACTTGGTCACGAATTTTTCGACTCCATTCAAGCCACTCAGCAGCATAGTCTTGCTCGCTGTAACCTGGACTCCGAGGCCGATCAGGTATCAGCGCCACATCGAACAGATCTGGTTCGTTGCCGAGTTCCCACTTGTAGAAGCGGCCCTGCAAGGCACGGCAAGCATAGGGCACGGAGTCGAGAAGTGCTTGTCGACGATCCTTGGAGTCGTAGGCCAAGTTGAAGCCATGGCTGAAATGCACACCAGGCCATGTTTGATAAGACTCGAAGAATGCCGGTCCAATGGTCTGATTTGCTGGATAGTCAGGATTGTCGGCTGCAAACGACTGTATCACAGCAGCATTTTGTGAAGCATTGAAGAGCGTCACGTCTTGTGTGTTGCCGCCAATTCGCACAAGGGGTAGACTGCCCGCATATGCCGCAATGCTCTTGAGCAGATTGTATGAGTACGTGTTCGGGTTGGAGTTGTTGCCTGCGAAGTCCACCAAGGAGGAGAACTCAATCGAGTAAGAAACAAAATGCTCTAAAGGACCTCTGGCATTGCTTGGCGGCGTCGAAGGGACAAGAATGTTCTTCACACCTGACAGAGGAGAGGTAGACGCAACGGCTGCCACATTAAAGATGGTGTACAGAGATGCCCTCATGTCGAATGCCTTGCTCTTCCAATGCTGCCTCTCTCCGCAGCAAGCGTAGTGGCTCTATATAGTCTTCTGAAGCCTGCGTCCAATCATGGTTATGTGACCGGTTGATTCACGGGCACCATAGCTGCACCCCACATCCATGCTAGAGGCTCTCTGAGCATCTCATTTGTGCTGATTGAGTCCAATGCAGATCGGCATTTGAATAGGCGATTGAGTATTTCAACATCGAGTCAGTCGCGTGGTGTGGCCCGAGACACCGCTCCCAGAACACGCCTGTCAACGTTTGGGTCCTGTCCGGTCAGTGGAGCTTCTGCCGGTAAAGTGGTGGGGGAAGCGAGGTTCGTGCGGAGAAATGTGGAGGTGGATCTGACGCGGATGCAGGGATACCAGTCTGTTCAAACGCCGGGCCACAATCATAGGAGGGGTTTGCGCAAGCGAGAGCATCGCACGAGGCCGACGTGTGTTCCACCTGTGCAAGTCAAGGCTGACTCCGGTGGGCAGAACGCCAATGAGTCGGAGCAAGCGGACGCGATTTGGGCCTGGCAACACTTGCGCGAGAAAAGCTCTTGTGGCTGTAATTTCGATGGGTTTGCCAGCAAATGTGTCGCTCGAAGCGCGTGTGGCATAGTCTGCAATGGCGAAGTTTCTCGAGCTGCCTGCGGCGCTCCTCGCTGACTCGGGCAGCTGTGACATGCTTGATGGACTCTCAAGAGCAGCCTGGAGCGAACACAAGAATCGTCCCTTCACCCGCTGCTTTCCCGGAGAAGTGGTGGCAGTCATCATGTCGTGCCCGAGGTCCGATTCGCTACGAGTCAGAGCTCCGGAGCTGTGTGTGAAGTAATAAAGAGCTTCTGTAAGACGTCAAGGACATTTAAGGGCAGGTCGGCAGGCTAGACTATGAGAGAGGTCCATGAATTAATGCGCAGAACCTCTCTTGCCGCCTCTGTCGCTTTGACTTGTTCTTGTACAAGCTCGCATACTGTACATTCTCGGACGGCATGGTCGGTTTCAAATGCGAGAATTGCGAACGACGCCGAATGGTTCAATACACCGCTATACTCGTCGCCAAATGCTGCGCAGACGATCCTGTTATCGATACACGCTCCCAGGCGGCTTTTTACATTGCCAACAAATCCTAGGCCCCTCAATCCAACTCTCTGCGCTATGCTTTGAAAGAGCTTGCCAGATCGGAGCCCACCCAGGTCGTGCAGAAGTATCAGGTACGGGCAGAGAGCAGGTGGGTTCCGATCACAAGCGGAGCTGAGCAGAAATATCTGCGAACAAGCCCATCACACAAGTTCATCGTGTCTTCCACGCGTCCTAGTCGATATGCTTCCCATAATGTCACTCAGCCTCGCGCATCGCGTCTAGAAGTAGCTGAAGATCAATCGCAGGAGCTCGAAGATCAGTCCACCGCAAACAACAAAGAGCATCAGATCTGCGGTGACCACATCAGTAAAGTCGTTCTCCTGATTTGGTCTGTTGCCAGCATGTTGCAGTCCCGTGCTGCTTCGGAAATCCAACTTACATAGCCACCCTTTGCTTATAGGCGCCTTGTCCGTCTTTTGTTTCGCCTTTTGACCGGCATTGTTCAGAGTCTCCCTGATTTCGCTGGGAGCTCCCATCTTCTTCTGCTCGCGAGCAGCGTATGCGGCATTGGCTCGTCGTTGTTGCGGTGTTTGCGCCTATGTCAAGGACAAGTCATTAGCATCGGGCAGTGTATATACTCGTGCGCAGCAATAAGGACAATTGCGAGTACCCTATTTGGGATACATACCATTGTGTCGTGTGCCGGTCGCTTGGACTCTCGCACAATTCCCTAATGTTCTCTTGGCCCTTACGCCCAGCCGATCTGATCTGGTAATTGACCTGTTGACACGCCAGTTCGGACTTGGAGCAGTGGTCAAGGTACGTGGGTGTGTACAGTAGTAGGGCTCCAGAGACATTTAATGAACGTGAAGGTGTCCTTTCGCAGACCAGGGTCCACGCACATGCGCGCCGGACAGGGATTCGCGTCCGAGCGGCTACAGCCTTTAACCGCTTTGGAGGCAGAAAATCAACGGCAACGCATTACACAGGCATCGCGGACACTGCACGTGCATCTCGCACCATGCGCCGCCGAATGGCAGACTGACTTCAATCATGGCCCGATATCCCACCTACGACGAATATGCCAAAAATGGAAAATTTGCTGAAGGCATCGCTCGATGTGATCAATTGCTGTCGAAAAATCCCCACGACGTCAACTTGCTCATCACGAAGTTGCAATTGATATGCACATCGCAGCCCAGCTCGCCCGACGGGCCACGCATTCTGGATCAGCTCATCACGACGCAACCTGCCATTGAGGATCTGAATGATATTGTATCCATCGAGCTCGCGGTTGCCGACACCTTCAAGAATGCCTATCCCCAACCCGTGACGTTGGGACGGACGGTCGCCAAGCTATGGGAGAATGCCTTCAAAGCCAATGGCAACATCACTTACAGATCCGAGCTATTGACAGTGCGCTATCAGCGCGCGATCTATGACAACAGAATCCAAGATGTGCAACAGACCTTGATTCAGCTGAAGCAATTTCAGCCTCGAAATCGTGCAATCTACCTGGCTCATGCTGCATACACGCAATTGTTGTCCAAAGAGAGTGGCGATCTGCAGTCAAAGCTTGCACTTGGTCTCGCCAGAAAAGCCGTGAGTGAGAAGTTTGACAGTGACCCGAGTCTGGACTGCAGGGTGGCCGGACAGATTTTTGCGGCACAGAGCAGTGCCAAGGACCTGGAGGAGATACGAGAGAGACCAGCTTTCAGGGAGAGCACCCAGGTCTATGAAGCATTGCGGCTACATCGAGAGTCGGAAGGTGAGTCAATCGCGTGCAGGATTCGCATGTATCCGGACACCGCATGAGAAGTGCTGACCGCAGCTGGAGCTCCTTCTCAAGTCAAGCTCAAATCTCATATCGAAAAACAAAACTCAAGGGAGTGGCTAGAACAGACCTCGGAAGCCCTCAAGTCCCAATTTAAGCAGCTTGTCGACGCCGCTGTCTCTGCCCTAGCGCTCTCTGCTTTCGTTGTTGACGCCGTCAAGTTGTTCTACGCCGCCACGACGGTCTTGGTGCTTGGGCCTCGAAAGCGATCTGCAGCAGACCCATGCTTCCTTGCGATATCGGGACTGGTTAGGCTATTCTCGCTCTCAGGTCACCAGACATATCTGCTTCAGTCCATATTTCTGGCTGAGAGACTGCTTACATTCGAGCCACACGTGCATGAAGCTCGCCTTGTCCTAGTCTATCTCTACATGAAGCTTGGCCTTGGAGGCGAGGCCATGCGTCACTTCGACTCACTCAGTATTAAAGAAGTACAATTCGACACCGTGGGCCATACGCTATTCACGCGATTGAGCACCACTCACCCTTTTCGCACTCTGCTACCGACTGGAGATTTCTTCGAGCCACACGAGCGCACAAACAAAGCCCTTCAAGTACCACCTCGACATGAGAACAAACTATTCGAAGCTGAAGCAGCTGTGCTTGAACACTATCAGACGGGAATGATCTTTGAGCTGAACAGGCTGCGCGAAGACATTAGACATAGCTTGATGCGAAGGATTACGTTACTGGAGCATCGTCGAATCGCTCGCCTCTCGGGCAAAGGGTATGGCAAAGGCACAAGCGACATTGGTCCACGAGTGATTGCCGCATGGACCGACGTCAAAGACAATCGCGACTTCAATGCTGCTTTCAACTTCGGCTACAACTTGGAGAAGGCGCTTTACTCTACATCGCCATCGAACGACGTCGAGGCATTCCCGAAGACTACATGGCTCATCTACAACTTGGCGGTCGACCAAGCGTGGTCTCTTGCGTCCAAACAAATACCCCTGATATCAGACTCGATCACTGACCATCTTCTTGCGGCTCTGCAGAGTGATCTTCCCAAGAGTGGGCTCACCCATGCGGAGACTCTGTCTGCATACCTGATGTCAGACCTCCTTGCTGTCATCCACAGCATCAAAGCTGGCCAAGCGCCAACTTCAGAGTCAACACAATCCCTCAAGACCCAACTCGAACGCCTCCATGTCTCTGCGCTTTGCGCCACCAAAGACCCTTTGGCCACGTCGCTGCACGCACACTATGTATATATGGATACACTCCTCATCATATTACAAACATGCAAGCTCGCCAAGGAGACGCCGTCGCTCTTGACACCAGAACTTTCAAAAGTCAGGGATGTTGCAATGGGGCACATCCGAGAACTACAACAGCACGCTGTTGAAGTCGCGTCGTTACTGAGCAACAAGAGTGGCAGTGCAGGACCCAGCCTAGAAGACTTAGCCACAAATGCAGACGCAGCAAAGGCGATCCAAGATGCTGTGCAAGCTTTTGGCACAGAAGCCCAGAATGCGCTTGCTACAAAGCTCAGAGAGAGTGCAAAAGAGGGATGGATGGGCATAGGACAGATCGGCTTGCTGGCTGGGAGCTGACTTGACAGGAGATGGAAAATGGATCTCGTCATCATGCTGTTTGTCCTAGCCCTTCTGCTGGGTGTGGGGAGCAGCGTCTCAGGCGTTGTGCAACTCGAGGGCCCGTAGAAAACGCCATGGCAGCGCAGATCATGCAATTCAGAAATGTGGAGCGTTGGCGGCACCCCAGACCGTAGACACGTCTCGTGATCCTATACGATCTAGTCGTTTAAAGTACACAATCCTCAAGGCGCTGCTCCAGGCGCTACTTCCGAGCGTAGAGCCGAATGCAAGCACGATAAAGAGTACTAGCGGGAGCAGTTGTACGTTTTTCCTGCTCTCTGAGACACCATGAATGCTGCAGAACAGCGTGTCATCATGAGCATGGCTGTGACTCGACCAAAGCGCACGATTCTCGCCGATTTCATTGTTTTCCCGAGGTCGTTGCGACGGTTGATGTCTTTGAAGGGACCTTTCTCCGTCCAGGATGTGGAGGACATGAGTATCTTGCCGGCTCGTCAAGTCAGTAGTCTCATCGCACAAACGAAGTGCTACGTCAGCGCGCCGGAGCGGCCTACCTCCAGTCGAGGCTGTGCTATGGACCCTCAAGACCATCGACGAGACTCGCACCCTGGACTCTGCCTCCAGATTTGCGCAAGTGTTGTATTGTACCTGTGGACGTCGAAGGCCAGGCGAGACTATACTACAGGAATCCTGCAATGCCCGTAACGGCCAGCATATTGGCAAATGACCGAATTCTTGCTCCGCGCCAGATATCTTGCAGGTCGTCGGAATTGAAGATAGTTTCTAGGCTTATTCCTCAGGCAGAGAATAGCATGCCCTCGCCTGGAAGGATACGTAGAAGCAATAGATAACCTGAGCTCACGGGTTCTCTTGTATGACCTGCTCTGTCTAATCTCATGTTGATCCAAAGCATTGCACGCTGCGCTCCTCCTATCGCACGGCCAATTTCATGACGTGTCATGACCATATACGATAACCCACGCGTTTATGATCCAACGGCGCTGCCTCCCAAGAAGCGCCTCGCTAGAACGCAACATATTCCAAATCAGATCTACAATGCTCAATCAACCTCCTGATTCTGAGTTGTCCGGATCCCTTCATCATGATTTAGCGCGTCAGACTCTTCACGGACCACGCTAATGTCCGGCGCCGGGGTCAAACTTCTAGGCGTAGCTTCCTTACTGCTGAGATTCTCCTCGGCCAAACCACGTTCTTCTGCAAGTCTGTAGGCCGATCGCCGCCTTCTCACAATCTCCGCTTCCTCATCCTCGGCGACTTTCGCTTCTTGTCGTTTGAGATCTGCAAGTGACAGGATCCTCTCCTGCATTGGCTCGATTTCTTCTGTGGTCCCTATCACGTCATCTGGAGTCGGCGTTTGAGCATAGCTGCTCGCATGACTTCTTCGTTTTCTGCTGCTTCCGCGCTCGCTTCTCGTGCTTCGTGAGGATACCGTCCGTGTGGACGTCCTGCTCCCTGCCGAAGAGCGCTTTCCTCGTTTCAATGGTGCTGTCTTGCCCGAACTGCTTTCGGTCTCTGGTCCTGTGATTGTTCCTCGTCGCTCAAGTACCATGGCGAATTCGTCATCTAGGGGTATCGCATCATCTTCTTCGTCACTGGGGAAAATGTCGCCTCTGCTGCTGTAACTGCTTGTGGTGTTGTGACTACCCTGCGTGCCACTTCTCGCACGCCCTTTGCCTCTCCCCACGCCAAGCTCGTCGTCTTCCAGCAGCGCTTCGCCTTCTGTTCGCTCGTAATCTAGCCGTGCTTTATTCTTCCGCGCGCCAGGATGCTCCTGGAGGTCTGCAGCACTGGGTTTGTAGCGCAGGTCCTTGGTCCCACCAAAAAGCCGTCGCAGGAAGCCGCCGCTGCTGCCAGGGAGTACGTTTGGATCTTCTCCTTCCACCAGGCTTTTCCGTCGCGTCTTAGGATATGCCATGCCCCTCTGCTTGCCCGGTTGCGCATCTACAGTGCCATAGGCATGTGCGCCACTGCCTGCGACTAGCCTGTCAAACTCATCGTTGGCCCACCCCAGGGGCCCTTCGATCTCGTCATCATCCCAATCATCGTAGAAGTCAAAGCTCAACTCGGCGCGGCCTCTGGTCTGGCCACGCGCTCGCTGTCGTCGAATGCGGTCTCGCTGGCTCCAGTTCAGACTCGGGCAGCTCGCGTCGATGCAGGTGGTAAAGCAAGATCCTATGCCGTCCCAGCACGGTTTGATGTAGTGCTGTCCGAAGATGTAAATCCCGCTCTGCGTGGCCTCATTGGCAGACTCGAGGGTGTGGGTGAGATCGTTGATGCGGCGCCGGAAGCGGGGATCGGTCGTGCGATACATGCTGCTCGCCCAAGCATCGCAGAGGAGGACGGAGGCGAGTGGCCAGGTGCATCAGGGGACGGCGGAGGGCGTGGCGCAGGGGGCGGAATTTGCCTCTTCAATGTCCGCAGACGACGTACATGTCCACTGCACCGCTGCTGCTGCTGTTGCTGCGGGTGACGTGCGTCTGCGAACTACTGCTGCTGCTCAGAGACATGTGATCTGGGGAAGGTCGAGCAGCCAATCGCTGGCCGGAAGCGCTAGCGGATGGCCCCGTTCATCGCCCGCTTCCATGCCTCGCCTCCGAATGCTTCTTCTCCCCCTTCTACTCTGCCTCCTCCATCTTCCTCTTGTGGTACTGCGTGTACTGTCTGACCAAGCGGAGGAGAGAGACAAGATCGATACCTCGCCGTTGGACGCCCGTGGGTGTTCGGTGCATGCAGACGTCAGCACCGTCAGCTCCGTGACGGCGTCTGAGCAGCGGGATCCGATCGACGACCCATTGCTCACTGTGCGAATGCCGCTCACATTCACCGACCGTCCCGATTGACTCTACGCGGACCAACCTGGACTATCTATACATCAGCTGATCATGGGCTTTGTCCTGCTCAGCTCAACGGCATCTTCCATGTGCTGCACCCATACTGGTCAGCCTTGCAGCTTCAAATATATCTGTACCAACAGTGCGCAGAAGGTGGGTAAAACATCGTACCTTTGCATTTATTAAGCATTGAACAGGCCAGCCTTTCCCGTGCCGGACATGCTTCTCATGGCCACCCAGGATTGGCTTGTTGGTTTGGGGCGCATGCTTCCGCTCGTGCAAGCATCATCGCTCGTGGCCCCGTAATGCACTGACCTCCTCAGATCTATCCCAGGATCTGCTCATGTTGGTATCATCGCATCGGCCGACACCATGTCTCGCGCGGGGCTCGGCCCAAAAGCTCGATCGGCGTGTACTGCATCGTCAATCATCGGGTGAGAAGAACTACGGCACAGATCATGGCACCTCGAAGTTTTGCAAAATTCCCAGTGCTCTGCCCCATGGGCATCTGGTCTTACATTCGGTGTGTGCAATGCCTGGACCAACATGGACGGCTAAATTTACAATCTCCCGGCTGCCAAAGTCAGAACCTATTCTGAGCATGCCATCAGCCAATGAATTTTCGTCACATGTGCGATGACAACCCGTGCACAGTGCGGTCCAGCACCACATGAGTACAGACGGGAAGTCAATGCGAGCACCGAGACCTTGCAAGGTCCAGGAGGTATTTGGATCAGGCAATCCTGCACCAGTCCTCGAGGAGTTGATAAAGCATATCGAGTGACTGGTGTCCGCCTATCTCACCTTACTCTGCGCCTTAACTCCTCCATGTCTGCGCCTTCCAATCAACCATTATCTTTGTACAGCGAGGCAAGAATGGCCGACTGTACCAAGGTCAAGTTCGATGTGCCCATTGGCACCTGGGGACAGACTCAAGTGGAGGTCGAGTACCCATGGCACAGGGACCTCGACTCCATCATCTTGCCCCTCCTGGAATCTGCACACGCGCTTCAAGCGGAGCGACAACGAAAACATCGGTCGGAAGGACTCCCTATACACAAGTCCCACTCGAAGAAATCACACAGGGGCACAATCAAGACGGATCGGAACGATTCTGCCGTGCTGCCTATGCGACCCGATGAAGACATCAAGCTTTACCTCAAGGGATTCGAATCTGCCAAGGACTTGACAACAAAACGAGGGGAAACCTTCCAAGCCGTACTGGAACAATATGCACAGCAGACCGAGAAGGATGTCGAGCGACTGGAATTGTTCTACAAAGGGAAGCACGTGGGGCGAAGCATTTCGCCAGACGCTGTACGTTTGATTTCTACCCTGCTGCTTTCGAGCTTTCCGAACTGACCTAACAAGTAGCTAGGGCTTGAAGACGGTGCGAAGCTCCAGGTCTATGAGCTCCTTGTCTAGCTCAGCGACGTCAACGCAATCACGCGAACGTCGCAGGCGCAAGGAGAATCCACCCGAGGCCCAAACGCAGTCGCCGGAACAAGATTCGGTGCCGGTAGCGAACGACGTCGACGTCGAGGGGTCTCTGTCATCGTGCACTCCCTGGTTTATCGCCCCGATTGTGCATGACAAGAACCCACTGAGAGTCTCCCATACGAGAAATTCGTCACGGACAACTGTAGGATCGACGACCTCCTCGGACAAGGCCATGCGGTTTCTGGGTATAAACATGAATGAGCTTCAGCAACAGCTGGCCCACATCGACTCGATCATACCCATGCAACACTTTTCCTCCGGCTCGATCACTCAGATCGACCTCCAACCAGGACCAGCTCGTATGGCGCATCAGCAAGATAGCAGCGTCTCTATCATCAGCAACAAGGCGTACGAAATTCTCGGCGCCACGGTGGAAGAGACATTGGAACATCTCGATCTACAGATCACCTCCGATGCCGGCTCAGCGCACGACTCCATGTCACCTGTCGAGGTGCGATCGAGAAGGAGCTCTCAAGGGTGTGCGACAAGTATTGCATCGAGTGATAAAGCCCGCAGAATGCTTGGTGTTGATCGACCCGATTCCGATCTCGCTCCTGGCGGACGCAAGCGCTCGGTCCATGCCGATCAC
Source organism: Cercospora janseana (assembly GCA_026725115.1). Lineage (NCBI taxonomy): Eukaryota > Fungi > Ascomycota > Dothideomycetes > Mycosphaerellales > Mycosphaerellaceae > Cercospora > Cercospora janseana. Next base: position 1,266,156 of record CM049105.1, read on the forward strand.
ATCCACATGACTCGGTCCTATCCTGCTGGCGCACCTACCGACTATCCCACGTCTACGACCTCCTTTGCGCTTCCTGATGCCGTGAATCGCAAACCTCGCGACGTACGACACGACTCTGCCATTGCGTATCGTCGTCGAGGTGATCTTGTCGGTGCTGCATTCGAGGATGTGATCGCACGTCAGCGACTCTACATGGACAACAAGCGAAATTCGGGCATCGTACCTTTGGTTGAGGCAGACGAGCATGAATTCGCCGAGGTGAAGTTGAGCACGACGTGCAGTGGTCCATCGGGTAGGGTAGGTTCGCCTGATGAAAGTATGGAGCCGGATCACGCTATCCAGTACAAAATTCGCGGAACCGTGGCGAAGCGGTGCCCCAAGATGAGTGGCGTCATTGAGGGCTATAATATGCGAAGAAGCTGGAGTGCGTGATAGATGTGCGGGGAGCCTTGTGGGCATTTAATAAACTCTGTAAGCATGCGTGATGTATCACATGTTGAACGAATACTCTAGCCCACCAGTTTCGCTTCTCATCATTCGAGCATCTCACTCATGGCAACTTCCGATGCAAGCTTTGTAAAGACCATGCGAATGCTTCGCCGGGCTCAGATTCTCCGTCACGACGAAACCTAATGATTTGGGAACCGTGTGACTGCAACCAAGCAGACTTTTCACTGACCCATGACACGCCTGTAGCCGTGATGGACGCAGCAAGTCTGCTTCGCAGCGCAGCGCATTGCGTGGAGGGAGGACAATTGACCTTGAACACAACCCGCACCAAAATCAAACTGCGCTGAGCATCGCAACTTCGGATATGCAAAGACATTGATTCCACGACACGCACACGGATGCCCACCACGACAAGTCCAACATGCTCACCACCTTTCACCTCCTCCTTCCCGCGGCCCTCCTCGTCCTCCTCATCCACCCCGCCGTCTCAACCTGGCACCCCATGATGAAAAAAGCCCTCCACCTCCCCCTCGCCACCTTCTCCTCCCCCTTCTGCGACACCTCCCCGCCCAACCTCCCCTCCCTCTCCTCCTCCTCCTCCTTCCCAGCACCCTTCTACCACAACATGACCTCGACCCCCACCACGCCCCTCCACAGCGGAACCTGCTTCCGCCAAGGCCGCGCCTCCAACATCTCCTCCTTCGCCTTCGGCCACAGCTTCACCGCAGACGCCGCGGGGCACGGCCACGGCGAACACCTGCGACAACAGGAGCAGCAGTACCCGACCTGTACGATTGAAGTGTACGCAGGCGAGGCGTGCGGCGGCCGGGTGGAGGCTGGGAGCGTTCCACGACAGCATTCTGACGAGGACGAGGAGGAGGGGCAGGGGAGATTACCGGGTTTCCCCCTCTACGTGGTGGAACGGGCGACGAGGGTGGAGAATTTGCGCATGTGTTACTCTTTGCCAGCGGAGGTGTTGGAGCGCGCGGGAGCGGACGGCGGGGTGAGGAGTGTGTTGATGACGTGTGATGTGGTGTTTGACCATGCGATGGTGAAGTGTGGGGATGCGCGGCGGGAGCGGCAGCAGAGGGAGAGGGGGTGGGAATGGGCGTGTTATGAGGAGGATGAGGTGGAGGAGGGGAGGGAGCATGCTCAGACATGATGCGATGTGTGCTTGGTGGAGGTGTGTTTGATTGGGACTTGTACAGCAGGTGAGGAGCAGGGGTAGGACTTGGTCCTCCGCTTTGTCTTGCGTCGATCTAGGATCTTGCCAAACTGCATTGGCATCTAAGTGCCTGGGCGGTTTGGAAAAAGGTCCAAAAATCCTCCATTCATGAGCCTCGAATCATACTCCAATACTCGCGAGCGCTTGCTCGGTAGTTCAGCGACGCCACATTCTTGGTCTCTTCGGCCAAAAGGGGACGATCTGAGTCTCAATCACCCGGCACCGAAGGGCATGTTTGACGTGGTAGCACAGCTCACGGGACATGGTGATGCCCATCATCCCACCAAGTCCGCCTGCAATCGAAATACACGCTTCTCCCTTTATGCCCCGTGAGCTCCGAGAGATGGTGGCATTTATCCACATGCCCAGCTATAGCTGACGTTGCCTGCGACATCACGAAATCAGCACGCTGCTCTGTTGGCATCCCACGTCATCTCAGTCCAGATCAAATGCATGCACATCCTCACATCCGCCACCAATCAAGCCCCTCACATCAGAAGAAAAACCAAAAAGAGAGAGAGAGAGAGGGTAAACCAAAACAAAAAAAAAACCCTCACATTCAACACCACAAACACCGGCTTCTCCCACGTCAACACGGGCAACCACGGCCCATTGCGATTCCCGCACGCCACATCCCGATACACCTCCAAAATACACATCCCGCCATGCCGCTCATCATACCCCCTCGCGCACCCCGGCGCGGTTCGTGCCCTCGTGCGTCACCGTGGCCCGCTTCGGTCCATACGCGAAGCTGAAACTCTGAAAAGCCGGCAGCCGGGCCGGGATGCGGTAGCAGGCGCCGCCGTCGCGAAAGGTCTCGCGCATGAGGACGCGGGGCCCGTGGAGGAGGGGGACGGGGTCGGGGGGGTGGGTGGCGCGGTTGCTGCTGGTGGGGGAGGATTGGGGTGCGTGCAGTTGGGGTCGAGGAAGGGGGAGAACCAGATGTCGGTGCGCTTTTGGAAGGGCCGGAGAGGGGGGACGCCGTCGGAGGGGCCGGCGGGGTGGGCGGTGGTGAGGGGGAGGGGCAGGGCGGCGGCGAGGAGGAGGAGGGGAGGAAGCATTTTGGGAGGTTCGCAGAGCCGAGGGGCTGCGCTTGTCGGATTTTGATGTGGGTTGTGTCGCGAGATGTGATGTGAAATGGTGCGTCGTCGTGTTGCTCTTTGCAAAGCGCCTTGTGAGCACCAGGAATCGGGACAGCTATGCTTGAGATGGTGCTTGTCGTCGGACTGTATACGCTATGCCCGTCGATTCGCTTACTCAACCGAAGGGAGCTCGATGGCACAGTCGGGCGGTCGAACCAGAGGAGCAATGGAACTTTCGTGGCCAGCCGGCAAGCAGTTTGAAGAACGCAGCATCCACCCGACCAGAATTGAAAGCATGTTATTACGTTATCACTACAAATTGATAAAAGTCCTCGGCCCGCGAGGGACTGCGATTCCAAACCCTTACGGTGTGCTCACTCCACCGACACCTCGCTCTCCCTTTCCACAACAGTGCTCAGCTCTGTCCTCTCCCCAGGTGGCGGTAGGTGATCCTCCTCGAATCCATCCAATGTAACCTTCTCCACAGCACAGCACATGGCGAAGCCCGCACACCTCAAATACCAGCAAGGTCCGAGCCAGCTCAATTCGATACAATTCCCCGCCCCTCTCAAAATGCCGCTTTCCACTCGTGGAGCGCTCAGGAAGGCAGATGTGAAATCGCCGATGCGTTCGACACTCGAGTCCCAGAGCAAATCCATGTCGGCGAGGAAGTACATGATGGGCACGTTGATCTGTGCCGCCATGCTGCGCCAATAGCGAGGATAATTGTCCGGGTGGTTGAAGTCGAGTGCTTCGGAGGTCAGAGCGGGACAGGAGATGAATTCGTGCGCTTTGATTGTTTCGAGAGGGGAGTGGCCCAGGGCCGAGTTCAGCATCAGTTTGGTCTTGGGGCCCATGTTCCAATGTTGGTAGATGGGCTCGCCGTTGTCGTCAAAGGGCGGCTCTCTTCGCATGGCGTCTTCATTGAGCTCCATGGCCTGTCGCGTACCCATGCCGGTGAGGATCAGGCCTGACAGAGGATATGTGCGTTCTGCCGGCGAGTCTGTGCACGAGAGACTCGACGTGATGAGAGCAACGGCGCCGCCCACGCCGTGCCCCATGAGGACAATGGAGGTAGCGCCAAGTGGAGGACCGAAAGCGCGCCACAGCGTGGGCAGGACGAGGCGATGGAGCCAGAGCGCTTCGTTTTGCAAATGTGTATCTGCGCCTGTATTGGAAGTTTTGCCAAGCTCGGGGGTTTGTTTGTACCCCGGTCGATTCAGAGCTATGACTGGGATGGCGAGGTGTGTCGAGATGTTTCGGATGGAATAGTGTTCGTGGGCGTCAAAGTATTTCGCGCTATATGAACTGCCGTGCAGACATATGAAGAGTGGAGTTCCCCGGCTTGATCGTTTGACGTCGTCGGATTTGAGGGGAAACGACTTCAGTCCGCTGATGAGGTCTCCGTTGCCGACGTCGATGACGAAGGGCTCCATGGAATTCCGCTCTGGGGATTTGGAGGGCATGTCGCCCATGATTTGCTCCAGCACCGCCGCGGCCAGGTTGAAGGTGGTTCAATGTGGAATCTCGTATGCTCCGTCCGCTGCAAGAAGGTCAGGATGCGGAACGACAGTGGAAAGGGTCCAGTCAACGACGGTGATGTAACGACGAGCAGCAGCATGCAGAGGGAACTAGGATGTGTTCGTCTGCGCAGGTGTGCGTGGAAGCAGATGCCAGGAAGCAGGTCCTGAAAGCAGCTACTGTCGGCGACCACGACGGTGCCGATCATAGTTGGGCTCTTAATGCGAATGCCCAAGCAGGGTGGAGTGCAGGCTCGCGCAGACATGTGCACACACACGCACACACACACACACACACACACACACACACACAACGGTTGGGCATAAGGCGCGACATGTGGAGATCACACGAGGCTCTGCGTACGGAGGGCACTCGTGAGTTGGCAATTGTGAGAGAGGAGCGTGGTTCGGATGCTCGTTCTGGCGGAACGCAGCCCAAGAACGCTGGCCAGGAGGAGTGAATGCGGCACACCTCAGGCGGTGCTTCGGCTACGTTGGTGCGACGGGTCCAGATGCGTCGGCTGCTGGCCCACGTGCATGATGCCACCGTGCAGCGGCAGGCACAGCGCACGCGCTTTCCCTTGGCGGGGGATGGGGTGTTGCATCGAAGCGCGCGGAGAAGTATTCGAGGTGTCGATGGAGAAGTGCGAGGGCGGATCCATCATGCTGGAGGCCATGGGAAGCTCGGTGGTGACTTGTTCTGTGCGTGCCCTTTACCCCTTCTGCCCTGCCCGATCCCGCTCCTCGGTAGCGTCTAAGAGTGTCGCTCGACGGTCCGCCATGGCCGGCCATCGCTCACGCGCAGCAGCAGCAACTCTGCGTCGAGGGCATGGAGCAGAGCGGCCGAGAGAGGAGCCGGAGTCGAAGGGATGGACTGCTCGATCATACATGCAACGCATCCTTCGGCATCAGTAAAACCTGATAATAAAGCATTAACCGCACTGGCGGGTGGGCTTCGTTCCTGACGATCCTTGCCCGCGACGGCCGCACCGCCAGCCACGCGCTGTCAGGGACCGAGAGATCCGTCTGCACGTTCTGCGCGCTGCTCATCAGGACGACGGTAGCAGTGGGCAGGACGGCGATGGTGGGCTGCATGTGCGGCAGTGACGCTGCTGTCTCACATGCAGACGTGTCGGCGCACAAGACTCCCACACGGAGCGGGGAGGAGGAGATGGGAATGGTACGGTGGCTGTGGGCCCGCGTCCGGCACGACCAGAGGGAGGAGAGGGCGCCGGTGCAGCGCTGCCATCGATGCCATTTCGACCGTCGTCCGGAGCAGCAAAGCTCCGTCAAGCCCTCGGAGGCGTCGGGGCACGAGCAGTCCTTCATCCATCCGAAGGGGCAATCATCATCAATGGCAGGACAGGAGGGGGCGAGGGTGTGAGGTGCAAACAGAGTCATGCTGTCGGGGGTTCATGCCGATGATCCTTGCGGGGGTGGAATTCAATCGTTCGATGCGGCCTTTGCCCAGCCGAGATTGCACGACTCTCCGCCATCCATCTCCTCGCAGCCGTCGCATGCGCCGGCCATCGGATGGCAGGCAGCGAGTGCACTCGAGGCGCAGAGATAGCGCAACGCCGGCACGCTCGCCTGCCCGCTGTCACGAGGGTGCGAGTGCAGAGCGGATGCAGCACCGCGATTCTGGAAGCGCCGCACGCTAGCCGGCCCAGGAGAAAGGAAGGCAAAGGCAAAGGCGAGGCAGGGGGGCTGGTGACTGGCTGGGCGGCGAGACGGTGCGTCGCGCTATCACCGCCCATGTCTCTGCTGCTGCACGTCTCCTCTCATCACGCTTTCAGTAGGAGCCGTCAATGATGAGGGCGAGGCAGCGCACTGCGCAGGAACGGGCGGTCGAGTGGGCGAGCGGCGGTCGATGCGTGTCATGGACGCACTGCGCACGCCCGCTGTCAGGCTCGTGGGGGGGTGGGAAGCTCTCCTCCGTCCCCGTAGGTAGAACTACTTACTTCTCCTCTCGCAGAGCTCTGGGCAGCAAGTGCTTCGACGCCGTCGTGCCTCGTGAAACTGACCGTCAACACCATCGTCTGCCCTCGCCGCCCTCTCCTCCTCGGCTTCCACCACTCCCTCCCGCACCCCGTGCAATCTGTACCTCTCCTCACGCACCGCACAAGCACCCGGCGAGATTGCGCGACGCCCGGCCTGCTGCACCTTCCTGTTCCTGGCCGTGCTCCTCCCGGCCCAACCTACTTTCCACTCATCCCCGGCCCACTGCAGCTCTTGCGCCAGGGAACCCGTCGTGCACTTCCCTCCTCGGCCGCTCCACCACCAACATCCGATCAACCTCACCTCTGCCGACGACACGACACCTCTGACGACGACGACGACGACGGCGACAGGCCTGCGGTACATAATCACCACCACGTCCCCCCCGCCCAGGCTGGGCCCCATCCCTCCGCCATGACCACTCCCCTCACCTTTGGAGCGACCATTGTTCCCGCGCACGACGACCAGCAGCGCTCTCCGCCCTCGCTCGCCCAGCCCACCGCCGCCTCGCCTGCCCTCACCCCGATGCCTTCCCACGACTCGCTCGCTCACGGCTATGGCGACAACGTGCCCGTGCAATCGCCCTTCTACACACATCCGCCCGCTTCGCACGAAGGCATCACCAGTGAGAAGAAGCAAACCCTTCGCGTGGACGAACGGGACCTCGAGGCTGGGAACGACTCGCCTCTCACTCCCGCCTTCGACGACGAGAATCCCTTCTCCAAGCGCATTGATGTGGAGCAGAGCAAGGAAGACACCATGTGGCCGAGCAAGCAAACCCTCAAGCAAAAGTACTTGGCACAGAAGCAACAGCGGCGGCAGAAGCAGGGCATCAAGGTGCTGGCGCCGGTGCGCGAGAAGTGGTCGGCGCTGAGCTCTCGCAACAAGCTCATTGCCAAGCTGCTGCTGGGTCTCTTCATCATCGGCATCGCCATCGGCCTGGGCGTGGGCATCAGCAAGGCTGTGCAAGGGACATACTACGTGAAGGATGGCACGAGCAAGACCATCAATCGATGATGAGTGAGTGTGCTGCGCGACCAACACCCATCTGTACGCGCAACTGACATGGTCCAGATTTCGGAAGCGCTCGAGCACGCATCACGATGAGCAAACATACTGTGAACATAATCTGCATCTGCGAGGATCGAATCTGCTTTGGCGAGGAGTTCAGGCGCAACGACAGTGTGAAGGAAGGGCTGTACCCCCACCGAAGCATGCGCTGCACAGGGTGGAGGGGTGACGTTGTAGGGATGGCATTTCGTATGTACGACTAGGTCGCGCTCTGTACAGCGAGAGCGGCGTCACATGAGTCTCGGAAGCTTCGACGCCAGCGTGCTTACCCAGACACTGCACATATGTGCGGCAAGAGGCCGCGGATCAGGGATGCGGCGAGCGATATCATTATTATCACACGGCTGATAGCAGAGATGACCTGCCTCGGAATGGGACGACTCGCAAGGCGCATCCCCATTCAACATCCTCTCTTCCGCACTTCCCGTTTGCAACAGCGAATGGTGACATTTCAGGGCTCCGTGGTGGTCAGCACTCTGACATGTCAATCAAACTCTATTGGTATATGCGACATGACTACGGAATCACGGGAGCGCAACAAACTCTCTCCATGCTTGGCTCCGCTCTCCTGCAGCGTGCTGTTCAACTGGACGAAGCGAGTCATGAACTGTCTGCACCGCGACAGCACCTCTTTCGGCATCAATGCCGCAGTTGAGTCCGTTCCCAAGCATCACGCGAGCTCTCAAGGTCGGCGAGCGGAGGAGAGCATGCTTGGCAGCAGCGCAGCCCCCTCTCGCGCATTGCAATGGTGTAGTGCGCCCGTCCGTGACGTATTCCCACGATGAGTGATGAACTGAAGGAAAAATTATACGTCCGACCAAATGTGCAATGGAAGCACTTCATGCCTGCTGCATCATGAAAGCATGAAACCGGCCCAGCAGCGCTGCAGCAGACCCTCTCCCCTCCCAAACCCCCCGGAACATCGTACGTCATCTGTGCAGACCGGTCCCAACGCTGCCCACGTGCACGACATTATCCACGGGACACATGCAACAGTTGTAGCAAGCTAAGGAGAGAAATGGGAAGATGACACCTCTGCGGCGCATGTCTTTTCGCCGGCTGAAAACAGCCAGCAGCTCCTGTGCAGAGGAAGAGGTGCAGCAGGAGCAACTGCATTCCGACTCCGTTCCTTCCTGCTCATTGCGGCACAGCTTCCTGCCTACTTGGGGCGCTTGCTGCTGCATACTACAGGGCCTTTGGTGTTCCTTCTTGATACGACATGATCGAATCGTCTGACAACCATCTCATGGTACAAGAACTTCGATTGTGCCCACGTGCCACAGCTCTTCCGGCTCTCATCATCCAAGCCAAAAAAAAAGCAAGCAAAAAGCATCCCGGGACATGACCGACGACTAATCGACCATCACGTCATCAGCACTGAGACGATAACGCTTCATCGTTTCCTGTCATCAACACACGTCCGAAGAATTGGAAGGACTGCAGCATGTCGCTTCCGCTCACAGAACCAATGCTATCAGAGCCCGTCGTAGGCTTCATCCGCCTGGTGGCGTTTGTTGTTCTGGGTGCTTTTGCAACGACAACGTTGGTGTTCATCGCCATGTGTATCAAGCATGGCGTCGGGCATTGGAGAGATTCGAGGAATGGGCCTGCGGCTGAGGATGATGTGGAAGCTGCCATCTGGCGATCAGAAGATCAAGGGGAGTATTTCCCCCTGCCTCCACCTTCGTATCTGGAAGCGAATGCGGAGCAGGAGCGCGAAATTGAAGCCGCAATGGGAAAGGAGTTGCCGCCGCCGTATGAGTGAAGGAGTGTGGGGCCGTGGGCGAATCGAAATCGATTTCAACGCTGTATCAAGGCGATGTGGATACTCGCAGTACCTGATGCTTGATATTGTGGTCCTTTGCATCCAGGCTAGGCACATCCTACGAATTGCAAAGACCACCCAACACTTTTTACCTGACCGAACGACAAACGCTCCATGCGCCTCCTCTTCTGACCGCTACTACACCTCGGGTCCAAAGATGACATTCCCCTCGTCGATCGGATTACAAGCTTCCTGGACCATCGGCGTCATTTACTGACAGTACAACTCACCGGGCGCCTGCTGTCGCATGTCCCCGCCATATACCAACCCAGAACTTCCATCGTCGGAGAAACACGTCTGAAAGAAGAAGGCCAGATCTGAGGACGTATCGATATCATGTGGCTGCTATGAAAGCGTCTGATCCTTTGCGTTGGCCGTGCAGAGCAAGCGCCCTGCTGCCTCATTTCGAGGAGAGGAATTGTCGAAGGACATGTTCCGTCTGCGGTAGAGCTTGAAGGCGTCGGGCGGAGTCGCCGTTTCCATTATCGATGGGCCCCTCCAGATACGGGGCTGCAGGGGTTCACCAGGGCGATATTGAAGCCTGTGGCAGAGGATGCGTCGGCAGCGACGGTGAAGATTGTGGCAAAGACGATCAATCCTGTGATGGAAATTACCGTGTTGAATTCGGGTTGCTCGAGATACCAACAGCCATCGTAGCCGCCCGTGCCGTTGGCGATTCGGAACTCGGTGCAGATGGAATCGAGGGTGGTGGTTGTCGTCGTCTGTGATGAGATTGCAATCAGTGCGAATGGACTTTTTGTGGGAATGGTAGACGCGCGTGTATCTCTCCTCTGCCCTTTCGCCTCGGTGTTGGGCGGGAATGGACAGCAAGAATGAGTATCACCCCCCGTCTCCCATGCGTTTTCCCGATCCAGCTCACACGCACATGGTGCTAAATCCTTGCTCCCCAACCCGTTTGAAAGAGGGATAGAACACAATCGACTCACCCAAGCCCCCGTCCCCGACGCCGTCCTCGCCGCAACGACCGACGTGATCGTCTCACTCGTCACCACCGTCTGCACTAAGCGCCACCGTCTTGTCCACATCCACAAGATTCTATCCGCACCCCATCTTCCAGAGATCCCCAGGCAGCGCAGGCGCGCGGCCGCACCTTCTCGTACACTCTTGATGAGTGCTCTTCATCGCCCCCCCGCTTGGCCTCTTCATCCACAAGAGGAGTCGTGTCGAAGGTGAATCTGTACGAACGCTAGCCACCAATCCCGCTGCTGCACTGCAAGCGCGTCTTGGCCTCGGCGGCAAGGGGTTGCGATGGGGAGGAGAAGAGTCGTCGGAGACGGATCTCCCACCATCATACCACCTGCCTGGAAGCGGGTCAGCGCTGTCTTCCTCCACCCGAGCGAGTCAGATTGCAGGAGGGGCCGCATTCGAGGCTGCGTGTTGAGGGTGAGAGTGCGGCTGTGAGTGTACGTCGACATGGGCGTCCGTCGTTGGATGGTTGGTTGGTTGGCGTTTTGTCCTGCACGTCGCTGTCCTCCCCTGGCCTCGTCCGAGATGTGATTTTGCCGCGACGTGCAGTTCGTCGAGTGGAGCGTGGGGGAGCGCGTTGTCAAATGCGGCTGCAGGGACAGGTCTGCGCGACATGTGACTGTGGGCGGATTCTGAGCTGAGGGGCACACACAGGTGTTGGTGAGGTTGATTGGGCGGTAGCACGGGCACCGTCAGTCAGCGCTGTTCGTGTGCGTAAGCGAGACTTGGGCTTGGGGGTTGCGATCCAGTGCCCCCAGCCTTGCTGATCGCGTTCCACAATGCGAGTTGAGGGTTTGGTCAAGAATTGTTATCATATACAATTCAGATACTGTATGCTCTGATCTATCTGCCATAAACCCCTGGTATCTGTAAAACGGCATGAAACGCCTGCGCAAAGCACAATGAAGCCATTGGGGGAAAACTAAAAAGGAGGAGAAGGTCGAAATCTACGCCTTGACCCATTCAGTACCAGTCTTGATATCGCCAAACCACGCCATCATGATATCCTTAAAGTAGTTGCTTCGCGGCACCCACTGGCCGCGGTCGCCAGCCTTGGGCACAGCGTCCTTGCCCTTTTGCACATATGTGCTGTTCAATCGCAGGATGTTGGCCTCCTTGACGTTCTTTCGTTCCCAGTCTGACCGCCGTGGTGTGATCTCGACAGCACCCTCCTTCTTCATCCTGTTCAGGATTCTCGTCGTCATCTGGGCGGTGGCATCGGCGCCAAGCGTCCACGAAGCATCCACGTAGCCGACGACGAAGGCGGTGTTGGGCAGATCCTCGATCATGATGCCCTTCCATGTGAACTTGTCTGGGATGTGGAATGGCGTGCCGTCGACGGAAACCTTCATGCCGCCGGCGAAGGAAAGCTTCAGACCGGTCGCGGTAACGATGATGTCTGGGTGGAGTTCTTGGCCATCGTGCAGCTGGATCGTGTCCTCGGTGATGTTCTTGATCGTGCCAGTCACAATGCTCGATGTGCCCTTGCGCAAGCTCTTGAAGAAGTCTCCATCGGGACACATGCACATACGCTGCTCCCATGGGTAGTACTTGGGGGTGAAGTGGGGGTCGCGGGGAATCGATGAGGGGAGTTGCTTCGCCGTGAGCTTGTGCATGAGGGCTCGTGCTCGCACGGGGGCGAGCGCCGAGTAGGTGGTCATGAGCAAAGGCATGACGATCCATTTGAGTCGAATGAGGCTGTGCGATATCGAAGGCGCCCAGCTGAATACTTTGCGGAGGAGCTTCTCGGACTTGTCCTCCGATGGCACTGCCATGACATATGACGGCGATCTTTGCAGCATCGTGACATGCTTTGCTTTCTCTGCCATGACGGGCAAGACAGTGATTGCGGTTGCTCCAGAGCCAATGACAACAATGTCCTTGCCCGTGTAGTCCATGTCCTTTGGCCAGAACTGTGGGTGGATCACTTGACCCTTGAAGTTGTCGATGCCTGGGATCTCAGCCTTCATGGGGGTGTGATAGTCGTAGTATCCAGTGCACAGCAGCATGAATCTGCTCTTGAAGGTCTTCTTCTCTGACTTGTTTGCTGTGACGTCGAATTCCCACGTCTTCTCAGACGATGAGTATTTGGCAGCATCCACCTGGTGGTTGAATTTGATCTTCTTGTCTATGCCATACATTTCTGCAGAAGACTGCAAGTAGTCCTTGATCAGCTGGCCTTGAGCGATGGCCTGCGAGGCCTCCCATGGTCGCCAAGGGAATCCGAAGGTGTAGAGATCAGAGTCGGAGCGGATACCTGGCGGGTCTGGTCAGATGATGATCAAGTGTGGCATTTGCTACGACTCACCAGGATAGTTGAAAAGACTCCATGTGCCTCCCAGCTCATGTCGGCCTTCTAGAATGCAATATGAGAGATGTGGGTTGCGCTCTTGCAGACGATAGCCAAAATTGATGCCGGAAATGCCAGCTCCGATCACAATAACATCGAAATTGTTCTCTCCCTTTTCGAGAGGCTGCCACGCCATGTTTGCTTCTTTGACACGTTTGATTCAAATATGAACGTGATCGCTTGCGACTGTGCACTGGAAACCAAAGCGAGCAGAGTGCACAGCATGCGCAGTGGCACTCGATGGCAATATATGGCTGCCAGACGTCACGACGACCGCCCCTAGCTGACCACGCTGGAAACTCTATTTCTCTTTCAAGGCCTGCCTCGGTTCGCGCGTGCGCCGCCAATCACGAGCCCTTATCTGCGGACATTCGCAATCCTGTCGCCGCCACCCTCCCTCCCCGGGCTCGCGCCCTCTCCACCGATCGATCCCATGCTCCTCCGACCGAGGCCATTCCTGTCGCGCCGACTCTGCGCAAAATTGATGCCTGGCTAGCGGTCGCGCTGGGAGCCGCAATTGACACTTCGGCATGGGCCGAGCGAGAAACGACGCGTCGAATCAGGCACGGCCGACTTGCAGGCCACTGTCTGAACATGCCCCGCCTCCGCGCAACGCGCGCGCGTCGGTATGCTCTGCGGTATGATACTCGTCGATATGCACGTCTTGGAGGCATCAGCATTCATCGTCCCGGCCTCGGTTCGCGCTTCGGGTAGTCCTCACATGTTTATGAGAGTCTGCTGAAAGTCCGCAGAAGCACGTCCTCGTAAAGGGTCGAGGCTGGTTCTTTGTATACCCCGGCGAGATGACCAACATCTACTCTACAGCTTGCACACGGACCTATCTGCTGACCTGCAGCAACGAATTACGTCGATATCGAAGCCACCAAAGCGTCGAGCGCTGAGCTCTGCGTCGAAGCGTTCGCAGGCGCCACGAACGGCCCTGTCCAACTCACGCTGAGCTCGTTTCTGCTGTTGCGATCGTTGAGCCAGATACTGTTGGCATTGGTGTCCAGAAACTTCGCATACCGGCTTTGCGGGCTTGCTAGTTGCAAAATCTGGAGATTCCTCATGAAGACACCTTTGAACTGCGCACCATCTGCACCGCAATTGGGTTCGCAGGGATCTGTCAGGATTCCATTGGGCGCAAGTTTTGCAATTGCTGCATCGGCAATCTTTTGAGCCGTGCCAATGTAGGTCTTATCGCCAGTGGCCTTGCTCAATTCGGTCAGACCTCCAAGAATTACACCTTGATTGTACGACCAGACAGTCCCTTGGTTGTTCTTGCAAGTCTTCTGGTCGAGGCCGTCGTTGATGTTGGAGTTGGCATTGATCATGCCAGTTCTGCGGCGCTGTCAAAACACGTCCAAATACAGAGAAGGCCATGAACGACATACCCTTGGAACCAAGCCCACTGCTGCTTAGCAATGGCGAGATAATTTGTGCTGCTACCCTTCACACGATTTGCGAGTGAGGCCGCGACGCTCAAGAACAATTCGTTCGCAATCGCGTTGACATACGTATGCGGTTTGTCCCACCAGATCTGCTCAGTCATCAGCGATGAAACGTGTGGTGCGAGATTGATCAAAGACATACACCACCTGTGGCTTTGCTATTTGTACTGCAATTAGTCTTTCCAAAGACCTTGTTCATGTCCGCGAAAATGGCCTGGGCCTGGGAGAGGTACTGTTCGTTCTTGGTAAGATCATACGCAGCGATCCAACCCAAGGCCCACCAGCCCTCGTCATCATAATAGTCATTCAGGAATCCAGATGTCACTTGAACTCGTGGGCGCCCCTGTGACTGGACCACAGATTGTGGAATATAAGGTGCTTCAGATGCGTAATAGGTACACGGCAGGAAAGCCTGGCTCTGTGTTCCCGATACTTTTGTCATCTGTAGATTATATTGCTGTGCTTGAACGTATGTGTTGGCAAGGACACTTTTCACGGAGCTTTGAACATTTCTGTCGACAGCAGCGAGCTCCGTAATGACAGTGATACCTAGTGCGGTGGTTTAGCTTGCGTGAAGGGGCACCACTTTCGGAATCAGACACACAATTGGCACTATTCCACCATCCTGTGCTTGGAATCCATAAGCCCGTAGACTGGTTGTACCATTGTTGCAGAGACGAGTAAGCTGCTTCGGCGTTCGATCTTGTAACATCTCTTTCAGTAGGCGCGCATCGAGACAAGCTTAGTGAAGCCAGAAAGGCCAAGGCATATTTCTGCATCATCTGGGGCTTATGCCAGTGTCGTACGCTACGGAGACAAGCACGTCCAGAAGGATGTCGGTGGCCGAGGCACGAGCCTTATAGCTTGCAAGACTGCCATCATGCGTTCCGCACAACTGCTGTACAGTACCTTGATGCGATGCAGCCTCTCAATATTGAACGCGGTACGTGGCGCAGGAAAGGCCAATCCTATCGCATTCAAGCTGCCCGAAGCTCAAATGCAATGTAACGGCGCAGCGGATGACCTCTTGCGCATCCAGGTCAGCATCCTACGAGCGTGCGGAAGCCCGAATTAGCAGGTGGGCTTGGGACGTTCAGCGGCTGGAAAGGGCTTGCAAAGGTGTGGATCGTGGCGCCCTGGGGAAACGGCTCGAGCCTGCGTGTCCAACTCCGGCATGAGTGGTAGCAATAACCTTGATCAGCGAATTCATGCTCCGGCACACTACAGCTCCAGGTCGTAGAGTCAGTACATGCGATCGTACTCTGAATCATCTGCCACGACACGTTGCATAACAGCCGTGTGCTACAGCAAAGGAGGCTGACGGATAGCGTTGAACATGTTGAACGTCTTCTTGGCGGTCTGCCACTTCTTGGAGTACCACAGCCTGACCGGTCCCATCGTGGCACTGCTCGTGGCGATCTTCTGTGGCGAGGATTTCCGCAGCCGTCGCTGAGCCATGTGAAGGAAGAGAGTGCGGCAAGCAAGATTGGAGGAGCTCGGCTTGGCGGTCCGAACGCCGCGTTGATGCTTTGCACGGCATGACAACAACGTGCAAGATGGGACAGAAACCGAAGTTCGGCTTAAGGCAGGGCTAGTGCGTCTTTGAAATGCTACACTCAGTCCATCAGACTAATCACGGTTCAAAAGTTAACAATTCCACAAGCATAGCAGCGACCAAAAGGAGCTTATACGCACAGCCAGCAGGGACAAAGCGCCGTCAGAGCACCATTGCCGATGTGCTTAACACTCCACCTCCGCGGAAACAAATATGGACATTCAAGACGTTAGATTAAATTCTTCGACAGGCCATTCAAGCAATTATTGCTTCCTTAAGTGCTAGCATCAGCAGTTCAGTGAGACATCACAGCTAGCTCGATTGGTCATAGCCAATGATCATTGGACGTAGGGTATTTTCAGCAACAGATCTCGACCAGCTCACACACGTTTTAGAACCAGCCTCCATGCCCGTACCTCTGCGTTGCCGCGAACCTCGGATCCTGCATATTCATCCACCCCTGTCTCATACCTACAAGATCTCGACCAGTGTTGTGACCGTATACAACCTGTGCGACATCAATCGGCGAGTTGTTCCAGGAAACATACTGGGGACATTCCACTCACGGCTGGATCCGCCCGACCATCGCCGTACCGACTGATGACTGCCTGCCGCCACATGCGATCGCGCGCATCAATGCTGCTGTGGAAATCCCCTGGGGCGGGTCCACCAAAGCCGGGCATCTGGCTGCGCCAGTATGACATGTCGCGGGACTTTCGATGCTGAAACGCGTTTTCACTTGTTCTCGCTGGTCTTGAATGGTGCTACGGTCAGAGCAAGAAGACGCTTGCGTTGTCCGGGCATTTTGTGCATCATCAAAGACAGCATGCACTGAAGCAAGTATGCGGGTATTGAAGTACAATGCAAGCTCCTTGTTGCCGGGAAGTGCTTTCGATAGCATCATTGAAGGCGATGACAGTTCATCCTGGGCCAGGCTCAAATCGTGCCTCATTGTGCTTATTGTGACTCTTGCCTAGCGAGCGGTGCAAAGCCAAATATATCCAGCACCGGCAAGGACGGCGTTGTGTGCATGTCGCTGCAGGCGATCACTGCCAGGCTTGCAGTATTCGTTCTGTGCGAGAGGAGACGTTGGCCCGATTGGATTGTGATCGCTGCTGTACAGCGTCTTGATATTGTTCCCTGCTTGTCGAATCAAGCTTGCATGTGTGCGGGAGCGAGATTCTCCTGCTCTATTGCTGACTCTACCGGATACTAGTAGTATCTGCATGGTTTCCCTGGCTCCAGTTCTTGATTGCAGGCCATGAAATTAGGGCCACGACCGTGGCTGACATGAATTCCAGCTAGAGTGCTGCAGTATAAGCACGGCGCTCCAGCACGGGAAGAGGAAATTCACAAAGTAGCATCGGGCAGGACCCAGCGCGGCAGTCACTGCAACTGGCAAGGACTTCGTCTGCCCTTGAGAGCGTGTCATTCCAATGGGCAAGGTCCGTTCGAATGATGAACTCTCCAGAACACGCCCTGGAAGGTCGTGAGGATTACTCTGACCAGGCGACTGTCCACGCAATGGAGCTGCTTGTGCTCAATTCCAGTCTCAAGAGCAAGCAATTATGCAGTGCCATCAACTGGAAAACTATCACAGAGAGGTCCCAGGGCGCATTCTAATTGCCGTAACGACAACTCTCGGGGGCACAGAAGCGTCTCCGGTAGAGGACAGCGTTCGGCGTACCAGGCAGCGTCAAGGTGTTGACCGAGTGAGTTGATACATTCGCCACAGTAGACATGTCGACAAACCAGCTGCATGGGATCCTCAGGGAGCCCGCGATAGATGATACATATATCGTCTGGGTCGACAGTGTTCGAGCTGGCAACTCGCGGATGTTCTCCGTGCCGTGTTTGGCCGTAGCTTAGCACCGCGGAGATCGCGATCGGAAGTAGCAGTCCGAGGACGATCGAAATGGTGATCAAATCTGGCATCCCTCATCATTCCTCTTGCTGGATGATCATACTCGGGAGATGTAGCCCCCAGAGAACACGTGCCTGCGATCGAATTATTCGGCTGTTGGTGCAGCGACCGCACTCATGTCAAGTTCTCATTACGCCTGTGCGACGCAATTGGCGTGTCCCCGGCATGTAGTAGGCGAGATCTGGTGCACTCACACTATGTATCTGTGTCGTAGGATTGTATCGGAAAGCTGCTGTGAGCGCCGGGGTACACTGCGCTCCCGCTTTGGTACCTCGACTCTTTTCTCAGCACTGTGTGACAGGAAGATTTCGCAGACTGCCTGGATGTGTTGTGATATGAGAAGAAATGGAAGATATCATCCAAGAGACGCGATCACGACATCGGAACGTCTTGTCCCCATCGATATTCCGTCGCAGTGGAGACGCAGCGAGTCGATAGGTTCTGTTTACATTTCGATAACAAGCTGGATGGCATTGTCGAGGCCGTCTGCTCAAGCGAAGGAGAAGAATTCCCTTGCAGACATTCAATCAGCTATCGTACATACAAGTCAGTGTACGAAGGCACAAGTAGAATCGACATTGCTGACGCGAGCCGTCTTGCTGGTATCGTTGGGAGTTGGCTTGATACTGTTTCTCGTCATTGTGCACTTGCTTGGATCTGAATCTCGTCGGAGCGAAGGTGACAGGGGCGACCGCGCCCTGTCGTCTCTGAAACTCACGGGCTGCATCCAACGAAGAAGGATGGAGCGCTTGCTCGTCCAGTGTTCGAGGTCTCTCGCAGAAGTACAGACAGGCGCGACATCGCTCCAAAAGGGCAGTACTGACACAGTGGAGGACTGGCTCTTTCAGCAGAGTGGCAACAATATAGGTAGATATATGGCTTGAGCCCAGCTAAAGTACCAGTGATGTCGAACATCCGGTCTTCAACATAATCCCGTAATCGCCTAGGGCTCTGTCAATCCGACCTCCGAATTTACTCACCCATGAAAAATCGAAAGCATGATCGTCGTACTAGTCGTAAAAGGGAGCTTCGATATGGGGGTATGAGTCTGATATGGGCAATGGTGAATGCAAAATTTTCCTCCTCTTGCTCTATTTCCATCTCTTCCCTGGTTGTTCCGCCATGAGCCGAACACGAATGCTCACGTCCGTTAGTCCATCGTCAAAATTTTCGTCAAATTCGTGTTCGTACCATTTTTCATCTCAACGCATCCATCTCTCCCCGTCCGAGCGACGGGCCTTCACAAGTTCATGCCTCGCTCCAAATTTGCCTCCTTCCCCTCCTGAGTCTTCGACGTTCAGACTCAACTGCCCGCCGGCGCACTCTCCTCCTTCAGATACTTCATCGTGTCCTGCGTGGCAAACGAGAAAGGACTCTTCGTCATCTCAGGACTTCTCGGCGACATGGGCAGAGCGAACAAATCATCTTGCTCCTCTCCCTCGTCTTGGGGTTGAGCTCCCGAGATTCCCAGCGCATCAGCCCCGCTCGCCGCGAAAGCATTCAGTGAGCCCATGCCCCCAATCTGAGAACGCTGCTGCGCCACGAAAGACTCTGGCGGTCGTGCTGCCATCACTCTCCTCGCGGGTTGGGGAGTATCCGGCTCCGTGCGTTGCGGCACTTTCGCAGCGAGAGTCGAAGCTGGCGGCATACCTTTCAGCGCGGCAAAGGAACCAAAACCTCCAACTGCGACATCCGAGATCTCAGGACTGAGCGGATTATGATAGCTCGAGTCCCCGTTCGCAGTACCTGCGCCTCCTTGCTGCGTCTGCCCGCCAGACCCAGAAGCAGCAGTTGAGCTCAGATCCGACACACTCGTCCCCAGCTTCAGTCCCTTCAACTTATCCATCAATCTTCCCCCTCCCGGACTCCGCGGACTCACCGGACTATTCAATCCTCCATGCGAGTTGCTCAGAACTCCCTGAAGAGCTGCATTGCCTTGTCCCATCGACGCAACACTGATACTGCCCGGCCGGGCTATGACGCCAAAGTTACTCTCGATCCACTCCTTCTCCGCCTGTGCCATCTCCAGACCGATCCCCTCGACATTCTTGTTCTCCTCGTCTTCGATCTCTTTCTGCAGGACTTGGAGGCGTTTCTTCGCCCAAATCGTGTGGAGCACGCCCTTTTTGCCAGCTTGTCGTGCTGTCGCTCCGAGCTCGGGGGAGAAGATGGCCGGAAGAGGGTTGGTGCGCCATGTGACTTGAGGGCCTTTGCGAAGTTTGATGCTGGTGGGAATGGTGACGCCAGGGCCGAGAAGGAAGTAGAGGCGGTTGACGGGAGGGGGCTCTTGAGCCTGGGAGGGGTCTGTGTATTGCTGCGGTGGTTGATCGCGTGCAGGAAGGACGGTGCGTTTGCCTTCCCAGCTGATCTCCCAGTCTCCACTGACGCTCCTGGTCGTCTCGTCTTCTTCCCATTCGACCATTAAGACTTTTGTCCCGTCCTTGCTCCGCCCAGGCTCGAATTCAAAGCGGGCGAGCGCATTACCGTTGGTGAGGGAGGGGGATTCCACATCGTCGCGTGCAGCATCTGCGCTGGCATTGAAGGACGTATCGACGTTGGTGTCGAAGGGAGGAGTTGCGTGTGCAGCGGTAGGAGGAGGTGTTGTCATCATTTCCACCCGTCTCTCCCTTGAGACGGAGCTCAGGTGGGAGGTTCCAGCCAGACTGCGGATCCCTGGGCTTGCGTGCAGAGTGCCGGTCGGAGACAATATTGGCTGGCGCGAATGCTGGGTTGCGTCGTTCTGACACGCTGCAATGTACGATGGTCTTTGCTCTATCGATACGGACACGATCTGTCCTCTGCAGACGTGAAGACCTCTCGCCGGGCGTTACTGCTGATGGCCGAGATGCCGTGATGGCCCTAGTCGAGCATGGAGGGAGGGAGGACGGACTGACTAGGTTGCGGCCAATCGAAGCTCTAGGTTAGCTCCGTCGGCCCATCCGGAGCGAGAAGCGGTCTCCACCCTATTTTAGGCGCAAAATGCATCTTCACACAACCCACCTTGCCACCTCCATCGTTCTCGACACCGTGCCAAGCTGACGCCGCATGCGCTACAATACTGCCTAGACTCGGCAGCACGGAGTCGACGTGGGAGAGCCGTCGTCCAATACTCATTTGCATGGGTTTATGTGACGGCGCGTCATAGCGATGTGATCGGGATAACCTCGCGATCATACAAGACACAGGGCGTGATGATGGGGAAATGAGCAAGGGCGATGAGCCGAGATGTGCATTTGATCATGTTCATTTTCATTTTGTGCCTTCACAGAAAGCTGCTTTGCTTTCGTATGCATTATCGCTCGGCCAGAGAGCTGCACTAGATCATGGCCTCATGCTAATCGAACGCTCTTTTTGGGCGTCGTGGGTATCATGTCTAAAGGAGAAATTAATCATCATGCCAGATGATTGGGTGGTCCAATGCGCCGTCGCTATGCACGGAAAAGAACGGATGTCGTGATTGGACAAATGTCGGGGTGGTGGGTTGCCGATGCGCGTGAGACTGACAGGCCAGGAAACAGGAAGGGGAATGACGCTCCTAAATGAGGAGGAAGTCCCAGCCCTTCGACTGAATCGCATCACGCCAGCGGATGCCCTGCAAGTCTCCCGATGATGTAGTGTTGTCGTTGATGTGCCACATGTCTTGAAGAAGTTGTCGCACGCGGCCGAAAGAGCCAAAGTTGGCGCCATCTCCGAGGCGTTCGCAACGCTCCTCGAACATGGAGCGGAATGGTGAAGCACGGAGGGAAGAGCTGCCTGCGAGAAGAAGCGGCCATGCCAGAGAGCGGTCGAAGCCCTCTGGGCCAGCTGGAATAAAGTTCATCAGTTCGGAGAACTTGGCGACCAGAGCGCACATGCTTGGGTCTGTCGACGAATGACCTGGAATGAGAGTGCAGAGGTAAATGCGAGCTGCGACAGTGAAGACGGCGGTGAGATTGATCGTCAATTGTCGAGGGCGAATGGCACCAGTGGTGGAGAAGCAGCTCTCGACCGCCGGAGCCGAGTGCTCAATCTGACCGATGGCATTACCCAGACTCAAGACGTACTGACACACAGCAGCTTCATCCATGCCGACAGACTTTTGATAGTCGAGGCAGGCAATCTCCGAGATCAGAAACATGATCTTGTCATCGCAGCCCATGAGCTCTGCGAGACCCACGGTAGCGTTGCCCATGTTGAGCTCCCGGTACGTGTCTGCAAACTGTGGCTGCCGGCCAATGATTGTTGACCCAAGAATATCAATCCACGACGCGAGAGTCATGTTGAATGGTGCTTGATGTGGCGTGCCCGCCGACTCGACCACAGAGCGTTGCAAGTCAAGCTTCTGAACCAGACTGGTCGCAGCTTGGAAGTGTTGATGCCAGGGAATATCCGGAAGGACATCATCCGGGCGGCCAACAGAGCACTGGAAGAAGATCATGCCGAGCGTTGCCTCCAAGATCTGAGCGTGGTCGGTGTCGTAGCCGAGAGCTTCGCAAAGCTCCGACACGGCAGCGTAACGATGTCGAACAATGTCATTGTCAATTTGTTCGTTGGTCGCACTTCCGGTCGCCTTCATGTGGGTCGCAGCAATGCTCAGACAACAGTGTAGGTATGCTTTATTCGATTCCAGGGCGGGCAGAATCACGTCTGCGCGTGCAGAGCCGTGCTGGTTGGCGTCCAGGATAGGAAAGATGAGCTTCGACACTCTGTCCAGAAAGTGGTTGAGCAAGTACTTATCGCCGTTGTCCACGGTAATCACAGCCTCATGGTTCGGAGTGAGAGGAGCATGTGGAAACTCGAAGAAGTTAAAGTCCACTGGCTCTTCAGCGAATTCCTCGCATGTTGACTCGAAGTGCTCCTGCTGCACCCAGCTATCGCCAGGGTGTGGGCAGTCAGCAGTAGGAGGAGGCTGATAGGTGCTGAAAGTTGATATCGTCGAGTCCTTCCGCGTGGCAACATTGTTGACATAGATTTCGCGCTCCGTTTTGATATCGACCTCATACGGCGAGAACATGGGGTAATTACCGTGAGGCATGTAAGCTTGTGCAGGATGAGGGAAGTAGCCATCCCCCGATTGACACTGCAGATCGTAGCCTGTCGACAGTGGAGAGCCTGATGAACACCGCGATTGCGGAAACGACTCTGCGAATTGAGGCTCGACTGATGATGGCACCGAATGGCTCAACGGCGGCGGTGGGCTGCTCGTATGAAGGTGTTCTTGTTGAGCCTGCGTCGCTTTCTTGGTCATCTGAGTGCGCTTGATCGCGTTCTTGATGTGCTCTTTTTGTTGTTTGCGCTGGTCACTGTTGCTCCACCACATGGGTCGCTTGTAGTCGCATCGCAGACCTAGATGTGTGCAAGCCTTACAAGCTGGTTTGCCTGCCAAAGTGTGAGCACTGGACATGGTTTGAGTCAAGATGGATGCAACTTACCCTCCTCGCACTTCTTCCTCCGTAATCGACATGTGAAGCAACCTGAAACAAGTCAGCCGCGTGCGCACAGCGAGTATCGATGTACCTCCAGATGCGACGTACCGGACCGCGAACGTCGGTGCATCTTCGACGCAGCAGACTTCGCTTCTGATGTGGTGGAAGGCACATTCTTGGGCGCAGCCATCTTGGAAGACTGCTTGAGTTGTGCCGGGGCGCGCGCGGAAGAAGACATGAGGGTATATGTATAAAGCAACCGGATCTTTAGACTGGCCGGGACTCGAGCAGGGGACCAAGAGCTGCTTTCGATTGAACGACAGGGTAGACCAAGCCTGACCAGCGGGCTTGGGGTGAAGGAACGAGTTTAAAAAAGACTGCAAATTAATCGATCAACGACTGCTGAGTTGTGGTGGGAGAGCGAGTGGGCATACCTTATATGATGCCCTCTGGGCAGAGAAAAGCAAGCTAAATGCCTCGATCTATTCTTGGAGGAGCACAATTGGAGCACTAGTGCGTGCCGGCAGTACGAATGTAGGTGGGGAGCGTCTCCTTCCTGCTGTCAATTGAGCGGGATTCAGAAAGCTTAACCATGTCACTATTGGCTGCTGTGGTCTCTGTGGCTGCATGATCTGTCAAATTGAACGGGGCGTATGCCTGCCACTATTCTTGCAGTCGCTTCATGCTCGCACCCGACTGGTCGAAGACGCAATATGACCTACGCCTGTAAGCTTTTGACCTTGCTGGTTGTGAGCAACGCCATCGACCCCACTACGTTGCCCTGAGCCAGCACTCGCAGTCCTTTTGATGAAGTTTGAACTGTCATGTCAACGGCGCGCAGCCCAACGTGACCAGTCCGCGTGTTCGCGGCTCGATTCGCCATCGAGACTGCCATCGCACCACGATACGATGATGCGTTGGAGGAGGCCGGGGACATGTGGATCCCCTGCTCTGACCGCATTCTGAAGATGCATCGCTTCGGTTACAATTGATCACAGAGTAGATAGCTTGCCTGCAGTAGTCTGCGATAGCAGCCCGAAGCGGACCGTTGCAAACATGGGGATTGACGACGTCTCCACCAGCTCCACAGCTTGCACCATCTGCACCAGCATCCGAGTTACCGTTGTGCGCGGAGCTTGTGACACTCCAGCCACGATGGCGATCTTTGAGGATCATTGCTGCGTCCTCCTTCTCAGGTCTGGACTCTGGTCATTTGGGACCTGCATGGCAAGGAACGCCCACAAAAATTGTCCACGGATCCGATCATGAGGTCCGCATCTGCGGACCAGGTCTGCAGGTCTGCCATGTTTCGCTGGCCGCCGGGCGACAGCTCATCGTATGGGTAGAATCGGGATGGGATGACTGGCCATGACAGAGCCCGTGTTCGGCGACCTTTCCACGGGGACGAGAGCAGGAAAAGACGCAGGTGGGTCGAACAGGTGACTGCGAGAGACGTGCTGTAGCCGCCGATAGGACGTGTAGAGGGAGAGGAGTGTGATGAGGATGCGGAGGTGCATGTGAAGTGCATGCCTCCACCGCTAGACTGAGCGTACTCCGCCAATCAAAATAGAGAAGTGTGCCAAGCCAGCGCGCCCTCCCGTCCCCCGTTGCCGAAGCAGGACCGCGCTGATGAACCACGATCCGAAGCGAGACTACCTTACGAACAGAGCGCACAGAATCGAACAACGCAGCAGCCTATACCGCCCAGCTTCGTCTCGTGGGCAGCGCATGGCAGTAAGGAGATGTTCTTCTGGAATCATCATGCTGGACTGCCGGCCGTCGACGCTGCCTTGCGCGCCCCACGAGCACGCGCCGATTTTGCTGGCCGAATGACCCCGCCGGCCACGGAGTCAGCGCAGTCCTGCTTCTCCTCTTCGCGGTGGAGCTGCGCGCCGCCGACTGGATACCGCTGGAATGGGCGCGGCTCACCGTAGCATGCGTGGTGAGATGACTCTCGCTCAGTTGGGCGTCTTGCACGCTTAGCATCGCTGCTCACGCCGCCGCACTCGAGTCACGCTGCTGCACATGCCGCCTTCATTGGACCGTGACGGCAATCAAGGACCATCATTCCCAGGCCGATATGCGACCGTCTCGCGCACCACAGACGGGGCATGCGCGCACTTCTCGTGCCACGGCGACACGGCAGCAGCAGAGCTCTCGTGGCCGTCGCGCAATCTGCTCTGCCGTGCGACGGCCGTGCCTGGATTCCTTGCAGTCGTCGCATGCATGCACTTCCGAATGCTACATGTATGCAAGCACTACACTTCTCGGCAGGCACGGTGCCACGCGAAGACGCGACGGCATGCGCAAAGTGCTGTGATGAGCTGCTCGCTTGCCCCCTCCCCGCCCCTCCTCGCGTCGAAAAAGGGCGGTGCTCCGTTGCCGCATCGCGCCGGACGGCTCGTCTGTGGAGTCGATCAGAGCGAAAGTCTATCTCACTCGTAGATCCAGATTCGGGGCAAACCTTCTCCGCTCCAACGACGACCCAAAGATAGATAATTAGTCTGTCTTCTTGCTGGCGATATACCTCTTGAAGCTATTTTGGTGGCGTACCAGCCCGGAGAGGCAGGAGAGCGAGGGTGCCCGCAGTTAGCCTGGAGCGTCTGCAGCCAATGATCGCCATCATCATTGGCTCTCTACTCTGTAGCCGCCCGGACTTCAACGCTTCGCGAGGATGGACGTGTGACAAGGACAGGGGTTCGAGGATCACCCACGAATCTCGAGCCGCACCTCGTCCCAGCCATCACCTGCCGCGAGCCATTGGATGCTTGAGGCTCGACATGCAGGCCTGTAGCCTCACGCACCGCATTTGGCGCCATAGACGTGCTCTTGCTGCACAACATG
Organism: Cercospora janseana; assembly: GCA_026725115.1. Lineage (NCBI taxonomy): Eukaryota > Fungi > Ascomycota > Dothideomycetes > Mycosphaerellales > Mycosphaerellaceae > Cercospora > Cercospora janseana. The sequence continues at coordinate 1,291,843 of CM049105.1, forward strand.
TCGGAGCTTATGCGCGGGCAATGACCAGGGCTTCGGCCATACAAGGCTCACGCGATGCGCACTCGCGCACGGAGACCATCTCGCGACCTTCTTTACGTGCCGCAATCATACATGCCGTGTAGACTATGACATCTCGGCGACCGTGACCGCTCTCTCGACAACTGGCACGGCAGTCTTTGACAGTCCCCACGTGATGCAGGCCATCACTCCGTCCACGCCTCCGGAGGCGGCAGGAGAAATGTTCGCACGGAGGAAGACGCCATCGATGCTCGAGACTCGACCAATCTCCCAGGTCTCGGAGGCAACAGAGATCTTCGATACCGATTTTGAGGATGAGAGCGACTATGGTGAGACCTCCGCAAAAGGCAGTTTCGAATCGGTAAGTCTCGGAGCCCACTCTGGCGTGCTGCTTGGTGGTAGCTCTGACACATGCGAAAGTTCGATAGCAGAAGGAGAAGTCAGATGACCATCTCTTCGTACGATGAAGCACGCACCCCGAGCCCAAGGACAAGCACGCAAAGTCGACCGGTTCTTGAATTGCGCATCGAGCCCGTGCAGGGCCCAAGAGGACCGCATTTGTTTCGATCGTCCCAGGTCTCTGCCGATTTCGACTATGTGCATGCCCTGCAAATGTCGCCGCTGCTCCCGAAGGACATGTCGTTGCAGTCCTCCCGAGCAGCGACTGCGTTCTCGGAAGATACTGTGACGCACCAGCAAAACCCCGCCTATTCTCTCGACTCGACGATACGCGAGGCGGAATTCGACCCTCACGCCCGTATCCGGTCCTGGTCGACGCAAGACGTTATCAATTGGATGTATTCCACCGAAGCTGACCCTGCCGTCATCGACTGCTTCCACGTTCACGACATCGACGGCTCTGTCCTCCTCGATCTGCAGTTTGAAGATCTCAAGGAGCTTGATATTCCTTCATTTGGAAAACGCCATCAGCTGTGGAACGCCATCTGCGGGCTTAAAGGCGAAGAAAGCCATCCCAGTCCTCAGTCCACGCCTTTCCAAGACATTAGCAGACCGTGCACCTCGCAGACCAGGAGATCTCCGAGCCGTGGTCGCAATGAGGATGACGGCCATGCGTCTAGCCAATCTCGCGGCAAAAGCAGGCGTCGGGGTCGCAAAGCCCCGAAGAGTAACGACCTCATCACTCCTGCAGAGTCAATCTCTATCGTCGCTATCGAGCAGCTTCTTCCAAAACCTCACAAGTGCAATAAGGGCGAGAGATGCGCGAAGTGGCGAAAGCAACAGCGTGAGCTCGAGCAGTTGAAGAACGACCATGGAATTGGACGCTTCCCGATCAGCCCTACCAAGGGGGGTCACATCTTTGTGGCGGGCAACCCAGGTAATGCCAGCACTGCTGAGAACATGATTCCCAATGTGAGACTTCAGCCGCAGTCACAAGTCAAGGGCCAGCTGAGGCTCGAGGACCAATTCCATACAGTGTCCGACGGTGGCATGGAGTCCGCTGGTTTCCCGTCAGTGGTCGCCTCATCTGACCTCCTTGGACCCGGTCAACTGCCCGAGTTTGCCCTCCACGAAGATGTCCTGAGCCACATTGGCTCGCGCGATCCCCAAGACAATGTCAAACAATTTCTTCAATTCCAGCACCTGCAGAGCCCAGTCGCCGACAACGCACCTCCGTCGCCGCCCTATGAGATGTTTCCTTCTCAGTCTTTTACGCCATATCCCGCCACAATGCCCCAGTATCAACACCAGGAATCTTCTGCTCGCGTACAGCCACCACCACGACAAGCGTATACACCTGGCCCCCGAGGACAGCTGAACCAGCTACCCAAGCTTGAGATTCCCCGATCACAGTCTGCTGGGCCACAATTGTATCATTCGGCGATCGCCTCTCCCCAAACTGCTGGCCCTACACCAACTCAAGGGATGTACGTCTGCCGCGATGCGACCGCATCGCCAGCGAACATATGTAGGTCGGCAACCGCCTCACCAGGGGCTCGAGGTGACCAAATCTACCGTCTCGGAACCCCCTCCTCGGTGGTCGATATGCCAGTACTACAAGTCGGGCCTCCTGCAGCTCCTCTCTCCCGAGACACGTCTCAGTCTGTGCCGCCGAACATGCAGTACCGCCCTCAAGCTCCTCTCTCGCGCTCCAAGTCCCGGACAGACCCAGGTCACTGGCGCCGTCCGTCCATGGCTCTGCCAGTCGTGCAGGAAGGAGAGGTCTTCTCGCCAACAACGAGCAAAGATTCTCGACCATCAATCTCGACCACAAGATCATCTCAATCGATGCCAACACGCACCTCATCTGTCCGTGATCCTGCGAAGCATTCCCCAGTGACACACGATTTTGGATACGGGCCAGACTGCTCTCACTCGGGATGGATGCGGAAGCGAAAGACGAAGATGCTTCGGCACGAATGGAATGATGCTCATTTCCGTTTGAAGGGCACTCAATTGACCCAACACGCATCTGCCAGGCTCTCTGCCGAGATCAAAGACAGCATCAATGTGGATGACTACGCAGTAGCATGCAGCAGCGTGACGTCCAACCACAAGCTGTCGAGCGCGTTCAAGGCTCTCGCCATTTCCAAAGGCGCGGAGACTCGAAAGGAGGTGCAGGATGCTACGGCTTTTGCCTTCCAGCTGGTACCAAGCGCTAAAGAGGGTGAACGCAGGGCCGAGGGCAAGACCCATCACTTCGCCGTTAAGACCAAGGATGACAGGATTGACTGGATGAGAGAGCTTATGCTGGCCAAAGCACGAGAGCAGAAGGGAAAGGGATACGAGGTGGAGGTAAATGGCAAAGAGGTGTGAGGGGACAACGCGGAACGACCACACCTGGCAACAACTTCGACATGTGGTACCTTTTCATTCTTCGATTTCGATTCTTACGAGCGAGCGAGAGAGTTCTCGGCGTTCTTCTTTCTTCACGATTCTCTTCTGGTCTATCGGTTCATGTCGAGAGCACATCTTCAGCCCTCGATCATTTCGTTCCGATGGATTCGTTGCCGGCCATGACCGACGACGACCTTTTGTCTTTTTCAGCATGGTTTCAGAGAGCATCATTCGGAGCATCGTTAATTTAGGATACCCTCTCTCTTCTCCCTTTCACACTTTGCAGCAACGAGCGACATGATACGACACGCACACCAACACAAACCCCAACAAGAACGAGATCACGACACTGGGCATAACATAGGGAACATTTTTACTTGAATTGGTACGATGCGATTTAAAAGTCACTACCGGTGGAGGACAGACTATTTTTTGGCCCCAAGGCCGCCAACTATTGGACCATTTCTTTTCGGGTGTTCAAAGTATGTAGATGGCCAGATGAGTCACACTTTTTCACGCTATTTCTCTCTCTCATATACGCGCCTGAGCTTCTGAGAACATGATCGATCGCAAGCGAAGTCCTTGTAGATCCTGCAGATCAACATCACGGTTGACTTGCAGGCAAGCCTCATCCCATCTTTCACCAATACCACTCGCATCGGCACTGAGCTCTTCGCCCCAGCCTGCGCGTCGGAAGTGCTGACTGACAACGTAGCGCACGATCCATTGCGGACTCAACACAGGGCAGGCCTCCGCTAAGCGCTCTTGCTACGCAAAGCGACAATGGCCCCTTTCAATGGTCTCGACTTCGTGCCGCACGATCGAAAGGCCGAAGCGCCCGTGAATCTTACTGACCACGCTCACGCTTGCACACCCCGGACTCACAGGCGACAAGCCCTTCCTTCGTCAACACGCCGTAGCAGCCAGTGATTCACATTGGCAAGTGTACCCTCCACCCGCTTGGAACAAATGCACGATGCCCACGAACCAGGAACGACACTCATTTTGCATTGTCCACAACTCGGAGACAAGTTGCAGGCTGTACCTAACCCAGCAGCGGCACTGCCTAGAGCTTCTCTCGCATGTTCCATACCTAAGCGCCCAACTAGCTACAGCATATCGCTTTCTCGCATCGTGGTGCAATAAAGTTGAAACTTAAGTACGTGCAGCGAGGAAGGTACCGTCTCGACGGGTTTTCGCGATCGAGAAAATTGGGGCGTGCCATGGGCGACGAGGCCTATGACGCTGACAGTATATTCGTGATATCTCTGCTCCAGGATCTCGGGATGATGGGCGCTTACCAGAGACTGAGCTATTAGCCCAGAGGCACGTTCTCGTGATGAGGGAGTGTGAGCTTGTCCCTGATTCCATCGTTCTCTTCTGCCATTATCTCTTCATTTGGCGGCCCTGCATCGTGACGAACACAATCAGTGCCCGAGCTTGCGCTGCGACCTCGGACTTTCCCTCATGCAGCCTGCAACCTGACCTCCTGCAGTTCCGCACGCCGTCATCTTGCGTCGACACACGAGCGTTCGAAAATGCAGCGCATCTTGATCTGCGTCCGACGAACAACCAGTCTGAGCGCTCGCAGACACACTCAGCGTTCCTACTGGCTCCGAAGCAATTATGGCAACAAAAAGAACGACTAAGTCGTGGGGGTGTTTTCAGGGTCATGTGTGTGTGGCGAAGCAAAGCTGCAGCGAGACCCCTGAAAATCACGAGAACGTCTCACAGCGAATAGGTTCGCCAAGACTTTGTATGTTGAGCTCGCTTTCATTGCAAACTCGTGTATTCCTCGCTAGCTTCGTTTCCAGCAATGTCTACGCGTGCGCCCATTTTGGGAAAGATGAGGCGCCCCTGCAATAGTTTATCCGTGGTCCTGCCGGTCTACGCGCCCGATCCCGACGCGGTTGGCTGACAGGTCATGCTGAGAAGGGCCTATCAGGGACCAAGGAGAGCTCCGTGTGAGCTCTTTCGCTCGATGTATGAGGCTGAAGCTTGATTCTGTTTTGGACGGAGATGGGAGCTCGCCGTCTTTGCATTTAGCTGGCATTGCACCGTCGGAATGGCCGTCAATTCCAGTCACAGGGATCACCGCCTTGTGATTGCCGAGGACGACATGCGTGTACGCCTTTTGTGATGAGCCCGCAGCTGTCATTGATCATGTGAGATGGTCTGGCCCGATCTCTGCGCACCCGAACGTCCTTTTCCGGTTCTGGAGCATCATGCTTTGTTCTTGATATAGGCAGAGCCGACTGCTCCAACAATGAGTGGATGTCGAGAACTGCGGCTCTATGCATTGACCTCCACCTCATGCATGTGCGTAATACTTGCCTTGTTCAACACAGAGGTCGCGTGGAGGTGAGTGTTTCGCCTCGAAGGCCGATTATTGAGCGAAGGCAGTCGATAGACGTTCCAGTAGTGCAATCACATGCTGCCTTGTTTGCTAGCATGCATCATGATATCGATGCTGATATCGATGTAAGGGGTTCAATGCTTGTGCTATCATCGCGTCGTGAGCAGATGCTGGCAGCGATTTCCATGGTCTGCCTGCCGTCAGAGCCTGTTTGAGGTCGAATCGACAGAGAAATTGCTCCGGCCAATGTAGCCTGCTGGTTTCGCCCCCAGAACCGGAAAGCGCCAAAGCTGCATGTGTTGGGCGACCTCAGAATGCGATTTTCCTCTTCCTGCCAGTGTACTTGGAGCTGCTCTTTACCACTTTGCCCTTCGCTTCCATCTGTGCCTTCTTCCTCAGAATCCAACTCTTACTGCCCTTGACCTCTTTCCCTCTCTTGTTTTGGTTCTTCTTCTCCCTCTCCAGAACATCAACGCCTTCCATGCCTTGCACGGCACCTCGCACATCTCCTCCACCCACAGTCAGCACAAGATAATACTTGACATTCTTCGACTCTGGATCGTCCTCGAGTATACCAGCTCCAAATCCGGCCTTAATCGCCGCGTTGGAGATCAAAGATTTCTGCAATTGGTTCTTTGGGTAGAATTGGCACACTGCCTTACCGCCTCTCTTCAGTGAAGCGTACAGCCCATCAAAGAACCTCTTCAATCTCCCCTCCGGACTCACATCCGCGGTTTCGGCGTTACATAGCCACTGTATAGCGGAGATGCTGATCGCAGCGTCGAACGTGCCTGCCCGAAAGGGAACGCCTTGTCCAATATCCGCCAGGAACATATCTCCTTCCGTGTCTCTTTCTAGAGCTTGTGCCAGCATGGAGGATGAGATGTCCATGCCCACCCACGTGTGCCCATCTTCTGAAAGAATCTCTCCAGACAACCCGGAGCCACAGCCGACATCAAGAATGAACGAAGGAGTGTCGAGGTCGAGAAGTTCGAGTGCACGGTTCGTCATCGAAGCTTGGATATTTTTTATGCGGGAAGAGGTCGTGTATTTCCGCGACTCTGTGTCATTGTAGAAAATGTCTGGAGGCAGAAGGTCCTCCGGCCGAGACATGATGGTGTCTCTGTGCGAGAAGCTTGTCTCGCTGTCGCTGAGCAGAACAGCAACTTAGTGGAGGTGGAGGCTGAATGCTCAAGATAATTGAAAGTGCTTTGCTTCAAATTATCGATAGATCGACAAAGATTAAATAGGACTAGCGTGGCTTACTAAGTCTCCGCCCGCACACATATTCGGGGCAACACGTTGAAGTACTCTCAGTGCGACATATTCACGATATTGTGACTGGATAGTTGATGAGAGTCGAGAGATATGCCCTGTTCTATGGCATTTGTGGCCCTAAAAGTTGTTTGAGCTGCCTGGCAGGGTTCGTACGAAATAACCTAGCCTTTTGGGATTCCACGATAAACCTTTATCACTCGCACTACAGGGCTGCGAGACGGAGCAACAGAGCATGTGGACTGAGGCAGCACATCATGCATTATCATCAAACGCTCAGAACAGGGCTCCGGTAGTAGCGACGATGAGTATGTACAGATTCTAGCTCAGCCCGTTCACGCCTCGCCGAAGAGCCACCTTCTATCCATGCTGCCGTCCGACTGCGTCACGTTGCCCAACACAGTTCCATTTGCATTCGCCTGGTCGGCCCATGTGTCCTTCAGTCCCCAGACGCCAACACTGCTACTCGCATTCGCAGGTATTCCACCAATGTAGACCGCGACAGTGTCCAGCTGCACACTCGGGAACACCGAAGACGTTCCCGCAGCTTGCGCGCCGTTCAGCCAGATCTCGATGATGGAGTTGTCATACACGATTTGCAGCGTCCAGCTTCCGTCTTCAGGCACGAAAAAGCCCTCCTGAGAGAATTTGTCGGTGAAGTATGGATTGTCACTGAAGCTGAGGAGATTTCCTCGGTCGATCCAGATGCCTGGCTCGCCGGAGACCTTGATTCCACCTCGAATGAACTCGCCAGTTCTGGAAGAGGAGATCGTGAAGTTTGCTGTTCCGCGACGAGTGCCTGAAGCCAGCCCTGTGATGTTGGCTTCCATGTAGATTGCACCGCTTGGTACATCGTTTGCGAAGTACGACAAGACGGTGCCATTTCCGAGGGAAGAGTTGTAGATCACTTCTTTCTCGAAGACGGACTGGATGTTGTATGGCGCTGAGATCAAGTCGTATCCTCGCCTTGAAACATTGGCTAGCTCGAATGTGCGAGGAACTGTCATCGCGGAGCGGAATTGGCCGTGCTCGATCAGACCTGTGGGCACGAGAGATGTATATTGCCAGTTCGAGGCCCAACCAAGTGCAATTGCCGGTTGTCCGTCCATTACTCCGCCAAAGAATTGTCCAGCGTAGTTGTCTTTGCCAAAGTCTGTGAAGCGAGTGGCCGAGTCAAATGGCACAAAGTGAGTGCCGTTGAACTCACCAGGGAAATACTGCGAGACGCTACCACCGCGTGGGCCGCCAGGGTTGATGGACACCAACAGGAACCATACTGGATCGTCTTGCCCGCGCATTGGCACCTGCACAAGGTTCGGACACTCGTACTGCACACCGAGATCGCCGTGTTTTGTGAAGTTGGAAGCAAAAGTCCAATCCTTGAGATCCGGTGAGGTGTAGATTCCGATCACAAATTCCGCAGCAAATGCGAGCACCATGACCCAGCGCGACGTGGGAGCATGCCAGACGACGTGTGGGTCGCGGAATTGTGTCAAATTGAGGTTGATGACTGGGTTGCCTTCATACGCCTGGAAAGAGTAGCCTGCATCGTGACTGTAGGCAATGGCTTGATACTGCACGCCTTGCACGCCATTGGGATACTCGGCAACAGTGTAGATTGCTACCACACCATTATCTTGATCAGGGAAGAAGCCAGAGGTGTTGTTGACGTCGACTACTGCAGAGCCGCTGAAAAGATACTACGTCGTGTCAGAGTGTCCTTGTCGGGTCAGCACAGCGGCTGAACGTACAGAATAATAATTGGGTGGAAACCATGGGATTTTCTGATTCGTCCAAGTGTACAAGTCATTCGAGGTCGCGTGTCCCCAATGCTGATTTCCAGCGACCGGCGTGAGAGGGTTGTACTGGTAGTAAAGATGCCAAGTGCCGTCAGCGGCGCGATGCATGCCATTGGGATCTTTCGACGTCAGCTTCCGTTCCTCGCCAAACTCAATTGCCGTGCCTCACCGTTCATGAAATATCGAGGCGGCGTAAAGTGCACTCTCGGTCGCAGGTAGTCAGTATAATTGCCCGGCACAGGCTCGGCCGTGGGCACGCCAGGCGCATAGTAAGTAGCCGTTGCATTGGGAAAGACTTGTGGCAGGCCCGTCGCAATATTCGAGGTTCCCGCGGCTTGGGCAATGGCTTGGTGCGCGAAGACAGCCGCCACTGGTACGAGATTCTTCAACATCGTGGGCCAGATGCAATTTCCAGACATTCGGAAAACAAAATTAGACAGAGCCGGCCTGTTTGCACTTATGTATGTGTTTCTCCCGATCTCGAGATCTACCCCACTCGCATGCACGCCGTCGACGAATGTCTGACCGTGGCCTTAGCAGCGTCGTGCAGAAGAAGCATGGCGGACATGGTATATAATCGTTACACTGCGCGCTACTTCATCGGCCCGACGCGGACATCTAACAAGGCCAGCATCATCAGCCTGGGAGTGCATCAGAAAACCTACAGCGACAGAAGCACCAGGTGAGCCAGGCCAAAAGAGGACAGGAGAACAGATGGCCGCCGTCACTGTTTCTCCAAACCCGTCCTGGCGGGGTTGGCTGGTCCTTGGCAATCGTTCGGCGCTTCTGCGGTGAAATAGTAAATCTGCGGGCGATGCTTCGAGGACTTGGGCCTGCTTTGGACCAAGGCAAGCAACGATAGCCACATAATCACCATGGATTATTGCTGAGAAAAGTTCTGGTCGGTTGGTAGAATGTTGTTCTCCATGCAGTAGCTGCTTTCGGAGTTCACCGACATCCCACGCGGCAGAACCTTCTGCCCACATCTTCGTCCGATCCCTCTGACTTCCCTCAATTGTTGTGCTATACAGCTGCGTCACCTTTCGAGAGCCATTTCCAAGCTCCCGAGATCGAGCCGGTAAGCCTTCTGACAGAGGCTCTACATTGCTGCAGTTGCTACAGTGTTTCGTAGCATTCACAGTGAGCCTAGAACAAGCGTGAAAGAATCCACCTGGCCCAATAAAAGCAAGCACAATGTGCAAGCGAGTTCTTCCAGTAACATAGCGCAAGGTTCGAGAGAGCAAGGAGTCGCAGAAAGGATTTGCAGGTGGTAATGGCGCTGCAGAGCGCGTCGCGCTGATTCAACCACGTGATCTTGCCTACCAGCCGGCACCATCGATGTGTGTGGAGCTGGGAATGACATAACTGATATCGGGGTTGTAATGCCTCCCAAATGGAATCTGAGGATCCAACGCTTGAGTAACAGAAACTTGTTGCACAGCACATAATAGACTGACAATGCACAGTAACGACCGTCTTCTCATTGTTGAGGGTGGGTCGAACAGGTCAAGTCGTTCAATTGATGTCCTGACCGTTCCGTATCGCTTCCAGAAGTTGAAAGTGTTCAGCTTCATAGCAGCCCGGTCGAAATCCCTTCGACTCTCCCGAAATGGTTCGCTTGCTTGCTTTGAATTGAAAAGGTTTCGAGCCATGCTGCGGTGGTCTTGATCCCGCGTCCCTGGGTGCATCTATGCGCATTCTCCACCAAATACGCGAAAATTTGTGACTGGCCAGCAGAACGAGGTGACTTGTAGCAGCTGTAGCCTCCACAACCTTTCGAAGGTTCCTGGAGAGAACAACAGGCTGGCTTCAATTCTCTATTTAAAAAAGCGATAACAGATCGTGGCAGCGGCTGGGCTGATGATCAGCGATGTCGGGGCCTGTCAGCATGGATGCTGCCGTCCAAGAAAGAAGCTCTGCTTGCATGGGCTGAAGATTGTGGTGACCATACTTCGGCTGGTGTTGCATGTCGACCAGACGCATACAACTATGAAGAGCACCAGCATCCGATGCCAGGTTGGTTTCTTGTGGCGAATGGGGCCACATGGGAAGTGCACTGAGTACAGACCGGACGGAGTGTCTGGCATCTTGCGCCGTCCAACGTTGTCGCTCCGCTCCGCTCCGCTGCCTTGGTTTTAAGGTTCGGAGGGAACGCCTGATCCGTGAACTGTCTCCACTAAAATTTCTCGACTCGAGCTTTGGAGTTCACTAAACGACCTCACTGTCCAATGCCACTGCGGCGACCACTCTGTCAACAGCCATGTCGCACACACAGGCGAGATATAGCTCGTTCCCACCTATGCGAATACAAACGTCAACACGGCTATCAGTGAGAGACGCTCAACCGATCTTTGCCAAATTCCTCGAGCGCACGAAGACAAAACCATATCTACATCCAGATGCAAGTCTTGCGACTGATGGTGTGAAGTTGGGAGCAAAAGGTGGACCCAGTGGCGGTCGGGCAATACATCACCTCAAGCGCATTGAGGCTGGGATGCGAGGAGTGAGCTTGATGCCAGAGAGCAGGGAGGAATTGGTTGCTCAATTCGGAGACGAAGCTCTCCAGCATGGAGTTACCACAAGTGACCCGAACCAAGTTGGCGATGACACTGCCGTTGACGATACAATCGCTGGGGCCGAGTCGCATTTAGTGGAAGACGAGATCGATCTTACTGGCAAATCAGGCAAGGACTTGACACGCGAAGAGAAAAAAGCCAGGAAAGAGGCGAAGAAGAAGCGTCGTCAAGAACAGATGGCGGACGGAGAAAGGGCGCAGAAGCGCAAGAAGAATGGTGTTGATACTATGGATCTCGACAATAACCCGGATGCACAGTCGAAGGAGTCCTATGAGCGGGAACAAGAAATTGTTGTGGGAGAAGTCGGCGAACGTGACACAGGAGCTTCTTCCAAGCAGAATATCCCGCCTCCAGCAGTAGTGACACATGACGAAAACGGTGAGGTCGCTGTCACCAACAAAGCACGAACAGTTGAGGAGAAAGCTGGGCGCAAAGCGACGAAGAAGGCGAAGCGCAAAGAACTCCGGGCCGATCGGGTCGAGGCGAGTAAGCCGAGTGCGGAAAATTCAGAATTGGCTGAGTCGAGTGATTAGGAGTTGCCCAGACTTACGCAGCCAGACAACGAAGGCTCAAAGGTAAAAGTCAGCCAGCTTGTGGAACGAAATCCGAGTGGACGCACATCCGAACGCCGCTACGAAGGGGTCATTGTCGTGCCCAAAGAGAGTACAGATGACGGATGTCGAGAACAGGCTATGCGCAAACCTCAGAAGCCGCCTGCACGATCGCGCCAAAGTCTGGCTGCGGGCGATATTTGCAAGCATCCGAGCGAAAATGATCACGATTACAGTCTGCGGAATAGCGAGGATGATCATCTCGGGGCACGAGAAGCGCGAAAGGCCGAAATGCTGTTTCACGAGGCTGCACGAAGTCCGAGTACAAAAGCTTTTCGGAGGGCGGCTAAAAAGGCTCGACAAGCAGAACAGATCCTCAAGGACCATGGTATTGAGTACCAGGGAGCTCGAAGCTTTGTCCATGATATTAGTGGCGAGATTGTGGTACCAACCAAGCGGGAGGATGAGACGGAAGCTCAACGAGCGGAGCGGAAAGAGAAAGCTAGAGACATTCCAGCATCGTTGGCGTGGCTAGTAGATCGTGACAAGATGGCGAACTTCTCTTGCCGCTGAAAGCAGCTGATGAGCCTCAGAGAGTGAGATATCCTCGCGGCCCGCGGCCAGAGAACGAGCCTTATATTCAGGTTGCAGGCTGGAAGCGACCTTTCCATTGGGCAAACCCTGGACCTGCGCCACGGCCTCGGGTAGAGCGGATTGAGCTCGAGTTCTTCGAGGGAGGGCCTCCCAAGGATAGACCGGCACGACCTCTGATAGCAGATGTGCCCCAAGTTTGCATCGATTGCGGCCACGAGAGTGCACCAAGGTATCGGATGGGGTTGAAAGATGGTGCAGACTGGTTGCTTGTCTGTCACGTAAGTTATGAAGCGCGGCATCGGCGGCACAGAATTCGAAGCAGGGACGCTGGAAAGTCCAGCCTAGCCATTGGTTCTCAGCCAGATGATATTCCCTACTAGAGCGACAAGGCCTCGAGTTTTTATCAAGTCTTATAATGCAGAGCGAGGTGAAAATCATGCTCTGATCTCAAAGCTCTTTCCTGCCGCCGTTCACTTTCTCCGACACCTCAGAGGCATTTTTTCCGCCAATTCTCACGTCCTCGGACGACACTTTGTGCTCGCTGGTCCAGCCAATGGCTTTCAGACGCTCAGTGAGGATCGGGTGTGAATAGTGGAAAGCAGAGTACATCCAGTCAGCATCCATGGAGCTCAAATTTTGCTTTTGCAGCTTTATTAGCGCAGCAGCCAATTCACTCGAATAGCCAAGCTTGAAGGAGAATGCATCTGTACAAACATTAGCATACCGAGCAGAATCACTGTATTGGGAACAAACATACCAGCCTCGAACTCGAATTTTCGTGTCAGCGTATTCATGCCGAACTTCACCAGCGAATCCGTAGGGCTGAGCACTTCGTTGAAGAGCAAGAAGCCGATCAGCATTGGTCTCTCCGTCTCAAAACCAAATGCCTTGTACAAGCTGTTGTTCTTGATAAAGACACTGAAGAGGGCAAAGATGTAGAATAGATGGAACGAGCTGATGCCCAGCAGCTTCGCCGTGTGACCCATCTGCCAGTGCCCCAGCTCATGTGCCAGAACAGCCTCAATCTCAGGTGTCGTGCTCTTGTCAATCAAGGTATCGTAGAGCACAATCTTCTTTGGCAGACCGGGAAGCCCAGTGAAGTAGGCATTGCTGTGACTGCTGCGTTTTGAGCCATCGATGACTTGGAGCTTGCCGAGCGGGAACTTGAGCTTTGCAGCGAGCGCTTCGACACGCTCTTTGAGTTCGCCGGCGGGGAGTGGGGTGAGTTTGTTGAAGAGCGGGATAATGAAGGTCGGGTAGATGGTGATAGCGGTGAGCTGGATGACCAGCATGAAGACCCAGATGTAGAAGAAGAACTGAAGGTGAAAGTTAGCAAGAGCAACATGGAAACCATGAATGCAGTATCATCGGATGTACTCACGTTTTCCCCAGTCTTCTGGATAATCTTGAAGAAGGCAGCACCAATCGGTACACCGAAACCTAGAGCCAGCGCTTGTCCCTTGATCATGTCCGTGACCCACAGCCCAATCGTCTGCTTGTTGAAGCCAAACTTCTCTTCCAGCACGAAATGGTGATAGTAGTCGAATGGCAAGCCAATGATCGTCTCCATCCATGAATACGTGAAGGCGAAGACCAAACTCCGGGTAATCTCCCCTCCGAACCTCGCGGGGAAGTACTTGCTCACGAGCACTCCACTGAGCGCCCACCACCCAGGATAGAAATCGTATGTGATCAGAGCGAAGTTCTTAAGCCGATTGAAAGCGCCTTGGACAACGCTATACTTGGCTTTCGCGCGGCCATATGCTTGCGACTTGTCGTGTGTCTTTTGATCGATCTCATTTTTGAGCTGCGCGGGAATGCGTTTCGACGTGAGGATTTGGTACTGACGATAGGTGAGGTACGATTCGAGGGCGTACTCTGCGACGGAGAAGGAGATGATGAGTGTCTTCCAAGGAATGTGGTCCTGGTCGATGGCGGTGCCGAGACGGCGGAGGAAATCCATGGTGGGGAGTCTACCTTCTTGCGATTTGGAGAAAGTGGACAGCAGTTGGACCTGGCCTACATGTGGATTTACGCTGGGAGAGGACACGACGCGCGAAAAGAACGACGTGAGACGGGTGAGATGGGGAGGGCAATACGTGTCGTCAATGAGAGCTTGTCTTTCACATGGGCCAGGATTGCCCCACAAACTTCGTTCAGCAAACTCGCGACTTGCAGACATCCGCGCTGCTCGGCAACTTCACGCACGCACCGCAATGTCTTTACCAAGCCAGTGCGCGAGCAATTGATACGTAGCAATTTGCCGGTAGGTCTGACGGAAGACTCTCCCGAGCATGATATCGAGCCACCCGTGCCGCCTCTCCTCGAGCCCCGTTCTCAAGAGTCTGGGTTGGCCATGGTTCTCTCGCTTTATCTATGGCATTGACAACAGCGCGTCCGCTCAAACGACAAGCGGCATCTCGCTCGCGAATTTTTCCTCCACTTGCAGATCTTCTGACTGCTTCCGCTCCCCTCGAATCTTTCGTTATGCACAGTTTGAGCTGATACATGAGCCCTTGTCCCTCCAGCTGCCCATCAGATGTGCTTGCGATAGCGGCAAACGAGCGCATTCGTGATAACAAGCGACATGCTATTGCCGAACTTCTGCAAGCCATGAGAACAACAGTATCCGCCCTCGGAATGCGTATAAATAATATCGATGCAGCAGTACGCAAGCCGGTGGGTACATGCAGTTGTCTGGCAATCGCGAGTCTTGGCAGACACCTCCGAGCTCCGCATCGCCTACTTCACGTCCGTACAGCGGACGATGACAACACCGCACGCATATCTACAAGTACAATGTTCTGCTCACGCTGTATAAGAGCTACTGCCAGCGCTTTGCGCGTCCCATCTGCGCCAGCGCAACGCAGGTTCGACACCTGATACCGTGCACACAGCGCTTGGTCTGACCACCCCCAGATCACTCTCTCTTCTAGCCTCAGCACCCACGCGTCCTGCGCTCACACCTTCGCGACCGACCTTAGCAGCTTCATCGATCGAGTCAACAGCCTGCACGCAACCCACATCGTTGACAGGCTTGTCAATCACACAAGTCCGCGGGGCGAAGCGAGCAACATACAATCCCTCACATGTTGTACGAAAACGAAGGCATGGGTATTTGAGTCGGATTAAGACTAGGACGGGGATGCAGATAATTAAGCGGAGAAGAGCAAAGAGGAGGACGACGCTGAGTCATTAAGATCGCTGCAAGCGTCGTTGATCTCACTTGGATTGTGATTTGAGCCCAGCTTGGTGAAGCTGGTGGGTGCGGGAGCGGGCAAGAAGGCTGGGACGGAGATCACTTTGTAAGAGTTAGGGCAGGCGGTAAGAGACAGCAGCACTGCGCCGAATGACGCGGCACGCAAACAATGCGAAACACTTTCACATCGAACCAAGGCATGGACGAATCTCTGCACAGACAAGCATGAGTGAACGTCAATGCATGGCCTATTCACTTGAGCGCCAAGAATCGTGCCTTCAGCACAAATGTAATTCGTTTGCGCCCCGATGCTTGCGCATAGGCAAAAATCTGCATTGACTAGGTACACCAAATGGGGGAAGTTCAAGAAACAAGCCGCAGTCACGCACAGGTTCTTCCAACCTCGGCCGCCGATTCGCCCAACCAAGAGGTTCAGGATGTGTCCATTGAGGTCGCACTTCAAGGCGAGGTGGGTCCCGGCTGAACACCTTCACCTTTGGGTAGCTGACGCCAAATGGCAGGGCTACAAAGTCTGCAAGGCCGATGGTAACAGAAACGACTCGACAATTGACCACGATGCTGTCAAGACATCCCAGAGCGACTGCGTCTCACAAACGTCTTCTGTAGGCGCCGACTCTGGCTGTGGGCAGAGCACAGTCGGAAGTGCAAGGGTCCCACAACAGAGTCACTCTCGCCACTGCTCAGAACACGACATCCTGGTGGTACCCACTGGACTCGACATGTTAGACGACAAGCAATACACAGTGATGATCGACACGCTAGTCGAAGCAGCACACGGAGGAGAGCTGTCGCGCGAAGTCGGGGACACGATAATCAAGCGATTCTCTGGACACGAGTTGAGCTTCACTTCTGCTCTGAGAGACGTCTCTTGGGGTTTCGATGGGATGTGCTGCGCCTGGTCTCTGTTTGTGATGTGGTGGGTGCTGACTATGGTCGCGAGTGGATGACTGGACTCAGAGCAGTCTGCTGTCGGCCAGTATCGAGATCTCGTACTGTTCAGCGTGAACAGCCTTGCAAAATTCGGTTCGCCTGAACTGCAAGAATGCCGAGGAAGCGTACGGGATGGGCAGAAAGTGTTTCGTTTGACAATCGCCGAATGAGCGTAGGACTAGGTCGAATTATCAAAAAGTGCGGCAAGATGGATATTGCGACATGGAGAAGGGATCATCTCAGCACGACCGCTGACATGCAGCATCCAGGATTGTATTCACAAGCTACTCAAACCTCCGCTTCCGCTGACGCTCTACTGCGCTTGGCCCTCCGCTCCCAGCTTTTTGCAAATTTTGTTCGTAGTCTCCGGCGTTGACGGATCGCCTTCTGCGCAGCCTGCGGCTCCGCCACCGGAGCAGTAATGGTCGCACTAAAGCCCTCCAGCCGTAGTGCGAGCATCAGTGATGACGACAGCGGGGATGCACGTGCGAATGGCATTTTCCCGACACAGTACGATGGCCTACTCATGTGTCGAGAACTGTGCATGTGCGAAGTCGAGTGTCAGTAGCGTGCAGCTGTGTTTCAATTAAAATGTGGCGACTCACGAAGAAAGACGAGTTTGTGATGGTGGTGCTATCTAGGTGTAGCAATCATTCAAGCAGCCTGTGCAATGCCTGGTGAAGTGTCTCGATTCTTCTATCGTATCTCAACGTGGGAACCGTCATTTGCGATGGCTGCCGGTTCCAGACTTCGTTCGGGTTCTGCCTGCATCCAATTGAAACGACCTGATCGATGCCTAAACCTCACGACACTTCGCTACGAGGAAGTATGTTCCATAAAATATTTCTGCCGAAACCCTCAACATCGAGTGCACAGCGGTTTGAAATTCTTCTCGTCGAGCTGCTGGTGCACAGAGACAGCTCAAGGAACTGGGAAGGCGACGATTGACTAGCGGCCACGTGAGGAGCTAACGCGATGACGCATTAGCGTGGTGTGTCTGTAATTCACCCCTTTCTAAACGTTCTCTTGTCCATGTTTCACTAAAGTCATACAATGGCGAACGCAGCTGTATTTGGTTCAACCGGGGCTGTGGGTGGCCAGATCTTGAGCGCGCTGCTAGGAAGTGCCGCATTCGGTTCCGTCAAGACCATCTCGCGACGATTGCCACAAGATCAGTCCCCTAAGCTGCAAGCTATCGAGGAGACAGACTCGTCAAAATGGGCCAGCCAGATTGCCTCACTCGAGCCTAGGCCAGATGTCATCTTCAACGCCGTTGGTACGACCAAAGCTGCCGCGGGCGGTGTCGCAAACCAGAAGAAGATCGACCAGGACTTGTGCATTGAAATCGCAAAAGCTGCCAAAGCGGCAGGAGTGAAGACTTACGTGTTCATTTCCAGTGCTGGCACGAGAGGCTTCTTGTCCAGCTATGTGCCATATTCGCAAATGAAGGTCGCAGTCGAAGATGCCATCAGGGATATGGGCTTCGAGCAAGCTATCATCGTCAGACCGGGCATGATTCTATCACGCGAGAAACCGAAAGCTCCACTGGCAGAGAAGGTCGTGGGCAGTCTGCATATGATCAGTTCAGCGTTCCAAGACAAGTTAGGTGTGTACGAGCGTGAAAGCTGGCAGACCTTGACCACAAGGACTGACATACATTCACAGGTCAGGATCAGAAAATCATCGGCAGAGCAGCGGTCGCCGCTGCGAAGCTCGCACAAGAAGGCAAAGCTCCTTCAAAGTATTGGGTCCTCGAACAAGCAGACGTCGTCAAGTATGGCAGAGATGAGTGGAAGGAATGATGAGCTATCTGCTACATCCCTCGGCGTCATCTCTACGCAAGTCGAGCAACAACCCTCACAGCTGGAAGGAGCTCGACGTCGAGGCGATCAACTGATACAGTTCATTTCTATTGATATAGCGTCGTCAATCTTTGAATCTGTGAGATGCGCAAGTTGTCAATCTTCTATGTGGGGCTGCATACACTAATGCAGCTCGACGGTTCGTCAAGAATCCTTCGCGTCGGTGATGCACGGTGGCCGGTGGTATCGTGCAGTATCTGCTGCAGCCAGCACCATGCACAGCTAGACTCAGCCCAGCAATGTGGTTTGGAGCTCCTCACTGAAAGCAAAGGCATGCAGCTCCCCTCGCCCACTTCTGCATTTCATGGGTCGAAGGTTGCTGCTTTCGGCATCACTGGTGACGTTTCTGATCACTTCCTACATCATCGATAATATCGTTTAACTATGGCGTCCATGGAACTTGAGAAGATGGCGACCACTCTATGGACAGTGCAGGTTGCTTCTGCCATTCTTGTCGCATACGCAGTGAGCAGGGCAATCTACAATCGCTATTTCCACCCATACCGTCGCTTTCCAGGTCCGTGGTTGGCTAGCCTCACTGATCTCTGGTACTTCTGGCGAGTCCGACACGGCCAGGCTGGGCGCGGCGACCTGCTCCTTCACCAGGAATATGGGCCGATGGTTCGTATCACACCGAGTCAAATCCTCATCTCTGATCCTGCTGCGATCGATACGATCTATGGACCAGACAATGTGTTCCCGAAAGCAGAATTCTATTCTGGCTTCGATCCCAGTATCGGTCCTCGTGCTGGCAATTTCGAAGAGCGTGATGAAGCGAAGCATTCCATTCGAAGGAGAATAGTTGCACCATTGTACACTCAGGCTTCCATCTTACAGTTTGAACCATGCGTGGACCGCTTGATAGCCCTCTTTTACGAGAAGATGGAGGCCCTGGCTGAAGCCAATCAAGAATTCGACATGTCCGTCTGGCTACGCAAGTATACTCTCGATGTCGTGGGTGAAATATTTTACGGTAGGAAAGGAGGCTTCGGCTTCATTCGAGATGGCATCGACTACAACAACTGGTGTGCGCTGATGGAGACCATGCCACCTTTGGCATCTGCCATTACATACATATCCAAGCCCCTGCGGCCACTCGTCTTCGCAGCTGAGATGATCTACCCGAGTACAAGAAAGGGAGCCAAGGGATTCTTCGATGTCATTACCCAGTCCCGCGTGGCGGTCAAGCAGAGGCTAGCAGAACGCGCTCAGCAGCAAACCAAAAGCAAGAATGATCTCTTGAACAGACTTCTGGATCTCGTCAATACCGACTCCGATCCAAAGAAACACTGGACCGAACTCGACGTCACAGCCGAGATCTGGACCATGATTTGGGCAGGCAGCGACACCACGGCAATCGCTCTCACAAGCATATTCTACCATCTCCACAAGAACCCTCGAGCGCTCCATAAGCTGCGTCAGGAGATCGATCAGGGCTTCGAGCAACGCCGGCTTGCATATCCGTTGCGGTTCTCGGACTGCATCAGACTACCCTATCTCCACGCCGTAGTTCGCGAAGCAATGCGCATGCACTCTTCTCTCGGCCTTGGCTTACCTCGAGTCGTGCCGCCCGGAGGTGCCATCGTCTGCGGCCAAGTCTTCCCAGCAGGCCAAGGCGTCATCATGAATGCCTGCGCCGTGAATTTCGACAGAGGAATATTCGGGGAAGACGCAGATGCATTCATTCCTGAGCGCTGGACTCGTGATGGCGAGAAGAGGGCCAACGAAATGGAGAGGCATATGCTACAGTTTGGGTATGGGCCGAGGATTTGCATTGGGAAGCATATCACGAATGTTGAAATGTATAAGCTGCTCCCGACAATCTTGAGGGACTTTGAGTTCACGGGGTTGGAGGATAAGACGTGGAAAGTATTTGGGGGATGGTTCCATCAGCAGAAGGATGTCAATGTCCGAGTGAGCCGGCGTCGGACCAGAGATGACAATGCTACTATTGAGGTTCCAGAAGGCAAGTGGAGAGAAGAGCAATAAAGCGAGAAACTGTGGGAATTTTGGTTGGGGGTATGACTGAAGCCGTGTTTGCAGTTTCTGCCATGTTCCCAATTGCATGCAGTGCAAAACTGCGACAAGAAAGATACAGGAGTGCGTACGAGCTCTCTGAGCGATTGAGTATGCGGAGGCTCGCGAAAGTGGTTCTTCCGGAGCAAGTGTCCACCACAATCTGCGCCGCGGACTTCCTGTACAAGTCGCCATCCATCACAATCTGCGCCGCGGACTTCCTGTACAAGTCGCCATCCATCACAATCTGCGCCGCGGACTTCCTGTACAAGTCGCCATCCATCACGTCCTGTGATGGATGTTGTTATGTCTCAGTCGGCATCCCCATATGCCCACAAAAGCGAGTTGACAAGTGTTCTTACATCCGGCACGATCTCTTCCCTCCCTATACGTCGATGATTCAGGCTCAGGTAGAAGAGAACGCTGCTGCCCACAACTCCACGCAGCAGAAAAACCAAATTCCTGGTTGCCACTTCTCTGTTCAATTGTGGGTTCAGAGAGTCGTACAGACAGGCACTGCCATGTATCCATTGGAGCGAAGCTACCATGAAGCCCTCGAGTGCTCTTGACTTCAAATCGCCACAAAGCCCCGTCTGCACGTGCATCATGACTTCACGGAATATCGTGCGGCAGCCGGAAATCCATTGCAAGTCTGTGCTCCTTTCGGTTCTTCTCAGGAAGCCTTCATCGGAGCAGAAATCGGTGGACACCAGGGCAATATTGTAGAGGTAGCCGTGATGAGCGCCGATGCGGGGCACGACCTCGCTGTGCGAGAACACGGTGATCCCGAACTGTTTGCTAGCCAGTCCATAGTGTGAGGCTGGCGATTTAAGGGACAGAACAGACATCTGCCAAAGGCAAATCCAAACGTGGAACTCCATGACTGATGTCGCGACCATCGAGCATGAGGTGGAACGCCGGTGTATCGAGATGGTGTGTCTCCTGCAGAAAGCTGATCAAGTCGCGCAACGTCGATGCTCGCGGATTGAACAAGAATTCGAGAATGTGAGGCGAACGAGGCAATGGTAATTCGGGACAGTCTGGAGTGCGGATCCAACGTTGAAATGCAGGCCTGTCATGTTGGTAGTAATCCATGTTTATGGGGTGCTTCAATGTAGTGCTTCGAGTTGGCAAGGTATATTTCTCCAAGTTGTAGAGTGTACGGTGGAGGAAGTGATCCCGGTATGCTGGGGCGGTCTTTCCCATGCGAACAGCTGCTGCCATGGATCACAACTTTTCTTCGAACAACACGAAACTACGTCAAACTACGGAAACAAGAGCCACGACCTTGCTTCCTGTAGGGTGAGCAAAATGGTCAACATATCACGCGTATTACGGCAAGAAGAAGGGGAACAGGAAGAACGATTGTCGAGCTGGAGCAGGAAGTGCGCGCAGCACTTGGTAAGAAGGAATGGGACAACGAGAACGCTCGGAACAAGCTCCATGAAGGCACCTGCGGCTAGTGTTAAGTAGAGCTTGAGTGCTATACATGAACAATCCGAAGCCAATAGCCAGCCAGACAGCGCTCGATGATCGTTATGTGAAGCAAGAATTGCTTGGTCGTGAACTGCTCGCCATTTCGGATTCTGATAGTCCAGCGCAAATCCAGCGAGTGTTCATGCGGAGATTGCCTCGATCATTTCTAAGACCGCAGCTAAATTCGATGTCCTTGCGCGCTCGGCGGGTTGTGAAGCGCCTTTCTCGCATTGATTAAATCGTGAACCATCTGGGCTGTCGTGTAAAATCGCTCGTCTGGCATATGACACATACTTGCCAAGGACCAGGACAAAGAGTACGCATGCGGTCCGGGCGGAGTACCGTGCAATTGATCCCTGACTCCGATTTTGTAACATGTAGATGTGCACTCTCGATAATTCACCCCGGTTCCAGAATCCTGCCAGCAAGTCCGGACGTGTCTCGAAGGCATGACCCATTCCGAGGGCTCACAGCGGCTGGAAGAGTCGCGAGAGGTATACTATGATGCTGGCAGAACTCAGCTGTGGAATTTGGAGAAGACCAATCTTTCTGCTGCAAACCTTTAGACTCTTTGGAAGCCGTCGCGGTCAGACTCAAACTGGAGGCTGCGCGCGACAGCAGATTTTCCTGAGCTTTAGAACTTGACAGGGAATTTTTCTTCAGCAAAGGTGAAATGATCCACGATCGGCCCGCAAAGCGCGAGACTTGCGGTCGCTTCAGATATGCTCCGGTGTTATTGAAGGAGAATGAAGAAGGTGCGGAGAAAGCGAATGGTATAGCCAACGCCATGTTGTTCTGGTGAGCTTAAAGGAGTGCAATGCGCGTGGCTTGAGCGTGCTGCTTAGGTCAATAGGTGGCTGCTCTGGTAACATGCAGTACCTGTAGTCAAGTATTTACGGATATATTCCGCCACAGACTTACGTGGGCTGCTGCTGTTACCTGGTGAATCCGTACTTCGCTCTCCGAGAAATCCGGCACAAGCTCTCCACTTACGAAGCATGCCCGATATCTTCGGGCCATTACAGCAGGCTAAAGTCATCGACCCGGCTAGCATCGCACCTCAGTAATGGAGCCAGTAGCACAAGAGGATGGCACAACAGGCGGCATCGACTACACGGCAGGTGCAGTATGGCAGCTATGTGCTTTGTTCAGCGACCTCGTCCTTTCCCTCAGCGCCGCCATGAAAGACAGCAGGAATGGTGCCACTGCGTGAGGCGCTGCAGGAAGGATCCGAACAGGTTTCTGGCTCCAAAGGATGAGGGAATGTGGGCTGCGGTATTCATGAGGTGCAAAGGGCGCGAAGACCGCGCGAGGTCCTGGACTGGTTTACCTCATCAGGCTGACGTCCGTGCGTGTGACAGTCTGTGGTCTGCGACGATGGTGGCATATTTGCGTACAGCTTTGCGCGGTGTGATCTCTTGGTGAGTATGAGTGGTGAACCCGAGGATTTGCTGTGACAGAGTTGCAGGCAGTGCGTGCCTGGGCGAGTCAATCACCAACAGGTCGATGTGGCGTGTTTGCTGGGCGGGATGACACTTGCGATCGCTGAATAGGGCGTTGCAGTGTTGATCAGGACGCAAGTGTGGTTGTGATGGGTCATGATCATGATTGCTTTTGACCAGAGTTTCATGGAGACGGGAGAGCAGCTCGTCAATGCGCGTGTGACTTTGCCAAGACCTCCAACGCGGAGTCCGCATCGATGCTTTCCATTGCGCCTCACACCAGAATTGATACTCTGCTCCCAACATCGTGGAGCGCGATTGGCGACGGCAACATCTGTCCATCGATATGCAAATCAAAAGCAGCGCTCGGCCAAAATGTGCCGCTGCGCCACGGCCCAAGAATGAACGCCCAGCGCTGGGCGCGTGCTGAATGACGACGGTGAACACGACTACGTCACCGCCGCTAACAATGCGCGTGGGAGCGCAGCTTTTGATTGCGTGCATCTTGCGTGCCACTTGGGGCTTTGTATAGAAAGCCGTGGAGAAGCCACTGGCCGACTCGTGGGTCCGCTAGTCTCTGCGATATTCAAAAGCGAGAGAGCCTCTTCATGTTGACAGAAGTTCCAGTCCAAACTCTCGGCCCTATCGTCATTGTCCACCACCCGACAGCAACAAACTGAGCATGGCGACAACACAGTGCTATCGGACCACCTTTGGCAGAGTCAGATGTCGGCGCACAGCTTGGGGCGGCTGGGGTAGATGGCTTCTACTGGGCCTGCTCCTCGGTCTCGCATTGCTCCTCCTCCTGCTCTTTGTGTAAGTCCTCGCAACGATCTAGTGCATTTGCTTGTGCTCACATCTTCAAGATGCTGCACTTCGCGCAGAAGAAGAAAGGCTGGGCGTAAGCCATACTATGGCACAGGTAAGGACAGCGGCTCTCTCGACTCAGAACCTGGCATTGATCATTTCGCAGGCTGGGCTGCACCTGTCAGTAGTGGACCTATGTACAACAACAGCAACAATCCACCACCAATGCAACAAGGCTACAACAATAACAACGCATACGGCAACAACGCGCAGCCTTACTACTCCAATGGACAGAATGCCGACTACTATCAACCAAACGGACAGCAAGCTGGATATCAGCCTCCCTCGTACCCACCTCCAACCAAAGTCCGTTAGATAACGAGGAAACGATGTCATGAGAAACGATTGTAAAACAATGTGTGCCCTTTCATGGGATCAATGGCACTGAAAGGGTGACTGTCTGTACAAGATTGATACGATGGACTCGGCGTAGATTAGCAGGCACGTGCAACGATGATACGAGTATGTAGCTGTTTTGCGGTTGTCAATACGAAAGTACTCTGCGCAAGAGAGTGACATGCTCAGTGAAATCTTCAGATGCACAAATGGTTGGCCGGTCAAGAGTCACGATTCCACAAGCAAGTATCTGTTCATGATTCAGATTGACTCCCTGCATTCCACCCTGCCAAGCGACCTCGGATCCTTCGAGACATCCCGATCATGAAGTGGCATGAAATGAGTCGCTCGGTCGCGATCGTACCACCCACATGTGACTGTAGAAAATTCAGTTCTCCTCGGACCCGGTCGTTCACTCGTGTATCTGCTGCTGTTGCACGCTGTCGAACACTCAAGTCTACCTAGTACGGACCCACCTGCCACATTGAGCTCCGCGCCGTTGCCTGGAGCCTAAACATTACCGCATCCTCCACAGACACAATTCACTTATAAGCCGACGGTGATTTCAAGCCTCGAACTCAGCAAGATGAACAAGAACGCAATGGCGCAATCAAAGCCGGGAGATGTTGTACGCAACCACAACCAAGAAGCCTTCCACCTCTTCGACGACATCCTCCACTCCACGAACGCACCCTCAGCCGACCATGACCTGCATTTCCTCACCGCGCTCCGTGCCACCTATCCGGAGCACATCATAACCACAATCCCTGCCTCCAACATCCCGCTTCTCAGCTTCGCCCGCTCCGGTCAAGCCACCGCATCTGTGGACCTCGACACCGACTCTTTCGCTTCCTGGCGCGGCTATGTCGGCCCTTCGGCTTCCGCTCGCCATGGAAGTCTAGCGGAGAACGTCCATTTCGCCAAGTACAAGTATGTCTGGTTGACAGAGAGCTTCGTGGTCTGGATAGTGAATGGAATGCAGTATGTGGCGAAGAAGAGAGAAGCAGGAGAGCATCCGCTTGGGCCTTCCAGGACGACGGATGAGTTGATCAGAGTCATTGGAGAGTGGTTGTTCAATGGTGTGAGTTTCATTCACACGTTCTGCTTTTCGGCGCCAACTCACTAATGTCGACTGGTGCAGGTTGTCTGGGTCTACGATGGCTACTGGTATCAGGACAAGAAGCTGTATCAACAAGTGCAGAAAGCAACTTGGGATAAAGTCATCCTGGACGAAGGTATGAAGAAGGAATTGGCAGAAGTGTCGGAGAAGTTCTTTACCAGCAAGGATGTGTATGACGATCTTGGAGTGCCTTGGAAACGAGGCCTCCTGTTCCATGGCCCGCCTGGCAACGGCAAGACGATCTCCATCAAGGCACTGATGCACACACTTCTGAATCGAAAGAATCCGATCCCAACGCTATACGTCAAGTCTGCGCCTATGACTTATAACATCAAACAAGTCTTTGGTCAAGCTCGATCGCTCGCACCATGCATGCTGATCCTGGAAGATATCGAGACCATCGTCACGCAGCAGACGCGCTCGTACTTCTTCAACGAAATGGACGGGCTCGAGGACAATTCAGGCTTGTTTGTCGTCGGCTCGACCAACTACCTGGAGAAGCTCGATCCTGGACTGACTAGTCGTCCTTCTCGATTCGACCGAAAGTACCTCTTCCCGCTGCCCAACGAACATGAGCGCACCCTCTACTGTGAATGGTGGAGGAAGAAGGTCGCCCGCAACGATGCAATCGACTTCCCGAAACTCCTCTGCCCTGCGATGGCTGGCATCACGGAGGGCTTCAGCTTCGCATTCCTTCAAGAGTGCTTCGTGGGCTCCATGCTGTCTCTCGCAAACCAGACTGTCGCAGCATACAACGGTAAGCACGACAACGTGGATCTCGACAAGTATGAGCTCTGGCGAGCATTCAAGAAGCAGGCCGATATTTTGCGAAAGGAGATCCGCGATCAGTCTGAAGGGGCTCTCCCTGAGAATCTGCCCACCAGTTGTGCGGGCCCTATCTTCAGAACGACGCGTGCACTCGTTGAGAAGGCGCAGGGCGGCACACTAGTACAAGCGAGTGGCTTGCCTGGACATGCTGCGAGTGGTGATGAATTTCCCAATCTGGTGGGCAACCTCGACGTGCAGGAAGATGCTGCCATCGCTCGATTGCCGACACAGAAGCGCACGGTGATCAATCCTGCGGCGTACGAGCTCAAGTGAGCCGCACCGGAGCAGCGATGAGAGAGAAGCTCGATGCTGCAAATGTCCTCAGCTGATGGAAAGGAGCGTGGTAGCGGGTGCGGGAGGAACGGGAAGCTCGCTTGGACGAGCTGGATTCAGTGGAAGGCCCGTGTCATCCTGGTGCACTGAAACACCAGGCTCGCGTCTTCATCCCTGCGGACATTGTCATCATCGTCCATACGAGCAATGGAGAAATTGTCGAGTCGAGCATCATTTCCCATCGTTCAGTGCGCGTGTCTCGTTCGTCAGCGAATCGTGAGGGCTGTCGATGACCCACATTCAGGGTACTGTTTGCATCCTTGCATCTGCGGGGCGAGAAAACAGGGAACTGCGAATGCTTCGTGAAGCTTGGCATCGAGCTTGTCTTCGAATGGGTGTGGCTGACGCAAGCTCACGACTCGTTCGGGCCTGCGCCTTCAGCGTCCTCTCGGCGCGCCTCCGATCTTCGCAGGCCGCTGGCTGACCGTCCTGCTCGTACAGAGTCAGCATGGTGCCGTGAGGGACGCGCGGCCAGTCGCAGGTTGTTATATCCTCAGCTGCATCCTCAAGACCATCTCCACTGCCGAGCCGACGATCGCCGCCGAGACGGATCGCCATGTCGCGCCCCAATGATATCGAGGACGGCGTGAGGCACAACATCCCCGGCTCAACTCCACAACAATTGGACGAGAAGGCCAAGGTGCATGGCGATGTCGAGCCCAAGGACGTCCACAATGACGTGGCGAATACGAATGGTCAGGTGACAGCGGACGACCGCAAGGGTGAGAAGCAAGAGAAGGATGCCGGCGCGCAACGCACAGAAACAGCAGACTCGAAACCGGGGCCGTCAGGAGGGTACGACAGCATCCCTATCCCTAAGCGGCCGAATGGTTACACGCTCAAGATCACATTACACCGCGCAGAGAATCTGCCGATTGCAGACATCAATGGCTTCTCTTCAGACCCATACTGCCTGTCGCAGCTAAACACGGACACGCCTACGCGTCACAAGGAGGACCCGGCACTTCGCTGGCGCACGACAACGGTGCGCAAGAATACAGAGCCGACATGGGACGAGTGTTGGATAGTGGCCAATGTTCCGGCCTCGGGCTTCAAGCTCAAAATCCGTGTTTACGATGAGGATCCAGCAGATAGAGACGACTTGCTAGGCAAAGTGCACATCTCGGTACCATACCTCGACGAATCCTGGCCGGGCATTCAGAACCAAGAATACAAGCTGCTGGCGCACGACGGCAGCATCCGAGCATACGCTCTGCAAGCACTGACGACGTGCATACGCCAGGATAAGCGCTTTCGCGGTGTCCTGTTTGTAAGCATAGAGATGGTGGGGAGAACAGCGCAAGATGGCCAGGACGGAAGATTATATACAATCGGCCCATGTCGCTGGTTCCGACACCACTCGCCACTGCTGGGGCGACTTGCTAACATCAAGGAGCCGGAGGAGGCTGATAGTCACTCGCAGCGACAGCCGAGCACAAATGGACATGAGAAGCCGAACAAGCAGGTGCAGCGATACAACTTTCAAGCGAACCAAATTCAGCTGCAAGGGCCTGTCCCCGCGCAGCTATACCATCGTTATGTCGAATTCAAGCCTTGGGTGTCGCGCATGTTTACTTCCTCTGGTCTTTCCGGAATCTTGATGGGCAAGGCGCTTCACCATCAACATTCTCGTGTATACAATTTCGATCGCACGACACTGCACGGCGTCTTCGAGGGCGGGCCAAGTACGGAGGTGACCAAGAAGTTCCTCGATCTCGTGCACTACGATCAGGGTGGGCGTATTTTTACTTATATCCTGACGCTCGACGCGCTATGGAGATTCACGGAAACCGGCAAGGAGTTCAGCATTGACATGTTGAGCAAACACACCATGCACTCGGATGTCTCTATATACATCGCTTTCTCGGGGGAGTTCTTTGTGAGGAGGCTCAAGCATGCTGACAGACCACCGCCACCGGACCCCGTCGAGGGCAGCAGCCAGGAGCATACTTCCAGCCGAAATGATAATCAGGAGCATCCGCCCAATGACTTTGCAGGAGGGCCACCGGAAGATGAGCCTCCGACCGATCCGAAGTACTATCAACTTGTCATTGATAACGATTCTGGAACGTACCGGCCGAACGCAGACCTTCTCCCTCTCCTCAAGCAATTCTTGGCAAAGCAGCTCCCAGGCCTGCACATCTTGACTCTCGACTGCAACAAGGACGCCGAGCGCCAGCAACGCATGAAGAAAGAGCAACGCGAGAGGAAGAAGCGCGAGGGCGACCACATCCTCTACACAATGGGCTCGCGGAGCTCGAGTATCAGCTCTTCAGATGTAGAGAGTCTGGATCGGATGCAAGTAGCACTGGAAGATGAGAACGCTGTCGCCCGCGAGCACGGAGCCTGGAGTGAAGCTGCGAAAGATGCCAAGCTCAGAAACAAGACGAGATTGAACAAGCTGCGGAGAGATTACATCCCGGACAAGAGACAGCAAAAGAATCCGGCGGGCGATGGAAGCGGCGCTGCGGGCGTGGACAATGATGAGGCGCTGCAGAGTGCTAGCCACACTGTGGCGAAAGAGGGCGATGCGGCAAAGAAGCAGGCGTCGTGAAAAGATCTGGCCGCTTCAAATCTTTGGTGGTGGTCGATGAGTCTTCTTTGTGGAAATCTTTTCTGCTGGGGCTTCATGGTACGCGTGTAATTTCTAGGCCCGGTGCGCTTCTAGCATCGATTCCTTTTTGTGATACCCGTTTGTCCCTGCAGCGGCGTTCAAGTCATAGCGTCTACAGCATTTTTCAAATTGTTCCGTCGGAACTTTTTCAAGCTTCAAACATCCAAGTTTCCGTTCACTTTACATCTGCCACGTCGACGGCGCTCATCTCGATGGCCCGATTACTCTTCGCTTCTCGAGACGTGTGGTAGCTCGGCGTGAGCTATTTTGCGAGCGGGAAACGCTCTTGGGTCTGACATGCGTGAAAGGCAAAGCAATGTCTAGGCTCTTCGGCGCATCATGTGCAGACAGGAATCCCTGCCATACAGGTTGATTATTTCCCAGTCCGCCTTCGAAAACCGGAGTATTTTGGTGTCCACAGCCACGAGAGTTTGTTGCGCGTTTGAGTTTGCGCTCTGCGTGTGCATACCGAGGTACGGTGCTCTTGAGAATCGTTTGATGAGTCTGGGGCGAGCTGGGCACAGTATCCGTAGATCGCCATACAGAAGGCGAGCCGTGCAAATTGCAGAGCTCACAGTGGACGACGAGCCCCTCGTTTGGATTTGCAATTCGTGAGGATTACGAATCATGGTCCTATGAGTGAGCAACGGTCGTTCAGCGCTTTGCTTGCACAAGCCCTGTTCAACACGTCTGTTGAGTTTCAGATCTTCGGCAGACCGATTTCTGGCCCTGCGTGCAGAAGGTGCGCACTGGCGGGATGACGTTGGCCGCTCGGCTGCTTGTGCCCATGTTGATCATGCTTTGGGTCATCCGTCTGTGGTAGAAGGTCGAGGGGTGGCCCTGTCCGCTGGCCGCTCTTGTATTTTGCTTTGAATAATCAACTGGTGCGCAGAAAGACCTTGAGCATGAAATTTGCGAGCCGATAGAGTTTCGAGGAAGATTCTGAGATGCGGTCTAGATTGTTCTGCCGTAGGTCTGGTTGCTCAGACTCGTCTGTCTTGGCAGTTGTCCTGGCATCTCTGATCTAGATGCTATGCTCGCATCTCGCATGAAATCTACGCTGTGAGATGTCAGGTCCGCAGGTCAGGTGTCTCATGTAGTTTGATCTCAGTTGCGTACGAAGCACTTGGCTGAAGCGAACAATCCAAGTTTCTCCTTTCATTGCGCGTGGGAAAGGGCATGGATGCGATGCCATGGCACGGACTCGCTATTTCACAGGCTTTAGATTATATGACCAGCAAATGGTCAGCCACCCGCAATCGATGAGCGTGTCAAGCCTTTGGTCGTGCGCATCGAACCACGTGTTGCATGTCTTGGGGCGTATACATCAGATTGTAGACTTGGATGTGCTGTGCTGAGGAATTGTTGCCCGTCACAGCTGCGCGCCGACGTGTGAGAGGTGGCTCGAAGGGATGAGCTGCACCGTACGATTGTACAGACGACCGCGTGTGCAGGTAGTGGAGACGTCGGTACAGGACGCAGCTAAATCCGCGGCGCCATGGCGTTTTCTGCCAAGATGTTGAGGGTGTAGAACGTGTACAAGTGTAGGCTTTGCTGCCTCAGGCGTGTGGTTGGCAACTGGGTTCTCTCCCGTCCCGCGCCCCGTCGCCAAAATCATCACCACCACCCGTAGCAAACATCTCCCACCCACGAGGCCGACTATTGAAACCCGTTCTAGCGTTGATCCGAATAATGCACGACGCCAGACGAAGATGCCCCTGCGGTGGATGACCCAGAGCGGCATCATCATTCCCATTTCCATCCGCCTGGGTTCCGCGGCCAAGCTCGCGAATGCCAGCCACAGTCCAGCACGACTCTCCACTGCGTACCGCGTGCACGGCGAAAATAGAGCTGCACGGAAGTCTCTGAGTGGCTCACATGGCGTGTGCACCCTGGAGTCACGTCAGGCGAGCGCCCAAAGCGATGCACGGCATCAGATTGTATTGCGGCGTCGCGGAGTCCTGCTGGCTACTGCACTCTGCGCACTGTACCTGGATGCCCTGAAACACCATCGAGGCTCCACTTTCATGTCCGCGCAGGCTCCATCCAAGTTTTCCCCTTCGAGCTGCAACAACCTCATCTCTCCCACGAATTAGTATAGGTTGGCACCCGCTGCACGGGCCTTGCCAGGTAGTCCATCGCTGTTCTTTATTCTTTCGCCGATGCTTTCGAACCACTGATCATGTAGCATAAACCGGCACCGTTCCACTAACGGTCAAGCGTGCACACAAGGCCCATCGCTCCGGCGGTTGCAAGACACCCGACTCGGCGGAACCTCCAGTCGACTGTTCAGCCACGAGGTCCCCGGCCCTTTCACGCCACGGAGTTCACCTGCGCTTACTTCGCAGTACCGTTGCTGGCGAACACTTCAAGACTCGTGGCGTCCGCTGGAGCGTGGACCTGTTGACAGCTTCTGACCAACAGGAGATGCATTAAGCAGCCTTCCGATACACTCGTTTCTGCGTTGGTGCAACTGCAAACTGTCAACGAATCTATGCTGATTGAAGCAGGAAGCACACTCGTTCACAATCGTCGCGAAAATGGTCTTCCACAAACAGAGTAGACCCAGGTTGATTAAGACGCGGAGCAGTGAGAATTCGTTGCGATCTGAAACGATCGATTCTTTCCTTGGAACACCACAACGAAGCTCACTCAGCGACCTGAAAAATCCGCCAAGCCTCCATAGACTGTCGACAATGCCAGCCGATGTCGAGGGCAGTGCTGGCCCATCGTCTGGAAGGCCACGCTTGCCGAAAAGGACTTCGACCTCGGCACTGAATGCGGACGCCGCAAAGAGCGTATCGACGCCGACCACGCCTAAGTTTGACCTCAAGACTGCTACAAGCGGGCCTGTAACAGAATTTGCCTTGCCTGGGTTGGCAGAGACCATGAGGAAGATCGACGTTGAGCAAGCAATCAACCTGTTGCAAGAATTGAAGAAGACAGCGTCGCCGGCAGAGTTAGTATCTCTACACAAGGCTCTCTTGCCCACCAAAGAAGTGTCCTCGGTGCCGCCTCCACCTCTTTCCACAATTGACGAACAGGCTGCATACTCTTCGCTGAGTGGGCGCCCGCGTTCTATGCGGCCTCCAGGCTTGGCAACTCGCGGGAGCTGCCTGGACGACCCTCTACGATCTCAGGAAGAGGAGGCTGCCAAGTCGGCCAAACAGAAAGAAGCGAAAGAGGAACATGGCGCATGGTTCCAGGAGACGATGTCTGCCGTGCACGCACGAACCCTCTCAATCACAAGTACTGGAACCGCGCCAGATTCGTCGTATTCACGTACCGGTGGCGCTTTCGGTCTGGGAACGCTACGCATCATCAACGGCGGTTCTTCATCGCCAGAGCCTGCGACCGTTGCTGTCCAACCTGACACACGTGCTGACACTGCATCCGACAATGGCGAGCGGATCTCGCAGCGTGCGGAGAAGCTACCCAAACAGTCTGCAGAGGCGGCAGAGGCACGCCTTCGTGCAGATGCATCGCCTGCACAGGCTCAGGAAACAGGCTCTCAGGAATCAGACAAGAGCGGATCCGCCGAATCTACTCCTTTGATGCAACGTCGACAGCAACTGTGGGGCTTACGCACATCCAGACCTGTGCCACAACTATCGAGCGTGGTGCTGGGTAGCGCACACAGCTCAACAGCTGGACCAGCAAAGTCCCTTCATCAGCAACAGATGACGACTCCGAATGGTTTCGATGGCGGGAGGGAGACTGGATTCCGCGCGTCCAGCGATGTTCCCCGATTTGAACAGCGATGGATGCGGCGAGCCAGCCATCTGCAAAATGATGCCTCGTCCGAAGTGCAGGGTGAAGAGGCTTACGAGCTACCTGCAAGCGAGAAGGGTCCGAGTATCGCCAAGGATGACAATCCTCGTGAGCGAACTGGCGGCTCCGCTGCCATTGCACCAGGACAAGCAGCCACGCATGTGGCCAGCTCTGCTTCGGCAACTGCTCAAGTCGTTTCTGAGGACATCACAAGCGAAGTGGTAACTACCACGGACCCGACTACCACAGTTCCGCGATTTTCATTCGAGGAAATGTCGCGACCTCAGAAACCACTGAAGCAAGATAGTGGCTATAGCTCAGAGGCCTCCAGCACGCCTGTGGCTCTGAAAGTCGGCACTGCCGATAAAAAGGTATCGAAAGCGCCAACGACGAGTGTCGTGACACCACCTCCAAAGGCTCTGGCATCTGAAGCCAAAGCCACTAGTCCTGCTCAGCAGTCGCCTCCTCTCTCTGCTGATCGGGAAATGCCTCGCAGTCACGAGGCTGACAATGAAGCCGCGTTGAAAATACCACAATCGCCCTCCATTGAAAAGAAGCGGCGACTGTCGCCATTGTTCATGTTCAGGTCCCGCAACCGAGCGGAAAAACGGAACAGCGTGGCAGGTGACTCTTCCAGCGTGCCAGCCAGTCCTCCAGCTCACGCCGTCCCGAGAACCTCTTCCATGCAGAATCTCCGTGCCGCAGCTAGCATCAGATCTTCGAGTACTTTTACTTCATTGCCTGCATCCCCGAGCCCCTCGAAGGTGTCGTCAAGAACACTTCAGAAGAAGATGCCCGAGGTCACTGGTGCCTCCAAGAAGACAGAGGCTGGGAAGCGGCGTTCATCTCTCGCACTTTCTCGAGCGAACGATTCTGTGGCAGCGCTAAGCATCTCTGAATGTGCGTCGAAGGGCGCGCAGGCATCAACGGTACCGGCCTCGCCAGCGACACAGGCGAAACAGGAATCAATCGCACAGAAGATGTCAGCCTCGAAAGAAGACGCCATGTCTATGAAATCGTCCAGGTCATGGTCGCGACGAAGAAGGAGCGCTGGCGGCCACAGGGTCGGTAACGAAGCTGCAGAGCTGCGAGCTGCGGCGGAAATGTCGGCCTCTCCACCACCGAGCATAGCGGAACGACGTCGCAGCAAGAGCCTCGCGGGACCCGGAAGCCCGATGACGAAGCGCCTGAGTGTAGAACCAGTGTCTTACACTGGATGTATCCGGGGAAGTGGCGGCAACTCGAGGGGTAAATCAACTCCACCAATAGCAGAATTGCCATCTTTTCCTAGAACTCTCGATAATGTTCAACCACAAAGTCCCGGCAGTGCTTCTGCGAGCGTACCGAAAGCGATGCGCAGAGGCAGCCTGCGCAACAACGTGAAGCAAGATTCACTACCAAAGCCCTTGGGAAGCAACGCACCAACTCCACCCCTGCAGCCAGAACGCCGAGGGCCGAAGCACTCTCAGAAGTCAGTCGAGGACCTCTTTCCTGAGTGGCGGGGCAGACCAGCCTCAGAAGTATCTTCTTCTGCAGCAAGCATCACACAAAGTGCGAGTGCTCAAACGCCAATCATCGCGTACAAGCCTCCGCGCACAGACCCGACTCCCCCGATGCCAGAACTGCCCGCTGATATGGACTCGATAATCTGCAGAGCTGATCTCCTGATGTCGAAGAAGCAGAGAAGTAGTCCAAAGCTGTCACCTCGAGTTCCTACGCGCAGCAGCTTTGACATCAACCGCAAGACACTGGAGACGCTAGACGAAGTTCCGGCGCTTACGCAAGGAGAGCTCGACAAGCTGATGTTTGCGCAGACAGTGGTGAACGAGCCGCCGATTGCAGAAGCTCCCGGAGACAACGAAATTGCTGTCGAGGCCGACAGCAGACCCGTGTACCGACACGATGTCGATTCCGAAGCTCAGCTTCCTTTGAAAGCGAAAAATGAATCGAAGACTGGCATTTCTCATCACTCTGGCTGGCAGGCCTGGAGTCCGCAGTCAGCCAAATGGACGCAACAGAACACGATCGTGGAGAGCCCCGCCGAGGATCTCGTCGAGGAGAAGGTGCCTGTGTTTAGCGAAGAATGTGACGAGTCTTCGAGCCCGTCGTCGCCCTGCATCTTCGTCTCCAAACATAGCGCGCCGCGGAGCGCCGAGAGTGGCTCTCGGCGCAATAGTGCAGAGCACAAGCGACGTGTCACCGTACACCTCGCAGGACGCGAGTCCAGCGAAAGTGACAAGGAGAATGAGCCTTCTGGTGGTAGCGTACGCCGCTCGTGGAGCATCATTTCGTCTGGCACGGTGACGTCGTCGAATGTTACGGGAAGCGTGGGGAACATTTCGCATCGTGCAAGCACCGCCACCATGTCGTCCTACACCAGCAACAATGGCAGCACTGCCAGCTTTGCAGGGTCTGCGGACATGGCCTCGGGGAAGTACGTCCCGTATCGGCCTGCTGATTCTTTGCACGCCGAGCGATCGCGGGCGCTGAACTTGGCTCGCCGGTCGTGTCAAATCAAAGCTTCGGAGCTGGAGAAGTTGCGATTACCCGAACGTCGGCCAAGTCTGCCCAAGACTCCATCCAAGTCGACGGCAGATGGACATGAAGGCGGGTTGGGGTATAACTGGTCTCGCGACACCGGAGTGACCGACAGTGCTGGCACGCGCAGCCCCACAGAGAACTTCTCTCGCAAGAGTGTCAAGATGAGCCAGGAATGGGGGTTGGACTTGACCGATGTTCCAGTATTGCTGCAGCGCAAGGCCTAATGGAGGAAGAGAGGATAGGAAGTGGGATTCATCTAATAGTCGCGGTACGAGAACGAATGTTCACCAAGGCATCGCATTGTAAAGTAGCGCGAGAGGACTTGTGGCATACAGAATTAGCCACGCGAATAATGTGCAATGTGTGTCGTCCTTCCGATGCAAGCACCGTCTTTGTCATCTTGAGATGGAGGCAACGAGCCAAATTTCGGATCATAATCGAAGCGAGTGTCCAATGGTGGGCTGTAGACATGGGGTGAGCGTCCCTTGATAAAGACATGGCTAGAGGTGTTGTTGCGGGCAATGGCCTCGAGAATGGCGAAGGCGTACGCGTGCCGCGGCGTGAGCAGGCAGACACAGTGGATTGGCGGACATGTCCATCTGCGATATGGCACCAGCGAGGGCCAGCGGTAGAGGGGGGTTGCTGCGAGGAGGCGTTGCAGCGGCAGTACCTAGTTATGGATGAGTTTAGTGGAGCGAGGTTTAAGCTTTGGCGAAGATGTTGTTGCTGTGGCTGCAGATGACACGACGAATCAGATGGCGAGACAGCTCGGGCGGCGGGGCGGGTCCATCGGCCGAGATGTCGCCGTCGTGGACCGAGGGAGCATGGATGGATGGATGGATGGATGCCGGGGCAGACAGGCGGAAGCGCACCAGGATATTGCCCGCAGGTCGAGACGGCGTGGCTGACCAGGTTCGACGACTTCACCTGGAGATGCAGAGGCCATCACCATGAGAACATGATTGGGGCGAGGGAGGTGGCCTCCATCTCTTCCCCGCGTGCCATTTCATTTGATGATGATGATGACGATGATGAGTTGCGCGCCCGGCTGCGAACAGATTCCGCCTCTCTCGGACGGGGCACGAAGCTACTGCAGCAGAGCTGGCCGAGACGCGCAACGACGACGCCGTGGAAGCGTGCCTCCGCCGCCCGCTGAGTCCTCGTCACGGCCCAGAGAGCTGCTCCCGATGCATCTGGAAGTCTCTCCTCGTGCTGCTCCGGCAAACGCGAGCATTACATAAGAGCGCCCCGGGCAACGTGCTGCCCACCGCACGATGACGCCCACATTGTTTCCCGGAGGTGCAAAGGGCGCGTCGAAGTCGGAGGTGCAGCCACATGATGACTGCAGACCGGCGTGTCGATGATCGATATAGGGCACAGGTCAGAGCGACATAGGCCGCTGGCGGACGAGGAGGCAGCGAGCCTCGTGACGTTTGGCGTGCGAATCGCCCTCCACGACGCATTCCCTCGGACTTTGCACTGCATCTCCGGCAGTGCAGCCCCCACATTCTCGACCAGCGCTGCCAGACTTCGTGGGCGACGCGATGGCGGACAGCGGGCAGGCAAGCCTTTGCGATGCTCTTTACCGTGTGCCGCATCGCGCTGCCGCGCCAATCACCCCTTCTGCTTAGAAACGACGTCCGACGCCACAGTCGGTGTGGAGCACTGCTCCAAAGTCCGATCATGAGCTCAGTCGTTGTCTTTATGCGCCCACACCTTCCTCTTCGGGCCCGGCCACCTTCTTTCATTGTCTTCCTGTGCCCGGTGATTTGACTCCCTGCACGGTCTACGACGACAGACCATGTCGAGGGCAGATGCCGAGAAGGCGTTGACGGAAAATACCATCGAAGCACCCGGGCCGCAAGAACCCAGGCAGACGGAACGCTTGGCCGAGGAACCGTTGGAACCCTCGGCGTCCGATTCTGAACTCAACGACGAGAAGCATGGCCAATACGAGGCTGCCGAGATCAGCTCTCAGGAGGGCAGCGACTTCGAGAAGAATCGCAGACCCAGTATCACGCGAGCGCGGAGCAATTGGACCATCGCAACGGAGACGAGTGTGGCGACAGAGGCTGAGCACTCGGTGGCAACGACACCTCGAAGGCGAAAATGGACGGAAAATATCAACCCTTTCAAACACAAGAATCCGCCTCCTGTTCCCAAGGAACGTGCACCTTCCCGAGAACAGACGGCGGGTTTCTTCAGTATACTAACGTTTCAATGGATTTCACCGCTCATGTCAGTGGGCTACCAACGCTCACTGGAACTGAACGACATTTGGCAGGTCAACAGCGACAGGAGCGTCGATGTGATGCGCAATCGGCTTCTCGAGGCTCTGCAGTATCGACAAGGCCGCAAGGACTTCTTCAAACCCCTCCCCATGGCGCTTTACGATACATACAAGAAGGAATTCTGGATCGGCGGAATCTGCAATCTAGTCTCGTCCTGCTTGCAGGTTCTGTCGCCATTCACGATGAAGTATCTCATCGCCTTTGCGGCCAAGGCATATCTCGCCTCACAAGGACGAGGAGTCGCACCGCCCATCGGTCACGGTGTTGGCCTCGTGTTCGGGATCACCATCATGCAGATCGTCCAGTCAAGCTGCGTCAACCATTTCATCTATCGAGGCATGATGGTAGGTGGTCAGGCGAGATCGACCTTGATCAGTGTTATTTTCGCAAAGGCCATGAGGCTATCGGGGCGCGCAAAGGCTGGCGGCGCCGCGGCAGGGGTCGAACAGGAGAAACCGACTTTCGAGCCTGGGAGCAAAGAGGAGAAGGCCTATTTCAAGAAGAAACTCAAAGACGAACAGGGGAAGAAGGGCAGGAAGGGAGTTTCGGGAGATGGTCAAGGATGGGGCAATGGCAGGATTGTCAATCTCATGTCCGTCGACACGTACCGTATTGATCAAGCTGCCGGAATGGGCCACATGATCTGGACCGCACCCGTCCAGGTCTTGCTCACACTGGCTCTATTGTGTATCAATCTGACTTATAGCGCCCTGGCCGGTTTCGCGTTCATCTGCGTGATTATGCCAGCCCTGGGACGCGCCATCAAGAGTCTCATGGCTCGCCGCAAGGTCATCAACAAGATCACCGATCAGCGTGTCAGCCTGACACAGGAAATCATCTCTTCGGTGCGCTTTGTCAAGTTCTTTGGCTGGGAGATGAGCTTCATTAGCAGATTAGGAGAGATTCGAGATCGTGAGATTGCGAAGGTCTCCTTTTTGCTGTCGATCCGGAATGGTATCATGGCTGTCTCCATGTCGATTCCGATCTTTGCGAGTATGCTGGCTTTCATCACATTTTCGCAGACGCACTCAAGCAATCTCAACCCGGCACCAGTCTTCTCTTCGCTGGCCTTGTTCAACGCCCTGCGCATCCCGCTCAATCTGTTACCCATGGTGCTCGGACAAGTTGTGGACGCCAATGCTTCCCTGAAGCGTATAGCTGAGTTCCTGGCTGCAGAGGAAGTCAATGACGATGCACAATGGGACGAGCATGCCAAGAACGCCATCGAGATCCGGACTGCCGATTTCACGTGGGAGCGCAATACGAATAAGGATACCGAAGGTGCACCTGGCGCGAATCCCAAGGGCAGGAAACAGATTGCGCAGGAGAAAAAGGATGCCAAGTCGAAAGCAAAGGAAGACAAGCGTCAGACGAAGCTTCGCGAGAAGGGGCAGTCCGAACTTCCTGCAACTCCTGTCAGCGATGCAGACAGCACGGCAGAGGAGGAGAGACCGCCATTCCAAATTCGAGATATTGATCTCAATGTCG
Organism: Cercospora janseana; assembly: GCA_026725115.1. Classification (NCBI taxonomy): domain Eukaryota; kingdom Fungi; phylum Ascomycota; class Dothideomycetes; order Mycosphaerellales; family Mycosphaerellaceae; genus Cercospora; species Cercospora janseana. The sequence goes on from CM049105.1 coordinate 1,330,943, forward strand.
GGCGCGACGAGCTGATTGCAGTCATCGGATCCGTCGGAAGTGGCAAGAGCTCACTTCTCGCCGCCCTTGCAGGTGACATGCGCAAGACGAATGGCAGCGTGACTTTTGGAGCGAACCGAGCATTCTGTCCCCAATACGCCTGGATTCAGAATGCCACTGTAAGAGAGAACATTGTCTTTGGCAAAGCATACAATCGCAAATGGTACAACGAAGTTATTGATGCCTGTGCATTGAGACCCGATCTCGAAATGCTGCCAGCGGGTGATTTCACTGAGATTGGAGAACGTGGTATCACAGTGTCTGGTGGGCAGAAGCAACGTCTGAACATTGCACGGGCGATTTACTTCGACGCGGATATCGTGCTTATGGATGATCCGCTGTCCGCAGTCGATGCGCATGTCGGTAAGCACATTATGGACAACGCTATTTGTGGACTGTTGAAGGGCAAAGCACGAGTTCTGGCTACTCATCAACTCCATGTCCTACATCGAGTGGACCGCATCGTATGGATGAAAGAGGGTGTGATCTACAAGATTGCTACATTCCCCGAGCTGATGGAGAATGATGCCGAGTTTCAGAGGCTCATGGAGACCACTGCACAAGAAGAGAAGCAGGAGGCCCAGGAAGAAGCCAACGAGGATGAGGTCGAAGAGGAGAAGAAGGATGCCAAGAAGCTGAAGAAGGGCAATAAATCAGCTGCCGCTTTGATGCAATCAGAGGAACGGGCTGTCGACAGTGTGGGTTGGGATGTCTATGCTGCATACATCAGAGCTTCCGGTGGCATGTGGGTGGCCCCTTTCGTCCTCGGCCTCCTCGTCATCTCCCAGGGCGCAAATATCATGACCAGTTTGTGGCTGTCGTATTGGACCTCGAGAAAGTGGGGCCTCGAGCAAGGAGTCTACATCGGAGTGTACGCCGCCCTGGGCGTACTCCAAGCGGCTCTCATGTTCGCATTCTCAGTCGTCCTTACGGTCTATGGCACAAAATCCAGCAAAGTCATGCTCAATCGCGCGGTGACTCGAGTGCTCCGAGCACCAATGTCGTTCTTCGACACCACACCCCTCGGTCGCATTACAAATCGCTTTTCCAAGGATGTCGATACCATGGACAACATGCTCACTGACTCGATGCGCATGTTCTTCTTGACCATGTGCATGATCTTGTCGGTGTTCATCCTCATCATCGCGTATTACTACTACTTCGCCATCGCCTTGGTGCCACTGACGATCTTGTTCCTCTTCTCAGCTGGGTACTACCGAGCCTCGGCGCGAGAGATGAAAAGGCACGAGGCAGTCTTGCGCAGTGTGGTCTTTGCCCGCTTCAGCGAGGCTGTCAACGGGACGTCCACGATCCGCGCATACGGCGTGCAGAAGCAGTTTGCGAATCATGTCGACGAGAGCGTCGATTCTATGGACGGTGCATATTTCTTGACCTTTGCCAATCAACGCTGGCTTTCGACAAGACTCGATGCTCTTGGCAACATGCTGGTGTTTACCGTCGGAATCCTCGTTGTGACATCGCGAGCCACAATTGATCCTTCCATCGGAGGTCTCGTGCTGTCGTACATTCTCTCCATTGTGCAGATGATCCAATTCACGGTGCGCCAATTGGCTGAAGTCGAAAACAACATGAACAGTACCGAGCGCATCCACTATTACGGCACTCAGCTTGAGGAAGAAGCACCTCTGCATCTGAGCGAGGTAGCTGCGTCCTGGCCGCAGAGGGGCGCTATCGACTTCGAGAATGTGCAAATGCGGTACCGCGCCGGTCTTCCGCTCGTTCTCAAAGGCTTGACAATGCACGTTCGCGCTGGCGAGAGGGTCGGCGTTGTGGGTCGCACAGGCGCTGGCAAATCGACAATCATGTCGACGCTGTTCAGACTTGTCGAGCTCTCCGGCGGCAAAATCACCATCGATGGCGTGGACATTGCCAAGATTGGTCTCCATGACCTCCGATCGAGACTGGCCATTATTCCCCAAGATCCCACACTCTTCCGCGGCACAATCAGAAGCAATCTTGATCCTTTCAACGAACACACAGACCTCGACCTCTGGAATGCCCTCCGTCAAGCAGATCTCGTCGGTGCTGAGCAGACAATCGACGATGAAGCTGGACGCATCCACCTCGACACTGCTGTTGAGGACGAAGGTCTCAACTTCTCCCTGGGTCAACGTCAGCTCCTCGCCCTTGCTCGAGCTCTGGTTCGTGGCTCTCAGATCATCGTCTGCGACGAAGCAACATCCTCAGTCGACTTTGAAACCGACCAAAAGATTCAGCGCACTATCGTCAGAGGCTTCAAAGGCAAGACGCTACTCTGCATTGCCCATCGTCTCAAGACTATCATCGGCTACGACCGTATCCTCGTCATGGATCAGGGCAACGTTGCGGAGCTCGACCGCCCGATCACGCTGTATGATCAAGGTGGCATCTTCCGTAGTATGTGCGACCGATCGGGTATCAGGCGCGAGGACTTCTTCACCAGTGAGGAGGCGAGGTTTAGCGCTGAGAGTCCCGAGCTTGAGAGGACGCAGAGTGCGGTTATGAGGAGACGGTAGGCTTGGCTTGACACCCCGGGGGCCAATGAAATTTGACGAGCAGTACGACTCGGATAGAATGTGATGTGCTATGGTGTATGACTGGCACGTCTGAGATGAAAGGGACGAGGTGGGAAAAGCTTTTCGCTGCACTCAACTTGTTTCACGGTGACCCAAATCGGGTCTTAGAATGAAGATGGAAGTTGCAGTCATCTTGCACCACGCACCACTGTGCTCTCGTAGATTTTCGATATCGATGTCGCGGCAGGCTCGGGGTCAATAGCTTGGAAACCGGTCGGAGACTCCACCTCCTGAATTGCTATTGAGACAAGCCTGTCCCGAGCGGCACACGCCGCGTCCGCATCTCTCATGATCCACATCGCTGCCCGAGAAGATTCCTCATCTGACCGCGACGGCTCGCCGCAGTTGTGTTCTCAAGAAGGCGTTGGTGTCGTTGTCGAAGTACATACATATCCCAGACCAGTGCCGAGCTGTCGCAGGATTTGCTCCTCACCGATGCCGACGAGAACTTTCCAGTCCGCGCGGCTAATGGCTTCGAGAGCATCGCCGTCACAAAAGTCAGAGACCTATCCACGACCGCTAGACAATTCGGCCCCTGCTCTGCCCTCAAGCTGCACCCGCCCCAAATCTCCACACTGCCATCCATCAACCACACCTTCCTGCCTCCCATCGTCTGTTGCAAGACTCGCGACTCGGCGAGTCGCTGTCCGGATGTAGAACTCAGCATGCCCAACACCATATGAGCCGACTAACTGACACGACACCTATGGCGAGGAAAGACGCACCGGCTGGACGCCTGTCCACGTTCTCGGCGAACGTTGTGCAGCTATAGTTTCTACCCACCGGGTCTTGTCCTTGCAATGCGCCCACGCGCAATATATGCTCCGAGTTCCGCCCAAATACAGTACGAAGCACATTGGGAGGGAAAGAGAGGTTCTGAGGAATGGCTTTGCCACAAAGAACGACTCGTGGCACAGCCTACAGCTGTTCGCGTGTATGAAGATATTTCATGGCGAACTGAAAAAACCCGCACCAAGCCAAGCACGTCTAACAATACAGTCGATACCCTGGCATCAATTACGCAGGGTTCGTGATACATCTTGCTCCGTCAGCATCATTGGCCACGGGTCCGTTGACCACGAAAGTGTTGTTCAGGGGCTGCTGAACGTTGAATCTCCACACCTGGCCAGTGAATCCTTCCGTTCCGTACAGATATCCGTTGCTACCCGCGTACAGAGCAGTCCAGCGAGGCGTCTGAGACTGACCACTGGAGTCCATGGCCTGCGATCTGAGTACAGTCAGGGCAGGATAGGTTCCGACAGTCGACCAAGCGAGCGCAGTCAATGAGAAGGCGTTCAGGACGGTGGTCCCGTTGTCGAAGGTTGCGATGGCGAAAAGATTCTGTCCGCCTCCTGGCACATATGCCCTGTGTGCAGAATACTCGGTCAGTATTCCGACTTCACAATAAATTCGAGCCGTTTCACCTACCAATCCCGAACAGCAGCTCCTACTGGTAGAGCGGTGTTACCCGTAGCGACCACCTGGCCATAGTTCGCAAGGCTCGGGTTGAGATTGACTTGAACGTAACGCCATTGTGAATTCTGCTGAGATGCCGTGTAATATTGGCCATTGGAGTCAAAGTCGCCCACGTAGTACCGCAAGTACTCCGAAGTATTGCCTGGCAATGTGAGAATCGGCTGGTAGCTGCCGTCGTATCCAATGCGGACCAAAGTTTCAGGGTTGGGACCTCGAATGGTACCATAGAGGTAATTGTCGATCACATTGTAGCCAATCGAGTTGATTCCATTGATGCTCTCCTGAGTCGAGTCCGGATTGGGGTTGGAACCGAGGTCCATGGTGAACAGCTGGGTTATGTTGCCGCGACGGATATCAATACGGTAGATCACGTTGACGTTGGACAAGAAGCCATCGACAAGACATGGTGCTGTTGCAGTCAGTGAGGAACCCGCACTGGTTCTATTATTCTAGACTTACTTGTAGGAATGGGTGTCGCCACGATGATAGTTCCTTGAGCAGTTCCAGACGGCGGAACCGAGCTCGCCGTGTACGCCTGTGTCATTGTGCCGGATGGATAGTAATTGGTGTACGCGGTAGTGTAAGCTTGAGTCCGCGTAGAAGAAACACCTAATGCAGGAGGTATCTTGATCCAAGCAATCAGTGCTGTGTTGCGTCCATCGCCAGTGAAGACAGGAGAAGCATTGTTCGTGTCATTTCCCCTGTAATAGCATGTACCATTGCCATAGCCATATGTTGAAGTGCCGGAGCCAATCCTGCGTCAAGAGTCAGTTCACACGATCATTCCACGCACAGGCATAGTCAAATGTCGCCATTGGACAGCTGAAGGATCAGAGTGCAAAGCAGTACTTACCAAACGAAATCCAGACAGGCTGAGTTGGTATCGCATGCGGAATAACAAGAAGTGTAGTTGGTGGTCGACTGCTGTTGTGCAAAAGTCACTCCAGTCGTGTCGTAGCGGCAACGAATCCTGTATGGCTGGGTGGGATTGCTTGTACTGTAGACGACTTGGTCGTTCGTCCCAGGGCATGAACCACCGCCTCCGGCACCTCCAGAGCCAGCAGTACCACTCGCAGCAGCGCCTCCAGATCCGGAGCCAGTCTGACTCGAGCCTGCGGCGCCGGTCGCCTGAGCATTCCCAGCGCTGCTGCTCAGCGTCACAGCCGCATTCGGATTGACCTTCACCAACGCCAACAAATTGGCGCCAGAACCAGTCGGCCCGACTGGATTGCCCTGTGTGATTTGTTTGTAGTAGCAGTAGCCAGTACCGCCACCATTCGACGCGCCATTCGTTCCGGCCCAGGTGAACCCGGCACAAGCGGCTGTGGTGTCGCAGTACGAGTAGCATTCGCGGAAGGAATTGGTAGTCTGTCCAAGGGGTCCAAGCGACGATCCTGTGGTATCGCGGCTACAATAGGCATTGTACTGGATGCCATTGTCAGAAGAGACCGTGGTGCCATTAATGCTGGGACAACCGCCAGCAACAGGAGCTGTCGATACTGGCGGGGCTGACTGGGCAGCCGGTGTGCCCGCGACAGCCGTGTTGGATGGCGCGATCGCGTTCGCAGTCTGACTGATCACTGTCGGAGATCCTGTGAAGGTACACACCCGTGTTGTAGCAGTGGTGTAGGGCCCAGGTGTGTTGTAGTATGCGAGTTGAATAGCAGCCACGTTGTTTGGATTGCTGCCCTGGAAGACATCATAAGCTGAACTGACGCTGTCGTAGTATTTGAGGTAGCAAATATTGTTTGAATAAGTGAAACTGATGCAAGGACCGTTCGAGGCATACTGTCCAGAAGAGCAAGCTTGAAGGCAGTCGTTCCAGGAACTCAAGCCGGTGATGGCGTTTGGAGAGCCCACCCTCGTGTCCGTGTAGCAGCCCAGGATATACTGGACTCCGCAAGTATCTGTGATCGTATATCGATCGTTTGTGGGACACGATGCATCTCGCGCTCGAACTAACCCAGTCTGTGTAGCGACAGGAGCGGTAGCTGTTCGGGAAGTTGTCACTGGAGGAGCTGCTGCTTGCGCTGCTGACGACGTTGAAGCAGGCCTGATGGTGCTCAAGCCTGAACCTACCGCTCCAGGATTAGCTTTGACAGCACCAATATTGTTGCTGTTTTGCGGTCCTTTGAACGGCATAGTCCCACTGCCTTGGTAGCTCTTATAGTAGCAGTATCCATTTCCAGTCCCCGCCGGATTATTCGTCTGTGATTGCCAGGTGAACCCCGCGCACTGTGGATTCGCGTCACAAGACCCGAAGCACTCCGTCCAGGAATTCAGAACTTGCATGTTTGACAGGTCCTGCCCGTCTGTATCGTATGTGCAGCGCACCAGGTAGGACACGCCGCTGCTGCTCGTGACGTTCCGATTGTCTACAGATGGACAGGTTGTTGGAGAACCAGTTGAGAAAGGAGCCGCCACTGTCGCAGAACTTGTCGTGAGTCCTGGGGTCGTCGAGGTGGTCGTTGTCGTGGTGTATGTCGCAGCGACCAGCGGAGGCGCCACCCTAATAGCGGCGACATTGTTGGCGTTCCCAGGGTTGTAAAATGAAATGCTGGTTCCTGAATATGCCGCTTTGTAGTAACACTGCCCTGTTCCCGTACCATCAGTGCGCCCAGTCTGAGATTGCCAGGTAAATCCCGCGCAATTCGCGATGGCGTCACAACCAGCAAAGCAGCCTTGAAAGCCTGTCAAAGATTGCGCATTGGTCAGATCTGATCCATATGTGTCGTACGAGCAACGAATGTTGTATGTCACTCCAGAGCTGTCGGTGATATTCCTCTGATCGACTCCAGGGCATGTAGTGCCTGTTGCACTTGATGCAGGTGCTGCTGCTGTCGTCGTGGGAGAAGTCGAGGCTGCGCGTGAGGCTGTCGATATTGAGGCCGAAGATGATCCTGTACGTCCAGATTAGGGCACTGTTGTAAGATTCGGCCATTCACTATAGCGGTCGAGCTTTGACAAGACTTACCTGTACCAGCGCTAGGGCCTGTATTCTTGATACCACCAACTATGCCACTTGCAGGATTGATGAACACAATCGGGCCCGTCGAGTATGGCGCCTTGAGATAGCAATATCCAGCACCATTACCGCTGGAGTCTCCCGCGAATGTGAACCCACCACAGCCAGCCGTTGCGTCACAAAGTGGGAGGCAGTCGCGGAATCCGTTCTGGACTTGGCCTCCAGATCCAATGTTTGAGCCATAAGTATCTTGTCCACAACCTATGAGGTAAGAAAAGCCATTGCTATCGGTAACATTCTGTCGGTCAATCCCTGGACAAGAGGTCGACGATGGGCTGGTGGCCGTTGAGGTGGAGGTCGTAGTCAATGCTCGAGGTGAATTCTGTTGTTCCGTCAGTATTGTGAGGGTCACTCTGGAGGGTTTGACTTACTGATGGGGACGCCGAAGCTGTGGACGTAGTGGATTGGCCTCGCGATCCAATACGATAAGCTCCGACTGTTGCCGAGCCAAAGAATACGACTGGACCACTCGAGTAAGCTGACTTCAAGTAACAAGTCCCGGGGCCAGTGCCCGTGTTTCCAGAACCCGCGAAAGAGAACCCAGCGCCTAAGATGTATGGTCAGCGCTCTTCTGTCAAGATGCTCACATATCACAGGTATTGAAGCAGCTTGGCAGCTTCACACGCAGTAAAGCACCATCTCAAGAGCGCAGCTTGACTCACAATTGTTGACTGCATCGCAGGCCGCCAAACAATCTGTGTAGCCGTTCTGGACAGCCACACTACCGCCCGGAGTGATATCGGCAGCATATATGTCTGAACCGCAGCGTACAGCCCAGTTTGAGCCAGAACTAGAGGTAACATTCTGATCAGGACCCGGACATGCTGCGGGCGATCCGTACGCTGCTGGAGCCGACACAGTCGAGGAAACACTTGAGCTGCCCAAAGTGGAGGACGGAGTCGTCGTCTGTGATGAATTAGTATAATCTCTGGCCATTTTAACTTGTGCTCAACTTGCCGTCGTCGTCGTCGTTGTGCGCGTCGTGCTTGTAGTGGTCTGGCGATATTGTCAGCTTGCGAGCTCATAGTTAATGTTGGACGGGCGCCATACTATGGTGACAGGTGCTCCCACAATGACTGTGCCGCTCTGAGTTCCACTCCAAGGTATGGTTGTCAGAGTTGTCGTCGCGGCATAGTTACCGTATGTTGTGCTTGTGATGGTGCCGAGGGTTGTGGTCGTCTGCAAAGTCTGTCAGCCATTGTGAGCGCACAGATAAAAGCAAGTGTTTCGCTCGCTGAGACATTCGACGTTCGCTTCTCAGAGCTCACCATGGGCGTCTCCCACTATGTGAGCAGAGACTCGAGCATCGGGCACATCTCATGATCCGGACAAGCATTATGCAAGCAGCCGGATATCTGGTGCACAGTTGGATGCTCAATACTCACCGTGGTAGTTGTAGTAGTAGAAGTAATCGGGACGCCAATGACAACAGTTCCGCTTTGTGTACCGCTGTACGGGATGGTGGCGAGGGTTGTGGTTCCTGCGTACGCCCCATACGTAGTGCTCGTCACAGTGCCAAGCGGAGACGGCGTAGTTGTCGTCTGAGAGAGTGAGCTTCATGCATCTGAGATTTGGATAGGGCAAGGAATGTGGCAGCTTACAGTTGTGGTCGTCGTTGCAGTATACGGCAGCCCTATGAGAACTGTGCCTGAAGCAGTGCCCGAGTAGGGCACAGTGGTCAGCGTCGTCGTTCCCGAGTAGGGCCCCCACGTTGTTTGTGTGACGGTGCCGAGAGGAGATGGCGTCGTTGTTGTCTAAAAGTGTCAGGACTTGCTGAAACTGAGAACGGGGTTACGAATGCAATCACATACAGTAGTGGTTGTAGTTGCAGTGTACGGCACGCCTATGATCACGGTACCTGAAGCCGATCCAGAGTAGGGAACAGTAGTCAAAGTCGTGGTCCCGGAGTACGGACCCCAGGTCGTTTGTGTGACCGTTCCAAGTGGACTCGGAGTTGTAGTGGTAGTGGTCTGCAGAACATTAGTCTATGAACAGAAAATCTATCAAGCTGCATGATACCGTTGTGTATGTCACAGGTGCGCCGATAATAACCGTCGGAGACACTGCACCACTCTGAGAGATTGTAGTCAAGGTAGTAGTCCCACTGTACGAGCCGTAGGTCGTAGAGGTAGCTGTGGCAAGTTGTATTTGCGATGACTAGCAGAAGTCAGTGTGCATTGCGGGCTCAAAAGCGCGCACAAAACTCACGGACACAGTGGAGCTCGAAGCACGCGAAGTTGTGCTTGAGACCAAGCTACTTGACGAGGCCTGCCATAATGCCTGATTGACTCGTATCGCAGAAACAAGCTGCTGATTACCGAAGGGCGTGCCGTTGAATTGGATGTCTCCGCCATCTACACCTTTGGTTTTGTAGTAGCATGTTCCCTGCCCGGTACCGTTCACATTTTGATTTGAACCGATCCACGAGAAGCCCTGGCATCCACTGCTGGAGTCGCATCCTTGGAAACACTCGTTGAACGAATTTGTTGCTGGCGAATTGCCCAGATCATTCCCGGTGGTGCCCATGCCGCAGGCAATACGATACTGTACACCGCTCGCAGTCGTTCGATTTTGCCCATTGACATCTGGGCATGCGGTGCCAGTTGGCGATGCTGCGAGCGATGATGTTGTCGATGACGAGGTTTGGGCAACCGCTGAGAGCGAATTGGAAGAAGTTGGCGCCGCCGATGTGCTAGATCTAGCACTACTAGACGTTGGGCCGCTCGAAACAGAGCTGAATGCTGAGGAAATGCTTGGCACAGAGCTACTAGATGAAGAACCGCTTGATGCTGGATTGCTCGATGCTGCACTGCTCAATGTTGAGGTGCCTGGGGAAGAGCTTACTGATGCAGAGCTCGGCAATGATGATGAGCTGCTCAACAACGATATGCTCGATGTGCCTGATACAGACGATTGAGAAGTTCCCGTAGGCGTAGGCGCCGTCTGACCTCGCGTGCACGTTGCCGGAGGGGCAACGTATCCTTGAATGTACGAAGGACGAATGACCGCAACCACATTACTGGCCGCCACGAGTTGTTGTGGGCCATTGAAGGTCTGGAAATAGCAGAAGCCTTGGAACAGCGTGAAGCCATAGCACGGTCCTCCCGAGAAGGTGCCCGTGCTACATTGTTGGAAGCATTGCGTGACGTTGGTTGCCTGCTGATTAGGGCTCAAAGTGAATCCTCGAAGGTCTTGGCCACATCCAATGTAGTATTGGACGTTCGATGCGTCGGTGATGATTGTGTTGTTGTCGGCTGGACAGCTTCCTGTTGCGGTGCCATAGTAGCCAAAGGCGCAACCTGCAGTATTTGGTGCTGCGGTTGCAACACTGCTAGTAGCCACCAAGAGTGATGTGGCCGAGCTGGAAATGCCAGGCGAAGTCGTGCCTGCAACCACCCCAGGAGTGCTTTGCGTAGAGCTCCCTGGAGACGGAGAACTACCAGAGGGTGGAGGGATACGATAAGCGCCAACCGTGGCTGTGTTAAAGAAGACAATGGGGCCCGAGGAGTATGCTTGCTTCAAGTAACACGTTCCCGAACCAACGCCAGAGCTCGCCCCGCCATTGAACGAAAACCCGCCACAGTTTGTCGTGGCATCACAAAATCCGAAACAGTCTTGATATCCATTTGTGGCAACTCTATTTCCATTTGGAATGTCCGCGGCATAGATGTCTGATCCACAGCGGACAGCCCAAGATGAGGAACCCACAGTGACGTTCTGGTCACTATTGCTTGGATTTGGTGAAGCTGGACAGGCTGTGGGAGAGCCGTAACTCGCTTGCGCTGAAGTCTGCGTAGCGGCAGTTTGAGTCGAAGGCGAGGAAGTAGAAAGAGTCGTCGGCGAGGAAGTAGAGGAAGTCGTCGGCGCTGAGGATGCTGAGGAGGCCGGCGCAGAGCTGCTCAGCGCGGTTGACAACGCCTGTGAAGTCAGCAGCACCGATGATGCAGAAGTCACGCCAAAGGACGATGTTGCCAGCGAGGAAACCATGCTTGTAGATGCGATGATGGATGACGAAAAGTATGGCGAAGCAGAGCTCGAAGGGCTTGCGATTTGCGAACTGGTGCTAAGCTGACCCGCGCTACTGGAGGTCATGGAGGACGTGCTGAGCGACCCTGTCAAGCTGCTGCCGCTGGCCGAGGTTGCAGAAGACATTGAGGTTGCTGTAACTCCTGTAGTCGTAGAGCTGGGTGTCACTGAGGTCAATGTTGCGCTCTGTGTGCCGAGCGTGGTCGATGAAAGTACTGATGATGTAGATGCAGACGAAATGGCCGAGCTGGTTGTGCTCGAAGATGATGCAAGAGCCGTTGGACCTGAGATCGCCGTTGATGGCAACGAGGTACCAATGCTCGATAATGTCGACGATGCTAGTGACGACGAAGACGCTGCTGAGGTCGCTGAGGTCGCTGATGTCACTGACGTCGTTGAGATCGCTGAGTTCGCTGAATTCGTTGAGCCCGTTGAGCTTACTGAGATCGGTCCGCTATTGCTGCTCGAGGAGGTCGAGGGGATGGACAACGAAGGAGATACTGATGAGAGAAGTGGAGTGCCGCTCATCGAAGATGCCGACGAGCTGAGCGATGGTGCACCTGTTGGTGATGCTGTCAGGCCACTGCTGCTTGTCAGGCTGGGTGAAGCTGTGCTAAGCAACGCTGTAGCAGTCGTGGAGCCGGCCAAACTAGTAGAGGCGCTCGAGGCCCCGCTGCCAGTGGTTGTGCCTACGGAGCTTGACGACGAAGAAGAGCTCAACGAACTCGCTGATGTAGCGCTGCCCGAGACGCTCGACGCAGTGGTAGAGGTTGGCGCCGAAGAAGAGGCAGCACTCGACGCGCCGCTGTTGGCACCTGGACTCGTTTGTGGCGTAGTGCTCAAGGACGATGACGTGAGTTGCGAGGACGATATGTTCGGCGTAGCCAAAGACTGGCTCGTCGGATATGACGGAGGGGATAGAACAGTAGAAATGGCTGCAGTACTTGAGCTCAGACTAGCCAACGAAGAGGCGCCTGAGCTGCTACTCCCGCCTCCCTGCGAGGTCAGCTGTGCTGCGCTCGTTGAAGCGAATGACGACGATGCAGGAACTGAGGATACGGGGGCCGAGCTCGACTGGGCAAAGTTCACCACACGAATGGCCGCAAGGTTCGTGTTGGCCTGTCCTGTAGTGAACGAAATAGGCGTGGTCGAATTCTTGAAGTAGCAATATCCTGTCCCAACACCGCCCGTGTTGCCGTCGATATTCTGGAAAGAAAACGCTTGACATCCATACACGTCGTCACAAAGCGCAAAGCACTCCCTGTACGAGGATGTCACCCTTTGCGAGCCAATGTCGTTTGCGCCTCTGATGTCGGCGTTGCATCCGACAGTGTAAGAAGTACCATTGGAATCCTGAATAGTTGCGCCGTTGTCATCTGGACATGATCCCAGAGCTGTGCTTGTGGGAGTTGTTGATGTAAGTGACAGGCTGGTGGAGACGCTTGTTAGGCTGGTTCCGCTCGAGCCTGTGCTCGAGGAGCTCGACGCATTCAACGATGATAGCGGGCCGTAAGAAGATGTTGTCGAGACTGACGATGTGAGAATCGATCCTGCTCCTGCCGTAGACCGAGAAATACTCGGCGATATTGCTTGAGTGCTAGCCGGTGCACTTGTGGCAACCAAGCTTGAGCTTTGTGCCACAGAGCTGGCGGCACTCAGACTCGACATCTGCAAAGAAGAAGGTGTACTGATCGACAGAATGGTTGATGAGAGTAGCGAGGATGGGTTGGGCACGCTTGTCTGCGAGAGAATTGTCTGTGCAGACGTTGACTGCGCAAGACTTGAGCTCTGGGTCAGAGTGGATGCCGGCACGGAGCTCGCAAGCATAGAAGACGACAGTGAGTTGGCAGCTGGAAAACTGGAAGAGCCCATGGCAGATGCAGAGCTCGTAGATGTTGCAGAGTTCTGGGCAGTAGCGGACTGAGAGCTGATGGGCACGGCGGTAGAGAGGGTTGGCAAGGAGCTCTGAGCCAGTGACTGCCCTATGGGGGTCATTGTCGAGGGGCTTGGAGAACTTTGTAACGAGCTCGTATATCCGGAAGCGCTGATTCCTGGATTGCTGTCTGTCGGAACACTCTGTGTTGACGAGTAGCTTGCTGAGCTCGTAGCACTTGGTGCAAATGCAAAGGTACTCTGAGCCGGAATTGAATATGTCGCAGTGGTTGCTGCTGCAGTAGAAGAGGATGCGCCAGAAGCCGCACCAGCTGAGGTCGGCTGGCTGGCGCTTGAAGCAGAGGCGCCTGTATTTCCCGTAGGCGGAGCAGCCGGTCCACTGCTTGCAGACGAAGAACCAGGCGTTGCAACAAACGATGAGGCACTACCAGAGGCCGTAGAAGAGATGATAGATGAGGAGGGTATCGAAACTACCGGGCTGACAGCCCCATTGGACGTAGCTCCGGAAGTAGAGCTCGACGATGGGGAGGTCGATGTCGCTAATGGGCTTCCATTGCTGCTTGTCGGGGTCGCTGCAGGAGTCTGCAGCACTGGGCCAGTGGAAGAGGCGAGGCTGCTCGGCGCAGTTGTGCTAGCTGAAGCAGTCCCAGTGCTAGATCCTGACACAGACGACGAGGCCACAAAACCCTGCACAGACGATGAGATTGAGGTCGTCTGCGCGAGGCTACTTGTCACCGGAGGAACGCCACTCGAGCTTGGTATCGAGAACGGCTGACCTGTGGGTGCGCTGGACACATTGATCGACGAACTCGCGACAGAGCTTTGTTCGGAAGTGGAGCTGGCTTGAGACGGACTGCCACCAGCAGACGAAGTCCCAGTCCCCTGTCCAACCAGGGTCGTTGGACTTGGTGCTGATAATGCTGGAGTGGCAGTGTTTGAAGTAGCAAGCGAGCTTTGGCCGACAGACATTGAACTCGCGATCAGACTCTGCGAAGAAGATGGCTGGCTTTGTGAAGTGTCAGTCGGCGAAGCGAACGTTGAGCTCACAGTATCAGATGAGACAGCATTCAAGCTGGTCGCACCAGATGAGCTTGGCCCGACTGTGACTTGACTTTGCTCACTGGTGCTCGCAGGACTGGAAGCCGATGGATATCCCGGTGGGTTCGCAGCTCGCCTTCGCAGTCCAGACACGGTATTCGAGTTCGCGGGCGTGAAGTAAGGCTGGGTACCGTTTGCTGAAGTGGTTTTGAGGGTGCAAGTGCCTGGACCATTTCCGAAAGCAGCCCCCTCGTAAGTCCACGCTAAACAGTCAATGTTCGCTGAACAAGGCGCGAAGCAATCGTTGAAATCGTTGGGTGCGGAAGCTTGGCCCACAGTCCGTCCCTCTGCAGTCGAGCCACAATCGAGGTTGTAGTCAGCGCCGCTCGCATCAGTCACAGCAGAGTCATCGTTCTGTGCGCAGCTGAACGTGGGTCGCGCGGACGCTGTTGCGGATGAAGCTGCCGCAGAAGAATTTGTAGCTGACGATCCAGAAATCGGCGAAATGCCTTGCAGTGACGAGAGTTGTGCGGCCGTCGATGGGCGTAGAGATGTTGAAGATGTAAGTTGCTGCTGAGTCTGTAACTGCGATGTCGATGCCTGATATGTCGACGACGCTCCGGATAGAGCAGTAGACGGCGATAGCGAGAGAATCGATGAGGAAGGATATCCATACGCTGCGCTCGAAGCGCCGGCAGCCGACGAGGAGGTTGCTGTACTAGAGATCGAAGCTTGCAATGTTTGTCCACCAGAGGCAGTAGAGCCTGCGGGCAATGATGTCGGAACGCTTGAAGGGCTTATCACTGGTGTGGAGCCAAAGACACTGGAGAAAGTATTTGGCACGACGTCGGAAGAACTCTGCGCAGGTGCAGAAGCAGAAGGTGACGCTGCGGATGTGGAAAGAGCAATTGACCCAGTGGAGGAGACAGCCGCAGAGCTAGACGCCAGGAAAGATGATGGCAGAGCATTCGTCGATGAAGCAGCACTTGATGCTCCTAATGATCCCGCTTCTATCGATCCACCGACCGCAGGGCTGGTTGCGCTTGATGTAGGGGGCACAGACGAGCCTGGCAATGTCGAGCTCGGCTGTGAGGAAGATACAAAAGATGCTGGAGATGAGGCGACCAGCGAATATGATGGTGTCTCTTGTGTGCCACCAGATAACGTCTGAGTGGGCGGATTGCCGGCTGACAGACTTGTGCCCCCATTTGGCTGTGATGTCGTAGGATACCCAGCTTGCGACACTGGAGTCTCCACGATATACGTCCCGCTGACAGTACCAGAGGGAAAGATAGTGCTCACGGTCGTTGATCCAGTGACTTGTGATGTTCCAGTGTAAGCTCTTGTGCTTGTCTGCCACCCGATAGTCGCTGTACTTGCAATAGAGAACGATACTCCATCAACGTTGAACGTGGTTGTCGAGGCTGGGAGACTTGTCGTGTAGGATGCACTGTCGTCTGAATCCGTTTCCGCTAGCCTTTGCGACGCGGCGACACCGGGTGCAGGCTCCTCACCAGAAACATCGTCAAGAAGCTCGCAATTCGCGCCGTCGGCTGAGCTTTGTGTGTAGTAATTCACGCCAACACAGCTTGGCACAGTGTCGCAGGCCACGGAACAGGAATCCGCGTTCTTCGCTCTGGCCAATGCGACGAGCCGACCCGTCAGACGTACTCCACAAGTGACATTGTAAGTGGTACCATAGCTGTTGTCACATGCTGTCGCGTTGGTGGATTGAATCTGACATGTAGCCTGTGGACAAGCTGGAAGTGCCGAAGGCGAGCTTGAGCTTCCTGGCTCTGTTGAGCTTCCTGTCGCAGTGGAGACATAGCCAGGAGGCAGCGAGGGTGGCGAAGTCTCAGTCTGCAAACCAGAAGACTGTCCAGCATACGACGCGGGCAAGCTGCCTCCACCGGGAGTCGTTGTTGCTGGAGTACCTCCGAGTGACGATTCCCCAGATCCATAGCCAGCTGGGTAAGTGGCCGATAACTGAGAGCTGCTCAAGATCTCGATTATTGATACAGACGGCGTGTATGCTGGTGCAGTTCCCAGAGATCCCGAAACCCCATTGCTCTGCGGAGTCTGCACACTGCGGGCTGAGAGAGATATTGACGACGATTGTGTCACGCCCTGTCCCGTTGTAGCAATGGACGGCTGTTGATAACCCGGAGGTGTGCCGCCTGGCGACCCAAACAATGTTGTGCCTTGCGCAGAGGCTGTCAAGATGCTTGATGCGGATCCTGAGTATATGACTGGAGACTCTCCGGGAAGCGAGCCTGATTGAGAGTCATAGATGGCGCTCGAGATAGAGATCTGTCCCTGCCCAGCTGTAGACACCACAGGTTGATTGGACCCGGGATATGTTTCTTGTTGCGAGAATTGACCTGTCTCTGCTGGAGAGCTCAGAGTGTTCCCAGTCGCCATCGACACTCGCGTTGTATATGTGACACCATTTGTGATCAAGGTTGAGATCGAGTAGATCGTGGTCGCAGGCTGAACATATCCGCTTGGCGTTTGAATGACAATTGTCCCAGGATACGCTCCTGTTGGCGCGACCGTGGTAACTATCGTCGGCACCGTCAATGAAGCAGTCCCCGTGTATGGCTGCGTGATCGTCTCGTAGCTGGGAGGTGCAGGATACTGAACAATGTAAGTTCCCGGCGCTGTCCCGGACGGTGCTATGGTGGTTAATGTAGTCACTGCTGTCAGTTGCGAAGAACCCGTGTATGGCTGGGAGACAGTGACATAAGATTGAGGGACATAGCCCGACGGCGTGATTACCTGGACTGTACCTGGCGAGTTGCCACTGGGAGAGATAGTGATGGTGTGTGCACAGGTGATTGTTGGGCTGCCTGTGTGAAGCACTGTAGTGGTGACATAGCCGTAGCCATAATCTGTAGAAGTAGCGTTGTACTTGGCCGGATCTGCTAGAAAATTTAGCTGCACGCTCGTGATCAATGTACCAGTACATACTCGTTGGGTAGTCAATCGTGCTCGGAAACCCAATGGTAGAGCCTCTGCATTGATGCACAACAACTGTGACCACTCTTGCTGTAGACGCGCATCAGTGAAGTTGCTTCCGCATCATTTCGAACACATACCACTTGCGTGCGCTACTGCCACAGCCAACTGGCCAAGCAGCAACACCTTCCACGCCATCGTTTCGCTTGCAACGAAAAGGATGTGATCGCTGAGCACTACGCGTGTCAGGCAGGCCGGAGGGGCGATGTGAAGACTTTCGCGAGTTCGCACGGCCCACATTCCAGCAATGTTATGCAACGCATCGGCATGCCGGGCTGCATCCAACGGGGGCCTTCGGGATTGCATGCCGCAATATTGCCCGGTGAACAGGACCTACTGTTTGCAGCTTGGACGCGGACGTCCAGGCATGAAAACCTGATGACGTCTATCGTGGTCAGCACGCAGGCAGAGCAATACGCAGCTCGCGCAAATGCACCAGAAAGCACATGTTGAAAGTCTGTCTCTCGATGCTCGGCCAATACGGCACATGAAAACTCGTCTGTTTGATGAGTCTGGCCTCGTTCCCGTCGTTGTGGGGCATACATCGCTGCGCAACGTCCTTCCAAGTGGCGAACCCCTTGCAGAGTACTTTCGCTCGGACCGCATTCCAGCTGCCAGCTCGGGCGGACCGTAGGACACCTGGATTCACCTTGAGGAAGCAAAATCTAGCTTGTAAGGAAGGACCGTTGCATGCAGGTGGCATTCTGCGACAGGACTTGGCTCGTCTGGCTTACAGGAGAGGACATATCAAGACCATGCAGGCTCTCCGCAAAACACTCCACGGTTGGTTCTATCTTGACTCACTCCTGTCGTCCATAGCTACACGTCGGGCTTCATGAAGGGTTCCACCTTGCGCGATATATGCGCTAGGTGTATGCATAGCCCGTCAACATATTGCAAAATTCGGGAGCCGCACGCAGAAATCTTGTATCCCCAGCGTCACCTGGATGTGTCATGACGAGAGCGCAGCGTTTGCGGTACGCGTCGTCTCCGCTCTTGATCATCTCTCGCGTAGAAGTGCCCTCGCGATATCGTGACGGGTGCAATATTCCAGCAGCTTTTGTTCTGATCGAGTACTTCGAGATAGTCGTGGATACATGTACACTCATGGCGGAGAGACAAGGTGACGCGACGCGATAGAGGAAATGTGCCAAGGCCCCAGCGGGCAGACCCGGCCCAAATGGGATAAGGCCCACTCATCTACCGCCGCCTGAATTGATCGCGGGGCTCACAGAATCATCAACGATGGTAGTCGAAGGAGTGGCTTGAGGGCAAGCAGGTCCGAAGCAGGCCTCTGATTGATGTTCGATCATCAGAGTGCACGTCATTGCAGCTTGCAGAAAGCGACAGAGGCAACGGACACGATTGAGTAGACAACGAAGGTTAAATATGAGCATCGCGAGAACACATCACTTTCACCTTTTGCTTTCATTTCCAAAAACTATCTCACACTTGATGAGAGAGTGCGTCGACTGTAGAGGTATCATTAAGAATAGAGAAAGAGGCCAGCAATGCCCGGTCCGAAATCTGCCTTGGCAGTAGAGAGAGTGAGAGATTCGTATCGACATCCCAATGCCTTTCCCCCAACATGAAACTTCCAGAACGCTCAAAAATTCAATTTCAAACCAAGTTCGCAACTATCGAGGGAACTGCATGTACGCTCGTTCCATTCCTGGTGATAGAGGAGCCTCGTAAGCGCCCGGAATGGGCACGGCATCGTACACCTGCTCGCCAGGAGCAGCGCCGAAGTGTTCTTGTTGCGTTTCTCGCGGCGCTTCAGCCATTAGTGGCGACTTTTGATCGACAGGGGGCGAAGGCGTGCGTTCTCGCGTTCGCACTTCGGTTGTTACGGGTGTGAAGCCCATTTGTTGCATCTTCGGCGTTGCGTTGGTCACGCGGATCGGAGGAGCTTGGAGTCTGAATGGAGCGGGTTGCGCTATGCGATCGGCGTCGACGTACCGCACCTCGCCCTCCTCGATGGTGGCAGCGTGCTTGTAGCTATCCTGGCCGGGTGCTCGCCAACCGCCGTCTCGTGGTGAGAATGGTGCTGGGGTATTTGGTGCTGACTGCGATCGGAGCTGAGCCAAGTACAGATCGCTTCGTGCGCGGTCCCGGGCAGCCATGGACTTTCGCAGTCGTCGCTTCGAGTAGAAGCGGTAGAAGATGAAGCTGTACACCATGATGGCACAGAGCTCGACGACAATCTCGATGATGGCGCACACAAGTGACCAATTCTGGAGCGAGCAGACAAGCTCGTACGAGACCTCATCCTGGAAGAGTGACTTTCGCTCGTTGTTGACGCAAGACCATCCCCACAAGTCCTTATTGTTGCCGTTGGTCCGTTGCTGCTGCAGAATTGCGGCACCGACGGCCCACATGACGATACTGAAGATGAAGAAGAAGACGGTGATGGCAGTGTAGTACATTCCAGCCTTTTGTGCTCGTTGATGGCCTCCCTTCCAGTAGCCCCAGAAGACGGCAATGCAAGCGATGAGGGATAGGCAGGCGATGCTCAGCAACAGGACCTGAGGCCAGATCTTCTGTTGCGGTGCCCAAGGTGGGAGGTTGTTCCGTGCCGGTAGCGACTTGGTTGCGTTGAAGATGGTGAATGTTGTAGCGAGCATGGCAAGGACGATCAGTGAGCAGGAGAAGTTGACACCTCGGAGGAAGAACTTTGCTATTCGTACTCGTGTCTTGACTTTCTAGATTGTTGTCAGCATCGCGATCGTCTACTCTCCGGCTTGAGACCTACAAGATCCTTGGCTTGCTCCTTCTCTGTGAAGGCTTCTTGCTTCTCGAGAACCTGGTCCTCCTTGAATGTTGGGCTGAGAATGTTGCCGAAATCTCGAGGCGGAGCACCAGGAGTCTTCATGGCGCTCTTCAGCGGACTCATCGGCATGACAGTACGGGCGGTGACGGGCGGCTCATAGTCGGTGTTTGGCATCTCCACGGAGTCGTGCTTGTTGACATAGCCAAAGCCGACATCAGCGACTTGCGGTTGCGCCATCTCATATGTCGTCGGCGGGTCCTTGAACGGGTTGCGACCAGTCCTGGAAGGCTCAATGGGCGAGTTGACAGCGGTGGCCTCAGCGAAGCGAGCAGTCCGGGGCGACTTCAGTGAGGGTGGTTTGATGGAGAGCGTTGATCGTGATGTTGCTTGCGAATCCCCCGAGGCTGACCGTTCCCGCACAGAGAACTGTACCTCCTTCTTCTGACTGTCTGACATGCTGTCAGACTATCGATGCAGGCGATAACGTGATGTGAGATTGCTGATGCTGATCCTCGACGACGACGACGACGACAGAAGGAGACAAGAGGCCAGCTCTTTGGTTGCAAGCAACGCAAAAGGTGAAATTAGGAAAGGCGATGGGGATGTTTGGAGACCAGCTGCGGAGGGAAGAAGTACAGGCTGGCGAGGGTGGAAGAGTGTGGTGATGGAGGGACAGGCTGGCGGTTCGCACGGACGCACACGTGCATGCACAGAATGCCGGGCGCCTGCGGGAGTTGCTGGATGCTTTGGGAGATCGAGGGGCGAGAGATGCGGGCGGGAGGTTGACGGGGACCTCGTCCTCTGCTGCCATCAGCGACTCACCTCGACTCTTTCACGCTCGCGTACTCTGGTCGCGCTGGGCGTCTCGTCGTGCGGGCGGGCGAGCTGATAGGTCCAGCTGTCATGCGGGTGTGGAAAGCATAGCACATGCACTGAAAATAGCCGCTTGTGGCCTCCGCGTGGGCGCAAGTGGAAGCTCGGTTCCTGCTTGGAGGGAGAATGAGAGGCGGGAGGCGTCTTTCGAGTGAGTTTCACCCAGCTTCTCGTGTGTGTGTGTGTGTGTATGTATGGAAGATACTTGGTGATGATGAGCGTACAGGAGGAGCTGTCTCTCCTCCCCGGCCCTCAGCCAGCGGCCAAAGCATCACGCTTTCACGCCTGAACGCCATTCTCGTCTCGACTCGGCCGTGATGATTCTGTGTAAGCGCCGCGAGCATCACAGCGACAATGGACGATTGGTGACGGCGACGCGAGGCCTGCAGCGTGGTGGGGCCCGTGGTCTCGCTAGCGTGCGGGTGACGGCGAATCAGAGGGCGGGGTGGGGAGCTCGGCGCGTAACTCGCCCCTCTGCCCTTCACCTCCATCACGTGCCTCTGCCGTGTCAAACACCGCGTCGAGAAGCTGGCAATCCAGGCGACGACTGGTGGCGAGCGCAGAGAGGTGGCTCGCTTGTGCATATGGAGACGACTCCCGATGCAGGTCAGGTCAGGTCAGGCAGGCTAATAGATGCTGACGCCGAATCCTTCCTGCTGCACCACGTCTATAATTGCATGTTCCAGCGGCACCTGATTTCGCTGACAGGCTTGTCTGATCCAGACATCCTCCATGTCGAGCTAAAAGCAGCACCAACATGGTGTTGATGATTGCGAAACCACGGTCCACGGACCTTGGGGACACGCAGCACTCATTGCGGCTCATGACTTACGCGGCATCAGACTCGATGCCGATCCGAGTCCATTCCCGCGAAATGGCTGGCTTCGCCAAGCAATAGCAGCACTTCACAAGCCCCGCGAGAGGTCGATAGTCCTCAACGATACTACGATCGAACTATGAGTCCCGCCTACGTAGCCGTCTCTCCTCCGGGCCCATCCTTATAGTCCTCCAAGATGTCATCATAGAAGCCATAAAACTTGGTGTCCCTGGTATCGCCACTCCCTCTGGGCGCCTGATCCAGCTTTGGGGCCAACCGGCTTCGTCGCCAGTTCGTCCTTGGCGGAAGATACTCGTCGTCTCCACGAGGAGGCGAAGCCGACGCAGGCAACGTCGCCTCTTTCATCGAGTGTGTTCTGACTAGAGCAGGCGTGCCAGGTCGGTGAGCCTTGGGCGCATGCAAAGGAAGGGCGGAAGCAGAGTGAAACCGTTCCATACCAACATCGGGGCTTCCTGGTCGGTGGACGACGCTGTCGGCACTGGAACGTGATGATCGCGCCGACGGGGGCTTAATCAGATGCTCGAGCTCCAAATTGAAGCCGCTCGAGTCCGTTGCTGTAGCCGAGCGGTTGAACTGGCCTCGGAGCGCAGGATTGAAACCGCTGGACTCGGTAGCAGCGGGAGAGGTGCTGTAGGATATCGGCAGTGGCGCTTCAGCTTCGCCGTCGGGGCCCGCGAACGGATTTCCCGGGTCGGGATACAATGTCTTTCGCACGCGACGCATTTTGTGACTCCCGCGCAATTTGATGTAGTCCTCTTCGTCGACATCGCGATGTCCGGGCGGCAAGCTGCTCGCGCTTGAGCTACGACGAGCGAAGCTTGGCGTTGCCTCGCCCACGCGTGTACTTCCCTCAGTTTCTAGTCCACCATCACTATCAGCGTGTGAACAATTGTAAGTCGGCATCCAAAGAAATGAGCTTTGAAGAAGAAATATGAAGAAGAAAATGACAGGACTGGGAACGGTTTGGTCGAGGCGAGTACGCAAGTACGCAGTTCTCCTGAGCGCATCGCGGGACAGGGGAGCTCTGCAGGCTGTAACCCTCCTGAAACACACATCAAGCTTCCCGCCATCTATCGAGTCGAATTCACAATCTCATCATGAAGCCGCTTACCTCCTGCTCTACGGTGCCAGCACCGGTCACAGAGCCCACCCCGAAGCGCCTCCACAGGAACTGCACAAGGACAGCCAAAACATCTCTGCCGCCCATGCAGGGCATCCGCATCTACAAAACTCACGTCAGAGTCCACAGAGTCGCATCGAACTCTTGCATTGGTTGTCACGAAAGAATCCGCGGCACGATGGACGAAATGGAAGATCTTGTCCTCACCTTCTGATGTGATATCCGCCTCCTCCTTTCTGGACGGCGCGGGCCCGATTTGATGTCTTGCACTTGGGATGTTGTCGTACTGGAAATCGTGGCGATCCACTGCAGCTTGGTACACCCTATCCTTGTCTCTCCGGAACTTCGCTGCACGCTCAGCAGCTGTTGGACGAATATCCTTGGGGGGTGGCGTCGGAGGTCTATCATCATCGCTGTGCCGGACATGCCGCTCGTACTGACTTCTTGCTGAGGCGAGCCATTCTTCGCTCTGGCCTCGGATGGGAATCATTACCGCTCCTGCTGCATTTGCGATCTCATGAGCGCCGCGGTTCAGGAACCCGCGAAGGGAGCCTCGATGATGAGCGCGGCCGCCTGGACGACGGTCTGTACTTGTCGGTTCGATCGTGTTGCTCTCTTGCGCTCGGAGGGGCGGCCATAAAGTCGTGCCCTCCCGAGACCCCGGGTTGAACGAGCGTGCTGGACTGTGAGTTCGAGCTATCCGCGGCGGTGTATGTGATCTGTTCTCTATCGCACTCGTGTGGAAGACGCCAGCCGAATCTCGAAAGATATATGGGATCCTCGTCGACCCGGAACTCGATCCTGGAGTACCTGTACGAGCAATGCTGTGAGCTGGACTCCCGGCTCGCTGCTGCTGTCCCGACCCGTTTCGATGGCTGTGATCATTCATATCGTAACGAGAATCGAAAGCGGCTTCCAAGGAATAAGGTGAACAGGCTACACGCTCCAGGCGTGGTGTCTGCTGTTGATCTTTGAGTGTTAGTCTGCCGGCCAGAGGACAATGTTCGAGGCTACTCAAGGGCATGCTTACACTGGCATTTCAGTGTGTACGTAAATGGAGGCACCAACTTCTTTGGGCGCTGCAAGATCAGTTGTATACCTCAATACTACCAGAAACAGGACTAAGCGTCGCTACCGGACAAAGAAGTGCTACTCGCCGGGCGATGATGTCCATGAATCTTTGGATCAATGCCATGTCTATTCCCAGATGGCTTTTAGCAGAAGAGACAAAGAGTTGAACCTGCTGTGGAGGACAAAGACTTATCGCGCGGCTGCCGAAGACAAGGACCCGATTGAGAAGAGTCGTACTTGGCTCAAGACAGTACAGCGGAGTCAGCTTGCCACAGAGATGTGGTTGAGCAAAACATGAACTTCCAGCAGATTTCCATTTCCTCACTGCTTGCCACTCTACCAACATCGAACAAACGCAGTGACAATAAGCTCAACACTCTCGCCCACATGGCATCAAAAACGAGGCCAAACATCTTTGTAAGACTCCTCCCAGCGACAAACAACGACTCCCCACACATTACCGACTCATCACTCCAAAGAACAACAAAAATCTCATAGCGCAAATGCCAAAGTACCAATAACAATCGACAACGCAGCGACCCCAATCTGGCCGTACGAGGAGGCAGAGCCCTGGTATGCTGGAGGCGTCATGCCAGTGTCTGCCGGTGGAGTCGAGCCTCCTTGAGCTGGCGTGGTGCTGTCGGCCGGAGGAGTCATGGCTCCGGTGCCAGTGGCGACGCATTGCGGACCCGGACACTTGACCGTCGTGGATGGAGTTGGGTATGGAGCAGCGATGGGGGCGGTGTTGGCCGGGCCGGTCGGGACGTGTGTCTCTCCGCCAGCTGGTGGCATGTCAGAGGCAGAATCTCCGCCGTTGTTGCCGCCCGATGGTGCTGGCTGGCTGCCGGTGCCGGTGGCAGGGACTTGGACTGGAGGGCATGTTAGTCTGTGTGACTTGATGTGGACTGAAGATGGATGCGTACCTTGACCGTCTGAGATCTGCTGGACTGGTGTACCAGTTGGAGCAGGTCCCATAGAGGTACCGCTTGTGGCTTCACAGTCGCATGGCTCAGTGACGGTGACCATGGCTGGCTGCGTCGGGTGGGAGCCTTCGCAAGCAGAGCACTCCTTGACGGTAGTGGTGAAGCCCGGCGGAACGTAGTTTGTTCCGTGGGAAGAAAATGTAGGCTCTGGGCCCTCACATGTCTCCGTGATGGTGTGCGTGACTGGCACGAGACCGGTTGGGCACACGGAAGAGTAGACTGTCGTGTAGACCGTCGTGTGTTTTGTGGGCTGTGGAGTAGTCATCGGCGGCTTTTCGCACTCTGGACAGTACGTGACCGTGACACCATTTGTGACAGTGATCATGGTCTCAATGGAAGCTGTTGGGCAATCATCCACGGTGACTGTGACGTATGAAAGGGGCGATGACTCGTTGGGATATGCGCTTGGTGCTTGCGCAGAGACGCCTGCAACAGCCAGCATTGCGGCTGCTTGAGAACGCACCTTCATCTTGACTGATGGTGCACGTTGGAGACTGGAAGCTGGCGGTCGTTGATGGTTATGCTGATACTGCAACTGACAAATCCTGCTGAGCGAATGACGGTCGAGTTGGAACGAACGAATGGCGAAGAAAAGCAGTGCTCCAGAAGATCAGAGAGAGTGATGATCAACCGGAAGCAGTGAGACGAAAGCAACCTGGACGACCACCAGGTATGCGGCCTTATACTGCAGCAACCGTTCGCGGCCGACCGTGTTGATAAGACTTGCATTCCAGAGGAAATTGCCGGGGCCATTCCACAGCTCGCAGACAAACAGCCCGATGTGGTCAAGCCTCACCACTCGACACGTCAAGCGAGATGGCATGCCGCTGTATCGCGTGGTCGTTCTTTGACATCTGGTTCAAGGTGTGATCTTGATATATTGGTTCAAATTTGAGTGAGACATGTGACAGCTTATTGAACGACAAGCCACTCCAGATCCCAATCATCGATGCCTGTGATTAAAGCATGACGGTTCGCTGTTGTCGTGTGAGCTTCGCAAGTCCCAGTAGTCGTCGCGGCAGAGCATCTTGTACCTGATGTTCTGCAAAAGGTGTTGCTGATTACTTGGCAGACGCGAAAGGGAGCGGTCCAAATGAACGGCTGGCTGGGCCGGCCTCTCGCTCCACCCGCATATCTCTGCTTACGTGGAACGCAGCCATGTAGAGCCTACTTTTACAGTGCCTTGTTGTGAGCTACGCATGGAACAGCCGGCGTCTCACAGCAAATTTTCTCTACTTCTGCCAATCTTCAGCCTATTGTGATGTACTTGCGCGTCGGAGACGCCACTGCTCCTGTGCGCTGTGAGTCGCACGATTCATATCGATACGACACAGGATACATTCGGCTGTGCAGTTGCTCATGCTCTGGCTTGCTGGCGTCACAGTCTAGACTCCGAGCCCGGAGGCGCTGTGGACAAGCACATTCTCGCAGAATCCTGTGCATGTCTTGGAAAGCCGTTCGTGGCTCTCACGCGCCCCCAACGCAATCCGTCCAAACGATCCATCTCGTACACAAAGCTGCGACTCTTCCTCACTAACGCTTCCGTGATGTGCCGGGCGTATCACGACATCAAGGAGTTGGGCAAGGGAAAGGTCGTTCGGGTGAAACCGGGTCCTGGCGTTGGGCTCAAGTCATCGTCGAAATCCGATCGCGCATTCGTTGCAGCTGGGGCTATGTCTGTCAGCGAGTATGAGGCATGCCATCATGCGCTGTACCTCCGAGAGGGCTGGCGATGGGATGCTTGAGACACGCCATGCAAAGTCACAGCAGGCGTTGAGAAATCCCGAAGATCACTTTAATGCTCAGATTCCGGGGGCGTGATCTGAGGTCGTCAAACTTGAACGCGAATCGGGATCGAGTGTCAGAACTGCGAGGCGATGTTGTATTCTGTCTGTGCCCAATAACAGCAGCAGACTTGGGAGGGTGAGTGGTGTCCACTGCAAAATGATCGAAGGGTGTATCATGACTTTTCATTTCGTTGGCTCTCGGCCCAGGCTGTGATTTCTACAGGTTTTGCGCGCGAAGACTTGCTTCATTGCTCATGCTCACTCTCATATCATCTCTTACATGTTGACCGCGGTGCGGAAGTTGTTGCCTGCGTAGACGGCATTGCTGCCGAGCTCCTCCTCAATGCGTAGGATCTGGTTGAGCTTGGCGAGACGCTCAGAACGTGCTGGAGCACCTGTCTTGATCTGTCCAGCACGGAGACCGACAGCAATATCAGCGATCGTCACGTCCTCGGTCTCACCAGATCGGTGAGACACCATGACTCCCCATGTAGCGCCGTACGCATCCTTGGCGGCCTGGATAGCCTCGGTGATGGTACCGATCTGGTTGACCTTGAGCAAGAGAGCGTTGCAGGCCTTGGTCTCAATGGCCTTCTTGATGAACGCTGGGTTGGTGACAGTTAAGTCGTCTCCGACAAGCTGGAAGTCGGTGTTCTTGTAGAAGTAGCTCCACGCCTCCCAGTCATCCTCCGCGAATGGGTCCTCGATCGAGACGATGGGATACTTCTTGGCGAGCGAACGGTACTGGTCGGCGAGCTGCTCGTATGTGACCCACTTGCTCTTGTCGCTGTCTGGGTTCTTGAAGTCCAGGTCGTACTTCTTCTCCTCGGTCTTGTAGAATTCTGATGAGGCAACATCCATGGCAATCTTGATCTGGCCAGTGTATCCAGCAGCTTCGATCGACTCGGTGATCAGGTCGAGGGCCTCCTCGGCAGTCTGAATATCTGGTGCAACACCTCCCTCGTCACCAACGTTTCCGGCGGACTGACCGTACTTCTTCTTGGCCAGAGTCTTGAGCTTCTGGTAGACTTCAGATCCTTGGCGCATGGCCTCGCTGAATGTTGGTGCTTCCCTGCAGATTCAATGGTTAGTAGACTCTTCGACGCAGGTGATGTTTTGCATCCACTCACGATGGAACAATCATGAACTCTTGGAAGGCAAGACGGCCACCAGCGTGCGAACCACCGTTGAGGACGTTCATGAAAGGCACTGGCAGGACGTATGGCTTCTTGGTGCCTGCAAGATCGCTGATGTGTGCGTAGAGTGGGACGCGCTTCTCAGCAGCGGCAGCCTTGGCGACGGCCATGGAGACACCCAGGATGGCATTGGCGCCGAGGGTGGTCTTGTTCTGTGTGCCATCGAGCTTGTTGAGGAAGGCATCGACGGCGGACTGGTCCTTGACGTCGAGGTTCTCCTTGATGAGCGCTGGAGCGATCTTGTCGTTCACATTGGCGACCGCCTGTGTGACACCTGAGCGAATCGGTCAGGTCTCGTTCTTTTCTGATGGTCGTTATGTGGGACTCGTCCTCACCCTTGCCGTTCCACTTGCTCTTGTCACCATCGCGAAGCTCGCATGCCTCGTGTGATCCTGTCGAGGCGCCGGAAGGGACGATGGCGCGGTGCAGACCAGTCTCGGTGACAATGTCAACCTCGACGGTCGGGTTGCCGCGAGAGTCGTAGACGGAGCGGGCGTGGATCTTGGAGATACCCATGTTGGCTGATGAGCGCTGTGGTTCTCAATCAGTGATGCGTCTGTGCAAAGTGCAAACGGATGCAATGACAGCTCGGAGCGTCTTGCACAGTTGACTGGGCTGCCCCGCGTCTGGAGCAGCATCGGCGATATCTAGAGCATTGGGTGCCGCGAGAGACTTACGGTGTATGTGGGAGGGAGGCGGGAGGAGTCGGTCGAAGTGAGAGTTGTTGACGGAAAGGTAGAAGAAGGGTGAAGAAGTGAGTGAGTGAGGGACCAAACAAAATGTTTCGCGATGCTCTTTCCTCAACCGCGCCCCCACCTGCCCAGCACGACGTAGGACCAGGATGAGGCATCGGCGGAGCACGGAACGCCGACCGCAGGGCCGTCTCCCATGCTGCCCGCGCCTGCACGTGCTCGGCCTCACTTTGCGCCCGTCGCAAGGGGAATGGCCATTGTATCGATGCAGCCTAGCTGGATATGGGGTGCAGCGTTTCAATTGTGTCGCCGGTAGACACCGCAAGAACAGGGCACTCATTGCTTGGATCGGACTGCGAAATGCGTGGCAAGCCCATCCGTTCATGTCCGGCCCTCCTCCCGATGGGCAGGCGGTGAATGATGATCCATCGCCGTGCAGGTGGCCTCGCTCGTCAGCCTTGTGTTCTGCAGCAAGATTGCTGGAAGTTCTGCGCGGTGTGCTGGGATCTTCTTGTTCTCAGGCCACCACTTTTCCTGCCTTATCCGGGCGGAGCGGGAACTGCCGCCCCGCAGCGATAGCGATGATGGAAGGTGCGCCGCGCGTGTTTGGAGCCTCGTCGCCGTCCGTGGCTACTGAGCTCGCATGAGCTTCACTTTCCATCGCATCACATCTATCAACTGCACGACACTCTGCGGCCTCCAGCCAACGACCGACCGCCTCGGCATCCGTTGCGACTCCTCCGACATTGCACTCGATAACAACCAGCTCGCCACATCGACAGCGCCATGTCGGACCCGGAGAGAGATCACGCCTTGGAAGATTACAAGAAGAAGCTGCTTGAGTCGCGAGAGTGGGAGGCGAAGCTCAAGGCACTGCGATTAGAGATCAAGGGTCTTCAGCGAGATTTCGATGTGTCCGAGGAGAACATCAAGGCGTTGCAGAGTGTGGGACAAATCATTGGAGAAGTGCTGAAACAACTGGATGAGGAACGCTTCATCGTCAAAGCATCATCGGGGCCTCGATATGTCGTTGGTTGTAGATCAAAAGTGGACAAGGCGAAGTTGAAGCAAGGCACCCGTGTCGCTCTCGACATGACGACGCTCACAATCATGCGCATGCTACCGCGCGAGGTTGACCCGCTGGTGTACAACATGTCCTTGGAGGATCCGGGCCAGGTCTCCTTTGCGGGAATCGGTGGACTCAATGATCAGATCCGAGAGCTACGAGAGGTCATCGAGTTGCCGCTGAAGAACCCGGAGCTTTTCTTGCGAGTCGGCATCAAGCCGCCCAAGGGTGTGCTCCTCTACGGGCCTCCCGGAACCGGCAAAACGCTTCTTGCCCGTGCGGTCGCCAGTTCACTCGAGACAAACTTCTTGAAGGGTATGTGAGGCGAGATGCGCGCTGAAGGCGCCAGCTAATGTGCTCCACAGTGGTGTCGTCTGCAATTGTCGATAAATACATCGGAGAATCAGCACGGCTCATCCGCGAAATGTTCGGCTATGCAAAAGAACACGAACCCTGCATCATCTTCATGGACGAAATCGACGCCATCGGAGGACGACGGTTCAGTGAGGGAACCAGTGCCGACCGAGAAATTCAACGCACGTTGATGGAGCTGCTCAATCAGCTTGATGGCTTCGACTATCTCGGAAAGACGAAGATTATCATGGCGACAAACCGACCAGACACACTCGATCCTGCACTTCTACGTGCTGGTCGTCTCGATCGAAAGATTGAGATTCCGCTTCCCAACGAGGCGGGAAGATTGGAGGTGCTCAAGATCCATGCTTCAAGCGTGCAGAAAGAAGGAGAGATTGATTTCGAGTCAGTGGTGAAGATGAGCGATGGGTTGAACGGAGCAGACTTGAGAAATGTCGTAACAGAGGCTGGGCTCTTCGCGATCAAAGACTACAGGGAGTCTGTGAGCCAAGACGACTTCAACAAGGCGGTGCGGAAGGTGGCAGAGAGCAAGAAGCTGGAAGGTAAGACGGTCCAGAGGAGTCATCAAAATCTCGCTTTCAATGGCAGTGCTAACAACCTCAACAGGCAAGCTAGAGTACCAGAAGCTATAAAGTGGCTGGAGAGTATGACGATGATACTGCATGATCTGTCATTGAGCATGGCGTTACGAGGACAAGACCCGACGACGATAGATCGCGTCGCTCGTCCAATGTATCATATTGACAGGTAGCTGAAGAAGCTCCACGACACCTGCCAGTGTCACATCTTCACGCGACACGGGAGTTCTGCTGGTGAGACGTGCGATGCACCTTACTCGGAAAGTGAAGGATGCTCTGAGGATCGTAATGGCAGTAGTGATGCAACGAGCACTACCTCATTGCCGATCCCAAGTTGCTGCCAGTGCGGGCCTTGTACTGTTATGATCTTACCTCGTGAGCCATACTAGCATTGAGCGAAATGTTTCGAAAAGACTTCGCCTTTCATGTCTGTTGCATGTACATAGTCGTGAACATGCCTGAAGTAGTCGATGCGACATGTAATAGTAATGTGTGAACGATGAGCATGGTGCCTTCTGATGATCTGTCCCGACGCGTACGCGACTGAGAGTATCGCCAAGCCTGATCTGACATCACTCTTTCGCCTCTCCCTCGCACTGCCGGACCACGTGTGGCTGGAAGGCAGAAGGATGCCACAACTTGTTTCCGTCTTCTCTCTTTGTCTTCTTGCAAACCGCTACAATTGGCTTGACGGGAGCCCGAAACATCATATGAGATTGTCAAGACTGTGATAACTACCGACGTGAACTTTGTCAGTCTAGAGTGGTTGGCATCGAGCAAGCCGAGCTGGGGCCCCGCCGCCACGCTCTCCAGCTATGGACTTCACCATTTTCAAGGACGATGGCTACGGCAAGAACAGAAGGGAGGGGTCGACCTCTTTCGATGCCATTCTCGGAGCCTTCATACCCACTTTCATCACCTCTGTCATATACCTGATCATTTTCTACTTCGCCAGGAACCACTTCCGAAAGACCTTCGCGCCGCGAACATACCTTGGAACGATTCCGGAGAAAGATCGGACTCCAGCCTCTCATGCTGATGGACAGTCATGGCTGCACGACTTTCGAAATCTCAAGGACAAATTTGTCTTGAAGCACAACTCGCTGGATGCATACCTGTTCCTCCGGTTCCTCAAGTTCATCATCGTGATCTGCGTCGCAGGTTCCTTGTTGACCTGGCCGATTTTATTCCCTATCAATGCCACCGGTGGAGGCAATGCCAGTCAGCTAGATCGAATCAGCTTCAGTAACATTGCGAAGAACTCCCATCTATGGGCACACACAGTTGTTGCCTGGGTGTTATTTTTGGGCATTTTCCTCGTCATTGCACTGGAGAGGTTGAGACTCGTCGGTATAAGACAGGCTTGCTACCTCAATGACTCTTACGCTTCCCGATTGTCTGCGAAGACTGTGCTCTTCCTGAATGTGCCAAAGGAAGCGCTTTTGCCGGACAACCTGCATAAGTATTTCGGGGATGATGCGAAGCACTCTTGGCCAGTCAGAGACACTGGAGATCTGCCAAAGCTGATCGAGGAGCGCCAAGGTGCAGCGGAGGCCCTCGAAAGTGCCCAGTACGACTTTATCGTGAAGAATGCCAAGGGACAAAAAAGCAGCCCTCGAGTGGCATCTCTGTCTGATCCGTCAGTCGAGAATGGTCATGGCCACTCACGATCCAAGCACCGACCGACTTCGAGGGCTCCGGCAGTAATTGGCCGAAAGGTTGATCGCATAGATGCTGCGCGCACCAAGTTTTTCGAAATTGAAGAACGCATCAAGGCAGTCCGTGCTGCCCCAAGCAGAAACATTCCCGGGGAAGGTGCTGTCTTCGTGTCTTTTACAAGTCAAGAGGCAGCTCATCGGGCTTTCCAGCAGATCACGTTCCGCAAACAGCTGCCACTTGAAGACCGATACCTAAGCGTTCAGCCCAAAGAGGTTCTATGGCAGAATGTGCAGCTGCCAGTGGCTACCAGGCTCAGCAAAGCATCTTTGGGACTTGCCTTCGTTGTAGCTTTCACCATCTTCTTCGCCATTCCAGTTGGTCTTGTTGGCACACTCAGCAACGTCCGAGAGCTCGCCGATCGAGTCCAGTTCTTGAGCTTCCTCACAGACTTGCCAGACTGGATTCTCGGACTTCTCGTCGGTCTGGTGCCTCCTGCAGTGGTCAGCTGGTTTGTCTCGTATGTTCCCAAGCTCTTCAGACACATTGCCAAGCTATCCGGCGAACCCACCGTCCCACAAGCAGAACTCAAGACACAGGCTTGGTTCATGGTGTTCCAAGTGGTACAAGTGTTTCTTGTCACAACCTTCTCGTCCGGTGCTGCAGCAGTTGCTACAAAGATCGCAAAAGAGCCAGGGTCGGCACCTGACTTGCTTGCATCAAGCTTGCCTAAAGCTTCAAACTTTTACTTGACCTATTTCATTTTACAGGGTACGACCAGTGCCGCGAACAACCTTTTGGACTATTCTGAGCTCTTCGAGTACCTTTTCTACGAGTACTTCTGGAACAAGACTCCCCGGGAGAAGTTTCAGACCTATGCTCAGATGCGAGGAACGCCGTGGGCGGCATGGTACCCCAAGTTTACCAATTTCGTGGTCATTGCGACTGCGTATGCTTGCATACAGCCCCTGATCATGGGTTTTGCAGCAGTCGGCCTTGCATTGTTCTATCTCAGCTATCGATATAACCTTCTCTATGTCCGCCAGACCAAGATCGACACGAGGGGCGAAGCCTATAAGCGGGCACTCCAACAGATGCCAACTGGGCTGTATCTGGCCGAGCTCTGCCTCATTGGTCTGTTTGGCGCCAGGAAGGCGAGCGTGCAAACCGCGTTGATGATCGTACTACTTGTGATCACAGCCATATCCAACCTGGTCCTTGACAGGACTCTCCGCCCTCTCGAGCTGTACCTGGGCATCGACAAGTGGCAGGCTCAAGAGGTGCCACTTCTCGCTGAACAAAATGGGATCGATCCAGATGATGAAGCAGCTCTGCATGCTGCGTCTCATGGACATCGACTCGGCATCAACAAGCTGCCAGGCTCAATGCCGCGTTTCATGTCGGACATGTTCGACTCCATTATCTCTTCATCTCGCGAACAGACACGCGCAATACTCGATGAAGATGACGGCACCGAAGACGAATCATATGCACTGAGTGACGAGGACATCAAGAGAGCCTACGTCGCTCCTGCCTTCACATCAAAGACACCCAAGCTGTGGATACCAAGCGACAAGTATGGTGTCTCCGAGCAAGAAATCGAGCAGAATAAGAAGGACGGTATCGAAACCACCAATGAGGCTGCAGAGATTGATGATAATGGTCGTCTGCACTGGGATCATAATTTTGAGAATGTACCCGTTCATTCCAAACCGAAAGTCATCTAGTACGACAGAGAAAGGCACGGTGGACAGAACGTGTAGTGGTATTGTCATTGTGCGACTAGCGATGCGGTCTGGAGTGGACATTCTTGTACAATCAATATGCTGCTGGCGGCCGTGCTGACCACTCTTTAGTCTTCCATATTCAACCAAATATCACGACATGAGTCGCATTGCCTGTGGGTGCCCGTTTCACTTGCCTGAGGCGTCATGCGATACAGTGGGACTGAGTGAGTGGCGACGTTTCACGGTTCTCTAGTTCTGCAGATATGCGCTTCTTGCATTTGTGATTCGAGCTTGTTCGTAGATAGCACAGGTCAAGCGGTCAACTAATGGAGTGGCCGACTGTGGAGGCTGACGCCAAGCATTGCCAGCGCCCCTAGCAACGGACGCAGGCGCAACCTTGTTCGTGTTGCTGCATGACTTCTAAGACAAACTTACGGTCGGGAGCACGGCTGGCAAGCACATTTGAACTTCATCACGTCTCACTTGGAGGCAATCGCGTCGACAAGACTTCGATTGTCAGCTAACACCAGTCTCGACAACTCGACCCAAACAGATGGAAACATCAACAATTCTTTGGACGATCTTCGCCACTTCAATGCTGGACAGATAATCGCTTGACAGCCACCGCTCCTCCACATGGACTCATTTGGAGGGAAAGAAGTCACAATCACGAGCGTCGCGTACTCCCGCGAGGAATCGCCACTGCTGGGGCAAACGCACAACCATCGAGCTTTCATCTGGGTCCAGAAGCATCGGTGGATCTCCGGAGTGACCATCATGGTGATCGCTTTGCTCCCGCTCTTGGGCCTGCTCGCGCTCCATCACAAGGGAGGTCATGCGAAATGGACGAGCGAAGTTGTGTACCCCTCACCTGCGGGCTACGGAGCAGAGAACTGGTCGGAAGCCTACGCCAAGGCCAAGGCCGTAGTGGCAAAGATGAGCCCGCAGGATATGAACAACATCACAATCGGATTCGGTAGTGCGGGGACGGGATGTGTGGGAGTTTCTGGTGCGGCGAAGAAGGTCAATTTTCCTGGCTTGTGTCTACACGACGCAGGAAATGGAGTGAGAGATACGGATGGCGTCAATGCGTACGCTTCAGGGATCTCAGTCGGTGCGTCGTGGAATGCGACTTTGGCACACGAGAGAGGGGTCTTCATGGGTGCTGAGTTCAAGAAGAAGGGAG
Source organism: Cercospora janseana (assembly GCA_026725115.1). Classification (NCBI taxonomy): domain Eukaryota; kingdom Fungi; phylum Ascomycota; class Dothideomycetes; order Mycosphaerellales; family Mycosphaerellaceae; genus Cercospora; species Cercospora janseana. The sequence continues at coordinate 1,365,952 of CM049105.1, forward strand.
TGAATGTGGCACTAGGTCCAGTCGTCGGACCTATCGGCAGAGTGCTGACTTCAGGACGCAATTGGGAGGGCTTTGCAAGCGACCCGTTCCTTGACGGGGTGCTTGGTGCTCGATCTGTGGATGGTCTACAGCAGAGCGTCGTTGCTTGCATCAAGCACTTGGTCGGCAACGAGCAGGAGACGAATCGCAATCCCATCACTGATGACGATGGTACAATCCCGAGCACAAGCGCCAATATTGATGATCGAACTCTCCACGAGTTGTATCTTTGGCCCTTTCAAGACGCTGTTAGAGCGGGAGTCGGGAGCGTCATGTGCTCGTACAACCGCATCAATCAGAGCTATGGATGTGAGAACTCCAAAATCATGAATGGACTGCTCAAGGGAGAGTTCAATTTCCAGGGTTTCGTTGTCTCAGACTGGGCTGCACAGCATTCGAGCCTGAATTCTGCTAATGCCGGATTGGACATGGCCATGCCGGATAGCACATTTTGGGACCATGGTAAGCTCGCCGATACTGTCGACGGCTTTGATGAAGCTCGCTTGGTCGATATGGCGACTCGTATACTTGCAACATGGTTTCAGTTTGGCCAAGATGATGCAGATTATCCGCCTCTCGGTATTGGCTTGCCTGATGACATTCTGAAGCCGCACAAGTATGTCGACGCCAAGGATCCGGCAGCGAAGAGCTCGCTTCTACGACAGGCCATCGAGGGACATGTCTTGGTCAAGAACATCAACAACAGCCTGCCCTTGAGCAGACCAAAGATATTGTCTGTGTTCGGCTACGATGCAATCGCTCAATCTCACTTCAATCCTGGCACTGGTGATTGGACACAGAACAGAGAAGCTATAGGTCTGTCACAGTCACAAGAACAGCAAATAATGCGCAATGAGCCCATGTCAGGCCCACCAGAGACGTTCATGGGTACCTTGATCGTGGGCGGCGGCAGTGGCAGCAACACCCCTGCGTATCTTAACAGCCCATACGATGCTCTGCAAGCCCGAGCATATGACGACGATACATCGATATTCTACGACTTCGAATCGAATGATCCGCGAGTGGTGGCGGACTCAGATGCGTGTCTGGTGTTCATTAATGAGTACGCCAGCGAGGCGTGGGACCGGCCTGGACTTGCTGACGAAGAGAGTGATGATCTGGTGCGAAATGTGGCATTTCAGTGCAACAACACCATCGTGACGATCCACAACGCGGGTCCACGTCTGGTAGACAATTGGATCGACAACGACAACGTGACTGCTGTCATATTCGCTCATTTGCCGGGGCAAGATGCGGGCCGCGCAGTCGTGTCGGTCCTCTATGGCGACGTCAGTCCATCTGGTCGCTTGCCTTATACTGTTGCGAAGAAGTCGTCAGACTACGGGAATCTCGCTGGCCCATGCATTGACACTTCGCGGGATCCTCAATGCGATTTTGACGAAGGTGTCAACATCGACTACCGAAGTTTCCTGGCACGTACAATCACACCGAGATATGAGTTCGGCTATGGTCTCACATATTCATCGTTCGACTATTCTGGTCTCGACATCAAGGTGAATGCAACATCAAGTGCCAACCGAGCGAGCAATGCTCCAGTCTATATTAATGGCACCACGGATCAGAACTCCAACCGGGATGACATTGGAATTGGCGGCCTCAAATCTCTCTTCGAAAGCGTGGGGACAATCAGTGCCACAATCAAGAACACAGGCAAAGTCACTGCGGCCGAAGTTGCACAACTCTACATTGAAATTCCGGTCCCTCAGAAGAGCCTTGGCGATAATGCCAATACGCGCGTGCTGCGTGGATTCCAGAAAGTTGAGGTTGCACCTGGTGATCAAGCACATGTGGCGTTCAATTTGAGAAGCAGGGACATCTCTTACTGGGACACATTCAACCAGACGTGGATCGTGCCGGGTGGAGAGTACCGCGTGTATGTTGGAAAGAGCGTGATTGACACGCCGCTAACGAGTACTTTCCAGCTGTAGATTGCTGTGTTGACTTGCGTATCATTGCTTGGGCGTTGGGTTGTATGAAGTTGTATGAAAGTAGGCGGACACGAGCGAGAGCGCTCCGCGATAGGTCGAGCGGCGCTCGCTCTACGAGCTATGTATTGTGACGAGCGACAGCTCATTCTCCAGTCCGACTGGCTCGGAAGCAGCACAGAAAGCGTCATACAGAGTTTTCAAAACAGCGGTCGGTCCAGATCAAATCCTCGAACACTCTTCGTAATTGCGAAGTATGGCTTCTTGGCGGATAATCCCTCCTTCTCGAAAGTCGCAAAGACTTCAGTGAAGTGCGAGGTCGCAGTGTGAGCTTCTGCCGCGTCTTTGGACTTGTATTCTATTGGTACAGAGTGAATGTGTCAGTATGTAACGTGGAGATCGACCGAAGCTGCGCGCGCCCGAAGGCTCCCGTCTGGACATACTTTCGATCATGACAATATCAGGCTCTCCTCCCTCCTCGTGATTGACTTACTCCGTCAGAATCTGTAGAAGCTCGTGGTCAATATCGGCCGGACGCGGGATGATTGGCGAATATTGCCTGGTTCCTGCTGCTGGAGTCGGTCCGCACGTAGATTAAACTTACATAGCGAAGGGTATATTCTTCCTGTTCATGGACGCTTTTGACCATGCTGCTCAGAAGTTCCCGGATCTGTTCATCGTGTGAGAAGCTTCCCTGAGCAGAGGCTTGTGGTCTGTGTTTGAGCGCAACCTCTCCAGCTTGCTCGGTGCTGGGTATAGGATGGCGATGATATTGACTTCGGACATGCTCAACTGGTTGATCCAATGCTGTCCAAGTCACAGCTAGATCAGAGTGACATGTCAATCCGTAGGCAATGTCCTGTATTTGTATGGACTGGACGCCAGCAGAAACGTCGATGAGCCTCGGTCAACTGAAGCTAACTGTCAGGAAGGCAGGCAACGGACGAATGTCAATCGTGGAAGGATCAGCTTACAAATCTCCAACGGATATATGGCTCGAACATATACATCATGTAACAGCATCCTGAGATCACGTCACGTTGATCATTCCTTCAGCTTGTAGGTCAGAGTGACACCCGATCAATTCTCAGCTTCGGCACGCGACGTCGTATATCACAGCAGAACCGGACCGACAACAGGATTAAAAGAGGAACATGCCTAGTGATCATCGTTTCCTGTACAACGCGAGTGTATTGCGAGAGGCTCTGGGCGAGTAGCGCTGTTATCAAACGCAGCCAAAGTCGCACTCATCGAGAGCTCAGGTGGACCACGCTCGGGGGTAGGTCGACACTCCTGAGTGCGCTGCGATTCCACAGTCGCCCGTTGAATTGCCAATCTGTCATGTAGACGGGTTTGACCTCGATCTTGACAAGTCGCTGAAGCTCGATCCTTGACTACGCGACGCAAGTCGCGGTGGCGTAGCCATGCTGCTCGTTTCTCCGAAAAGACCTCAAGCTGATCAAGTGACACTCAGACGTTTCGTCACTTCATTCCCGGCTTCTGTCATCGCTTGGCGATACTCGTGAGACTCAACCTCAATTCGAGCAGCAATGCGATTGTGGACATCGACCATAGCGGCAATAGCGAAGCATTGCTTCAGCAGCCGGTCCTCTGCGTTCTTCTCTTCCAAGAGCCGCACAACTTCACGCAACAATTGTTCAAGGTCAGAACGGCCGTGTTCGACAGACAGCAAGACAGTCTGAATCTCATCTTCTGGGCGGTATAGCTCTTGAGCTATGGTGATAATTGCGTGCCTCGTTTCATTCTGGTACATGTTACCACTTCCGCCAAGGGATGCTGTGAAGGGACTGATAGCTTCTTCGTGTCGCCAAGCTCTGTATACTTCAATTAGGTGTCGTCGCGCAAGCCTCATCGCCATACTGCGACAAATGATGAATGCTGGTTCGCCGTCAATGCTGGCAAAAATTCGGTTGAGAGCTGACGTATTCTGTTGGTACACGAAGAAGACATAGTCGTACGCGAAGGTGTCAAGTGACGAAGCACTATCTCGGCGACTGCTGACCGGTGCGAATGCCTGGGTGATAATCTTCTGTGAATCCCCGCCCTTATCATGACAACGATGATCCTGAACTTACCTTTGTCAAAGCAGCGTTAAGCTCGAGTGCTTGCTCAAATGCTAGTTCCGTCTGACCATTCAATGCAGTCAAAATCTTGCGGCGGATCGATAGAGATCTGATTAGCAAAAGGCGAAGTTGATTTGATTCCACGCGTCCAGGGGCATCATCGTGAGTATCGCTCGTTAAGAAGATCTCCGGGCTGGACGGGACCATGCCAGCAGCATGACACGCTTGGTGGTCAAGCTCGGCGATGACATGCCACAATGACATTCTGTCGACAGGCGATGAGCAATCCAGGTCATCATGGGCCATGTCCTTGTGCATGCCTAGAATCAGTGCAATACGCACATTCGTGCCAGACTTGATGTATGCCGCGTCCGAGCCCCGTCTCAACACCTGTTCAGCTAGTGCGAGCAATGTGGCAGCTCGCAAAGTCTGTTCATTTGTCACTCCAGACTGTAGAGTAGATACTATTAGGCTGGACGACGCATCCAGCCAATACTCGATCTGAAATCTGTGCACTCGTGCCTCAGATGGGGAATAAGTAGCGTTTGCCAATGCCATGACAAGAAAACAAGCAGCGAGAAGGCAATCCGAGGCGATCTGTGGATGTGAAAGCACACTAGCGTAGCACTGCTCGAACATCTCCAAGCTGAACAGCGGGAATATGGTGTTCCAGGTCTCGAAATATCTTGGTATCAATTCTGACAGGTTTGAGGAAAGATCCTCACGGAGAGTGGATGCTGCGTCCTTGCTCAACCAGTTCTGGCGAGCATTGCGGCAGGAAATTGTCTGGTCACTATCGTTTGGTTTGTCTGAGAGCATTTCCACTCTCATGTAGGACATAAGCCGTTCAAAGTGCCGCCATGCACCGATGCAAAGAGTACGTCCTCGGGTGGAGCCCGACTTCGCATCCCACTTGTGCGTGATGTACTTCGACTGCTCCCAAGAGCGAAGCTGACCTGCTTCCAATATGCCCGAGACATATAACCGAGACGCTTCGGCAGAAGCCCTCCACGATTGAGATGCTGAAATTGTTGCCGCTGCAGCCGGTTCTTGATCGAGGTCGCGCTCCTGAGCCCCGGAAATACCCGGGATGGAGGGAGATGTTGAGGATTGCCTAGAGGCAGGCTGTACTCCATCGTATCGGCATTCGTCCGCGCAGCCATGCTTCCGACACTGTAGGCACGGCGGAGCCGTCTTGGAACATTTCACCTTTCTTCTGTGGCAGACTGCACAAGACGACTGAGGTCGAGGCCGCTTGTGACGTTTGCGTTCCACCATTTTGGGCATCCTGACTTGTCAATGACTGACATGGAAGACATCGGCTGCCGATACACTGTCGTGGCCAATATCTCGGCGAAGTGCTGGCAGCGTAATATCGCCGAGCTCTCGGCAAAGTCGACGAGCAAGCAACACCAATGTTTTGCAGACTGTTTGGCATCGATGCTGGCAGTAGGCCGGATGTAGGCGCCTCACTCTGCCACAGCAGCATCCTGCAACGATGTCTTGTTGATGACCCTCTGGCGCATTCTGCGATGCAGTGCGATGTTGGTCCCGTCGCGATGTCATGATGCGCCAAGCCGGTCTGTTCATGTGACGAAGAGCGCACCAAATCAGCACGCGTCGCGGCCAGGAACCCACCAGCCGAGCGCAATCAAAAGATTCACCAGCATGACCTCCACAAAGACCTATAGGGATCGCAGTGAATCGAGATGAAGCCTACCATCCTCAGGGTGCGAGCAGGGGGACATGGCCATTCGGAATGCCGGACCGATTCCAGCTTTGAAACGGAGACCATTCTTGCCAAGTTGCTGTTGAAGCGACAAGCTGCACCGAGAGCACCTGGATGCTGATGATGCCGCTGCGATGCGCCTCGTCAAGCCTAAGAGGCAACGTGGGTGAGACGAGTACAGGGACCATGATGAGAATCTACCTCCACCTTGACACCCTAGCTCGCGATCGACGCTTGAGCTCCACAGCGCGATATCAACTTTATTCTGATCTCAATGACTTGCACTTCCTCTCGTGAGTCTTGCGATTGTCGTCACACGCCGTGCCGGCCATGTCAATCCTCAGATCTTCCTCCGATACATCGGTCGCCACTCTTGCAATATATACAGTTGCCACTTATCTGATATCCTACATCATCTACAGAACGTACCTGGACCCACTCTCGCATATTCCGGGACCATTGATATGTCGAGTCACAAGTCTATGGACCTGGTTCCATTCCTACAAAGGTGACGAAGCTCGCCTCATCGACGCTCTTCATGCAAGATACGGTCCTGTGCTTCGGATAGCACCGAACGAGGTGATATTCTCAGAGGGGGAAGCGCTTGCACCCATCTACGCAGAGAGAGGTGGATTTCTCAAATCTCCAAATTATGCAAATTTCGACTTCGAAGGCCATCAGACTATTTTCAGTGCCAGAGACCCGAGCCATCGTGCTCATAGAAGCAAGGCTGTCGTTTCGATGTTTAGCACGGCGGCAATACGATCGAACATCAACTTGATCGAAGGCTGTGTCGACCGATTCGTCCAGCGCCTCCAGCGTGAGGTTGTTGCTGCCAAATCCGACACAAACGGGCCGGCGCCGGTCAATATACTTCACATTGCACGAGCACTGGCAATTGATACCGTCTCAACATATCTTTTCGGCAAGTCGTATGGTGGCTGCGACGAGAAGTCACAGCTTTCGGCTTCGACATTCGTAGATTCGGTGGTAGAGTTGGGTCGCCTGTTCTTCTTCCCACCACCTCTCTTTAGCCTGGTCTTTACAGTTCTACAGAAGCTCTATCCGCCATCGCAAGACCAAGTCCACAGTACGGACAGGGTAGACAGTTTCACTCGATCGCTGATTGACGAGCCGCCGGGCGATGATCTCTATCAAACCCGCCTCCTCCGAGCAGACATCACACCTGCAGAGATCAACATGCAGCTGCAAGACGTAGCGTTCGCAGGCACAGATACCACAGGCACAAACATCAGCACACTCCTCTGGAACCTCAGCAACCGCCCTTCCATCTACCACAACCTGCAACGAGAAGTCTACGAAGCAGAATCTTCCGACCCCGACTACAACCCCGCCAACCTCCCTTACCTCGAAGCCATCCTCAAGGAAACCCTCCGCACGTCCATGGCCAACGCCAGCCGCTTCCCCCGCATCGTCCCACCGTCCGGCTGGACCTACACCTCGCCCTCGACCCAAAAATCCTACTTCCTCCCCGGCGGAACACAAGTCGGCCTCCAACCCTGGACCCTCCACTTCAACCCCGCCGTCTTCCCCGACCCACACTCCTTCAAACCCGAGCGCTGGCTGCACCCCACCAAAGAAATGCAGCGCGACTGGATCCCCTTCAACATCGGATCGCGACAATGCATCGCGAGGAATCTGGCCACAATGGAGCTGGCTCTTACGGCGAGAGCGCTCGCTAAGTCAGGGATCCTGGAAGGGGCACGAGTGGTGCAGGAGAAGATTGAGGTGCGGGAATGGTTTAACGCGAAGATTGTGGGCGGGAAGGTGGAGTTGATTTGGGAATGATGGGAGGCCGGCGCGGCAGGGGAGACGCCGTGAAAGCAGGGACATGACGGGCAGTCATCGAGCCGGTCAAGGCTGTTGGCGTAAGGAGGATTTGCCACTCGACTCTTGGTGCATTCCCAGGAAATCCATTGCGAGTTCCCTCCAAAGCAAAGCTTAGGGTTAGATACAGCTTAGGGTTACGGCTCCGACGACGACGACGACTTACTCTGATCACATCGTTTCGTAGATCAGTCGATTGCTGTCGAGCAGAGAATAAAACTCGCGCAGTGTGATCATGTTCGGCGCATGCGTACGCGCGGTATTTCGGGTATTCTCGAACACGCGATCTTACGGATTCGCACCTCTCTAAATCGGTGGATCAAGACGATATCTCAGGGAGCGCGCTGCTGGGCTTCAAGACAACCCAAGACTACGACATTCCGGGAGACGGGGGAGGACCACAAGTTGTAGTCAGAAGGACGATGGGAAAGGACGGCAAGTTATGGCACCAGGTGTTCACTCTCACAAATCTCTCATATGATGCATTGAAGCTGTTGTCGGCATAGTACAGCAATAGTACTAAAATTATTTATCTCGTGGTATGTCATGGTCATGAGACGGTCAGCAACTTCCTTCGAGAGACGCGGCCAGGCGTTCTTCAGCGAAATCGCGTAAACTCCCTTTGCTGCGCCTGTGCGAACATTCACCAGTATTGATCTCCATGATCCTCCCTAGGATTGGGCTTCGCCGCTTCATTATGACCGTCCTACTGAGCCATGGGCGCTGGCAAGCTTCGCGGGCTGTTCTGGGCTATCGCAATGGCACCCGGACTCTGCATGCCACCGCTGTTGCTCGCGGTGTTAGCGCTACCAGAAGAGCTCAACCTCTGCATCTGAGGTGTATTGGACCGCGATGCGGGTCTCTGCGCATTGGTACCGGGCATTTGCGCCATCTGGCTTACAGTCTGGTACGGGGACTGCCCTGGTGATGCTGTAGCCATGTGAGGGCTAGCATTATTGGTCACTGGGCTTCCGTAGAGCTGAGCATGGTTGGTGTTTGGACTCTGCATCTGACGCATCTGGGGCATTTGCAGCTGCTGATTCCGCATGAGCTGGGCACGATAGTCGTCTTGAGCCTGGGACGTAGTATTCGTCGTTGGTTGCGAACTCATGTTCGAGCCTTGCTGCTGTGCATTCGCAGCGCCATTGACTTGTGAGTACATGCCATTGACACCGTTCGTGACAGGACGCTGCACATATTGCCCCTGCTTCTGCACGTAACCCTGCGTATGCACTCCGGGTTGTGCTTGACCCGTCATGCCAGACGCAGCGTTCATCGCATTCTGCCTGGCCTGATTGTTAGACTGTTGGCTAGTCTGCTTGGCAAGCTGCTGGATGGCGAGAGTTTGAATCTGTTCATCCGACAGCGACGGATTGGCCGCTCGTAGTTGATTCTGAATGGCGTAGATCTGTGGCGTGTGTCCCGAAGATAATTTCTGCGGCGCGTTCTGTGGAGTCGGAGGTGGAGGCATGCCGGGCGAGCCATTCATCTGCTGATTTGAGTTGTGGGCCGCGCTGCCCTGCTGTTGCTGCTGCTGTTGCCGTTGGAAGGCCGCCAGAAGTGCCTGGTTTTCTTGGAGCTGTTGCTGCGTTGTCATGCCACTTACTGGTTGATTCGGAATGTTGTTGCCGTTCGCCACCTGATACTGCTGACCAGCGTACTGAGCATTTCTCATCTGCTGGGGATGAGGCTGTGCTTGCAGGTTAGCGTGCTGAGCCATTTGAGTGGCTCGAGCTTGCATTTGGGCCTGTGGTATTGCCTGGCCATTGACCTGCGGAGCCGCAAGATGTCCATTCCTCTGTGCCATGTGTATGTTGGCTCTGCCCTGTTGAGATGCGGCCATTTGTGCATTTACAGTCGATACTTGCTGACCATTGACTTGCATCTGCGCCTGCTGCGCTGGCATAGTAGTTCCAGGCGGCCGGGCCTGCCCTGCAACAGCTTGAGCCTGAGGTCCACCAGCCGCCATCTGCATCTGCTGAGCACGTGCGGCCGCAATCTGCTGTCTCTGCGCCTCGAGTATCTTCGCTCGGTGTTGCCGTGCTTGCTCGAGCATTGCGGCATCTCGCTCCGCTCGCTTCTTGCTAAATTCTTGAGGAGTCATCTTCATCGAGCGCACTGGCGGGTTGGCGTCAGCTTGTGTCTTACGTTGAGCAGCAGCGCGGGCTGTCTCGGCTTGCTTCCATGCCGCCTGTTCACGCTTTTTGGCCAGCTTGCGGAAGCCCTCAACCATCCATAGGTATCGAGTTGAGCGTCGCTTTTCCACCCGTGTAGGGGTTGTCTTGCGGCGCATGGGAACATGCGACGGCGCGCCGTTCTGTGCAGCTTGCTGCTGAATGGCTTGCACCTGCTGCTGGTAACGTCGTTCTGCGGCTTGTTGTGCCTGTTCCAAACGCGCATACCAGGTTTTGAAGTACACCGTCTTGCGCATGTCTGCAGGCAAAGATTCGAGGTCCACCCAACGCTCAAAGCACTCCCACGGCGTGCGGCGTTCTGCGGAGCTCTTGTACCTTGTGGCCAAGCTCATTTCATCCGCAATGAGAGACCAATTGAATGAATAGTCTTTAGCAAGCTTGCGCAGCTTTTGATCGTCTTCCCAGATCCATTGAGATCCTGCGCGGTACTCGTAGAAGTGTGTGTTTGGCATGAGGAACTCTGATGGCGGCCGGAAGGCATTGTTCGAGTGCAAGCGATCGCGAATCGGCTTGTTGACAGGATCGAATAGCGCGCAGTCATACCCATCCGGTTCAGGCTGGGCGTCTTCGCGTAGTCTCTTGCTTCGTGGTTCTGCCTTCAACAGCTCCTCCTCATCCGCGTAGTCATACCGGCTTCTCTTCCGTGATGGCCGGCTCACCGTGGGCAGCACCTTTCCTCCCACGAATTTGGACACAGCTGTGTGGGATCGCCCAGGATGCTTGCTCTCCACATCCAGAAGGCCGGCTCGAGGCAGCGCAGCGAGAGCTTTCGATAGCTTGCCCGCTTTCCGGAGGTCCTCTACCGTACCGAGAAGCTCAGGTGGTACAACAACGGTGAGAGGCAAGGGCGAGCCTTCGCGGGGGGTGGGTGGGGCAACATCGTCCTCTGGAGCGGATTCGCCACCATCCAAGTCGGGCACGGATTCCGTAGTCTCCTTACGGGATTCAGAGGAAGTCGTCCTTGCCTTCACTTGCATCCCCTCTCGTCCCGCCGCGTCCGCATGACACCATTCTGCACATCTCTGGGCCAGCCATGCACACACGCTCTTCTTCATCTGCCGCTCGGCCCGGAAGTCCTTGCGCATCCACCTCATTTCTTCCATCATGTGATCGTGATGAGTGAAGGGTTGATCTGGCTCCTTTTGCTTCTCCATTTGCCGCAAGGACCATTTGTTAGCATTTTGTAATTGGTAGATCCGTCGCAGCATCCGGAAGTCGAGCCGCTCATGCAGTGAGATGAAGTGATCTTCAGTGGTCAGCGCTTTTGGGACCATTTTGATGAGTTCGGGCAATGTCCTCGTTCTCGAATTAGGCGACTCGTGCGCCTGTATCCTGAAGAGTGGTTCCAGATAGTCTTTATCGGGATCGCTAGCAGCGCCTTTCAGTACGTCAAGCTGATTAATTACGGATGCGATGTCATCGGGCTGTCGGTACTGGGCGAGTAGGCGGGGCTGTCGTGAGTGAAGTAGCATAGATGATGAGTCGCGGCGGATTGCCAGGCTCTTGTCGTGCAAATGTCGCTGAGTAAGTGGAGAGCTCGAGTCGGGCGAGTTCAGCGCTTTGTGCGTTACCAGTGTATTGTCGTCAGACTGCGATCGCCCACGATCCTGGCCCAGGATTTCGGAAACGGACTTTTGGCGCATCGCTCCAGACGAGACTCGAGTAGTCATTCGAGGTGGGGCCGGAGTGACTGAGGACGCTGGCTGTTCCGGCTCCACAGTAGACGGCTCCTGTGCTGTATCGACCGCCAGTTGTGGCTTCCCGTGCGCAGCAACCGCGATGGTATCCACTTCTCCTGGCGCAATGGCTACAGGCTTTTGCTCTGCGCTGAGGCCATCTGCAACGGCCTTGACATCCTCAATTGTTCTTGCTCCACCTGACTCCACAGAGTGATCGACATCCATCTCGGCCACCACCGCTTCTGCCTCCGTTTGCGGAGGGGAGGCCGTCAGCTCGGGCTCTGGCCCACCGACATCGTCACGAGCAGCACGCTCTGTCGCTTCCCTCGCAGCAGCAGCGCGTTCCTCCCATCTCAGCTGATCATCGGGCGTCGAAACGTCGCCAAGCGCGTGTTGTCTCGCAATCTCTTTCTGAGCCTCTAGCACGCGGTCATGTTCTTCCTTTTCCCGTAGCTGTTCTGGCGATGGCTGGAGATCTTTTGGAACTTCCACAGCGAGCTCAGAATCCGGCGATGTATCTGGAGAGTCCTGAGGTGCCTGTGGTGTGGCGGCAGAGTATGCGCCAACCGTAGAAGATGGAGAGGAAGCAGCCTCTGCTTGAGGAGCAGTGAGGCGCTGTGACGACTTTGCTTCGGGCTCAGCTTTTCGTTCGGCTTCTGCTGTCTCTCGCTCACGCAGGCTCTCCTCTTGCACTTCCTGAGGTGGCAGATGCACGGTCTTCGCGGGCGATGACGGTTGCTGCTGGTCCAAGAACTGCTGGGTGGTAGCCGATAGCTGGGCGTCCTCTTCTGGCAATGGTGCTGCAACAGCAATTGGCTGGACGTTCGTCTGGGAAGGAGATACTGCAGGCGACTGCGGAAGTGAGGGAGATGGGCGAGCATCGGCCTTGTTCAAGTTGGCGAGTGGATCCGGTGCTGAGGACGCGACATCAGGAATGGAATCCGCGAGATCATCAGCTTTCGCAGTGACAATGCCATGTTCCGGTGCCGCATCGGCGTCTGCATTGCCATCGTGGGGCTCCGGGTGGTCGGCAGAGGCACTTTCGAGCTTTGATGTAGATATGGACGCGTCATTCTGCTGTGGGTGAGGTGTACTGGGGGGAGGTGGTCGGATGGTGAGCTGCGTCGTCGCGTCGAAGGTGCGGCCACTTCACATGTCAGCCAGGAAAGTAGGCAAAACCACGTCGAACAAACCTGGCCAAGTCACAGTCTTGCAGAAAGACTGCTTCATCTTCGGCGATGGTATCTGCGTCGAATGTCGCGTGCACCAACGTATTGAGATTGGTATTATCATTGATGGTGTTGTAGACGGCCAGCAGCGCGCGTAGTTCCGCAGAATGCGACGACGCGAGCGCCTTCTGCACAGCACATTAGCATCACCACTCGACCATTTGGCATCAGAAATTCGCGCCGTAAATCGCACAGATGCTGAAGATGGCGATGAAGAGGGTGCTGTGCGACTATGGGCAATTGTGCTCACCAAATGATCATGTTTCGCCGTGAGTGCTGCATGGCGAAGCGACTCGACCGATGACATGAACTCGTCGCCGGGCAGGGCGCCGCATCTGTCATTCACGCAAGAATAACAGACGAGCGACGTGCTGCTGGGAGACGGGCGAGAATTGTGCGCGTGGGATCAGGCGTGGTGGTGGTGGATTAATTTGTTCGTGAGACCGCGACGGTAGGGTGCAGTCGGCGTTCGCTGGGTGGTGATGCGACGATGCTCTCGCTCGCCCGCTGCTCTCAGCACTTGCGTCGCGCCAAGCTTGTCTTCGACACCATAGCTTGCCGCGTCTTTAACTTTTTTTCCTGGAGAGCCAACCTCATTCACTCCTCAACACTGGCGACTGCAACACCGACATGGCCATCAACGGGAAGAGAAAGCGTGAAGAGCCAAGTGTCAAGCAGAAGCCGGTCAAGAAGACGGCTTTGTCGCCTCCGGCCGCCAGCAAGACTTCCGCAGTCCACCCTCAAAACGGCAAGCTCCAGAAGGGCTCTACATCCGATAGTAGCAATGAGAAGGCCTCCGATCCTGTGCACGTCCAAATAGTAACAGGCTCGTACGAACGCGTGCTCCATGGACTTCAGGCGAGCATCCCGCGCTCGGCTCTGCAATCCGCAAAACAGGATGAAAAGATTGCTTTTTCAGATACCTTTCTCTTCGCCGCTCACGCCTCTGCAATTCGATGTCTAGCTATATCGCCTTCTGAGGACGCAGACAAGCGACTACTTGCTACAGGATCATCTGATGAACGTATTAATGTCTACAGTCTGTCAACCTCACCACCGCCACCAGGAGCCAAGCCCAGCGTTCCATCATTGTCGGGAGTCGCTGCTGCTGAGAACCCTCGCAACAAGTCATTGGGTAGTCTCATTCACCATGACCGAGCAATCACGCGACTACACTTCCCCGTCAAGTCGAAGCTATTTAGTGCTGCAGAGGACTCGACCATTGCCATTTCAAGAACGCGAGATTGGACTATGCTCGGATCGATGAAGGCGCCGGTGCCCAAACCCCAGGGAAGGCCATCTGGAGATACGGCTGCGCCAGGAGAAATCCCCGCTGGCGTCAACGATTTCGCAATACATCCCAGTCAGAAGCTCATGCTCAGCGTGGGCAGAGGGGAAAGGTGTCTGCGATTATGGAACTTGACGACTGGAAAGAAAGCCGGTGTCCTTAACTTTGACATTGATCTTCTCAAGCAAGTGGGGGAAAGCAAGTTCAGCAGCGGCGAGGGGAGGAGAATATTGTGGGACGAAGCTGGTGAGAATTATGTGGTGGGCTTCGAGCGCGGCGCGGCAGTTTTTGGCGTGGATTCGAAACCCAAGGCCATTATCAGACCTGACCAGCCCACCAAAATCCACCAAATGCGGTTCGTGACGACGGAGGGTGCGAGCAACATATTGGCATTATCGACGGAAGACGGTAAGATACTGCTCTGTGACATCAGTACTGCTGCTCAAGATGCAGAGGCAAGCAAACTGCCACAGGTCCGGATCATAGCCCAGCTTGGAGGCGAGGCGGCAGGAGTGTCTGGGCGGATCAAGGACTTTGAAGTTCTTCAAGTTCCAGGCGCGACATCGACTTTGCTCCACATCACAGCGGGCAGTGATGGAGCAATACGTCTCTGGGCAGTGAGTATGAAGGAGTTGGCGGCGAAGGACGAGAGCACCACGCGGCAGGTTGGCAAGCTCATCGCAACGCACGAGACTGGCGATCGCGTGACGTGTCTTGGAGGCTTTGTGCTTGACGGCAAGGCCAGCGATGGGGTGGATGATGCCGCAGAGGGCATGGCCGAAGCTGATCTGGCAGCTGGGGCTGAGGACGAGTCGGATGACGACAGCGAGTAGTTGTGGAAGCTTCGTGTACAGCAAATGTATGTTCATTGTGAGGTCGGATGTCGTTGTTTTGCTTGCGCGTGCGAGCCACATCTTGTCCACATCCGTGACGGCAAAACCGTGCATGATTGTAGACGAGTCTGTTGATTAGAGAGGGCCTCTTTGCAACCGAACTACACATCTACACCTCGCGTCTGGCAGAGGCGATTGCAGGGTGTCCAGTACAGACGGTTTGACCATACGAAGGGGACACTGGCTCCAACGTTCAACCCGGGTCGTCGTCAGCAAGGACGATGCTCCCAGTGCACTATTCGGTAGCCTGCAGAACGGATCCCGTCCGACAGGCAACGCAGGTCTCTGCGCGTGTGGCTGCGTGGCGCAGGGTGACGCCTCGCGATCAAATGCTGCGAAGGCGACATGACGTGGGACGACTGGCGCAGACACGTCGTATGTGTATGTGTGTGTGTGTGTGTGTGTGTGTGTGTGGGAGAGTGCCCGGCGGATTGCAGCGTGCATGCGAAGAGGCCAGCGACGGTGTCACGATCTGGCTGGCCTGATGAGATGGGCACAGGCAGCACTTCGGGACATGGGCGCGCAGGCAATCAACTGGCGGCGGAGCTCGTGAAATTGCACCCGTCCGACGAGGGCATAGATTCGCGTGCTGGCCGTGCGAAGATTGAGCGGGCGGTGGACGTGCGGCGCTGCCAGAGACCCCTCACGCCCGTGTTGGTTGTTGTTGTTGTTGTGGTGGTGGTGTGGTGCGGGAACCCATCATCATCATCAACAGGTAAAGGTCGGTGGTGTTGTTGCGATCAGATCTCGCTGCATCCATCCCACGAGTGCAGGCAGGGGCCAGGCTGGGGCACCTCCCCCCTCCGTATTACTGGCGCCTTCGCTCTCGGACCCTCGTCGCGCGCAGCCTGCATGATCTGGTGGTGGGCACGAACGGACTAGCAGCGCATGCGTCTCGTTTCTGCAAGCGCGACCAGCACGACCACCAGCACTACATACTCATCCATCCAGGCACGCACAACCTGCACCACCCTCTGCCACTGCTCTTCCATCCTCCTCCCCACTCCCTCCACCACGCATCCTCACCCACTCAGCATCCACAGACAGCATCGGCGCCCACCACGCCGCCCACCACCCACATTGCGCCGCCCCCGCACCGTGAGGCTCGAGAGCCTCGCCAGCCCGCTGGCTGATCATGGGCAACATCTCGAGCCGTCCCTACGACGGAGCGGCAATCTGCTTGAGCGATCAGACGCGCTTCACTGTCGCCGGCCTGCATATCACCAACTCCCGCGGGCACACGCTCCTCCGCGTCACCCCCAATGCCTATCCCGCAGCGCGATTCAGCCCGCATAGGGACGCTGGCGATGAGACCCCCGTGGAGTATGTGCAGGACCCGGAGAGTGCAGTGAACAACTCCCCACCTTCCTTCCTCCTGCGATTATCCAACGGAGACGATCTCAACTTTCACTTCACCTTCATCATTCGCCAGCAGTCTCCAGCCAGTGCTGCAGCTCCAGCGAGTACGAATGGCACATCTCCCACAGCGGCCTCCTTCGACACGTCAATATCCGGGCTGACTTATGTCTTTGCCTCAACGCCCAAAGAGGTCGAGCACCTCGTCGTGCGCGAGTTCCACACAGATCCAAACCTGCACAAGAATCCGAATGTGCAGCTGGTGGGCGACTACTCAACCGCGGGCAGCCCAAGCGCGCAGTTCAATTGGACATGGAAATGGCGGCCACCAAAGATTTCGGAAGATCGAGGAGGAGGATGGCGAAACAGTTGCAGCTTCGTCGAGTACAACCAACGATCGCACAAACTGGAGACACTGGCCAGCTTCAGCTTCTGGGTGCAGAATACACGACTGCTGAGTCCTGCCCCGCGATCGCCGCTCCTCGATCCCAATCAACCCTCAATGCCGACGCGATTTCGAGTGCCCTCCACACAGTCGATCGAATCAAGAGTCAGCAATGTGAGTGATTCGGAAGGGGAGGGCAGCTATCAGGATTACAAGGACAAGGACATGCCACAATCGCCGACCTTTGAGCCCATCCCCGAAGACGGGCTGAGCCAGATCCCATCAATCAGTGCACAATCGATGCCCGGCCTGGTGAAGGTCGATGTTGCAACGTGCAAGCCTGGGGAGGACCCATCACTTAATGAGGATGGACCGCTGTTCCGAGCGACGATGCGATCACTCGAGCAGAAGACGAGCAACATGAGACAGCGCATGAAAAAGGTGTTGAAGACGGCAGAGGCGGTCGAGTCTGCTCAGCAGGCATGCAATCAGGCTGTGGCTGATTTCACAAATGCACTGCGGGACGCCTCGAACTCGAATGCGAATGCTGTCCAGCCGGCACTCGATCATTACTTTGAGAAGATTGCGAGAGAGATATTACACTATGAGAAGCAGAATACAGTGAATCTGCAGAAGCTCATCATTGAACCGATTAGCAAGCTCTACAATTTCGAGATCAAGCAGGCAGACAATAAGAAGCGAGAGTTTGATGAGGAAAGCAAGGAATACTATGCGTTCGTGGGCAAGTACCTCGGCCAGCGGACCGAATCACTCAAGGAGAAAAAGGTCGTTCGGAGTGATGAAAAGTACCAAGCGAAACGCAGGACATTTGAACTCAAACGCTTCGACTACTCGAGCTTCATGCATGATCTCCACGGTGGCCGTAAAGATCAGGAAGTGCTGTCGCATCTGACGAGGTATGCCGATGCACAAGCCAAGAGCTACCTCGCTACCGCGAAGAAGGTGGAAGACATGGTCCCGCAGCTGGACGCCCTGGTGGCCGAAGTTAGACTGGCAGATCAAGACTTCAAGCTTCTCCGCCAGGAGCGCGAAGAGAAACGCCGTGCTTTGGAAACGAGTACGAAACTGACCAACGAAGATGGAAACATTGCCCCTGCTGGAGGTCTGTCGCACTCAACTTCTATCAGAGATCAAACGCGAGGTGAAGGGTTACCCCCTCGATCGACAAGCCTCAGCACCGGTGCAGCACTCTCGCTATCGCAGTCCCCACCTTCAGGGAATGGGATCCCTAGCCAAGCAATAGCGAATGGTATGCTCAATACTCCCTCCAGCGCTCCCACAGCCACCTCTACCAGTCCTGCGAGCAAATTCAAGGGCATCCGTGATTTGGAGGAGAATTCCACTACGACCATGAATGGCGGAGCCATGCGCAAAGAAGGTCTACTCTGGGCACTGAGCAGGCCTGGAAGTCATGTCGATCCCAAAGGGATCACTAAGCCAGGCTGGCACAAATTCTGGATCGTGCTCGACCAAGGCAAGCTTTCTGAATATGTGAACTGGAAGGACAAGCTTGACCTGCACATGGACCCAATCGATCTTAGAATGGCCTCTGTTCGAGAGGCACGCAATGCTGATCGTCGATTCTGCTTTGAAGTTATCACGCCTCAGTTCACCCGTGTGTATCAAGCGCCCTCAGAAGATGACCTGCGCGCGTGGATCGGCGCCATCAATAATGCTTTGCAAAGCGCTTTTGAGAATAAGAATCAGCCACTTCCCGCCTCACCGTCTCCTGCTGGGTCACACCGGAAGGACATTGCAGCGGTGTTGACCGGCAAGAGCTCGTCCTTCTCGGGTCACAGACAGACATCCAATCCTAACAGGCACTCTGCTTCTGGCGCTGTGAGCAGACATGCCACTACCGGTGACAAGCCGGCCTACAAGCGCGTGGACAGCGAACCCGAGCCTTCTGCGCTGCTACAACGTATCAAGAACGCCGATGAAGGTAACAAGGTCTGCGCAGATTGTGGTTCAGATGCCAAAGTAGATTGGTGCTCCATCAACCTTGGAGTCCTAGTGTGTATCGAGTGTAGCGGTATACATCGCTCACTAGGAACACACATCTCAAAAGTGCGAGGACTCACTCTAGACACCTCCTTCGCCACACAAGACATCGTGGAGGTGCTGCTTCTTGTGGGTAATCGTGTTAGCAACATGATCTGGGAGGCTAAGCTTGATCGTTTCCTCAAACCATCGCCACATTCGACCAGGGATCAAAGATTACACTTTATTACTGCGAAGTACAGCGATCGGACCTATGTGCAGCAACCAACAGCGCCAAGCACGCCGGACGAATATCTCTTAACAAGCATAAAGAAAAACGACATACAGGGCGTTCTTCATGCATTAGCCCTTCGCGCCAATCCAAATGCTCATGATCGTGTTAGAGCAACGCATGCAGTCTATCTGGCACTGGCAGCCGCTGATCCTGCCGCTCCTGCCGGCGCCGCAATGACGAGCATCAGGAGCACATCTGGCACGTCAACGTCAGGTCCTCCTCGACCGTCAAGTCCATTACCACGAAAGCCTTTCCCCCTTGCGGAGCTGCTCCTACAAAATGGTGCAGATATTCCCTCTGAACCTTCGCCCTTCCCATTGTCCGACCATGCCAAGATGTATCTAGAGCTCAAGCGCGAGCAAAGGCTCGGCAAGACTGAGTCTAGCGCAGGGATGGAAGCCAATGGCGACAATCTAGCTCCTCTTCCCAACTCGGCAATGGGCTCATCCCCCGGCAGCCTGTCCCGAGAGCGCGACAAGCTCCTAAATCGCAATAGCATTGGACGGCCGAAGAGCCGCGCGACAGACGCGATCGAGGGTCTCGTGAAGAAGTAGCATTTCATGACTCCTACGGACCCCACGCCTTTTGGTCTAGATACAACGCTAATAGCTGTCACCAGAAGTGGCGGCAGCCTCGGGCTCAGAGATTCGCCTGAGCGAGCGATACGTCGCGTCAAGTCGCTGAAGGCTAGAGTGAGCGCTCATCACCGAGGTCTGGATGGTGCGAGCGATCTTCTCGCTGGACGAGGGTCGACTTTTGCATCAACAAGCCCTTTCAAGCTCATGACGCGAGCTTCGATCATGATGGGTATTCGAGAGAGGATTATGGATTTGCGGGGAAGAGCCCAGTCGGATCCTGGCAGGTTGGAGAGTGGTACAGGTCCCATCCTTGGGCCTGACAAGCGTCCGATGTCTGTTTGATGAGTGTTATGCCCGGAACATGCTTGTGAGCGTCGGAAGCGCGTGTGCTGACGTTGAAATTTTGTGGCGATGAGATACCCAGACGAGACTTCTTTCTCTATTCTTGCATTTCTCTCATCGCAAGAATAAGATGATATGAAGCGAGCATGATAATGCATAATGGATGAGATGAACATGTTCGGTTCGTAGTGAGTTGAGAAGATTTGACCAGGGCAACAAGGAACTGAGGATTCCAAGCTGGCACGTTCGTGATGTGAAATGTTATCTCGTCCTTCGTCACTGTCGTGCACATATGTGAATCAAGTCCTGCCGCCGTTTGGCAACCATCCTCTGAGCGGCAAGACATGCTGCACCAGCGCTCCTTGTCGGCACAACGGACACATGGGTTGCTCCCGTAACCAATCCGTCACACAGCTCCAGCAAAAGACGTGCCCGCACGTCGTGACGCTCGGATCTCTCATCGGTTCTAAACACAAGGTGCACTTCCTCGTCTGATCGCCATCAATCCACTGCATCGTCCCTTCATCCTTGAGATCGTACCGAGGCCCCTTCGCCACGGGAGTATGAGTCGTCTGAGCAATTCGCTTCGCCACAGCTTCGGGCGAAGTCCCCGTGGTGTTCGTTTCGAAGAGCAGCGGAGTGTTAAACGGATTCGAATCTTCCTGCCCTTCCTCAATCGAGATGGCATCGGAGTCGTTCCCAGACAGCGTACCACTTTGCGTCATCGCAAGCGCTCCATTGCCACTGCCAGCAGACGACGGCGTCTGCTGCGTCTTGACCTTCTCGTACGTCGTCTGCAAATGCAGATAACTCTGCACCACCATCTGAATCACCAGCAACACGCCCAACACCTCATACCCCGCGCGTTGATCGCCCTCTGTCAATTTCCTCGTAAACACATAGCGCAGCCCAAAGATCCTCTTCGACAGCTGATAGTACGCGCCCGAGAAGTAGAAGATGGCCAGACTCACGGCGTAGATCGGCGCGGGAGACGTGATGGAGTCCAAATGCTTGAGCACATACTCCTGGAACTGATGCACCTTCTTCGGCGGCGTCTGCATCTGCGCCGAATCCGACACGCGTCGATGGTGCGCCCGCTTCAGCTTGCCTTCCAGTTTCGCGCGGATGCGTTTCCGTAACGCCGGGAGGAAGCGCGTGAGGATGTACGGCAGCAGGACGCTCGAGAGTATGTATCCCGAGCGACGGGCGACGGAGGGCAGACGGTGCGTGTCGTCTTCGACTTGCACAATGTCGCAGTACTCTTCGCCAAGCGTGCGATTTCCGAGGAAGGTCGTCAGGCCTAGGTACAGGAGTTCGGTGAAGACGGACGCTTCGGAGGACCATTTGTGCTCAGAGCGGGTGCCGTATAGGGAGCGGATTACCGCGGAGAGTTGTGTGAGGAGGACGGATTGGAAGTAGGCATCTTTTTGGTTGGAGCGGATGATGTCTGGGGCGGCTGCCCAGGGGTAGTTGAAGTTTGAGGTGGGATCTTCTGATAGGGCCTTTCTACTGTCGCGAACGTGGTCGGACATGCTTGTTCTGTTGTCGTTTGACAAAGATGTTTAGTTAGAGGTGTAGAAGCGCGAGTCGCGTTTATGGAAGTGCAGTGGAGCGTGAGCCTCGGCATCGCGGACGGACCCGCGCTGACAGGGCTAACTATCGTTGGCCGAACCAAGAACGACTTCTGTTGGAACACCGAGTTGCCTACGTAGGAATACCGACGATGCTCACTGTGAAGAACACGACAACTTGAGATGGATGGTTTAAGCCGCAGATAGGGACAAGAAGCAAATATGAAGCCACACTGTCCTCGATGTTTTACATGCAGTAATCACGAAGGCAGTCCGGAACACGGAAGACGCAGTCGAGCAGCCTTGAGTGTCTTTCGCATGCTGCAATGTTTCACGTTGTGCTAAGTCGTTGGTACATGGTCACGATCTCCTGCGACGTTGGCTCAGGAGAAGTTCCGGGAAGCATGTGAAGACTTCAGATCCAGAACAGAAATGTGAAGAACAGCTCTCACGAAGGCGGCTTTTGGCCAGACAGAAATCGCGTTGACTGGACTCGGAAGGATTTCTGGCAGCGTAAGCCTCTAGTCGACAGAGTCTCGCACGAAGCATCAGACGCATCCACCGTTTGAAGGACTGTGACGAGCTACTGGCCAGCAAAGACGCATTGTACTCTGTTGAAACAGTACATTTCTGCGATAGCCTGAAGGGCCATGTTGTCTTCTTTGCCAGATCGATCAGTCCCATTGCCAGCTGCTCCAGCAGGATCGGATCTCGCCATAATGCGATCACTGGATTCTAGGTTGTTCGCGGGGAGGTGGGCGTGTCGGTGTGCTGTGGCCGATGCCACAAGCACAGCCGCAGACAAGAAGACGGCGCGGATATGCATTGCTGCTGAGTGAGAATAGTTGACTCGAGTGGAACAGCTGAACAATTTGTTCAAGATCGAAACCTGGAAGTCAAAATAGTTGAAGTGGCCTACTACTTGTCACGCTGCATTTGCTGACCGTGTACCCAAGATTGCGAGCCCTGGACCTGAAGTGTTTGCACAAAGTGAGACAGTACTTTGTACTTAGAGCTGGCCTCCATGGTGGCGTACGTGGTGATCGCTTGCATAGAAACCTGAATCCAGTGCTTATACTGAAGTGTGGTTGAGACCTCCCCCTGTCTAATGAGTGCGAATTGTACCCACATTGGCACAGTACATGCTGGGATTTGCATGCACTTTGGGCTGCTAATAGCAAGTATAAAAGCATCTTCGGGAATCCTGGCGGCCAACGCAGCTTGTTGGAGGAGATGTGCCCCGTCAGGTACGCCCATAGCGTCCAGATTCCAGCCTGGCCCTTGACTCAGGCACGTACCACGTGCGATGCAGGGCCTGTAAGCACCGGCAATGTGAAAGGATACATTAGTCTAACCGGGACGAGCCCTGCAGCTTGGGAGGGGTACTTACTGCTGCCTGTGTAGTCTGCCACCCACGCGGCTCAGAGCGCTTAGGGGTTATGGCAGGTCACTTGGGAGCCGCAAGTCAGCTATTGCATCGGGGGCGGCCGGTGAACAACGGCAGCGTCACCAAAGGCTCTCGCGAAGGTCGGAACCCAGCCGCTCTTCGCAGCATAGTGGCAAGGCATCGAGAGTCGAAGATGCAGTGTGCTGAGTGACGATCGCGTAGGACTGGTCCGCACCGATGGCTGAAATATTGGTCGAGCCTGTTGCAATTAAAGCTGTGTTGACCGAGCAGTTGCCCCTACACTATCCATGAATGGAGGTGAGTTCTCTGTGGATTCGATCGCGCGTCGCCAATGTATGTCCATGCAGTCAATCGAGCGAACGCTCATGAGGCACTGTCGAGTCTTGTCTTCCGTGTATTGTATTTCCGAGTCGCAACGAGCAGGGACTTTTCCCGTCCAGAGCAGCGCTTGAACTCTTCTCAAGAGGCTCCAGCTGCATTGCATTGCCTTCCACGGAGAAACGGAGGGGGCAGGGTCTTCTTTCAGGACGTGATCTCATGGCCGCTGTGGACTTCACCTGTTGTGCTGCTTGCAGGGCTTGTAGCTCAGGGACAGTATCGTTATATTACCACTTCAAAAGCATGAAGGGCTACATCCTTCTTCATCCCATCAACCACCGCAGCATTTATCAATCTCGTGCTTTCCAATGAGCAACCCAGGAGCCCTCGTATGCGACTCCAGGCTACTGCAAAAGAGAGGAGCAATATAGCTTTCCACCCGCGCGAGCCGTCCATGATATCATCAAAGACCAGCTGTGCGCTGTCAAAAGTCACTGTCTGTTCACCCCGAGCTACATGAATGTGCCCGAAGATCATCAGACCAGGTCTCACTCGAGCAAATTCACGACGAAGATAAGCGCAGCCACCCGACGGCCTGACATCGTTGAAACCTGCGGGTGGGCCATGAGTGATAAGTATGTCAGTCGATGATGGCACTCGTTTGCTCCAGATATCCTTGTCACGGGGATACTGAAATGCGGAATTGCCGTACTGCGGTGTCCATGGCGATCCATACACCTTCACCACACGATCAACTCCAGCGAAATTCAACGTGACGCTCTCATCCTGCAAGTAAATGACAGAGCGAAAGTCTAGGTCACGTCGGGTTCGGCCCTTCGCGTCTCGAAACCCTGGATTTCTGTCCAAGAATTCGTCGTCCAGGAGCAGATCGTGATTGCCGGCTATCAAGAGCTTGTGTTGGTGAGGCTGTGAGGACAGCCAGGCCAGCTGTCCTTGTATCTCATCGAAGGAGCCGCACTCGGTGAGATCGCCGGCATGCAGCAGTAGATCGCCTGACGGGACCTCCGGGCGTAGATTATGGGTATCGGATATGCAGACGACCTTGACTGCTGGTTGGGCGTGAGTTCTGTCTCTTTGTGCATTCTCGCCCCGCAGCTGGTTCAGATACATTGCTGTCTGCCGTAGTAGCTGGCGAGGCAGTCGGACGTGGTGCAAGGCCTGCGTCTCCGAGGGAGCTGTAGGCATGATTACCTTTCGTGATTGCTATTGCAGAGGGTCAGCAGAAGAGAGAGAGGTATAGGTGTTTCAGTGGTAAGAGTAGCCTGTACCTCGAGTATCATTGGCTATGCAGGAGAGGGAGGAGCGCGCATCCCAGTTCAGCGCGTCGCTGGCGCGCGCAAAGAGACCGACCCGCTTGATCGACGAAATCCTTGCCGATACCAAACATCGCCGGTCTGTAATGATATGCAGCAGCAGTTGACCACTGACGAGAGGCAGCCGTTGGTCGAACTTGCGTGTTGGAGAGCAGCCAGCAGAAACGAGATGGGAGTAATGACGTTGTGCCGCAATTCGGCAGTGCATTGCCAGAACTTATTTGACCAGTGAAGACCAATTACTGTATCAGACAACATGACATGGCTAAGAATCGTGGGAACTACAAGAAGAATGCGGGCCAAAGGCTTCTCAAATTTCGTTCCTCGAATTCGTACTTTCGAGTTCAGCCTTGCCCAGTCTCACGACTTTGACAATCCTCTTGCCTCGAGGACACGAGTCGAGAGCAGACTTTCAGCTCTAAATACTTCAGGACACGCCGTGCAACAGCTTTAGTGTATGGCATGCGTTCCCGCCCTTATTGGATGGGCCCGCAGACACATGCACTAGACCGGTGACAAGAAGGCTGGCGGATACATCGGACATGGGTCACTTGCGGCACAGTACTCGGCGGCCTCTTGCGGCACAGCTTACAGCATCAAGTATTGATGTGTTCAGCCACACGGCCCATGACATGACAGTATCTCGGAGTCCTTGT
This sequence comes from Cercospora janseana, assembly GCA_026725115.1. Lineage (NCBI taxonomy): Eukaryota > Fungi > Ascomycota > Dothideomycetes > Mycosphaerellales > Mycosphaerellaceae > Cercospora > Cercospora janseana. The sequence continues at coordinate 1,391,126 of CM049105.1, forward strand.
CCGCCCTGATCGAATCGTCGTCGAAACAGTATTACTTAGGTTCCTTAATATCACAATGAAGAACTTCATCTCCAAAATCAAGAAGACACAACGACGAAATGCCAACGAGCAGTCCTCAATACAAATCGGAAGCCCGACAGATCTGATCTTGCAAGTGCCGCGACCACGACTCGATGCCAATGGCAGGCCTGTGCAGGCAACAGATCACGAGATCGATGGTGATACGATGCGAACAGCACTGATCAATGTGGCTGTCTATCTGCAGTCGAAGGATCAGTCTCTGGTCGTCATTGCAATCGGCGGAGCGGTGAATGTCTTGTTACTTCGCTCCCGAACGTCAACGCACGATCTGGATTTCCTGGGAACCCATCTTGACAACGAGCAACTGGTCGCACTGGACGAGGCTGCACTTGATGCTGAGATGCAGAGTAGCAAACCATTGGGGGCCGAGTGGTTTCACAACCAGAACCAGATGTGGCTGGCGCCAAGTATGCATCGCCAGATCACCAACTAAGCGTTGCAGCAGAATTAGATCGTGTTTCAGCACAGCGGTCTCACGGTGCTCGCAGCCCCATGGATGCACGCATTCGCAGCGAAGACACATCGGCTTGCTCAAGATCGCCGAGGTGAGCAGGGTGCGCGGGCAAGACCTTATGATCTGATGGACGCTGCAACATATCTGCATGCCTATATTCAAAGAAATGGAGGCCACTCGCAACGTCAAAGCCAAATCCGGGCTCGCTGTCAGGAGTATGGATCCCAGGTGGATTTGATAGATTTGCAGACGGTTAAGATCCAGTACCAGCAATGGTACCAAGCGGAGGGTCTAGTAGAATAGACAGTTCGCATTTCTTAGGAAAGGTGATGACCAAGCATACCCAGGTGTATCTCAGGTGAATAGAATGTGAGGTGCTCCAAGGCGAATGTTCAGCTTCAAGAATACAGGATCGAGGTCTTTGTCCGTGGGTGCTCTGAGATTCGGACCCTCAACCATCGGAATAGTCAGCGCAGTCTTCAAGGGCGCAACCCGCAGGGCCCATGCTGGCACACTTTCGTAGAGCTTTTCATGCTCTGGTGTATTCTGCAGAGCCTCTGCCTCTTCTGGACTGAGAATGGCGCGCGAATATCTTGCAAGCCCGATCCGAATGTTGTTGTTGAACGCCCGAACAAGTAGATGCGGAATGCAAGCCAAAAAGGCGTAACGCGGAGGGTCTGGATCCTGAGGATCGGGTATATCGTCAACCGGCCATCCGCGATGACGCCAAAAGTACTCGATCTCATTGCGATAGCCGATTGTGTGGTCCAGAACTAGGTATTCGTAGAGCCTGTACAAGCATAGAATCGGAGCATCTCGATCTGTGCCAACTATCGCCCGCGGCGGTCGAGCGTAGATCTGCGCCATATAAGCAATACGGTCATTGAGAATGTCCTGCGGCGACCACGGAGTGGATGTGGGCTCAGAGCTGATTGCAGACGGTGACGCGCGGGCGGTACGCCTTCGCGAAACACAGCAAATCAAACCGCGTTCAAGCCGCTGCCACATGCCAGCAGAGTGCAAATCGTGATAGTTGTAATACGTTGGAGGTGCGTTGAAGTTGACAACGAAGAGAAACATGGGAGGTACTGAACTGAGCGGGACTGGGTCGGCAGAACTTGGTCTTGGCATTTGACCAGCATCGTCCCGTTGTCCATCCACGAGATTGCGACATTTACCAACGTAGAAGAGCAATGCATCGCGTTCCGGCCGGCGGAAAAATTCGGTCGCTCGAAGAGGGAGAGGAATACGGCCGTCTGCCGCTCCTGACCGGCAGCTAGTGCGCTAACATACATTGGCGGATCTCTGAAATCAATCGCTGATCCATCGCGATGTGTACTTACAGGTCTAGCACCCGCTTCTATAGGTCGCAGTCTTGATTGAATCAGAGAAGATGTCTTGTCGTTCTCTCGACGGCTTGCAGCACCACTTCCGCCCCTCGCAATATCTGCTCGAGCGTCATGTATGGAGCGAGAGGCAAGCTGAGCAGGCGGTCAGATAGGAACTTCGCTGTCTTCAAAGTCTGTCCGGCAACAAAAGTTCTGTGAAAGCTTTGTGCTTACGCAGCGGGAGAGATGAGTAGACTCCACAGCCAATTCCAGCCTTCGCTAGACTCTGCAGAACCCCATCTCGCTGTTGGCGATCCGACAAGACTATCGAGAACAGGCCATTGGCATGATCTTCATCGTGATCACGACATTGAATCGCCACCCTGATTTGGAGCGCGGCTGCGTACATCGTAGCGACGTTCTTTGTTCTTGAAAACTCTTCGCTGAAGATGCTCAATTTTGCCAGGAGCGCCGCAGATTGCATAGTCGGGAGACGAGCGTTGAGTCCTACGCGGATGCCCTCGCGCTTGGTAGTATCTGTCCCGTGCCATCTGATGCTCTTCCAGGCCCCAAGTCTTCGCACATCATTGGTGAAAAGCGCACCACCATCGCCAAATCCACCGAGAGTCTTGGAAGGGCAAAATGATGTGGCCGTCATATCCGCCACAGTGGCGACTCGATGACTTCCTTGAGAACCTCCAAAAGATTGCGCAGCATCTGCAAGGATCGGGTTTTCCAGTCGACTCGTAATTGTCTTGAGCTCCGAGTACGGAGCTGGTTTTCCGAAAAGATCCACGGCGCATACCAATGCGGGTCTCAGAACTCCTGATGCCAAGACTAAGCTCACAGCCGTCGACAGTGTTGCAGCAGATATGTTGCACGTCTCGGGGTTGATATCCACAAAGACAGGAGTGGCACCAGCAGTGATCGCTGCCTTGGCTGTTGCGTTTTATGTCAGAGCTGGCACGAAGACTGCGTCTCTGCTCGTCAGATGCCCGCCCATGATCGCAACAGTCAGTGCAGTAGTGCCAGAGACAGTACTTTGAGTCTGTGAACTCTGCCAACACCCTCTCCAGCTCGAGAACTTCAGGGCCGTCAATATATCTACCGTGGGTCAGCACACGTGCTGTTCGAGCTTCCACTTCATCGCGGATGCGATTCGCCGACGTCTGAATATCAAAGAGAGGCACAGCCGCAATCGTAGGAGTCGTCGTCTGCTGTCTTCGTCGCATACGCCCTTTCTCAGCTGAAGAATTGATCCGTAGCGCTATCGCCAAGGCCCGCCGATCGGCTACGCCATCGATTGCTGACAGCTTACTCGTCCTTGCCGAGTGGACGAAGGATGACAACGCCAAGCCTAGAGGATCATATCGAATGCCATCAGTGCCATCAATCAAGCTGCCGAACTTGATTTTCAGGGATATCGGACGAGAGTCGTGGACCTTTCCGGCAAGGAAATCGATATACACTGTCCCATGGCGTATGCTAGAAGCATTGTCCTCTCAGCTGTCTCTGCTATCCGGCAGGCGTACAGATGTGCCCGGCGCTTCTGAAGTACACATTTCCACCTGGTCGGAAACCTTGACCGCGAGCTTTAGTGTATGCGAATCGGCATTCGCAATCCCGTTGACCAGACTGTCTAACCAAATCGGCCGCAAACCGGTCGTACTCTGGTCGCTCGTAGTGCAGCTCCTTGGCAATCTGGCACTAGGATACTGCACGGTGCTGTGGCAGGCCCTGCTTTGTTTGATCGCGGTTGGTAGAACGAATGCCAGTGTTGCCATCATGCGGACTTGCGTCGCTGAGATGGTCCCAGCGAAAGAGCAGCAAGCTACAGCGTTCTCTTTCCTGCCAACAGGTGTAGCCATTGTAACTATTCTCGGGCCAATCGTTGGAGGAACGCTGGCTTCAATTCATCTGTCGGCCAAGTTCCCCTACCAATTGCCCAACATCCTGTCAGTGGTGCTATTCATGCCTGACATTATTGCTGCCCTACTGTTCCTAGACGAGACTTTGATCAGCGAGGCACGCTATGAGCTTGTCGGAGACGATGCAGAGGTGGGCGCAGATTCTGACGAGATCGAGCTGGAACAGGGCGAGTCTGGTACACTCGAGAATGGAGAGAAGCCTCCTACGGTGATCGTGGAGCATGCTTTTGACCAGTCAGAGGCCCGTCTGTCCATGATGGAACTGATTCGTAACTGCTTCATCTGGATCAACGCGTTTACGGAATTACATGCTGTTGGCTTTGATCACATGTTACCCGTCTTCCTGCAGTACAGCGAACCAACATCCGGCACGCCGCAGGTTGACGACTCCTCATACTTCGCATTCAGACAGACTTTGGCAAGGGCTCAAAATTAACAGGTGCCATCTTCACGACAGCAGTTGTCTTCGGCATTTTAACAGCATCACTGCCCTATCCCTGGCTGGCGGAGCAGATCTCACACTTGCGGATTCTTCGCTATACAAGCATCTGCTTTCCAGGAACATATCTTGTACTTCCTTTCACAGGCAACGCTCCAGTTATTAGCTTTGACGTCGCGCTTGTCGTACTGCTTGTTCTCATTAAGGTTTGCCTTTCAGTAATGGCACTGCAGGCGTCCACGATCCTCTTGACCAATTCCGTGCCTTCGCGGATGCTGTCAGCGGCCCGTTGACTCAACTTCTTCATCGCAGGACTGTGCAGAGGCGTCGGGAGCCTAAGCAGCGGCGCATTCTTCGGACTGGGCCTGAAGATGGGGTATATCGTGATGCCATTTGGGTGATGTCAAAGTGGGCATTGTTGACAGTGCTGCTGGCACTCGTGATTGCGATTGATCCATAGCAGGGATGCAGGCAAGCTGACACTTGGTGTCTTGCCCTTGCAGTAGAGCAGGTCTTTCTGCATCCTTCGAACTCATGATGATCGCGCAGCAGTATGTCGATCTGGTCATGCTCAGAAGCCTCGACCGAGCGATGCACATTAGCAAATGTCCGTGGAACCGAAATTCTCCCGCTCCCTTCTCCTTCTTGGCCTACGCACAGACGATGCGGTCATAGCCCTAACTTGATAGCCAACAACAAGGGAGCCTTGCAAACGCCGTCACTTCAGCTTAGTGAGGCCAAAAACATAGCTGACGGTCCGCCACAAACTCTGTACCTCATGCACAAGAGCAGAAACCTGTTCTGGAAACGCCATCCGCAAGCGAACGCCCCAAACAGAAGAAAGCACGAGGTCTCGCCCCTGGGCACAGCATTCGTGGCTGTCGAAAGCCAAGACGGCAGCGCAGCGCCGCTAGCATGTCGCCGTGCCAATCGCTAGCGAGGAATCCTTCGATATGCGCGCCGTACGTGGACAGAGGCGTCACGGCGCTGCATTTTGGTAACCTGGACCAAAGGTAGGTCTCAGCGCTGGCACCAGCTCTGGGATGGCGAACCATCACGGAGGTCAGAGCTTGACATCATAAGAATGAAATGCCGTTTGTAGTAAGGGTGAAAGTCGATCACTTGCACCAGAAGGGGAAACCTACGTAAGTACCGTAGGCTGCACCAGCTTCACAGCCTCACTGTTGTTTGCTACTGTTTGTTGCCACACCACAAATCCACATCTGTGCGCCGCCGTCTGTCTATTTCCGCACTGCTTCGCCGTTGCCCAGCTGAGAACGCGTCAGTCGTGGCTGTTCACTTCATCTCGACATTTTGTTGTTAAAACATCAGCAGAGCTCGTCGCCTTTTACCGATTCGAAAACACAACCTTCACCATCAATCCAGCATCATGCAGTTCAAGCAGATCCTCGTCCTGAGCCCCATCGCGCTCATCGCCGCACAAGACGTCGGCGGCATCGCCGGTGCCATCACATCAGTTGGCGGCGAGATTGCAAGTGGTGTTGCATCGGTTGCGACTCAAATTGCATCTGGCGCTGAGAGCGTCTTCTCACAGGTATGATATTCGCCTGTCGTCGACACGTTGCAACAATGCTGACAACCTTATAGGCCACCGATGGAGCGGATAGCATCTTCGATACTGCCACCGGAGCTATAGGCGGAGCCGTCAGCACCGCAGGTTCTGCCGTTGAGGGCGCTCTCACCACATTCACTTCCGACGGAGCTGCGATTGTGAGCACGATCGCTTCTGGAGCCGAGGGTGCTTTCTCCACACTCACTACCGGCGTCGCTGGAGCCGCATCAGATGCTTCAAGCGCTGTGAATAGCGCAGCAACTGAAGCCTCCGCCGCTGTCAGCAGCGCTGCATCCGCCGCTTCTGGTGCAGCCAACAGTGCGGCTTCGCAAGCATCCAATGCTGTGAACAGCGCCACCTCTGAGGCTGGCGCGTTTGAGACTCAGGCACCAAAGATCGCGGCTGGTCTGTTGGCTCTGGGCATGGGTGCTGTTGCTTTGCTGTAATCTCGGGCGTGTTCGGGTCGCATTGAGCCCCTGACAGTGATTCTTCCACAAGACTGGACGGCGGCTTGGAGGACCACAGATTGCACCGAACTGCAAGCTAGATCCATGTAAATAAGTAATGTGACTAGAAGCGCCTGCGAGCGTACAGCGCGACTCTGTTCTCTTCCCGTACTCGCATCAAACACGTCATGGGCCTCTGTCGTCCGCTGTACCCATTACCATCTTCGAGGCAAATCTACATATTTCGCAACACTTCGGGGAGTCAAAAGGTTGACGTTCCCGTGATGAAATTGCGTGGGAGATCGTCTCTTGGAGAAAGTTCGGACTCTGTGTGCTCCACCCACTCTGGCTTCACCATCCTCTCACAAATACTGCACTCAAAAGTTTCCTTTGGTACGCAGAGTGTCATAAACTCCGTTGCTGAGCCAATGAGAGTGCTCCCCGAACATACTGGACATTCAGATCTTGGATATTCGACGCCGATGGTATGATCCATCAACATCACGGTATTGACGTGGAGGAGGAATCGCCGTATCTCCATAAGAACGTCATGAACCTCTGCCACTCGAGAATGCTCCGACACGATCCATGACACCACGAGAAGGTATCTCAGTCCTTTGACAGAATCGTGAAATTCGACGTCTCGGTAGACTGCTCCAAGGGCTAATTTCAGCCCCTCGACCGCAGCGATTCCGGTCTCGAGCTCGAGCGCGAACCTCTGAAGCCCGCCAATTCCATACTGCTGTGCATTAGCCTCATTCTCGTAGCAAGTCGGGGCAGACGCGCACCTTGTCCGCGATGGCATACATGCGGGCGTGCAATAGCAGTGCCGAGTCGATGGGTTCTCCCTCGCGCTCGGACTCTTGCGATGTGACGGACTTTTGCCGACTGGCGACATCAGGAAAGTCCCAAGTGTACTCAAACTTGTAGAAGTATTCAGTCCTGCTCATCACACTCAGTCAGGTGCGCATAGAATGGCGGAGCTCGTACACTTTCATCTTTTCAACAGCGAGCGGATGATCCTCATTGAGGACAGCTCGACGCTGCTAACCCTCTGCAAAGTCGTCCCTTGAGCAGCAAAACTCGGACCATTTGGACTGGGATGCCAACAGAAATCTGTGCACTTTGTATTCCCTGCCTGTCGTGCCGCAGACAATGGTGGAGTCTGAGAATTTGTCGTTTTGAAGAAATGCAGCGCTCGCGGCCTTGAAAACTCTGAACTGTTTGTCCTCCATAGTGGTGCTCTGCGCAGTGTCGCGTTGCGGTGCTTGTGTACAGGAGAAGATGTATGCGGGAGCAAGTGCTACGCGTATGCGGTGTTCCGGCATGGCGCGGGTCACGCGTGATTTACTTGTCACTGTAGCCTGAAGTTGCGTTCACTATCGGATGTGAGGCTCTCTCACTTCGCGTGGAGCTTCATTCCGAATGCAAGTAGGGTACTGTGAATGTTCAGAGAGCAGGAATCCGACAGCACTCTCGTCGTGTGTTCGTACTTTGCTACTGGGTTTATTGCCCTGGTCATGATTTTCGTTGACGGAACCCCAGTTCTCTAGAACGCCATACACCTGCGCTGGACCCGATAGCCGTAATAGCATGAATGCATCTTTGTAATCACTTGTGAATTGATACCAATTCCGTCCGCCTTTTGGTCTTGCATGGACTCCAAGCACAAATCTAGAATCTCTCCTTCATTCTAGCACTGACAGTCCTCAAATTGCCATACACCTTCCCAGGCGGGCTGCCCAAAATCAGACTGACAATAGCTTCCCTAGCAATGTGGATGTTCTTGAAACCTCCCAGAATATGCACTTTACTCCCTGCAAGCACGACTCTCGTCCTGCTTGCATTCTCGATCGCAAACTTTGTCTTGCCGTCCTTCCCTGCTATTCGCCCAATGGCTCTGCTCATGTGCTCTCCCTCGAGGTTCTTGACGTCCTTGATCTCGAAGCTTTGCATGTAGAGATCGTCCAGTCGAAGCAGAGCAATGGCATCATCCAAATCGAATCCTAAGCAGAACGCCTCAATGAAGTCTGCACCTTTTTGGATCGCCCCAGTGTCGGTTGTCTCTTTCGATGTGCGAAGCTCGACGGCTTTCTTGTGTGTGTTGACTCGTACCTGCAACTTGAGATGTTCTACAAGGGGTGGGTAGATCTTCGGCCAAGAAGTCTTGAGGGGCGACATTCGGTGAGGTGGGATGCGGACTTTGCGCTCTTCGACTCGGTGGCGGCGTTTTGAAGGCGTCTCGGGAGAGAAGAGGACCGTGGATTCACCATCAACTTCCATGGTGATGTCTTCACCCGACTGCTCGGCGGGTACGATTGTCGATGTGATCAATTCCTCGTCTACAGCGGTCTCTGGCGCATCATGCACAATTTCGTCCTCGACATGCTCGGGTGCTCTTTGCAGAGCGGTTGGTGCAGGCATGATCGTGTCGAATTCCTCACAAGATGCAGTGTGGTTGTGTGGAACAGTATGTTCGTTTGGACGTGCACGGGTGTAGCGAAAAGCGAGTCTTATCGTAAGCCGATATCTGCTCAAGAATTTCGACGTCGGGTCGAACTTTTGGCAGGCGCGCTAAGGTTTGCAGGGGTGGCGGCTCGGCACAGAGGCAGCTTCCTCCGCGTCACGCCTGATTGCCTGAAGCTCGCGAGTGTTGCAAGCTGCATGCCCATCACCAAACACTTCGCGACAAGTCCATCATCTGCGCTTCCAACCTCGAACACCTGGACAGCAATCAACCGAGACTTCACGCCATCCACAAGTAAAATACCGCCCACCATGGCGGCCATGGGCTACGCACCGATGATCTCAGAACAGCCAGGCTACTCATTCGCGCAAGCTCCCACATCACACTCGCAACCCAAGCAGCATGGCTTCTACCCGTATGTCATTGAAAGACTGCATTGGAGAGATCATGTACTAATTGAGCTTAGATACACCGACAACGGTGGCTCAACCCTCGGCATCAGTGGTCAAGACTTCACAATCCTTGCCGGCGACACACGATCCACGTCAGGCTACAACATCAACACGCGCTACGAACCCAAGCTCTTCAAGATCGGCGGCAATGGTCCCGAGAATGAAGGCTCAAAGATCGTCCTCTCGGTTGTCGGCTTCGCAGCAGATGGACACGCACTGAAAGAGCGTCTCGACACGATCGTGAAGATGTACAAGTACCAGCACGGCAAGGACATTTCCATCGGCGCATGTGCGCAGCGACTGTCACATATTCTGTACGGGAAGCGCTTCTTCCCATACTACGTGACGGCGATCTTGGGAGGAATCGATGAGGAGGGTAAGGGAGCGCTCTACAGCTACGACCCAGTCGGTAGCTACGAGCGAGAGCAATGTCGTGCTGCTGGTGCAGCGAGCAGTCTGATCATGCCTTTCTTGGACAACCAGGTCAACCTGAAGAATCAGTATGATGCTACACAACCTCAGGGCTTCTCGAAGGAGCCACTCGTGCCGAAACCGCTGGATAGGAAGCATGTGGAAGAGCTGGTCAAAGACGCCTTCACGAGCGCTGTCGAGAGACATATTGAGGTTGGCGACGGATTGCAGACGATGATCATCACGAAAGACGGGATTTTGGAGACGTATGCTGAGTTGAAGAAGGACTAGACGGGTCGTGCGGCCACGAGATTGTACGATACTTTAGAATCATACCAGCTGCGTGCGCGCGGCGTGAGCGATGGACCTTCCTAGATTATATGTGGCAGTACAGAGGCTCGCTATGGGCGAAATCCCTCTTCAGACTGACTTTGTCCTTCCACATGCGCCAACTGCCGACATTGAATCAATCACGCACAAAAGAAATTGTAAGAGCGGTGAGACGCGGCGCGAGATCGATACTTGCCTGCTGTACGCTGCTTGACCTAGTTCAGTCTGCTCTAGTTGTCAAAGCATCGAGTACGGTGTCGAAATTCGGTGACCAGTAGAACATTTCACTGGCCTGGTTGAAATCCGTCAAAGAGCTCAGTGGTGGCGGAGTGTACTTGAGCGGGGCAAAGACTTTCTTGCCCGCGTCTACGTATGCATTCTCTGGCACATCGTACAACCAGATGCCAAGATCGGCAGCACAGAGACAGTCAAAGTCCGTTGATGAGTCGCCCACGTAGACCGTGAAGATGGATGTTGATGAGGCTGTATCTTTCAAGCAGCGCAGCTTGTCCGTGTTGGTGCGAATATCTCTGCGATCGGATCTGATGATGATCCCAGTACTCCCATTCGGAGAGTCGAGAGATTGGATGTCATTGGCGTAGATGGGGAGGGTGTCTACCAGGTCTCTCAATGCAGCATCGTGAGCACTTTTGCGCAGCGCGTATCGTATTGCTGTCTCGCTCCAATTGACACTGAGGATCTCGACGACGGAGTCATCTCTACCTGGACTCGTTGCACAGGGGAACAAGGCAAGAAGTTCGGACCAGCCTGTACGAAGCTCTAGATCATTCCTCGCGAGAGCCGTTTCTACAGCATCGCTAACATCTTGCTCAGTCACACCTTTGAAAAGCATGACGTCCTGCACTCGCTGAGCACTTTTCTCTTCGACCCATCCGCGGGATTCGAGCCAAGCACTGTACTCCTGCTTGTCATAATTCTTCCATGGAAATTGCTTGTTTTGATATTGTCGATAGTCTTGCATATATTCCTTCACGATCTCGGCCCACGTCACTGTCGTCGGGAGTTTGGGTACAGTACCGATAATGGACATTGTGTCCTTCACGGTGATCGTGCCATCATAGTCTAAGACCAATCTGGTAGGTTGCTTGAGCTTGCGCGACATCATCATAGGCACGGTAGATTGGGCCTGGTCCTCTCTGCCAGCTATCACGTGAAGGCGATGTGCAGCTTGATACGCGGCTTGTAGATACGGCTTCACAATCGAAGTTGTCATGAAACGGAGTAGGGCCGTTCCCTAATGTCTCGAACACCACTGCAGTGAATAGATTTTGATATTTGTCCAATCATGGCCGGATGCTATGCTGCAGAAGTCACGAATGTAGTCGCCATGATCCCTGCTAATGCTGTATGAATACAGCAGAGTGATGCATGTGAAGGTGGCCGTAATGTTCCGAGGTCGTCGCAGAAGTGCAATTGCCGAGCCGTGTGAGTATTTCCCAGCACGAGTTGCCACCAGCACAAATGTCGGGGCCTCGACCAATCACTCGCCACTTGAGTGCGCTGACTTGCCGAACTACTGACATCGTCGACTTTGCCCTCCTTCCATTCTACCTCGACGTCCAGACGACACTTCTCCACTCACACCACACAAGCACAATGGCATTGCGACTAGCGACACGCCGCTTTGCGCCTCAGATTTTGGCCCGCCGCGGCATGGCCAGCGTTGTCGACACAGCGAGGAACGCCACAAATGCACCAGGCGTTGTTTCAGAGGTCACTTCGCGTTCGACAGCACCAAAGCCCGCGAGCGAGTCGAAGACGATACAGGATCCCACGGCGGATAAGAATGCCAAGATCAAGACCTTCCAGATCTATAGGTGGAATCCCGATACGCCAGAGGAGAAGCCAAAGATGCAATCATACACATTGGACTTGAACAAGACGGGACCCATGATGTTGGATGCCTTGATCAGGATCAAGAACGAGGTTGACCCTACTCTCACTTTCCGAAGGAGTTGCAGAGAGGGTATCTGCGGTAGCTGCGCCATGAACATCGACGGTGTGAATACTTTGGCTTGTCTTTGTAGGTCTCTCCAGGGAAAGAGCACGCGACTGGGCAATGGCTGACTGAAGGCACAGGCCGCATTCCTACAGACACCGCAAAGGAGTCAAGAATATATCCCCTGCCACACACGTACGTCGTGAAGGATCTGGTGCCAGATTTGACCCAGTTCTACAAGCAGTACAAGTCGATCAAGCCCTATCTCCAGCGTGATGCTATGCCAGAAGATGTGAGTCCAATCTTATGAGATCATGCCTCCCACATCGCTAACCCTTTGATCAGGGCAAGGAAGTCCGCCAATCTAAGGAGGACCGCCGTAAGCTCGACGGCCTCTACGAATGCATTCTCTGCGCCTGCTGCAGCACATCTTGCCCCTCATACTGGTGGAACAGCGAAGAGTACCTCGGCCCAGCCGTGCTCATGCAGTCTTACCGATGGATTGCCGACTCTCGAGACCAGCGCGCCGCCGAGCGCAAGGATGCTCTCAACAACAGCATGTCACTCTACCGATGCCACACCATCTTGAACTGCAGCAGGACGTGCCCCAAGGGCTTGAACCCGGCTTTGGCCATCGCCGAGATCAAGAAGGCCATGGCTTTCGCTTAAGCTTGAGACAGTCATGATGACAGCCGTGGGCTAGACGTGTTGTAACTGCTTAGATGCGTGTTCCAGTTCGCGAATGAATGTATCAGCAGAGGCGCTTTCAGGAATGATGTAGTCAGTCAGTGGACTACTAGTGTTGCACCAGAACACACCTTTTGTATATAAGCCTCGTCCTCACAAACATTACACCAATTCTCAACATCTCTTTACATTCACCTCAATAACCGCCCCCTAATCGTACAATGTGGCTCAATCTCATATGCGTGAATAGGGCACGCTAAGCATGAAAATAGTTCTCTCAGTGCATTACGATATTCGTCTCTCGCTCCTCAAAGTATAAATCTATGAAGTCAAGCGATATAAGTTTGTCCTCGCTCTTGCCGAATTCGGCTATCATCACTTTGTCCTGTTGTGCCCATTGGATTTCCCAGTGCTCGGTTCTCCTCCACTGCCTTGAGGTGGAGAAGAGAACGACTACCACCGGCTGCTTGCCCCTGCAGCTGTAGAATTTTACATCCCCCCGAATGCGCCCGTGTGAACGCCGCGCTGGTCCCACAAACAATATACATGTGCCGGATTGCGATGCGGCCACCTCCCTTCTGAACATGTGGTCCTGTGGCTTCGATTAAGCCAGTTGTCCCGCAAGTCCAATAAACAAAGCTTGGGCCGCCACTTGAGCAGCCCACAAGCCAACCTTCTTCATGCGACGCTGTCGAGCTTTGCGATCCGAGATGTCGCGTACGAAGGCATCGTACGTCTCTTTACTCAAATCCGCGAGTAAGCCAGAGTCGAAGATCGTCCATGACCCATCAAATTCGCTCTGTCTCTTGACGATGCGACAATTGATGGGGATGAAATTGCTCCCGCTTCGCGAGTGGGAGTTTATGTATGCAACAATGGGCCGCACCACGGCATTGTTGACGTATGAGATGTCGCGTGTGAAGATTGGTACGCTGGCGCGAACGTCGTTGAGATGGATTTGAATGTCCATGACTAGGAAGCGGTTGTCGTCTTCGTCGTCGTTGCTCTGCTCTTGCATGTGGTCCAGTGTACTCTCTTCATTATCGATACTCGTGCTGTGAACACCCGAGGTACATCCATGCCCAGTGTGCGAAATCTGATTTGTGACCGTCGCTTCCATACGGTCGTAAAAGTCGCTCATCACTTTGGCGATGCTGCCATCGGCATCGTTTGGAATCATCATGTCGGACACAATATCAACGTTGCCGTCCACAATCCAAGAGAATGGTCCTTCGACACCTCGATTTAAGTGGTCGATCTTGAGACCATCGATACGGATCCGACTGTGCTTCTTCCAATGAGAAGCGGGCTCTTCTTGTCCGTTGATGAGCAACGCGCCGCTTGTGCTGTGGGCCTGCCTAGGGTGTATTGTGAACAGAGATCCATCAAAACTGCCGCTCATGTTGTTTGCGCACAAGAAGTCGTAAAACAACCACTGCTTGCGTAGGCGGGGAAGTTCACAGTTGTACACACTAACGGTGAAGGGTCGAAAGTTGTTCGGCTGATAGACGGTGATCAACACATCTTCCATCTTGAAGTGTTCGATCTCGAAATCGCCAATATTGTGTTCGTGTCGGTAGCTCTTTGGATCACGGCCCTCGTCTTCAGGTCGTGGCCTGACATGGGTACGGTCGACGACTCCTCGGACGCCTCGAACGCCAACATCTTGAAGCAGGCCTTTCCCGTTGAACCACTTCCGGAATGACAATGTCAAATCGACATTTTCAATGGTGACATCAAACTGGGAGTAATTGCCATCATCCTCAGAAGATGAATACACTTCTGCTAGCACCTGGGAGTGGTCTCTCCCCGCTTGCGCGTGTGCTGCCGCGGCTGCTGCAGCTACCACAGAAGAGCCCTTGGTCACGGTCCTCTGATTCTTGTCGGCAGCTGGTCGTCGGCTGACAAAGACCTTGTTTAGACGAATGGTGCCCTCGCCCCACTTCGGAACGATTGCACTCTCAAAGACCACCTGAATGCCAGTGCTTCGCGTCAAGTAATTGCCTACCCAGCTGGCCAGGGTCTCCTGTGCAAACACGGTATTGATACCCCATATCGCCAGGCTGACAAAAGTGGTAGTTCCAATAACCAGCCAAAGGAGGTGACCCCAGAATATCCAGCTCAAGAAGGCAAAGATCTCTTCGTGGTTGAACGGTCGAACACTTCGAATCGAAAACCACTTGAAGCGAATCTGCAGTCGATGCCAGAATCCGTTTGCTGCCGCTAACAGCTCATCTTTTGTAGGACGGTGGAAGTGCGGTAGATGGTCGTACAAGTACTTGCCCGCGCCTGCTGCGCCCGTCACCTGTGCTTGATCATCTTTTGTCTCAATTTGCTTTTGCTTATGCGCATCTTGTCCGTCCGCCCCAGATTGTGAGGGCTTCTTGTTTTCGCTATTCCAGCGTCGTTGCATAACCGACTGCGCAATCTGGAACCGCGATTCTTGCTGAGCTCGTAATGACGTCCATCGCGACGGCTGCAGTCCAACAATGCCTACATCGATCGTCGGATGCGGTCGAGCGGGGCGTGTGTTCGTGGCTGAAGCATGATATGATCTGCTCACTATACTGCGCGTAGGTGTCGAGAGTCTCGGTGGTATTACAGGGCATTCAGTGATGGGCGTAAACAGTCGTCTCGTTGTAAGCGGAGATATCGCGGCAGTGGAAAAGGCGCTGGAGAGATGCAGTCCTCGTCGACTCGTCACCAGCACATTGCGACTCATATTAGCTGGGCATACTGGATCAAGTCTCCAATACAAAACACCTCACTGTTGAAGCGGGCAAACGGAGCGGGTGATGGGCGTGGGGGGGAGTTGCACGATCGAAGTAAATGGCTGGCGAAATCCAGATTCAAGCTCGATGACCACTAGCGCGTTAGCGGCAAAACGGACTCGCTCGTGAAAGTGCTGCCTGATAACCCAGGCAAAGCGGCGGTCTTGGCACAAAGAAATCCACGCACACGCACTAGTGGCTTGCCGCACTTCTGCTCTGTCTGTCCCGCAGAGACTGAACATCTCGACATCGCCCAACGACCACCGGAATTCGTCACGATGCCTCAAGTCAAGGAGAGATCCGGCATCGCCGTCGGTCTCAATGCCGGCCACGTACGTTGATGACCACCCACCACCGCTCCGCTGCGCCGATCGAGAGAGACCCGAGACAGTTGGAAAAGAACGCAGCACAGGACTAACGAGACATTGCTCTACAGAAAGTCACTCCCCGCCAGCCAAAGCCACGCGTTTCGCGCATGAAGGGTCACCTTAGCAAGAGGACCGCTTTTGTTCGGGATATCGTCAAGGAGGTCGCTGGGTATGTTGAAGCAACGTTCAACATTGGGACTAGGCCAGGATACTGATCTCCGCGCCCAGCCTCGCACCATATGAGCGCCGCGTTATCGAACTCCTCCGCAACAGCAAGGACAAGCGCGCCCGTAAGCTCGCAAAGAAGAGACTCGGAACTTTCGGCCGTGCGAAGAGAAAGGTGGATGAGATGACCAAGGTCATCGCCGAGAGCAGGAGAGCCGGTCATTAAGCGGGTGCTACTGTTGTACTGTGCTGAGCTGCTAGGAGATGAGATGGGGTTTCGAAATGCAATGGCATGAAGGCGCAACTATGGCATGGGTTTGACGTGAAACGCCGCTGTGCTGGGACCAGAGGTCCAGCACTGAGCCACTTCCACACCAGAGGCAAAGCGGTTACCAGTTCGACGGCGCTCACACTGAATGAAACTGCATTGAAATTCCAATTGAGACTCGTCCTATTTCATAGCCGGAACGTCGCCCTAGGTACTCGTCTGCCGCTGATCGTGCATATAGCACATCAGACAGACATGTATCAGCACGCATTGCTCCCCAAGCATGCTGACCTTTTCACGCTGAGAGGATGTCAACCACAATACATGCCCGACGAGCGGGTTGCGTGCTGGTTCAGTGTACTTGATCTAATTCTGCTTCACTCTCAAGAGCCGGAAACCCCTCTTCGCTGTAAATCACTTGCCCGATCTTCCCTTTTCTGCCCCAGTCAAACCACTGCGTGCCCATACTCCTAACCGTAGTGTAGATGGCGTGAAAAGTGACAACATCAACCGAGACTGCCAGCGCCAAGGAGAGACCGATACGTCCTACATATTGTCCAAAGACCGGCCACCCTTCGGCGCACGGTCCGCGGCTGAAAGGCGCGTACAGAAAAGAGGCACCTGACAAGCCACAAGCCATATCCACACCAGAAGAGGCAAGATAGTTGATGGCGATGGTCCTCATCATCGTTGCTTCGAACGGTAGATTGAGGATGCGGCAGAACAGGCCGTCAAGAGCATCAGTCAGAAACTGTGCTGGAAGATGGGCCATGACTGTCGAGCGATGTATTGGACTCTCCTTGCCGCCCGCACCCGATCGGATGTTGTCCTCCTCTCGATCCCGCGATTTGCCGTCACTGCGCTTGATGACAGTCCAGCCGCTATGCTGCATGAAACGCGATCTTAGGCAGTAGCACTGGTAGAGCACCCAACCTAGAGGATCGCGCAGGAGTCGAGGTCGTATTACTTTGGCTGGATCCTCATCGACAACCGGGAATTTGAAGTCGGTCAATAGGTGGAAGACGGGGAAGATGCTGTCTTCAGCATCGTACATCAGCATCCGGTAAGCAAGGAAGAACGCTCCGGGCGAGGTCAAATAGTACAGTGCAGGTGTCTTGAAGGCACCTTTCCATATTTGTGGATGAAGGCTCCCAGCATATCCTGCAGGTAAAAAGGATCGAAGACCAGGCAAGGCAGGCCGAGCAGGAGCAACGCCAAGCCTTTGAGCAGCGGCGTAATACTCGAGCGGCATTAGAAGAATGCAGATGCCTTCTACAAGTCCCTCCAGTACACGTGCCAGGCCCTTGTGTACTCGTTCTCTCGTCCGTCGACTCAGGCGACTCCTCATGACCCAGTCCTGTAATTCGCCAACAAGGTACTCGGCGCCCACCACAAGACCGACGCGAGTGAAAGCATGAACCATGGAAGCTATTCCGCCAGGAAATCGCTTTGCAAGGGACCATTGGAAGCCACCTCGATACATGTCGGCCCATTCTGCAGACAGGATATCCGCGAACGATCGACTAGTATCGTAAAGGCCAATCTGAACACGCTGCAGTAATGCGTCGGGCCAGAGATGCAGGAGAAAGCTTGCGGCATAGATTAGATATTCCAGTACTTCGCCACGATCTTGCTCTTCTTTTAGTAGGTCCCGGCGAGCTTCCTGGATGGCTCGATATCGAAGACCGCTACTCTGGTCCATTTCCTCTTTTCTCTCCACAATGCCGACAAGAGCCAGGACTGCATTTTGTGCTTTCCGTTGCTCGGCGTTGAATTCTTCAATCTTCGGATTGACAGGTCGGCCTCGAGAGTCATATTTTTGGACATACTCGTGTCCAGTCACTTCGGGACTGGACCCGTGAGCAGGCGGGCTGAGTTGCTCTGCTTCGGCATCTTGGTATGCGGAGCGGCCTAAAGCCAGACGTTCTAGGTACTGTCGCCTCCCCATGATGTTGTGAATCGAAGTACGTTTGACAATATCATGTTGCGCATTCCGCCTGTTCCAGGTGCTCCGATTGGTCTTATACTTGCGACATCTTGGGAAATACCGTAGGTCGCACTGGAGCAAGGAGTCCAGGGAGATGTGGCTCAACTGTGCCAAGACCAGTTCCTTGTGGCTGAAGTGAAATAGCGATGCAAGTCGGCCTCCCGAGGGTCCAAAAAGTTCTCGACGGCGCTCGCTCTCCACATCTCACGCAACATCGCCGCCATGGGTCTCGCTGGCAACAAAAAGAAGTATGGCAATGTTTGACACCGTGACAGTATCTCCAACTGACATTCTCCATAGAACGAAACTCTCCACCGACCCAAACAACACTGCCTGGTCGAAATCCACCACTTCATTTGGCCACAAAATCCTCTCGAAACAAGGCTGGACTCCAGGCTCCTACCTCGGCGCCGAAAATGCCTCTCACTCCTCGCACTACACAGCAGCGAATGCCTCCCACATCCGCGTCCTGCTCCGAGAAGATAATCTTGGTCTAGGCGCAAAAATTGGAACACAGAATGCCGAGACCTTTGGTCTGAGCATGTTCTCCGGGCTGCTGGGGAGGTTGAATGGGAAAGAGGAGGACCAAATTGAATTGAGTAAGAAAGAGGAGACTTTGCGGGATGTGCAGTTGAAGTTGAAGTATGGGCAGATGAACTTTGTCAAGGGCGGACTGTTGGTGGGGGACAAAATGTGCGAAGTGCAGACAGACTTGGGGCATCTGAAGGAGGGTTCGAAGAAGCGGAAAGCCAGCGATGGCGAACATGAAGACGTGGAGAGTATAAAGGCCGCAAAAAAGAGGCGAAAACAGAAGAAGAAGGCCAACGGGACAGCGGCTGTAATCAAAGAGATGAAGCGCAAACGGAAGCAGGAAGCTGGTGCTGAGATTTCCGACACCTCAGAGCAAGACGCAGCAGACTCCAGCTCATCTTCCAGCTCAAGCGAAGACGAGAAAGCCGCAAAGCGGCGCAGCGAAAAGTCCAATCGCAAAGCAGACAAGGACTCCTCCAAATCCACCAGCATCGTCAAGGCGGAGAAAGCCCGACTCAAAGAAGAAAAGCGTGCGCGAAAAGCCGAACGACGAAAACGAAAAGAGGAAAAGCGGGCGAGACGAGCGGCGAGGGAAGCTTCGAAAGACAAAGACTCGAAGACCAGCGCCTCCGCTGCTGCAAGTGAAGCCGAAGCTGCAACAGCGTCAGCGCCGACGTCAGGGACATCAACGCCTACGTTTATGGGTGGGAGACAGGCGGTGCGACATCGATATATCATGCAAAAGAGGATGGCGGCGGGGAGTGCGCAGGCCTTGAAGGAGATTTTCATGATGAAGCCGCAGGTTGCTTCTTAGAATGAGCAGACGATAGGATCCTGAGCAAATAGATTGTAGCAGGTTCCGGTCCGAGGACGCAATGCCGACAGAACGATGCGCAAGTGCGCAAATATGCTACAGCTTCAATCTCAGACATTTATCCGATAACGTCGTCTCGAGAACGACTTCAGAAGAATGATGACGAATGGTAGCGACAACTGACAGGACCGCAATTCGTTCTATATCACGCAGGGTATTGACATCATCTAATCTAGGTCATGACCATGAATTCTGCGCCATCATAGGATTCGTAGTTCAACACAAAAAAACAGAACTTTTTGCCTGTCCTCCATGACCGTATGCAATCAGGTCGAGCTCAAAATGGCCACTCGCGCCTTATCCGCGAGTCCAGTCGCCACACGGGCCACCTTCTCAGTCAAGTAGCCTGTCGCTGGAGGAGCGAGCTACTGCGTCTCCATGCCGAACTTGCTCGCGTCGTGGTAGAGGTCTACTATGCAACTAGCTGACCAAGCTTGAGTTGGGCACTGTCATTCATGTCAGTATGATCACCGAACAAATCTTCATCACAAAAAGACTCACCGAATCACCGCAGAAAGAGCCGTTGCGATTGGTAAGCTCAGTTAGACCTCTCCACGGCGTATTGTGAATCATTTCCTTCATTCCCTTCAGCCGTTGAGTGACTTGCTGGAAAGCCTCGACTCGTCCCTCCTTCGTTGTACGACGCTTCAAGTCGAAGTACAAGAGCGCGCGAAGGAAGAACCCAGTAGGCCACAACCATTCGGGCCCTTGGTGGTAGTTGCGTCCGTGGGCGGTCTGGTAATTCTCACTATCATCCGAGTTGATGTAGTCTGGGTGGTATTCCATGTCAGCCGGATCAAGAGTTGCCATACCCGTAGGTCCACGGAGATTCTTGTCGGCGATCTCCAATGCACCCAAGGCATGAGCAGGATCGAACAATTGCGGTGCGACGACCATGGCGATCGAGAAGTTGGGTCGCAGCTGATATTGTCGGTATTCTTTGGTTCCACGATGGACGTCCTTGTAGATACCCTTGCGATTGACAATTTTTGGATTGATGTCGTAATTCTCCCACTCGGACGGGTCAAAGGGGACGTAGTAGGAGTGTTCAAAGTTCTTCTGGATCAGCGCCGCCCATTCTCCGTAGCTGATCTGTGTGCCATCAGCCTTCTTGACCCCGTCGAACTTGAACTTCCCAGCTTGGTGTAGACCATCGACCCAGTGAAGCGCACTGTACAGCAGACCGGTTATTTCCACTGGTGCACCATCTCGAGAAGTTCCAGGATGACCTTTGTTGCCTGCTTTCGTGGACTCTCCCATCTTGTCCATCCAAGTCCCGCAGTTCCATTCGTTCCCGCCGTAGATGATACCATTTGACCAGTCGGGTTCAATGTCAATGTTGAAACCTTCGGACTTCATTTGGCTGTCGAGGCTTGAGCCGGCATTGTACTCTCGGAAGTGCATGCCTGAAGCGTGACGTTGAAGAATTTCCTGGATAATCTCCTCGAATGTGCTGTTCTTGGAGTATGCTCGCGGATCATCCCAAGGGAAGAATGTATCATCGTAGGGCAAGAAGCGACGTCGCACACTTTCTTGCAGTAACGCATCACCCTCAGGAGCCATTGCAATGTAGTCCTGGATGTTTTGGAGGAAGAACCAGACAGAGTCTCTGCTGTTGTATCGCGGCAGAGTGCCAGAGTTGTGCAGATTGGGAATCATTCCATGCTTGACCAAGCTGCCAAAGGAGTACAAATGCTCCTTTGCCTCAGCATAACGACTAGTGCAGGTCAGTAGACCACGCATGGCAATCATCGTATCACGGCCCCAGACGCGAGCCCAATCTTGAGCGAAATGTGGGAGACCAGCAGCCATCGATGGGTCAAGTTTGTCAGGCCATAGCTTGGCATTGTCCATGTAACCTTGAACTTGGCAGGAGACCATCGCTAGGGACTTGAGGAAGCGCTGGCCATTCTGGATGTTGGGGTGCATCTGCTCGATGGCACGCTCGTGCGCAGCCTTCTTCGCAGTACGGATGACCAGAGCGAAACAGCGTGGCAAAAGGAACATCGGAACGTTGCGAATGGCATCGAAGCGTGACTTCAGCCAGTCAGCAACGGGAGTGACACCCTTGTAGATGCCATCTTTGCGTTGTGCAAGCTTTTCGAGACGATTGACAATGTAGTCCAGTGCCCACTGGCCTTCGCGGAGATGGTTGCAAATGGGGTGGCCGAGGTCATTGTTGGCGATCACATCACGCAGCACAGAATACCATCCTTGCAGACCGCAGTACACCAAGCTACCGTGGCCCGGGATCGAGTATACGCCGTCGACGCCCTTGGACAAAGTACGCTCCTCGGAGTCGCAGCGATACAAGATGGCATTGATGTCGTTCAAGCTGACCTTTGCAAAAGCCTGGCGAGCACCAGAGGTAAGGTACTTGTCAAGGCCTTCGCTGTGCTCAGCTCCAGGGATCCAGGTTTCGAACACGGCAATTGAGCCCGGTGGAAAGTCGCTAGGGACGGCGATGACGGTATCCTCGCCACGAGACTCCACGTTCACGCCTCGAATGTCCTTCGTCTTGCTGGGAATACCACGCAAGACCTTGTCGTTGAGCGCCGCTTCTTTGGCCTCTTTACTCTGGTCACACTCAAGCTTCCACGCGCCAAGCAATCGCGCCTTGGTGCCAGTGAGAGTCTGCGGGCCGAAGCCAGCGTTTCCATTGCCATAACCAGGGAAAGCGGTGTGGGCGATCAAGTAGTAACCCTTTCTGGACTTCGGGTGAATGCGATGAACTGTGATATACTCGCCATCGTGGTGAATGAAGGTCTCGTCGTAGCCATCCTTACCCATGATGACGTGCAGCTGGTTCATCAGGCGTTTGATGCCGCCTGTGCCCTCGCTTGGTCCGATCTTCATGCTCTGACCTTCTTGCATGTTGCTGTAGGGTGAAGTGTATTGTCTCTTCTCGTGCACCAGCTCGATCAATGCTGGATACAGCTCGTCCATTCCAAAGACCGAACCAGAAGCAGAGGCACACATGGCCACGAGAGCAGAGTTGGGCAGGGTATCTCGTCCATCACGTCGCTGTACGGGCGTCTCATTATCGTGAGTGCAGTCCATGAGCAGGGCGTGGATCTTCGATGGAATGATCTTGTGGATGATGGTTTTGCCCTGCGGAGCATTGCCGTTGGTGCCATTGCTGTCCGAAGATGATGGTCGATCCGCACTAGAAATGTCATCCACCTCGAATGACCCAATAGGCCGTCCGCAGTTGACATGCACCAGTCTGGACATTTCCGCGGTAGACCAGACTTGCATGGCTTCTCTGATGAGGAAACTGATGCCAAGTTTCTTGCAGTAGAGGAAGTCCATCCGCTCATCGCCGCTGAACAATTCAGCAGCCACGCAGAGATTCGGCTGAACTTGACGAGCGGCGTCCAACATGGCTGATGCAACGTGTAGAGGAGTCGAATGGCAATTGTCGATGCGGAACCCGTGGAAATGCTTGGCCATGAGTTGAGTATATTCGGTCATGAACTTCCACAGGAAAGGACTGTCATCCGGACCAGAGCCCCAGCGCAGCTTGACGCAGTCGCCCCATACGATCAGCTCGCGACGCAGGTACACCTTGGATTTGGATCCAGCATTGTCGCGCATCACATCGGCTGCCCATACCCAGCCATTGTTCGCAAGTGCCAGGGAATCTGGGTCGTGCCTCTTGGTGGTCTCGTTCCAAGGCAGACGGGTGAAGTAGGACTCAATCAGCGGATGCTGAATGGTGATGTCGCCGACCTTTGGTCCATTTGGATCAAGCCTCATATACTTGGTCCGATTGAAGATCTGCTCCAGCTGAGCCGCCTTGTCGTCGTCGTGTTCCTTGTACCAGTCGACATTGAGGCCGTTGAGAAGACTGACAATGGTGGAGTAGGCCGTCCGCTCGTCAGCGGTGCTATTCTGGTGCTGGTCGAACTTGCCCAAGAGAGCCTGCAGTAACGCAGCACCCTTCTCAGGTGCCACATTGCGACGGAATCGTTCTCCCATGCGATCGACGCCAGGACAAGCATGGCTGCGGACCCACTCGACCTTTTGTCCCAACGACCACGATCGAATGTCCTCGGGGACATTGACACCGGTATCGATCTTTCCCTCCATCCATGCAGAAGTGATGGCCTGCGCATTCTTCTCTGCGTCACAGACGTAGAACTCCCACAACTTGAGGCTGCCAAACACGTGAGTCTTGATGCCTTCCATCACCTTGACCAGATCAGCTTCAGAGCTCAGATGCGTTGGCAATCCCAGAGAGGACAATCTCGAAGAGTAGTCCAACAGGGCGCTGTCCAACTCGTAGGCGGCTCGCAGATGCGGTGCTGTGTTGATGTTGTAGCCGGCTTCTGGGTGTTCCTCCAGCCACTTGCTGTTGTTCGCGGTATGATTCCACACCACGTCCGTCAAACTAAGAAGACCGTAGTTGTGCTCCATCTTTTCCACCAGCTCGGCGACGTCCGCCTCGCCTCGAGGGAAGATAGCCTTATCAAAGCAATGCTGGTCGTAGATCGAGTACGGCGAATTGCTCTCTCCGCGCTCCATGAGAGGCGTGAAGTGCACCATGTTGTAGCCCCTCTCGCTGATGCCGCGCAGGTGTCGATGGAAGTCATCTGGGTACTTGCCCATGAATTTGGATAGCACGGAAATGATTGAGATGGCATCGAGAGGCAGGGGAGCATTGTCGACTTCGAGGCGTGGAGAGATATCGATGAAGTGGGTTTCTGTACGCGTTGGCTTCGGAACATCTACTTGGCCCGTCGAGAACAGAGGCAGAGGTGTATATGAGCAGTAGAATTCGAATGCTCCGGCGCAGTAACATGGGATGTCGATTTGGATCAGCTCGGTGAAGCTGGGGTTCAGTCTTGCGAAGCCTGTCAGCTCATTCGGCAACAGGCCATTGTTGCTGCTTACTTGAACTCGTGAAACTTCTTGCGATCAAAAGCCTGGCCCTTGGGCGGGATGTTCACCCAGAGACTGCCTGCTCGACAAATCGAGCTCGTTCCCTCGATCTGGAAGCGAATGCTGTAGGCGGGCTTGGTGGGAGGGGCGAGGTAGATGTAAGGCTGCGAGCCCGGCAGGTCGGGAGAGCCATCGTCTTTGAGAGGAAGCAGGTATACTGTGTGGTTGCTGATCTGCTGCGGTGACATGCTGGGCGGATTTGGGGATGTGTCGATCAACACCACTCGCCCCACGTGACAATGCTGTCTTTGTCAATGCAGATTGCCGTTCTGTGCAACCTGTGCTCTGTCGATGAGGATGTACGTCAATGCAGCTGGAATGGGGAATGCTCAATGCGCTAAAGAGTGACAATGCTGGGCTCAACGTTCCGCGGACTCTCAAGGATTGACGCGCGAATGGGCTGGCGGCGGCGGCGGAGGAGGAGGAGGAGGAGGTGGAGGGGGATGATGATGTCCGGAGGGAGAGAGGGAGCGGGGGGGAGGAGGGGCGGAGGATATAGCGGCAGCAGCAGCGGCGGGAGTGGCCAGCGACGACGACGTGTTGACCGACTTCCTTCCTACCTGTCACTTGCCAATGCACGCGCAGAAAAGGTAGGCACATGGCGGCGGGCGGGCAGCTGCAGCACGCGACGAGCAGGCCCCAGCGAGGACAGCAGGAACAGGTACTAACTGGTCGTGTCTCGCTGCAGCGCATCGTGCGTTGAGGCTCCGCTGAGGAGCTGCAGCATCGCCGATCTTGCCCGCTTCGCGTCCTCTGCACGCTCTTGGGGTCGCGCGTGAGCACATGATGATGTCGTCGCCCATCGCAGCACGCTCCAGGGCGGTGTGCTCAGGCTGCGTGCTGCGCCTGGCGCCCGCCGTCATCACCGTCCGTCCAGCCGCCTCCTACTGCCAAACACGTCTTCATCTTTCTCTCCTCGCAAACTCAACCACTTCAGCGTCCGGGCCCAAGCTCCCCCGCGCTCCACTTGCTTATCGATAGCGCGGACCTGCTTCCGCTTGCATGTGCAGAAATTCACCACCAATGTCTCCCTTGCTCGCTAAACATGTCTCGCCCATCCCCATTCTTCTACGCGACCCCGAAGGCTGACCTCGACTCACTGGCCATCCTCCACCTGAAGCGCGACAGTCTCATCCCCGTCAAGCTTGCCGAGACATCGGACGAGGGATATGCCGAGGGAGCCGTCACAAACACGCGCTTTGGCAGCTTTCCCCACAAGACCTTGATCGGCCTGGAATGGGGCAGTCAGGTCAGAGCGAGCAAGGTCGACACCGGTAGTCGGGGTCGCAAAGGCAAGAACAAGAAGCCTGAGGGACAGGCTCCGACTCAGAATGGCGCCGATGAGGAGCCAACCAGTAACAAAAAGCGCAAGTCAGATGGCCAGGAGGCCGCAGCTGTCGAATCGCCGACGAAGAAGCGCAAGCAGGACGCAGATGGCGAGGCACCAGCAGTAAAGTCGGTCGAGGCAAGCTCAGGCTTCGTACATGTCTTGCCTCCGACTCCCGAGTCGTGGACATCGTCGCTCGACCACCGAACACAAGTCGTATACACCCCCGACTACAGCTACGTCCTGCAAAGACTGAGGGTACGGCCTGGCAGTACAATCATTGAAGCGGGAGCGGGCAGTGGGAGCTTCACTCACGCGGCGTCGAGAGCAATCTTCAATGGGTATCCCGCTGCAGGCCAGGGACGGAGGACGGGCAAAGTCTATAGCTACGAGTACCACGAGCCACGAGTGGAGACATTGCGACGAGAGATCACCGAGCACGGCTTGGATGGTGTCGTCGAACTCACGCATCGTGATGTCTGCAATGAAGGGTTTCTGAGAGCAGACGGCAGCTCTCCCAAGACAGATGCCATCTTCTTGGACCTGCCCGCTCCTTGGACCGCGCTGCAGCATCTGACCCGTGAAGGTCCGAACTCTGCTCTGAACCCCGAGAACCCGATACACCTGTGCACTTTCTCGCCCTGCATTGAACAAGTGCAGGCCACATGTGCAGCACTTCGCAAACTGGGGTGGGCAGACATCGGCATGGTGGAAATACAAAATCGACGGATTGACGTCCGCCGAGAGCGCGTTGGACTTAAGGAGGAAGGTCTCCGAGGAGTCAACGCCACGGCCGCGAACGTGTCAGAGGCGCTAGAGCGCCTACGGTGAGTGCTGTCCCTGCTCCTTCGTATTGTGATGGCACGAAGCTGACAACCCGACAGCCAAGACATAATTCCACAAGAAAAGAAACGCGAACAGGGAGGCATCTTGACCAAAGCAGAGAGGCTCGAGCAGATCAAGAAAGAGGCCGAAGAGAGGAAACTGTACAAGGAAGGCAGGCTCGTACATCGCACCGAGCCCGAAGTCCGCACGCACACCAGCTATCTCGTCTTCGCCGTGCTGCCGCAAGCCTGGTCAGAAGAGGATGAAGAGCGCGCGGGGGAGGAGTTCCCGCTTGGCGATGTCATGAAGGCCAGTCCCGCAAAGGAAAAGGAGGGCTCGGCGAAGGTTGACGGGAAAGAGAAGTAAGACGACGATGTTCTAGTCGATGTGCCGCGACAGTGGCAAGTGGTTGCCGCAAGCCGGAGCACGCAACAAGCATGGAGTCATTGCTAGAGACTGACTGTGAATCGACGCACGAGCAAATCTGGGCGGATCGAACACAGACCTCATAGATGTCACCTGGCTATTCCCATCAGAGCACACTGGATGAAAGTGCCGAGTCGCATCCTCAACTCTTGTCATCCTCACGTTCCGTTAACTGGATGATGCAGTCGCACCACTAGCGGATATCCTTGATGTGCCGATGAGGAATGTGGTACAGAGAGGGTTTGTGCTACAGGTGCCATTGTGACCGGTTGTCCGTAGACGGGGATGCGACGTTCAACGAAGGAGCAACCAGTGAGACGCCCATGGCTACCTACGTAGCGCGTTGTCGCATTGTGCCATGTCTGCGTCTACATGAAAATCGCGCAGGCTTGATGTCAGCCTACACAGATGACCCGCTCCAGGGCAGCCTGTCGTCACGTTCTCTCATCTTTCTTCCTCAGAAATCTGCTGGTTGATGCACTGATCCCTCCCTTTCGAGATCTGCTCCCTCACCACTTTACGAGCCTGTCGTGTATTGTGTGCCAATTGTTGCTTGGTCTGCATGTGCGTGAAGCATTGGAGACGTCCAGCATAGCGTCTCACGAGCACTCAGGCCTCCTTGACCTGAACCAATTCGTGACTTCCGCCAGAGCGTATGGTTTCCGTCGTCGCGAGTTATGTCATGTATGGCATGGGCGCGCGCTACCCCTATTTGGTTTCGTGAAGTGCATTGACAAGACTGAGCCCACTTTCAGCTCTGGCTGTCCTGTTTGCGCGACATTTCTGTTGCCGAATTCGGAAGCCGGTCATAGCCGCCAGGTTGATTGGGCCTCACAATTGAGCAAGACATCAGCCGGGGCCATCAATGGTCCAGGCTGTTGCAAGCACTGCATTCTCCCCCTTTTTTGTGGATGATCGACGAGGACCTCTCCGTCCGCTGCAGCTTCCTAAGGTTGCATAGGCATGAAGCTGTCGAGGTGATCCGGCGTGAACTCAGCATCGTGTTCGGTAGCATCGTGAGCCCCATTGGCAGTGTCGTCCACCCATCCGTGCTTGATCCGAAGGCCCCAGAAGGTCGTCACCAATCGATTGACCACATCGACGCCAATCTGATTGCGCTTCAAGACGTGAACAAAGCTGTGAGGAGACCAATTCCGCTCGATGGCGTCGCCGAGGGGCGCAATTGCAAGAGACAACATGCACAGTTCAGCGAGATCCGGGTGTTCTTGTAGCCAGAAGTTCTGCCACCATTGTATTGGGGTCATCTGATTGCTTGCCATCCAGACCATGTCGTTGGCGAAGGGGCCCTGCTTGACTCGAAGCAGAGACAGCATGCCGAGCAGTGCCGAAGCCTTGTTGGTATTGCCATTGCAGTACTTGAGCAGAAACGCCTGTAATGATCGCGATTGGGTCTCCTCGTTGCTATCCAACATGGCAGGTCGGCGATGGCGTTCCTGCGGGTCCGCGAGGTAGGCGATGAACATCAGTGGAGCATCCAGCAGGGCATGCGTCAGTTGATGTCTGGTCGGAATCTTGAATGCGGGACGGAGGGTGCGCACAAAGGCGCGAAATGCTGGATGCTCGGTCACGGAGGGATCCAGACCGGCGGCATGAATCCACTGGGCACACGACGCCGTGGCAATGTCTTGTTCGGTGTTGGACATGGAACCAATCCCGCGGGTGCGCGCGCGCTGCTGCTGTTGCAGTTCCGCCGCCGAGGGCAAGGTTGGGTCCAGACGGTGCGGCTGGTAGGTGCGCCATAGCGACTCGGGCAGGTCGTTGCAGCGCTGGAGATGCTCAATGACGCGCGCCTTTTCGTTCGACGTCCACTCGGTGAGGCAGTGCTTGCAGGTGACGCGTGGATGCCGCTTGCCCGAGTCCTCGTCCAGGTTGCGGTTGACTTCCTGCCAGCACTCGTCGCGTCCTCGCGGCATGATCCTGTGTCTGCCGGCGTGGACGGCGTGGATGTGGCTCCGCGTGCAAAACACGTGTGGGTGCGCTGCTACAAGAGAGTGGACGACGCTTTCTCTGCTGCACGTGACCGCCTTGGCAGAGCTTTCGCTTGACCGACCACGCCTCTGCATCCAGCCTAATAAACAATGATCACTATGCGCTCCTTTTGCACACCCCACCATCATCTTTGACGCGCGATACTACACCCCATACGGGAGAGAGTCGCATTTCCCGACCTGCGGATTCGAACGTCGGACCGTGGAGCCGAAGGTCCTCACTGCGATGAGGCAAAATGCCGCGCGATCATGCCTCCATTCGATGCGTGTGGATATTGGCTGGACTCCGCCGGGTATCCTTCCTTGCCTTGAGGCCAGCCTTCACGAGTGACAATCTGTCATCGCCCCAGCACCCTCTCCGCCACAGCGAGAATGGACTCCATCCCACGGTTGCTGCAGAATCTGCTGTGGAAGTGGCACACGTTGGCCAACAAATTTCCGCGCAATCGCAACCGCCATTAAACTTGCATCCGCTTTGAGGTGCGACGATACGTCGACACCACACGTGCAATGCCATGAGCTATGAAGCATGCGAGGCTTTTCAGGATCGCCGGAAAACACTCGACGCTTCTGCTGCATACCAAATTGGGCGTCGCGTTTCAGCACATCGTCCATGACTGTGCCTCAGGGATCTCCAGGTCGCGGCATACCCCAATCGTTACGGAAGCAGAGCATTGCGCTGTCCGGCTATATTCCACGCCATCGGCACGCCAGCACCAATGCAATGAAGCTCGTGACAAGACGGCATCCCAAAGACCTCGGCTCCTGACCGGCTTGTCCCGTCAATCATTTTTTTGACCACTCAAGTTTCGCGGCCAACTTCGTATAACTGCCCGTGCTCTTGTATTGCCGATCACCACGCTACATCCACTTCAGTTGCAGAAACTCTGCCGCGGCTATGTCGCCCTCACTATCGCTTGCGCGAACCTGCTCGCATCCCGCAGGTCATTCAATGGAGCATCATGGCCTCGTGAACAAGCGCAAGCTTAATTGCTCCTGACTGCCCATGTGGCTGCAGCGGCTCTGTTGCAGGACTTCGGATCTGGCTGGGATGAGATGTTTCGTTCGTGAATTTGTCCGCTTCATCACGACACTCGCACGGCGTGCAATGAAGTGCGACTGCTACAACAGGCACTGTTCATTGAGGCACTGTTCATCGTTCTTCGGCACTTCTTAAGTACACAAAATACGATGGCGCACCTCGACTCGCTCTGCTTGATTCTGCTCGTGAGCATGCTTGTTGTCTTAGTGTGACTGGATTTGTCCCTGGGAGCTGGATCCATTTCATGCTGGCTGACCGGCAAGACCGTCGCATCGTCGACATTGAGAGTACGCGGGCAGCGTCGACCCAGCTGCTCATCTTGTCACTACATACCTCTACACAAGTGGTTCACAGCACAGAAGCAACCTAAGTGAGAGTCTACTGTCAGTCAGGGAATGATCGACATCTAGCTTCAGGGCAGCATTCGTACGTCTCGTTCTTAGCACCCTGTGCCGTGCACATCCGGAGTTTGTTCCTCGCCATGGAGCCGAGCACTATTTGAGTGGCGTTTCTATTGAAACACCTGCCACGGTACCTCGGCGGCCCAGTGCAAGAAAGGTTATAGGTATATCACATTTCTTTGCATCTTTCGAATGCTCGGCTCCACTGCATTCTTTGGTGTCTGGTCTCTCTCACATCCGTAATGTTACTGTCTGTAGCTTTGGCCGGCCTGGTGGCATTGGCTATTGCAGCACCGACTGCCGACACGCTCAAAGTATGCGATTACCTGTACAACACATATCCCAAGTATATGGCCTACGACCCCACAGGATCGAACGCCGTTCGAACGGCCGCGTATGCCAGTCAATGGACTGAGACGAATCACGTGTACTGGAACAATCAAAACTCATACGCCTATCGATCCGCCTGCACTTTCTTCCCTGCCGATGCACAACAAGTCTCAGATATCGTGAAACAATTGAACAAATATCCATCGGTCAAGTTCGCGCTCAAAGGTGGCGGTCATCAACCCGCTCCTGGGTTCTCCTCTGTAGACCAAGGAGTCCTGATTGCATTCGAAGTCAACCTCGGATCTGCTGTGCGTACTGCTGATGGATCCCATTTCATCGTTGGACCGGGAGGACGTTGGGGCGACATCTATAATATCACAGGGCAGACGAACCAGATTGTTGTTGGAGGCCGACTGGCACATATCGGGACAGGCGGTTTGACCTTGGGAGGCGGACTATCCTATTATTCCTCGCAATACGTGAGTGTATTGCATTGCTCTATCGTTGGTGAAGCGATTGTTAATGCCAGCGCAGGGCCTCGCATGCGACAACGTCGATCAATTCGAGGTCGTCCTCGCTGATGGAACGGTGGTCAATGCTACGCGCACAGAGAATTTCGATCTCTTCCAAGTCCTTCGAGGAGGAGGCAATCAATTTGGCATAGTCACTCGCATGTGGATGCAAGCACACCCAGAAGGGGTCAACGGTCAAGTTTGGGGTGGGGTACGCGCATACACACCAGATAAACGAGAGGCTCTGTTCCGTGCCATCACCAGATTCACTCGCGACTATCCGGACATCAAGGCCGCGATCATTCCCGTTTTCCAATTCGGCCTGCCATTGAATCTTCTCAATGCCGTCACGGGTCCCATTCTGTTCATGTTCTATGACGGTCCCGCTCCACCTGCTGGCGTCTTCGATGAATTTGACGCTATTGATTCGCTGATCGACCAGACGAAAACCCAACGATACTACGATCTCTCCCAGTCCGCAGGAGGCGCAGCTCTCGTTGGCTTCGGGAATTCCTTCCGCGTCATCACGTACCCTAACCTCCCCGAAGACCAACAAGTCGAATTTTTCTCACACTACTATGACACGACCTACAATTCGACGTTCATCGACGGCCTCATTTCGGGTCTGGATGTCCAGATCACCGGCTTCGACCCGCAAGTCCTTTCCGTCAAGATCGCCGAGGCGTCGCAAAAGCAAGGAGGCAACATGCTCGACTTGCGATCCGAACACGGCGATCGCATCTGGTTTGAGAACAACCTCCTGTGGACGAACCCGACCTGCCAAGATCAATGTCCGCAGTACTCGGAGCAACTGTCAGGATCCCTTTTGGCCTATCACAAGCAGCATTATGCTGGTATCCCACCCACAAACTACCAGTCGGGAGACGTGCAGACCATCAGCTACAATCCTCTATTCATGAACGATGCGGCGCCGAATCAGGATGTCTATTCGAGTTATGGACCGGAGAGTTTGGCGAAGTTGCAAGCTGCGAAGCAAAAGTATGATCCTACGGGATTCTTCACAAACAGACAAGGCGGATTCAAGTTGCCTGCATGAATGAGACAAAGTTTTACGATTTTATAGCGTCACGAATCAGTACCCACGATACAACATCCATATAATCTTTCCCTGCCGTGGGTCTTGGACCTAAGCAGGCCCGCGATCTGGTCCATGGTCGGCCTTTAGATACCCGAATCCTCCTGTTGAAACCGGAGATTCATCTTATCCCAACCCGCACAAGTCTCCCGCGTTGCATCGAGCGACCCAATACTCCCCAGAATTTCGTCTTGGCGCTCGATGATGTTGAGAGCCAGACCGCTTGAGGCATGCCACGCGATGTGACAGTGTCTGCGAGTACATTAGCACCGTGGGTCACGATAGAAGACACATTCGACCCACACGACCCATATACCGGGATTGTCAAGCTTGAAAGCAAGTGCAAGGTATCCTCCCGCGTACAGCAAAGCCGTATCGCGGCGGGTGGGGTTATCGGTGTTCATCATGGGGACGGTGCCGTCCCATTGCTTGTCGATTTGCGCGAGGATGACGAAATCGTGGCCGTGGCTGGTAGGGATTTATGGCATCAGCGACGTGTCCCGAATCGCAATTTGCGCGAGCTCGACAACTTACAGGTGGATCGGGTGCGCAGCGGGCACTCCTCTCTTTCCAGGAATGTTCAAAACATTACCAGCCGTAATGACGAGATACACAAACCCATCGTTCCATTCGTGATTGGTATAGTTGACCGCGGCGACGTTCGGGTTCGCGAAGTATTTGTCGTCTCCGACGTTCAGAATGCTGGGGTTAGAGTAGTTCAGAAACAGGGGCTTGTCTGAGAGCTCCCATCTGAAAGCGCCATGATTGGTGACGTTGTCGAACGAGGCGTCGAATGTGTAGTTGTCCCGATTGTTGCGCAAGTCAGAAGCATTCCACTGTACGACGGGCCGCAATTTCTCAGTGGGCTCATCCTGGCAGGCCTCACGGTCGTTGCCGGAGATGGTCTCTGGATTGCCAGATCTGTTGGGTGAGTACTGAATGATGCCGGTCTCTTCGTTATCCTGAGCAACAGTCCCACAGCCCGAGGCGATGCGTGTTCGGATCCAATAGTTGCAATTCGCAACGTCCTGGGCGCATAGGCTAGACTTCTTCTTCGGCTTCGCGGTAACAATGACCTGATATCGCTGGCCGATGGCCACGAAGACCGAATCCGTAACATATGGTACAACGGGCACTAGATCGGCCTGGATGACCTCGAGATCGTGATCGTCGATGGCGAAGATGAACATCGACTCTGACGATGCATTGATCAGTTGGAGGAGATACCGTTTGCCTTCTTGAAAAGTCTTGTTGAATCTACCACCGCCTTGGAGTGTTCGCACACCATCTACAGTCTTGTAACATCCAGGATCCGGCGAGCAGCAGAACTCGGGATTCTCGCCTTCTTCGATGTGACACGTGGCTCTGCTGCAACCGACGCAGCATTTTGGATCAAGACTAGAACATTTGAAGAGGTTGAGGCCCCCAAGAAGCAGGCTGTCTGCCACAGGAATGGCTTGAGCGAGCTCTTGCTTGAAGGCAATGGATGTGTTCTCATGGACCCAGTCTTGCATCATGATGGGCGTGAAAGTCTCGTCCCAGTCGCCACTGCTTGGTCCGTAGATTGTGAGAGGACCGGCGACGCCGTCAGAGTATTGCGTTTGATAGTGGCTGTGATACCAAGTATGTCCGTATTGCTGCGCATGGAAGCGGTATGTGTATGTTTCATTGTAGGCGATTGGGCACTGAGTGACCCCATTGACACCGTCTTGCTGATTCTGCAAGCCATTAGACAGCGTTGGTCGTCGTCATGACACAGAAATCCTACCGTGTGCAGTTGGCGAATGCCATGCCAGTGAATTGTGGTGCCCAGGTTGGGGATCTTGTTGGTGACGTGGACCACGAAAGTGTCTCCCCAGCAGCCTTCCAAGTGTGGTCCCGGGTAGCTGCCATTGAATACTTGCCCGAGAGTCTTTAAGTAGCCATCCGGAGCAATAGGCTGCAGGTCAACGTCTAGCCAGTACTGATCGCAATCAGCATGAGAATCGTTGACAGTATCAGTAAGAAGTCCTCACCTCGCGTACGACGCCCGTGGGTGTGAAATCATCGCCGGGTGTGTCATACTCTGTGTGGATGTCGTAAGTTATATTCTTGGCACTGCTTCTCAGCCAACAGCTTCGATCCTTTGCACTGTTGCAGGATCTGTAATTCGTCATCCGAGGATAGTTGCAAACGAAATTGGTGCCGGCGACCTTGAACGATGGCCCAATTGATTGCGGAAGAACGTGACCATGATCATGGTGCGGGATTGCAAGAGGCTGCTGTTGACCGTACCTTGAGCTATCTAGAAGAGGTGAATAGGTGGCGATCTGGAGAAGCAAATCCCAGCAATATGTGAGGAACATGATCACAGCCACTGAATTAAGGTATAGGCATGGATGCGGTCCAAATACAAAGGCTCGAGGGAGCACTACTTATGAGCCGAGAAGGGTTGCAGTATGCTTCGCCTCGAGCCGACATCGTCTTACCTTTCAGATCCGCGCTATCCGTAAGGGAGTCCAAGCGCTCGCTGCATGCCCGGGAGCGATATGCCTGGCCAATAATCCTGCGAAAGAGCCTGGTCAATCATGTATTGGGGATTGGCTTCCAATCAAACAGCTGTGTCGCAGCTGAAGATAGCGCGACTCGCTAAGTTGGTACGAGTGTGGTAGTCAGCACAGTACATTGTATATGTGTATGCTGTACGCGCTATGTACCGTATTACCCGTATGTCTTCCCTCGTCCAGGAGCAGAAGCGTTCTTCGCAAGCGAGCGGCTCGGAAGCTTGAGCATGCTTAGCTGCCCGTTGTCAGGATCACCCATGCCAACAGGCCAGTTAGACCGCAATGGATCCTTGCAGACGATCGCAGCGTGCGTAGGGAGACATATCAGTCTCTACTATGCATACTGGAAGGACGCTCATGAAATTCAACGTACGATGACAGTCGCTGAGAGGTCTTTTTGCTATCGACACTGGCCTAGAAGCGGTGGGGCTCATTCAAAGACATCTCAGGCTGTGCTTCAGGCTGTGGCAGACTCTAGAGCCAGGTCGCGGCTGATGCTCAGCCACGCGGCATTTGAGCCTGACCTTACAGACATTCTCGCGCGACATCTGGAGCTGAACGTCGGAGCTGAGAGTCGGAAGCACAGCATATCAGCAATCGAAGCGACCTGTCAGACGACGTCATATCTCATGAAGTTCTCCCATAGCGATGATCGACACGTCGGTCAGGGCGGAGATAAGCTGGAGGATGGCAAGCCCACGAAGTCATAGACCGTGGCCATTGCAGTGGCGTGGGGATTGAGTCCACTATCGTACGGTCTTGCAAGGCGGCCTTGTGGATGGGCCTGCTGTTATTGGAGAGGCTCTGCTGAGTGCAAGAAAATGATGACTTGGTAATCGAGTACTGTTCCTGGCCATACGAAGACATAGCTGATGCATTCCTCCTGTTGTCGTTTAAGCAATATGCTCGAAACCTCACACTTGCATCGCCTTGAGTGAATCTCCCGGACGCATCTCGTTTCAGCAAAGACAGATCATCAGCCAGGCGTTTTTTCTTGCGCGGTTGTTCTTTGAGCTCAATCGTCATAGCATACTAGGCACAGAGAGGTAGACTGAAGCAATTGCAGTCCCGCCGAGGAGGATGTCGGAAGCATTGGCAGACGTATGCAGACCAAGGGTGTTGGGTTGTGGCTCAGACGCGCTCCGCGGCTTCTGCCTTGGCGCAAGAGCTGACGTGTGGTCTGTCCCAACCGCGTATTCACATGCAGTTCCTTCCCACTAGACCCGCTCCACAATGGACTTCCCGTCGTTGCCTCACACATGCCACTTCTTCCACTCTAGCACGCGCTTCATGTGCGCTCCGATATGAACAGCGACAATGTCTACGAGTCTTCTGAGGCAGCTCCAGATGCACAAACAGTATGCGACTTGACCGCAGACGAGGCTGAGGGCCTCAGGACCGGCACCAGAACTCCTCGGCCATATTTCCATGACAACCTGGACGACTCGCAGGCGGCTAAACATGCCCTTCATCACCCGGGAAGGGGCAGCCAACCGGGAGCAAATGTTGGAGACAGCACAGAAGGCGGAGGATGGCACGATCAGAGCCAGTCATCCTCTGCAGTCATGAGCAGTGAAAGCGGCACAGAAGCAGATGACGAGCGACCAGCATTTGTCAGAGCACTACCATCGAGTACTGTACGACCCAGAAAAGGACTTAAAGCCGGAGAACAGGACGAAGATGCACTCCTCACACCCAACCAGCTCGACGAGCGAGAACGGCAGCTCTCGGACTATTTTCAAAAGCAACAGATGGATGGTCTCACAGCACAGAAGGAGCGTGAGGAACACGAAAAACTGCTCAGAAGGAGATATGCGGAGTTTGCGAGAAGAACTTCCGAAGTGGCTCTGATGGCGGTCATTCTGATGTGCGTGATGTGCGGACATGGCGTGGCCGGAGTAGCATGGGCCTGGCGATATGAGCTGCTTACCCAAGCTGTCACAATCATTGCCTTGATTCTGGTGTACCCGGTCAAGCTATCGATCATCGACACGGCCGCGGCACCGACGAGCATATGGCAGCGGTTTCGAGTGCCGGCGTCATTTGATCCCGCGACGGTGCTGTATCCTCCTCTATTACCTGTGATGGTCGCGCTGTCTGTCGCGCCAACGAATACTGCGATTGTGCTGCCAAACATCGTCCTCGGGCTTTCCTCGCTACCGCAACGACTCTTCCCTCGATCCAGTCGATTGGGACGTTTCAACTCCATGCACTGGCTCGTGGCTGTGGTGCCCCTGATCGTGTCCGAGAATACAGCATGGATCTCGTCGAAATATGCGGTGATGCCGTATGCTCTGAAGACGCCTGGAGGTCTATCTCGTGAGGCTCTCGTCACGCTGTATCCGCTCCACCACGCCCTGCTACAACCACTTCAATACCTGACAACAACCAGCTTATTGGTGTCAGAGGTCCACCTACTGTCTGCGGTGCTGATAAACCTGCTTCTTCTCGCATCGTCAGCGCAGATGGTGATACTGAAAGCTTGTCTATGGCTCGGCGGCGTTGCACTGTTCGTATCCTCCGGAGGTGTGCTGCATTGGAATCTCACGCTTGCGAGGATACCGCGCTGGAAGCTACGAAGAGACGGCCACACAGTACAAGAACGGAAGTCGCTCGTGGATGCTGTCACGGACCTTATCAACGTTCAGCGAGCTACGAGTGCATTCCATAGCTCCGGTCACATTGAGAGTGATGCAGACGACGATCAACCGAGTCGATCGATTAAGAGTCGGTTGCTTAACGCCAGACCCAGGCTAGAGAATGCCCGCTCTCTACTTCATTCTTTCAATGCTGGAATCCTTGGCTCAACCTCGAATGCAGATGCCCAAGAACGTGAGTCGGCCTTGAACAGCGAGATTGACTCGTACCGGGCGAAAAGACGCTACACGGTACCGGCCGCCCGCAACCACACTGAGACCCTGTCACGAACATTAAGTGGCAAGCGCAGCAAGAGTCGCGCGAGGCACGTCGCGTGGTACCTACAGCTTACGCCAGAGCAAGCAAAGCGAAGGAAGTTGTTCTATGCAAGTTTCGTATACGTTACTATTTTG
This sequence comes from Cercospora janseana, assembly GCA_026725115.1. NCBI lineage: Eukaryota > Fungi > Ascomycota > Dothideomycetes > Mycosphaerellales > Mycosphaerellaceae > Cercospora > Cercospora janseana. Next base: position 1,429,151 of record CM049105.1, read on the forward strand.
GCTATCGTCTTCCTGCCCGTAAGCTCGTACGTCGCTAAACGAGCTCTTCACAATCGCGAGCCTGTTGGCTGGGCCATCGGATATCTCCTCGGCCAGCTGCCCATTGTGCACCAAAGCATTTCTGGACTGGGTCTGGACAGCCGGTGGATCCCGCTACCTGCTTCCAACAGCACCGACTGGTCGTCCATTCCCGTCAGCATCCCTCTACATTTGGATCTCATCAGAGAAGATCTGGGGCCAGCTAATGTACGCCTGCTCATCATCGCTTACTGGCTCGCTGTGCTCGCCGCTGGCCTGTTGACTGTATTCACCCTGACAGCCTTCGTCGAGGTCGATACGCGACGCAAAGTCTTCCATGGAGTCATGGTAGCTATGCTACTCCCTGCTACTTTTGTAGATCCATGTTTCTGCAGCCTCACGCTTGGTCTGGTCTTGGCAGTCTTCTTGCTGCTCGAGGTTATTCGTGCCGGTCAAGTGCCACCTCTGGGTAACGCAATATCCCGCTTTGTGGCTCCCTATGTCGATGGCAGAGATTTGAGAGGGCCTGTCGTGGTCTCGCACATTTTCTTGCTCATCGGCTGCGCTGTGCCGCTATGGTTCAGCCTGGCGAGCATCGAGCGGGACGGCGTTGCCCCGTGGGAAGGCTGGGAGCTCAAGGACAACCGACGCGAGACCGCAATGATAGCAGGCGTCGTATGTGTCGGTATGGGAGATGCCGCCGCGTCTCTCATCGGCCGTAGATTTGGCCGACGGAAATGGATCTGGGTCGGTGGCAAGAGCTTGGAGGGCTCAGCTGCCATGGCATGTGCTGTTGCAGTTGGTCTCCTCACAGCTCGGGCATGGCAGGTCTTTGGAGGTTGGAATGGCAATGCCTACGCTGATCGCGTGGCTCTCAGCTGGACCCGGCCTTTCACATGGTCCTGGTTGTGGCACTGGACCGTGGCTGCGCTGAAAGCTATGTTCTGCGGCTGTGCTGCAAGCTTCATGGAAGCGGTCTTGACTGGAGCCAACGACAACGTAGTCGTGCCTGTTGCCCTGTGGCTCCTCGTCAAGGGCGTCAGGCTTTAATAATCCGATGTCATGCTTCGGCCGGGAGGTGCTGGTCTTCTCACGCGTCGAGGGCTACGACCACGAGGAACATCGTCATAGGCTTGCGTTGGCCAGGGCATATTTGCTGCGATCGCTTGAGGATTGATTTCAAAAGTGCATAGCTCGACACTCGGCCGCGGAAGCAGTCTTGGTGGCGGCACGGGATAGACAGCGAGGAGTCTGGAGTTGGTGAATGCCATGTCTGGCAGTGTTTATCGTTGTTCGATAAACTCGCACGGTGTGTATTCGATTTGATTCTAAATGCTTCTGTATCGCAAAGGCAAACTGTTGCAGTCTGCGTTGGACAGAAAAGTGGAGCGTCACAACGAGTGTGGAGAGTGGGAACGATCGACGGTTGAGGTGGTATGGAAGCAACAGCAGAGGGATCCTCACCTCGTATATAACACGTCCCCAAGAGACAGACAACGAACCTTCAAATTCACTTTGCAGTGCAGAGAGCGGGGCGCGACACACCAGGTTGTGCTGGTAGACGACAGAAATGAGACTGGCCTTCCCCAAAACGAACTCGACGCGTCGGTTCTGCGATGCCAGCGCCGGCATCTCAGCCCAGTCGGGCTGATTGACAAGATTCAATATCCAGAAAGCTTGCTCATTTGACGTTCTAGACAGGCTGGGCTGACACGGAGCGCTGCCAACCATTTCCCGGGCGTGGTAGGAGGGGGCTGTGTGTGACAAAGTGCAGATGGCAGGCCTGCTCGTCGAAAGTGAGACGGCTGGAAGTGTGTACGAATGACCGTGCAGGGATATTAGAGGTCGAGATGGGCCGGTCGTTGGATTGAGCTGGCTGGATTGCATACCGAGAGAATTATGCACAGCCATCGGTCTTGGCCGCCGCACCTTTCGTCGCTGAGAATACACCTCCCCAATTTTTTCATCTGTGGGTAGTGTGTCCTCGATTCCGGATCTTGTTGACCGAAACTTGACAAAGCTCGCCCGGAGGCAACGCCGGTCGTACAGCGAGGTGTCAGTCGCTGTCGTGCCGTGATGGTCGCAGAACGGTCGAGACAATCACTGTCCCCCGGGGAGTCTGACGGGTCAAGCATGTGAATTGTTGATGATTGTGAATCTAGAACGCAATGAGGGGGACAAACTTTATGCGAACACTTTCATCCTTGCCTGACATTGATGTCAAGGATGTGCTCGGTGCCGAGAAATATTGCAAAGGTCGATCGTGCTCTGCCCTCGGGGCGTGGCAATATAGCAAGTCAAATTGCACATGTTCTGCGAGCGGTATGACTATCGCGGTCGGCTTCGCTTGGTGCATTTCAACTACGCCTCGTGCCATGTCTCTAGGATATCTAGTGTGCCCGGCCCGCTGTACCTGCATGGCGTGCAAGCATGAGTGCATTTAAGCTTCGCTGTTGCACGTCCTACGGGGAATACTGAAGAGGGGAATTGTGCTTGAACAATATTGTTGCGATGATCTAGAGCGCATTGCAGCACAAGTCTCATTGCTTGATGAGGGTGCCGCGCAGGGTTGGACGGATTGAGTTTGTGTCTCATCTCTCGGTGTCAAAGAACTACCCTGATCAACTTCGGTGTATGCATGCCCTGATAGCCTGTATACGTAGATCTGCATTTGTGACCGGCTATAAAGCGATTTGCCATTGGAAAGGCGATGCGTACCATTCCTGTTCGGATTTGATGATTCATTCACTGCTAACCTTGCCATACTTTGGACTAAGGTACCGTAGTCTGCTTATTCGCTCCATCAAAACTTGAATATCTCAATCATTCCTCATGCACGTTATACAACGCTTCGTACCGTTCTTTTGTGGAGCTCGATCTGTGGCCGTCTTGCGCCGTCAAGAGTCGTATCTTGTGAAGGTTCCTTCATTTCCCCACCAACGCCGATGCCGTAATTACTCCCTCGCTATGCTCAAACGCCAACGCAATCACTTCGTAAATATCAAGTCTCCTCTACAGAGCCTGACAGAGGTCATTAGCGACGGTTCATGATTCGTACGTTTGGGGAGTACTTACCAATGCAACGCCACCAACCAAAACAATACCAAGGGCAGCAGAGCTAGCAAAGGACTTGTCTGCACCACCAGTCGATGGCACGAAGCCAGCAGAGCTGCTCGGATATGCTGAGCCAGTGCCAGAGGGCGGCATGTGTCCGCTCGTGCTCGTGCCGTTGGAGGCCGGATAGACTGGAGTTGTGGCCGTTGAGTTGTCGCCAGTGGGGTAGACTGGAGGAGTTTTCTCGGAGTATGAGTGTTGTGGTAGAGCGGCAGCGACTGTGATAGCGACGGCCGAGGTGAAGATGGTGGTGAATTGCATTGTGGTGGTGGGGTCTATTCTCGCTGTAGGTATTTGTGGTTGGTGCGGGATCAGAGAGAGCAAGCTTTGAGAACTGGTCTTGGGTAGTGTTGGAGTCGATGTGAGTCTGTGTGGAAAGAAGGACGAGAGTCTTCCAGAAACACTTCTTTTATCGTTTGATCGCTTTCGGTGTCTGGTAAATGCTCCGCGTTGTCAGGACAGAGCATGCGCGCACACAGCCACCCCCCCTGTTCCGTGTGTCGACGCGCAAGCTGTTTCAGAGCACCACCCCGGCATGGCACTGTCAGCCGCCGAATTCTCATCAAAGCGCCCGTCAATTGGCGTGAAAAATGCCGAGAGGCTGGTGCGATCGCTGCGGTCAGCATATCGAGCATCGCATGGCCCACTTTTCCGGTGGCTGGACAGGCAACGCAGCTGGAATGGCGGGCAATATGGAATGCACATTTCCTCATTCGGAACACGTCTGACGTCGCCAAGGCCAGGAACAGGCGCCTTTGTGATGCACGGCAGCAGGGGTCCCTCCACAAATTTTTAGTCTTCCGAGACGAATGATGGAACCATCAGAGGAGGCTGGAGTGAGATCAGGGTCGTGTGTTTGCGACACTTCGAGGATCGCGAGGAGAGGGTTTGATTGCACAATCAGTGACGTCCAACGCGCGAAAACTAGATTGAGAGGGTCCTACTTCGTGAACAATGACGTGCTAACCATTGACGACACCGACCCTCTCTGTGCCGCTGTCGTCGCTACATATGAGCAATCGAACACGAGCAGGAATGCCTTCTGACGCATCGCCTGTCGACCAGCCGCCCTTCTTCCGCAGAGTCTCCCTGCGTACAGCACGGAGCGGATACAGACCAGGCGAGAGCGCGCAAGCCCGAAAAAGCGGAGCACCCTCCGGAGGTAAAACTTGCCACAATACACAGCTTCGTAAGCCTTCCAGGATATGGGATCATGTGGGATTGCACTGTGCTTCGAGCGCGCGGAGCAGCTTTGCACTCGGTCCCCGACAGTCCTGTTCCACCGTCTACAATCATCGTGATTGCTATCGTGATGCGCTCAACGGCATCGCGTAGTCTGCCTGTTTTCCTTGGAGCCATCTGGTCGGCTAATGTAGAAGCCTGGCGAACTACATCTTCACCTTCCCGCTTTTCAACGCTTCCCAATCTTCTCTTCCGTAAGGTTGGTAGCTTCTCGCTCCAGGAGGTAGCCAGAAGATCTTGTCCTTGCTGCCAGACTGTTCGATCAAATCCAGATTCACGCCTTCTCTCTTGGCTTGACCCTTCTGGATCTTAAATGTTCCGGTATAGGACAGTTGTGGTGTGACTCGCAGAAAATAAGGCACAGCGTATCGCGGGAGTCGATCCAGGACGAACTTGCCCAAAGCTTCGCAGTCGAGCTTCTCTGGCATGAGTCCCTGCTGTAGCACGACTGTTGCACACCCGCAGCGCCCGTCGGCGTTGGGGACTGCAACGCCTGGAGACACATGTCAGCGTCGGCCGCTGGGATGCACGGCTGCTGGCTTACCATAGACATTGGCCTCTGCAATCTGATCAAACTGCCCCAGCACATCTGACACCTCGTTGGTGGACACATTTTCCGACTTCCACCTGAACGTGTCGCCAAGTCGGTCGACAAAGTAAACTCTGCCATCAGCATCTTGCCGCATCATATCGCCACTTCGAAACCATAAATCGCCTTTCTTGAAGACATCGCGCATCCACCGCTTTTCGGACGCAGAGTCGTTCTTGTAGTATCCTGTGAATGCGGCTTCCTTCATCTCGGGCTCCACGGCATGGAGGACCTCACCAGGCTCATTGACGGCACATCTCATAGCCCAGCCATTACTATTTCGGAGAATCTCCTCTGTGTCGGGATCGATCCTCACGCGGACCTCTCTATTGCCAAATATCCAGTTCCAAAGCGCCCCCCGCACGCCAATGGTGCTCCTACTGAACTCGCCATAATTTCGGGTGAACGTGGCTCCCATGCCATCAGTGGCCGCATAAAGCTCGTGGATGAGGGGAATGTTGAAGCGTTGCCGGAACTTTTCCCAGACGTCAGGTCTCATTCCTGTGAACAACGTTAGCGCCCAATGGTCAGCACTTGAGTGTGAGATCTCGACTGGCCATTTCCCCACGCCTCTTGAACGTTGTGTGCAGCTTCAAGCGGATGTGGCGGGGCATTGAGAAGGTATCGGCAGAGTTCGCCTACGTACTGCAGGCGATTTGCTTTAGATTCATGTACCTCGTTCCTGCGAGCCACGTCAGTGTCAAATGTGCGAACTTGACCATCGAGTTGGAGAATGAACTAACCAAAATGTACGATGCGAAAACCTCTTGCCCTGACAACAACTCAGCACGCAATCCGGATTGAAAGACTGAACGTCCTACCAGTCGCACAGCAGCCCCTGCAAAGATCGCAGGCGTCGTGCAGAGACCTTGTGCAGCGCCGTGATACAATGGTAGGCAGGTGTAAAACTTGTCCCCACGTTTGAGATCCAGATACTCCGCGATCATTCGAGGCGTCGAAATGCTTTTCGCAACTGGGGTCATGACAGCTTTGGGAAGGCCAGTCGTTCCACTTGTATATATCAAAGAATGAACGTCAGTGGGCAGGATACTTGCCGTGAGAGCTGCGGGGATTGGAGTCTCATCCGTCAATCCACTGATGAATGCTTCATCGTAGTAGATGATTGTAACTCCCTTCTGCTCGAGTTCCTCTCTGCACGCTTCTACTCTCTCCGATGTCTCTCGGTCTGCGATGAGGTATCGCGATTCGCTCAGCTACGTTTTGTAATCAGTACCGACAACAACGTGACAAAGCCGCAAATTCTCACATCCACGCAGTGCGACAATGCTTTGCCAGTAAGATTATGGTTGATGAAACTCTGTCGTCCGCCTACAGCGTCAATAGCGAACCATATCATCAGATATTCGGCACTATTGGGGCCACTGAAAGCTATCGTGTCTCCTGGTTGGACTCCAAGACCATTGATTAGCCAGTTTCCAACGCGTTGCACTGCTTGATAGAACTCCTTATACGTCCAGGATCGCCCTTCGAATTCCAAGAAAAGATGTTGAGGTAGGTCCTGTTTCGCCCAACGTTGTAGATCATGGTAGACAGTCATTTCGTTCGCCTGCATTCGTTCCATAACAAACTGCTGGGTGTCGGCTATCGGATCGCTGAAAACGCCCTTTTTGATGTCCGATCGAATATGATGCTTCGCGTCCAGATATGCGGCGGTCGCCGCCGCTCCTACAACCGCCGCTATCGTTGCTGCCCTTCCATCAGCTTCAATAGTTCCGTAACATGCGCTCGCGCGTTCATACCGGCCATGTTTGGATGGGATAGCCTGGTCGGTCAGTGAAGTTATGTAACAGACAAGTCTGAGTGACTGGCGTCAACAGGATTCGCGGTGGTACGTGAGACTATCAACTCGTGAGTGTCGGAGTGACATGTACGAGATGTCTAGCCTCGGGCGAGGCGATGATCGTGCCCGGATCCTCTCCTGCGGGGACCACATGTGTAGCACGTCCTGACTAAGTTACACGCGCCTCCCCAGCAGCGCTGGCTTGCACAGTGCCGTATTTGCCGTGCTGTACGAAGTGGTCCTCTCACACGCCACGGCACATCGCGCTTATCCTGCCGGAGACGTGAAGTCTAATGCGGTCGCTTCAGCTTCCCCATGTTTTCCAACAGACATCACGCAGAATCGCATGGATCTCTGAACGCTTTAGGATAATCCATACCCCAGGTCGGGGGAAGGACCGGATGGAGAAGCAGGGTTTCCCGGCTATCGCTGCGCTTTGTCGTCCAGGACTTTTGAGCTTACTCACCTGCACAGACACGGTTAACGGGAATACAAAGTGGCAAGTGTTCGAATTGTGCATGCATGACGACGTGGAAAGTAGGACTCTAGCCTGAGTTGACTTCGGCAGCTGAAACGCACCCATCGCGATCTATTGTGCTTTCATTTGGGAAGAAAGACATGACATGTGCCCCATTGGCTTGCGGCGCATGAACTGCGATGGCCTTCAACCCGGGATAAGCGTAGCTATTAAGCAGAAAGGTTATGACATCAGCCGTGAGACTGAGACATCTCGAATGCTCAACAGAATATCACGAGTTTCTCGTCCGCACGAGCAGCACATTTGTCAATACTGCTTGTTGTTGAAATGCAACAATTGTAAGCATGCTCCAAAATATGCCGAACAAACATCGTCTGCCACAGAAGCATCGTTGCAGACGCCCATGATCAAAGGGCGCAACAAAGAAGCAGACAAAGGCTCCTCTCGCATTGACGAACACAATGCTGTTGTGCATCTTTGGCCAGGCGCACTAGACACCCTGCAGCAGCAGCATATATGAGGGTGGACACTAGAATGTGGTTTTCAGTGAGCATTTCGCCTGTAACCAACTCGACGCCTCTCTAGCACTCTACCCGATGGCAACCCGAGAGGAGTTTCTCCAGAACCCCGGCCTGGTGCCAGTGTACGCTGTGGAACAGTGCAGCATATGTCAAGAAGAATCCGCCGTCGCCCCTGTCTACACGCCCCTCTGTGAGTGTCGCGTAGTCTACTGCCGCGAATGCATCCTAACATGGTTTCAGCATAGCAATAAATGCCCAACTTGCGCGACCAGATTCTACGAGTCTGACGACTCTGAAATCGAAGAAGATGATGATGATGTCGAAACTCTCTACGACTTTGGCCTTCCTGTCGTGCTCGTAGATGGCACCGCATTCGTCCTCGACAACTTGATCGATGCGGAGGGGACGGCAATGTGCATTCTAGAGTATCGCGAATGGAGAGAGGAAAATGCAGGCCTCCCTCCAGCCAATAACGGAGACCGAACATTCATCGACACTGACATCCTGATCGATGTGTTACTGCAGGAGGGCAATGCTATGTACTCGTCTGAATCCATGCAAGGCCCATTCACTGAAGCCGAGACAAGAGATTTCAGTCTGTTGATGGCGCACTTTTGTAGAGCAATCATCGGCCTCGATGATCAGATGCCGACCTTTGCGGTGCTGTACAATGCTCTCTTGAGAGAGGTTGCTGAAGATCTGCGACACACGTCTCCGATCTTCGCGGATCTTTTTGAGGCGCTCATGGAGCACAAGCTTCCCGATGATGCAACTCGAGTGCAGCGCTTCTTGTGGTTTGCTGCAGAGATTTTGGCGCGCGAGGCGGAGAGGCTACATAGGTTTTACACGATCTTGGCTGGCGGTGTCGAGGAGATTCGACCTTTATAGCAGTAATTCAACATGCGCCGCTGGTACGGCACTCCATACCATACGGTTCTGCATCAAGTATTCACTCATTTTTGTTTCCAATAATGTTTCTTCCAGCTTCTTTCAGTGACAGTCAGTTTCGCTTTGGCGTGTGAAATCTGATATTTCGATTGGCCGGCCTCGTTACCAGAGTAAGGTCTGGCTGGCTGGCTGAGCTCCAGGCTCTCTAAAGAGAAAGCGATCACCTGCAGCTGCTGGCACCCTCACATGCATTTAAGTGACGCAACGCAATTCTGAGGTTTATCTTGGCGCAATTGATTAGCATGTGCGCTATATATCACATGTATTCTTTGTAATCATGGGCCTTTGTCCAGCCCATCCGAATCCGGCGACACCAAAGCCCATGTCGATACTCATGGAGGCGACGAATGGAGAGAACTCCATGTTCCCTGCTCCAATTTTTGATTCTATCGCATCCATCAACACCATGGCACCGAAAATGAAACCATCGCCGCTCGCTAAGATCAGAGCCAACGCCGCGAAAGCTCGAGCGGCCCAGACTGTCAATAAAGATAGCGCGTGGCATAGGTTCGACCAACAAGCAGCGAAGCTCAATCCAAGCGTTGACGCGGGTGGGAATGTCCGGCAACAAGAAGCAAAGGAAGCAGTTGCGAATAAGGTGCGTGTACGGAGCTGCATCCCATTTGTCATTGAGACTGACATCTATGGCCAGCCGGCGAAGATAACAAAGCCACGACGCAAGTCATCAGCCGTGCAGCGTAAAGTATTCGTTGCGAAGGTGGTCAAAAAGCATCAGCAAGAACTTTCCGACTCCGAATTGAAGACGCCTTCCGAGCCAAGGACTCTTGAGTCGTGGGAGCCAGCAGGAGGACACGTCACAGGAGAGACAAGCCTAAAGCCCAACGAGAAGCTGGGCGTCGCACGAATTCCCGGCTGGAGAATCGAGAAATTCGCGAAGTCCGTGGGAGAGCTGTTATTTGACAGTGGGGTCGTGGATGACTTCAAGATACGGATCAAGACTGTGGAGACGGAAGGTCTTGAAAAATCGACGGATGTCTACGTCAGCTTCGACAATGCTGCGCGGGCAGAGGAGGTGAGACAGATGATCAATGGAAAGTTGCTGGAAGGGAGAGTGCTGAAGGTGTTCTTTGGGTCAGAATAGTAGTGAACATCTCATAGTGTGGTAGAAACGATGTTTCTTATACTTCTGTTCGTATAAACTGCGACAGCATCGCGCCATATGCGCCACATTGGGCGCATTCGTCTCATCCAGATCTGCGACAGCTCATCCCAAGGCTGGCTCCGTGCTGGTCGGCTCGAAGGTGGATTTGAAGTGAAGTCGCAAGGAGACTTAGGCGAGCATGTGCAAGTACGCCAACACGTGCCACCTCTCAAGGCCAATCGGGACCTGATGACGCGACCTGCCGACACTAAAAGTTTCATAGTCACTACGACCAAGAGACGCAGCATTACTTTCAATGCTCTCCGGACGCGCTCTACAAATAACACTTATCCTGCAAAATGGTCCTCCAAGCAATTCGCTACCAGCCAGGTAGCCTACAGATCCTCAACCAGCTCAAGCTTCCACATCAAGAAGAGTACGATGAAATTAAGTCTGCTGAAGATGGCTGGCATGCGATTAAAGATATGCGGACGCGTGGAGCACCCGCTATTGCCATCGTTGCGGCCTTAGCACTCGCTGTTGAAGTGACCAATTCCAAGCTCTCTGACAACGCCGATGAGGTTGCGGCTTTCATCACAGAGAAGCTTGATTACCTGGTAACAAGTCGCCCGACGGCAGTGAACCTTGCTGATGCAGCTGGGAAATTGAAGAAAATTGTGGCTGCTGCGGCGAAGGAAAGTGGTGCAAATGGGCCCGAACTCTCAAAGGCATACTGCGATGCTGCGGCACAGATGCTTGTTGCTGATGTGTCTGACAACGAGGGTATTGGCAAGTATGGCGCTGAGTGGATCTCGAAGCAAGCTGGAGGAGGCCAAGTGAGTGTGGTGACACACTGTAACACAGGGTATGTCCGATCGACCTTGAAACGGCATTCGGTTCTGACTGGCACCGAAGCTCTCTTGCAACTGCAGGCTATGGCACAGCACTCGGCGTGATCCGATCGCTCCATGCCAGGGGGTCCTTGAAGCACGCCTTCTGCACAGAAACAAGGCCATACAATCAAGGCTCGCGTTTGACTGCCTTTGAGCTCGTCCACGACAACATTCCAGCCACATTGATTACAGACTCGATGGCATCGGCGCTATTGCGTCTCAAAGGATCGAGGCATCGCATCGCAGCTATCGTAGTCGGCGCAGATCGGGTTGCAGCTAATGGCGACACCGCAAACAAGATCGGCACGTACCAACTTGCCATCACGGCAAAGTATCACGGCGTGAAGTTCCTCGTCGCAGCTCCTCGGACAACGATCGACTTAGGCACCAAGTCAGGTGCTGATATTGTCATTGAAGAGCGGCCTGGCAAAGAGATGACATTTGTGAAGGGCCCAAGATTTGACGGCGTTGACCTTGATCCTAGCCAAGTGGAGACCGTGAGCATAGCCGCCAAGGGCATTGATGTGTGGAATCCCTCCTTCGATGTGACACCTGCAGAACTGATTGATGGCATCATCACGGAGGTTGGTGTCGTGGAGAAGGATGCTAGCGGGATTTTTGACCTGACGCTCGCCATGGAAGCCCACAATGAGGGCGTAAAGCCTTCTACCGTTGGCGGCCTGTAGTGCTCAAGTCAATGTCTCACCGAGCAGATGATACACGACCAATGTGAATTGCCTTAGCCCAACCATTTCTCCTCTCAGATCACCAAGGTACGAGCGCTCCAATTGTGAGCCCGGACTTGGTGACAAGAGTCCTCCTAGCAGGCTCCTGCAAAGACCTGCGAGTAATAAGCGTCGCAACAAAGCGAATGCTTCGATATACATCCTCCAAAAGTCATAGAGATATATTTAAAGGAGCTGCAGGTCGCTCGGGAAGCCCAGATTATCACGAGGACGATTCTTCTTTCGATTGTGAATTTTGCTGTTCTCTCTTTCCCTCCTGCACTGCCCGTTGATCCTTCTCTGCTTGTTCGAGAAGAGCCTCGATCTTGGCCTCCATCGCACTGAGCTGATTTTCAAGCGCAGTGGCTGTCCGTTCCCCCCTTGGCTAGCTCTTGGAAGGCCTGCGTGTGCATCAGCCCGTGGCCGTCTGCGTCCAGCCGGTAAAAGCACACACCTTCGCCAGGTCGATCTCATCTGCACCGTGACTGCCGTTCACTGTTGCTTCTGGTTTCTTCGCCATAATGCCCCCGATTTCGTATCCAGTCATCAGTGCATGAAATGGTAGACCGGCGATAGCACCGCAGGACAGTCGGAACAGCACAGCTCCGGTGTGGGGTGTTCCTGCGTGCGGTTGACGTCTTGATATGGTAAGCAACCTCGCTTTGTCGCTATCGCCGTAGCTGCTTTGCGCGTTGTCTATGAAGATGATGATGGCATCGTCTTTCTCTCCCGCATCGCAGACTCCTCGAGAGCACACAGAAGTCATTATTATAAGTGACCCTCAGCATCATGGCAACCAGGCCAGGGGCGCGAGACATGGTAGCCAATGATCGCCTCGCTGCATCAGCTTGCACATGCTCGTATGCGATAAGCGCAGGCATTTTGTCGATCCAACATCATGCGGAAACTCAACAAGTTCAGCGGGTTCGACGCCCTCCGCCTTCCGCGCATCGCCTGGCGTCAACGAGCAACGACCGGCCTTATGATCTGAAGACCTTTGCCAAGGATGTTGCAAAAGAGAGCACGGTTCTGTACCTTGCCTACGGCAGCAACCTTTCCTATGAGAAGTTCCAGAGTCCGAAGACCGGCCGTGGCATACAACCACTTTCACAGATCAATGTGCAAGTGCCGCAACTCCGGCTGACATTCGATTTGCCTGGAATTCCTTACACTGAGCCGTGCTTTGCGAACAGTGCACTCCGCGATCCGCAGCACGACCGATCCGGAGATGGACGTGAAGCAGAGAAGACGCCATTACTGGCGGAGAATAGGCGAGATCAAGACTATAGAAAAGATCGATGGCACAAGGGACTGATGGGAGTGGTGTACGAAGTGACTGCGGCCGACTATGCCCACATCATTGCTACCGAAGGAGGTGGAGCTTCATACAAAGACATCCTCGTAGATTGCTATCCGCTCCCTAGCGAAGATCCCCAAGCCGCTGTCCCACAGACTCCGACTACTAAGCCATTCAAGGCCCATACATTGTTTGCTCCTGCTGTGCCCGATGGCAAGCAGCCTCCGAAGAATGGCGGGCGATTTCAGAGACCAGATCAAAGCTATGCGCAAGCATCCGCGCGATACTTGAAGCTGATCACTGACGGCGCCGAGGAGTGCGCGATGCCGTTTGAGTATCAAGACTTCCTGCACTCATTGCACCCTTTCACAATCACCACGATCAGACAGCGAATGGGGCAGGCGTTATTGACTGTGACATGGGTGCCGCTTATACTATTGCTCTTCCAGACCAGCAAATTGTTTGCGGACGAGAATGGTATTTTGCCGGATTGGTTCAAGGCACTTCTGGGAGCGATATTCAAGGCGGTATGGATCAGCTACGACTACTTTTTCAAGCCTTTGTTCGGCGAAGGCGAGAGGACGCTCGGCGATGATGGGTCTGATGCAGATGGGGATTATTTGGTGATTAAGAGTAATAGACATGGGTCACTTCCCGCGCGGGACATTGAAAAATGCCTGGAGGCTCCAGAGCGGTAGCTGTCACAATGGAGCCATTTCGCTTCAGATCGCTCACGCAATGTCGACGTGCATTGATGAGCTCAGTCAAGATCTGGAAGCCTATTGCAAGTTTCGCACGTCGAGACAAATTGCAAGATGGCGCGCTTCCGCTCACATGAAGTGCAATGTGAGTGTGAGCGGCGCGTGGAGCGGAGCTTCCTCGCGCCCTCCCTGCTTGTGCAGGCAGGTATGCAGCTGCCGATGCTGCTGGCCACTTCGCCACTTCATCTCATTTCATTCTCTGTGCTCTGCCACTGTTCACCACATGCCTAGAGAAATGGCCGGAAATGGCACTGAAGCTGAGGCGCGTTGAGAGCAAGGAGACGCTGAACGTGTCGCAAGACTACATGACCAGTCCTGCACCGGACATTTCCGACTCGCAGGGCGCCGCAGTCCAGACTTCCGCGGGGCCGTTAACACAAGACTCTGGCACTGAGGTCGTTGAAGAGTCGTACGAGTTCTCCAAGGTGCGCCTCCGGGCCAACAAGCTAGAATCGGCGGAAGAGTACGGCGAGGACCACCACGTAACGCCGAGGAAAGGCACACAGACTGTGCCACTCAAGCAAGCGCACGAACCATCCCCTCAATCAGTGCCTTCCTCGACCGACGTGGCCAATGCATATCAGAGGCCAAAGGCACAACGTGCAGTACTCGGCGCGCGTCCCGTCAGTTCAGCGTTTCAGTGGCTCGGCACCGACACTGCGATCGTGACCGCGGCCGAGCGTGTTGTCATGCAAGCTCTCGACACAAGCACCTCGTCACGTAAATCTGCCCACACGGACAGCAGCGAGAAGAGTGCCGTCAGCGCAGTCTTCTCCCAGAAAGGAGGCACAACATCACAGACGGAAGCAATGACATCTGCAGCAAAGATCACCAAGTTGCGTGTCACGCAGATGATGCCCGGCGGAGCGCTGGCGCAATTGAAAGCAAGACGTAGCGAGGGAATATCACAAGTGGAAAGAGACGTTTCAGTCTCCGCTGCTCTTGATTTTGCCCAGGACGCTGCTGCGGGACACAGTGCTTCAGCGTCAAAGGACAATCTAGATGCCACAAATGAGCAAGACCAGCCTGTGAAGACGGCGAAGCCGCCTCGCAGGAGCACAATCGACCAAAACGGCCTAGCAGCCGCGAATTCCAAGGAGCTGACCGACAATGCACAGGCCCAGACCATTGAATCGTACAAGCGCAAGCCAGAAGCAGATCTTGACGTCGCAAGTGGGAGTGATGTCAAACGCAGGAAGCCATGCAACAGCACTCTCACTGCCGCACACCCACCAAAGCCAGCTCTCTCAGCACCAGCAAGCCAACGAAACGCTGATTGTGCAGAGTCTGGGGACAAATTGCCCCTGCCCAGATCTTCTCCCCGTCCTGCAGCGAACAGATCGGTCACAGTCGTGTCTGCCGGCAATAACAGAGGCAACGATGCCGACTCAATCGCGGAAACAACTCGCTCCAGAGTGAAGCACGCGGCCAGGACCTCTGCCCCAAATTTTCCACCTGCGCGCTCTAAACAGCGACAGTCTCTTCGGCTGCTTCGTAAGAATGAAGAGTCCGATTCTCCGGAAGCAGATGCGGGTGCCGCCCACAGCGACGAGCGAGAAGATGATCGTGTTGTGAAGCAACGTCACACAGCTCATTCTGGAGTAGAACAGCATCAGAAGCATGCAATTCAAGCGGATCTGGACGAAGAGAGCCAGCCAGTGCTTAAACGTCATCGGAGATCGACTCCAAAGGAATTCAAGATCGGAAACGCCGAGCCAGAGATTCTCGTCATTTCAGACCATGTCGAGTCGAGCCCAGGGCCTGATGATCTTCCTACCCAAATGTCTCAACTTGAAGCCGCGCCAGATTCCACGAGGGCGCTATTTCTGAAGACGCCAGTGGCAGTAAAGCCCAATCTTCGTGCTCAGGACGACGACATTGACAACGATGACAACGATGACAACGAACTTTTCGACCAGGCGGCGCGCTCTTCCCGAAAAGCAAACATTATCAGCTTCTCCAAATCTGGTCCACGAAATCAGGGCGTGCCCAAATCTCGTACATCTGGTCGTACTCCTGGTCGCTCGTCCATGGCTTCGACTAAAGTCCGTTCTGCTCGCGGGACTGAGCTGAAGAAACACGATCAGCGCACGCTGCGCTCGGTTAAGCGGGCTGTAAGAGATTTCGACACTGATGAATTCGAGGAGAAGACAAGGCAAGCCAGCAGGTTGAGTAATACGGCTGAGAGTGTGAGCCAGGCGATCGGGCAGCTGTACAGAAAATCCACAACTCGGGACACAGGAAAAGCGATGGAGCCGCTTCCGAATTACCAATTGTTGAGCATAGGTCATTATGAGGACGCTGACGAGCAGCATCAAGTGCAAGTCTGGCCAGTGACGTCCAAGCGTGCTGCCAGTGGCAAGATGGCGGTCCCGGTCAGGTCGCCGGCCATCGAAAATTCCCGGACCAGATCCCCAAGCCACGAGCAACCTACGATTCTGGAGAAGTCCTTGAAGATATCGGAAGGCAGAGATGGTGCAGAAAAAAGAGGAGATACTTCCTATGCCGCAGATGAGCTCAGCTACGAGGGCGATACATTGGTCGATGACTCGGGCTATGTGGCAGAGAAAGTAATCAAGACAATTGAGATGCCGCCGGACGGGAAATTTGATCCACCTTCAGTGCTCAAAGTTACGGCTCTTCGACAGCATGAACTTGAGACAGGATCACTGTGCCCTCAGACCGTTTCCCCGGCGCAAACAGCTCCTTCTGCTGTCATAGAGGCCATCAATCCTCAGACCAAGAGATCACTCGCAGCAGACGAGGACGCCTCCGTGCAGGCAAAGAAGCGCGTCAAAGTCGTGACAGCTATTAGCGGAGACGAAGTTGCGCTACCCGAAGCAACAAAGAGAGATGCAGGATCAATCAGCTTGCACCGACCATTGCCTCGCGGCAAGAGGATGGCCACGAGGCCTGTTCGGAAACCCTCTCAGAACTCTCAGAAAGTTGATATGCTCGGCAGTCCAGCCCCCATAGGCCCGGACATGCGGAACACGTTGCAAACAATACTGGAAGTAGTGTCCCGCAGAGAGGCAAAGCTCGACAGGGATCCAGATGATGTCACGAGCACTCGTCAACGAGAATACACTCGACATGGAGACGAGCCTGAAGATGACACCGACCCAGACGTAGACGATGCGTACGCTGCGCCGCCTTCGCGTCGACCCGAGAAAGCACATATCATATCTGGCAATACTAAGAAGGCCCCAGCATCTCCTGAGGCGCCGAGTACGGCCTTCACTGAACTCAGAACCTCGTCCAAGTTCTCAGGGCAAGTCCTCGAAAACCAAATGTATATTGGTACCATTGAAGATCCTTTCACGAGGAAAAACCATCAAGCTGCTCCTGCTGCTTTGCCATCAGCGAGCCTGCGGCAAGTTTCCAGGCCTGCGAAACGTCACAACTCGAAACGACGCCCGCAGGATCCCGTGCTGTCTGATCAAGATCAGCTTTACGGCGCAGTATCGCATCCCAGACAGAAAGCCAGTGCTGCACAGGCCGATCTGTCGGCTACAAAGACAAGCGAAGTTCCAAATCTTTTGGTCATGGGACGGCCAAGCAATATTCCCTCAAAGGCGTATAACCCTCATCCCGGCAGCCGAGGGAATACATCGACTCGCAACCTTTCTCGGCGAATCGAGGAGTTCCAAGATAATGCTGCCGCCGTGGCAACCGAAGAAGATTCCACACAGAAGAGACTATCCGCACACTCAGCAGAGGGTCAGAAGTATCAGCAAATGGCAGAGCGCGTTATACATGGCACTGATCAAGGAAACGCTGATGTAGGCGAAGGAGCGAACAGACCGCTTGACATGGACAAGTGGATTCCCTCTCTGCAGGCCCGTCAGTTGAACCTGGTCAATATGATGGTCGAGTGTGTTCAGCGGCTCACTCAGTACATGTTCGAACAAGAAAGAGGCACTGAAGAGATGATTGCTGAGTATCATCGTCGCAACGTGTATCTCATTGAGCAGGAGGGGAAGCGGCAGATCAAGATTTACCATCAGATGCGAAAAGACCTAGGCAAGCGGAAGAAGGCTAAGCTTTCTGAGGGCTATGAGTATCTGCGGGGTCTCGAACTTGAGTACGCGGGTTTTGAACATGAGAAGCAGGGGCACGAGAAGCGTAAGGCGGCATGGGAGATTGTCGACGCTGAGCTCGAAGCATTCATCGTGGAGCATTCGTGAATCAAAATGCTCAGTCATCCACGATGAGAGCAGTGGAAGAATTTTGGACTTCGATAGCACTTTGCAGCGCACAATGCTGCTCGATAGAAACGTACTCGCTACATGCTTGAAACATAATAAATTACGAGCTGAAGCACGGGGTTTTCGTGGAGCCTGCTTCCTGCCCCTTGTCTTGAACACCACAAATCGATGGCCAGTGAACTGTCAGGTTTTAAGACGAAAGCAACGCACGTCCGTGGTTCACCCAATTTCCAGCGTGTGTTGTCGCGTGTCCCTGTCTCTGAAATGGAGCAGCAAATAGCCCTGCTGCATCCAATGAGCGACAGTCCATCGCAATCGACAGGCACGAGCCGACTGACAGTAGTTCTCGAAAGGCGAGAAGGTTTGCGCTACTCAAAAACGATGAGATGGAGAATGCCTAGTAGAGCCTGAACGTGGATCCGATATTGCGCGCATGGCACAGCGTCTGCAGTCATGATACGTAGGCTACGGACAGTCCCCAGACACCTGCTTGTTCACCAAAAACAACATCGGCCGTTGCCATCATAAGACTTTCATATGCATTTTTATCTTCGACATTCCTCCTGGGTTCAGCGTTAAGCATTGATTCCCACTCCTCCCCGCCCTCTGGTGCTCGTCTCCGATCACACAAGGCCTTGCATCAGCGAGACGGAGGTCAGAATTCAGACGCGAATCCAGTGCGTTCCTTGGGCGCTTTTATTCGATGTATTCTAAGTTCAAATCCAGCCTTGCAAGCACGACAAGGACTGCGTAGGCAAGAATTATGTACCGAGGAACTCTTGCTACAATGCAGAGAACAGCAACGCATTCTGCCAAAATAACGGCACCTGTGGATTTCAAGTACGTTCTGCGAGCCTTCTACATCACGAGGCCATGCCCCTGACAATTCTGCGACAGCTTCACCGTACGTTGCCATCCCACGAGGCGATGAAATTGTGCCAGTGTAGGGTTTCACAATGCGTGTGGCTCGACGCTTGTAAGCAGGTATGTTAGACGCCAATCTGACCTCAACTTGCCTCTCTCGCCTACGAATGAATTCTTATATATCGGCGCAGGGTCAACATATGTATTGTGTTGACGCATGCTCGGCTACCGAGACTGATATCTGTGTACCGGGTCATTACCCTTGCCAGTCGTCACAGAGAACGCATGAGAAGAAGGAGATGGAGTAGCGCAGCAAGATGGATGGCTTACGCATTCATTTCTCAACCCAAACCTGTGCCTTGGTGCACGCGCTCCGTTCAAACTTTCCTTTTACACTGAGAATAACCACGTGCAAGCGACACCAAGGTCTGTGAGCGATCGTAGCGCCATGGTATAATTACGTCCTTCTTTCCCAGATGCCATCCAACGTGGATCCGGTTTTCAAGGTTGTCATGGCAGACGATGAGGAGTATAAAAGCTCGTGTCGCTCAACGCCCGTCGCCGCTGAAAGTCGTATGAGAAACTACATGTACCTGTGACCACCGATGGTGCGCTTGTGCTGACCGGCTGTCGTCGGAGGAGGCCAAGCGCGCGTGGAGCAGAGCGTAGAGAGAGGACGAAGGCTGGTGTAGATGACGTTGCCGCCATTGCCAAGAACCGCGTGTCGCAGAGCTTCGGGATGCGCGGTCGACCTTTACCTTAACCTTCACACTCCGCCTCACTGTCAGCTCCATGTCGTTCCTCTGTGCATAGTCCGTTGCCTTTATTATGTTTTCTGCCTCCAACTCATACCTCGGCGGCGCCAACAGCGCTCGCGCGGGTCCACAGCAGTTCGGGCAGCCGCAGCAGCAGCAACAATATGGCCAACAGCAACCCGGCTTTGGCCAAGCTCCATTGCAGCAGCAATATACCGGATTCCCAGGCGGCGGACTGCAGCCTCAAGCGACGGGCTTTCCAGGACAGCAGTCCTTTCAGCAGCCACAGCAGCAGCAGCAGCAATATGTCGGCTTCCAGCAACCACAGCCTACAGGCTTCCAACAGCCTCAACCCACGGGCTTCCAGCAGCAGCAGCCTCCACAGATCAATCTCCAGCAGACTGGGTTTCAGCCGCCACAGGCGACAGGATTCCAACAGGCTCAGCCGCCTCAGCCCATGGTTACTCAACCTACGGGCATGACGAGCAACGATATGGCGAATTCCTTTCGATCCTCTGCAGCATCGCAAGCGCCTCCGCCCGTACCGGCCAAAACAGGCAATAAGATACCCAACATTCGCTTAAGCTTCATCACCGCCACAGATCAAGCCAAATTTGAGCAGCTGTTCAAGAGCGCGACAGGAGGTGACCAGGCATTGAGCGGAGAAAAGGCAAAGGATATCTTACTCAGGAGCAAGCTGGATGGCAACAATTTGGCACAAATATGGACACTTTCAGATACCACGAAGTCTGGGCAGCTGCTGTTTCCTGAGTTTGCGCTGGCCATGTATCTGTGCAATATTGCTTTGACGGGAAAAGCGTTGCCTGCAGGCCTGCCAGAGAAGGTCAAGAACGAAGTATCGAGTATGGTCGATATCATTTCTTTCAATGTGGACGATACCTCGACACCGTCCGCCCCTTCATCGAATGCGCCGAACTTCAGCGAGCCACCAAAGATACAGCAGCCACGGGCGCAAAACCCAAACAATCAGCAGCTACTCAGCCAGCTTACTGCTCAGCCGACTGGATTTCAGGTTCCGCAAGCAACAGGCTTTCATCAACAACTGCAACCACAAGCGACTGGATACATGCCTCAAGCGCAGGGTTATACGGGCCCGCGCCCACCGATGCCTCCCATGCCTACTGGATTTGGCAACAATCTCACTCCAGGCTTATCCGCACAGCCAACTGGACTCTCACCGCAACAGACCGGCTATCCGATGGCTCAGCCGTTGAACGCGCAGCCAACAGGTAGGCCTGGGCAGTGGGGGCTTGTGAACGCACCCGCCAGCGGTCTGCCAAACCTCCAAGCCCTTCAGCAGCAGATGATGCCACAGCCCGGTCGTGAGGCAGGCTTCAGTGCTCAGGGTCTTCGGGGCAATGCGACTGTGCCGTGGGCTGTCACAAAGGAAGAGAAGAAGATCTATGATGACATGTTCAAGGCATGGGACGGATTTGGAAAGGGCTATATCTCTGGTAACCAGGCACTGGAGATTTTTGGGCAGTCAGGCTTGAACAAGCAGGACTTGGAGCGCATTTGGACTTTGAGCGATCCACACAATAAAGGCCGCCTAAACCTGGACGAATTTGCAGTCGCGATGCATTTGATCTATCGAGCGCTGAATGGCTACCCAGTCCCCAATCAGCTTCCGCCCGAGCTTATTCCACCGTCGACACGAAATATCAACTCCAGCATCGATGCCATGAAGGGATTGCTCGGCCGAGATGCAGAAGAGCGCAAGTCTTCAGGAGCGTTCTTGCAGCCGCAACGAACTGGAGTCAGCTATTTGAAGGGCCACTCCTTCCGCAGCAATGGTGCTGGCACACGAAAAGATGCCACGGTGTTCAGAAACAATGATGACGAGGTTGGATATCGGTCATCGGCAAGACGCAGGATTGGACAGAATGGACGAGATTCGTCGCCAGCTTCGAGCGACACCAGCAGTGTTCCAGCGGACGACATGGGCATCGAGCAGTTGAAGAAGACAATCCGCGAGAAGCAAGTCTTGCTAGATGCGATGGATTTTGAAGACGAGGGCAAGGGCGATGAG
Organism: Cercospora janseana; assembly: GCA_026725115.1. Taxonomy (NCBI): domain Eukaryota; kingdom Fungi; phylum Ascomycota; class Dothideomycetes; order Mycosphaerellales; family Mycosphaerellaceae; genus Cercospora; species Cercospora janseana. Next base: position 1,450,517 of record CM049105.1, read on the forward strand.
GAGGATGCTCTTGATCGCAAAGACCGAAAGGAGGCGGAAGAGCTGTTCAGACGCATCCGGCGCATACAGGAGGATATCGACACACATCCCAACAGTACGTTCAAGACTGGCGATTCTGACGCGGAACGGAGATCACTGCAAAGACAGTTGCGTGGACTGCAAGATCGTTTGCCAGAGCTCGCGAGCCATGTGCGAAGATGCGAACGGGCCATTGCCGACGCCCAGCTAGAGCTCTTCCGATTGCAAGACGCCAAGGCTCATCCCAGCTCTGCTCAACCAATTGTCGGCACTGGGCCAGGCGGTGCTGTCACAGAGAGCGACCGTCTTAAGGCTAGGGCAAAGGCCATGATGCAGCAAAGATCCGCAGCCCTGAGTGGAAAGAAGGTGGAGGTCGCAGACGATGGCAGTGCTGCTGCTGCGAGACTGGAAGAGGAGAGCAAGCGGGTCACACGAGAACGCGAGGACAACGAGAAGATGGTGCGCGACGTCGAGGAGAGTGTGACTGAGTACAGCAAGGGTCTTGAATTTAGCCTGAAAGAAGGGGCTGAAAGTGCCTCTGATGAGCACGAAAGAAGGAGATGGGAGGACGGACTTGGTGTTGAAGACGAGGTCAAGGATTTCATCTTTGATTTGCAGCGCAGCTCAAGAGCTGCCAAGGTCCGTAATGAGGAGCGAGGCCCGGCTCGAGCAAAGACGGTCGAAGAGGACAGCCGTGCGAGCACACCTGCGACGAGAACCGAGAGCCCAGCTTCGTCGCGACAGCCGGCAGCATCTTCGCCAGCGACGACGGGGTCCTCGTACTCCAGCTACAAGACTGCAGAAGAGCGGGCGGCCTTTATCAAGCAGCAGGCTGAGCAGCGCATGGCTGAACGTTTGGCCGCACTTGGTCTGAAGGCGCCATCCAAGTCTGGTGGGGAGACTCCGGCTCAGAGAGCAGAGCGCGAACGCAAGGAGCGAGAGGACAAACTGCGTCGTGCTGAAGAAGAAGACGCCAAGCGTGAACAGGAACGTCTGGCACGGATCAATGGTGAGAGTAATGCGCCGCCGTCACCAGCTACAGCGAGCAAGACCAAGCCTCCGCCACCTGCACCACGCAAAAATCGTAGCGAGAGCTTACAGAGTGATACGCACAAGGCAGAAGTGAAGGCTGCTGAGCAGCAAATCAAGGAGCAGGCACTGAAGGAGCAGGAGGCTGCTCTTGCGTCTGAGACCAGGGATATGGAGTATGCTCCTCGAGTCTCGACGATTCAGCAAGATTTTGCTAACCAAGATGACAGGGACGAGGAAGCTCGTCAAGAGCGCGAACTACAACAACAGAAGGAAGAGGCTGCGGCTTCGCTGAGAGCTCTCGAAGAACAAGTCAAGGCTGGCAAAGCCAAGAAGTCGGAAGAGAAGAAGCGACGCGAGGCTGCTAAGAAGGAAGCGCAAGAAAAGGAAGCTCGTCTCGCCGCTCAACGTGCGGAGATTGAAGCAGCAAAGGAGCGTGAACGGCAGCTTCGTCTGCAACTGGAAAGCATGGATGACGATGACTCCAGCGATGAGGATGACAATATGACGCCTAATGAAAGCACGCCTGCGACAAGTACCGTGCTCCCTCAGCTCCAGGAAACGCCAGCCTCGCCGCCAGCTGCTCCAGCACCACCTGTGCCTTCTGGAAGTGCTCCACCGCCACCGCCAATGCCAGAGGCAGTCTCGAGTCCTTCTGCGGCACTCAGCAGCCCTCCCGAGCAGTCCAAGAACCCATTCTTCCGCAGCATGAACCAGCAATCCTCTGCCACAACAACACCTGCGGCAGTCACGTCGCCCGAAGCGAGCCAAAAGGTTGATACTAATCCGTTCCATCGTTTGACTCAGCAGGATCTGGCCAAACAGCAGCAATCACTTCCAGATCCGGCTCCAGCTCCATCAAGGACCCGATCTAAGCCGGCCGATGAAGACGACTGGTCAGTGCTCGACTCTTCTGACGATGAGAGCGATGATGAGGACAAGCCACAAGGTGGAAGTGCAAAGCAGCTTGCGTCAATTCTCTTTGGCACCATGGCCCCGCCTCGTCCTCTCTCTGCCATGGACAGTCCCCAATCCGCAGGGCCCGGCTCGCCAGCTCCCAATGGAACAGAGCGCATCGCATCGCCTCCGCCCCCACCGCCCATGCCTGGCAGCGCGGCTCCACCTCCACCTCCTATGCCCGGCAGCTCAGCCCCACCTCCGCCTCCGATGCCTCCTGGGATGGGAGCCCCTCCGCCTCCGCCGCCTCCAGCTCCGGATATGGGAAGTGCTGTGCCAAGCGCTCCGCCCGCCGGTCTGCCCGACCGCAGCGGACTTCTTGAGCAGATTCAGTTGGGCAAGGGTTTGAAGAAGGTGCAGACTAAGGATCGCAGTACTGCTTCGGTAGCTGGAAGGGTGTTGTAGCGACGGCAATGTGTGGGGAGGGGTAGTCGATCGTATCTATTGTTCAAAATTGATGCCACAATTTTTTCTCCAGGCTGTGCGATGGTTCGACCGTGGTTTGGGTGCGTCATCGTGTGCTATGAAAACAGCAATAACGAGGAGAAGAAATGTTCATAATGCATGATGCTCGCGCTGTATCTCTCTATACGCGGGAGCAAGACCCCTGCTCGTCAGCGACGTAGATGGCGTAACTGCGCTTTGCCGTCTTTACGCGATTGCCCTTCTTTCCTGGACCATTTCACGCTTCGAATATCATCAACCCCCACAGCCAGAATGCTCCCTCCGTCACCTCACTACTAATCAAGGGTGCCAGCGGTGAGATATGACACCTAAACCACGCCATCGTCCTGTGCCTTCGCAGTCCCGCCGGTCTTCCTCTGCTCAAGCTACAAGTCAAATAGTCAGTAAGTCTGTGTGTGCCTCGTGCAATCGAGCAAAAAAGGAAGAGGCCGGCGAACGGCGAAAGGAAAAGAAAAAGAAAAAAAAAAAAGCCCGACTCACCTTCTCAATCATGCGCTCGATTTTGCGATACTCAAACGCGAATCGCGGATACAAGAAGGGGCGCAGATCGTAGCGGTTGTCGTCGGGCGTGTACGACTCGAGATACAGCCCGGGCGTCATGGTGGTCATCTTGTGCCGGTTGATGGCATAGTAGTACATGAAATCGCGCACTTTCGTGTAGACGGCGCGGGGATCGAGGCGATGGCTCCACTCGACGAGCAAGCGTTCGAAGATGCCGACGGTGCCGAGCTTGAAGGTCTTGCGTAGGCGGCCGAGGATGGAGAGTTCGTCGTAGGTGAAGCCCATGTCGGCTTCGTCGGACTGCACGTAGGATGCGGTGATGGGTTCGAGTTCGGCCGTGGGGACGGCGGCGAGGAATTGGGCGAGGATGGGGAGGGAGAAGTGGTCTTGGGCCCAGGCGATGAAGCGTTTGAGGTCGGTTTTGGAGATGCCGCCGATGGGGTTGATGTCGGCGGAGGAGCAGTCGTATTTGGTGAGGTAGCCGCGGAGGCATTCGTCGACGTTGGCGGAGCCGAGGATGAGGAGGCCGCCGGGTTTGGAAAGGGACCAGGGGACGAGTTGGCCGAGGGCGTAGGCGAGGATCATACGGGAGCGGGATTGGAAGTTCTGGAGAGCGAGGTTTTCGGTTTGCGTGCCGCCGTGGACTTTGAAGCGAGGTTCTTTCTGAATGATGGAAGTGACGAGTTCGTGCAAGGCTTTGACCATGGGGTCGATGTTGGTGTCGATGTGGTAGGAGCCGATGGCCTCGGCGAGCTCTTTGGCACGGGTGCGGGTTTCCTTGGAGGATTGCTCTTTCATGCCCATGAATGCTGTGATGAAGATGTTTCCGCAGATGTCTTCGGCGGTCATGTTCGCCACATCTTGGCCGTTGCAGAGGCGCGTGGCGTCCTCGATGACAGTCTTGTTGCCGTCCTTGATGGCTGCCGCGACGAGGCGACACATACTAAATACGATCGTTGCAGTAGCGCAGCTGTCGATGCCACCGCTGAGGGGAACGAGAAAGCCTGCAGCTTTGGATCTTCGTAGGTAGTCCCAGAGCCAGCAGGCCGGTCCGAGAGCTATCTCTTCTTCTGGTAGGTGATATCGAGGCTCTCGGGACGGCGTGAGTCTCGACAAGGAATCAATCTTGCTCGAGCAGAGCTCAAAATCAACAAAAATGCGTTCGAGCTTGTGCACTTGGGCATTGTTTGCTTGCATGCCTCTGCTCTTCGAAGTGCGGTAGGGCCAGATTTCATCCAGATCGACAAGCGCAGTCTGCACTTCTACATCACGTAAGGAGAATTGTGAGCCTTGTGCGAGAACATTGCCCGAGTTCAGTATCAGTGCACACCCATCGTAGTACAGCCTGTCGCCATCGCAACCTCGTTGGTTCGAGTACATGTACACGCCGCCAGTCTTGGCAGTAGCCTCCTTGATGAGGTTGATGCGAGTGTCGAGCTTGCGAAGTTCATGATGACTTCCGCTGGAGTTGAGCACAATCTCTATTCCTGCCAAGGAGTAGAGAGAGTGAGGAGAGTCGGGAGTCCACAGCTCCTCGCATGTCTCGGACGCGAACGACGCATCGATGGTCTCAAACGCGACCTCACCAATTCGAGTCTTGCGTTGGCCCTTCGGAAGCGACGATATCACCTTGGGCAGATGGTAGTCTTCGACTCGTTGCCGCGGCCACGGCGAAAAGTAGCGCATCTCCCGAAAATTGCCATCGTTGCAGAGGTCGAGTTTGGGACGGATGGCAAGCACTTCGGCATTCAGAGTAAGCAGGCGCGCATTGTAGCTGCAACCTCGATGCTGGACGGGCAGTCCTAGGTCGATGATGATGTCTTGGCATTCGGGATGTGCAATGATCTCGGCGACAATGTCCCATGAGTTGGCATACACATCGTTCTCGAGGAAGTGGTCGAGGAGTCCATAGCCGGGAATGCACAATTCGGGGGTCAGGATCAGACTTGCCCCCGCAGCTTTGGCCGACTTGATAGCCTCGATGATGCGATCACTGAGCAATGATTAGCGGGGGATACAGGAAAAAAAAAGGCAGAGTGGCAATCTCGATGAAGTGGATCGTTCAAAGGATACGATGGATGTGTTTAGCCATGCTCGGCATCTTTGGACCGAGAGCGAAATTTGAGCGCGACTCACCGATTGCCGTCATAGTCAAGCACCCACTGATTCAATTGCGAGGTCGCAAGGATACATTTGCGCGTCATTCTGTTGGTGCTGACAATTGACGTCGATCCTGTCAGAATTTAGGCGTTGCGGTTGGGAGAGAACATTGCAGCTCCATGCACGAGCCAAGACTTTACTTTACGATGATGTAAGCGAGGATCCAACAGAAACAGCTCATGTGCATCGTGATATCCATGGCGTGCAGCTTCGAGCCGGGCAGCAACGGACCGACGCGCTGCCTGCAGGGAGAGCACATTGTCGCCTTCCTCGCGGTCGACGGCGTGGCCATGCTGGACGACGATGCGATCGTTGGGCGCCAGCACTTTGTCATCCGTTGGCTTTTGCTGTAGTTAGCACATTGGGACATGGTCTGATGATGTCTCGCAGGGACGGCAATTCCCGGGCGGATCATGGACGAGCGGCAGCGTTGGAGGCTTCCACACGTTCGCAGACGGGCACGGCAGACACATTGCTCCTGCAAACCGCACGAACACACTCTGCGGAGATGGGGAGGGGTGCGGGTCGTGTAGATGATACCGGATGCGCGGCTGGGGGAATGCGAGAGCCCCCGTCTTAGTCGAGCTGGGCAGGCTTGGACACGATGGCGCACGATTCCGCCTGCTGCCCATGCGCGCAGCGGTGAGATGAGGTCGCGTTGGGCGAATGGAAGAATGCATCGTCCATCACACGCGATGCCCAACGGTGCTGCCGCGCCGCGGACGAGGTTGTGGTGCGGGCGAGGGAGGCGGCGATGGGGCAACGGTGGCGGCGGTGGGCGGGCGTGTTGGTTGCTGCTGCCAGGGCTGGGGAGAGGCGCCAGCTGCTTTGGGCTTAGTGCGGGCTCGTTCCGGGCGGGTGGACGGCACACGAACGAATCACGAACTCACCCAGCAAAGTCCAATGGCGCTCCCAGCTCGCCCGCCCGCACGGACGCGCCTGCCCGGCCTCGTTGCTATAGAAAGTCGTCGTCGCCGTCGCCGTCGCCGCTGATTCTTTCCCGCCGCGCTGCTGCTCCTCGTCGTCGTCGTCCATCCTCCGCTCGCTCGCCTCCATCGCTCGCTCGCTCCACCCCCCACCACCGCACGCAACACTCACCCCCTCCATTGCCATCGGTATCCATTGACCCCGTGTCATTGCAGCAGAAAAGGTATGCATGTGCCCACCTCCAACCGCGCGTCCGCTCGTCCACATGGCAACCAGCCAACGAGCACGCGTCCGTCTGTCACGCTGATGCTCACCCCGTCTGCTGCTGCTAGATCCATCCATCTCCCCGCCCAGCACCATGCTCCGCTCCAGCCTCACCCTCGCCCTTGCGGGCCTCGCCGCCGTCGTCAGCGCCCAGAACTACTCCACCTCGGGCAACCTCACCATCGACCCCAGCCAGATCGAATCGTCGCTGCGCAACTCGTGGTGTCGTGGGCAGCAGATTGCCTGCCCCGAGATTTGCGGCGGCCGCGCCACCGCCAACACGTGCAATGCCGTGAGTCGCCGCGCCCCGACAGAGCGGGTGTGACGGGAGATGCTGACCCCCCGCTGCAGGACGACTTGACCTACACGTGCACCTGCCCCGACAACCAGCCTCGCAACCTCTCCGACTACTCCCAGACCCTCCCATTCTTCGTCTGCGAGCAATGGAAGACCAACTGCGTCCTCAACCACCCCGACGACCGCGATGGACAGGAAGGCTGTGAGTCCGTGACATGTGGCAGCAAGAACGCCACCGAAGCAGAGGGGGGAAGCTCTTCCTCCTCCACCATGACCTCGACCGCCACCGCCACCCAGAGCTCCGCCAGCGAGACCGGTGCCAGCCAGACCACCGGCAGCGAGGCTTCGTCCAGCCCGTCATCGACCGGCAACGCCGCTGCACACCTCGCCCAGAACTACGGAACCCCCGTCTTGGTCACTGCTCTCCTTGCTCTGTTTGGTCTCGTTGCTTGAGAGTGCTCGCCGCCATGGGAAGCGGAGGAAGAAGGAAAGCGCGAGTGTGGCACATGCGATTGCTTGGTTGTCTTTTCTCCAATCAGCGCAGCGGAACGGCAATTTTTTCACGGCAGTACCCCCATCCTGGAAAGATGCATTCAAGATGTTAACGGGTCATGAGTTACGGCAACCGAGTTTTAATTGTAGTAATGCAAATGGAAAAGAGAATTCCATTGACGGAGCCTGGTCACTGTTCCTTCCTGAGCTTGTTTGTAATGATCATCAGACGCTGATGCTTGTCACTGTCCGCCGAGACTGCCGTCGAATCTCAAACCGTGCTCGGTCACGCAGCTCCAGATCGATATCGACCGAGCTTGTGAAACCCGGCCACTTGCATCTGAACGGGCCTGCAAGATCAGCTGCCTCTCTTGTCGTGGTTGGTGTGCATCCCACCGCACGGCATTCCCCTCCCCTTTCGGAAGCTTGTGACAACCACCCCTCTCACCACCCTCAAAATGTCCTTCCGATGCCGACGACCGCTCAACCCTCCAACATGCCCGAAGATCCCAGCCTCTCCGAATGCATAGCCTCCTCCCACGCTCCCTTTGCCACGTTCCCACTCGACCCAGCGCGTTCAACCTCATCATCAACACCCTCGGACTCACTCTTCTCTTGACCCTCCCCACACACCATCCTCCTCCCCAACCTCATCGTCCTCCGCTTCAGCACCATCCCCCTCTCGCCGAACCGGCCAGCTGCCACAAGGATCCGCAGAGAACCCCCTCTCCACGCTGCCGAAGAAATGGGAGTCTCTTTCCATGACGTCCCATGCCGTCTTGGCTTCGAGCATGCTGGCGAAGTGGAAGCGCATGAGCGCGGGGACGTCGGCATCGCGTTCCGCTTTCAGCGGCGAGCGGACGGCGTGGCGAGAGAGTTGGAGGAGGATTTCGTGGGGTGTCCAGAGGGATTTGGGGTCGTGGATGGAGAGGATGCGGGAGAGGCTGGATTGCTGGATGCAGGGGAGGAGATGCCGGGGCAGGGGCCGCGTGATGGTGGGCACGAGGTGGGCTGTGGTGGGGCTTGCTTGCTGCTGGTTGTGGTGCGAGGCGACGCGTTGCGCGTGTCGACCGTTGACGAAGGTGATGAGGGCTGTGTTGGTGGAGAGTGCGGGTTCGGTGCGCATGCCGCAGGTTTCGAGGAGGAGCGAGGAGAAGATCGGACCACCCCTGACTGTCTCGAGGACTTCGTGGAGAGTGGTCGACGGGGCGATACCAGTTATGATGACGGTTCGTCGAGGGTTGCGTTCCCCTTCTGCTGCTTTGGCGAAGAGATCGCTGATATCTTGGGGAGATGCGATGTATGGTGCACCACTGATCGGGAGACGACCGCCTCTGTGCTGATAAGAGGGATCTTTGGAGTCGTGTCGTGCTTGTGCTGCAGCTATCCCTCCCCGATCACGACCACGATACGAGCCCGCCTCGACGAATTCGGCTTGGAGTGCTCTTGCCTCGTCGACGCCTTCTGGCTTGTGGAGATTCGGGGGCTCATAGACGAGCGTGGACGTTTCGCTGCGTAACGTTGGAGCAGCCGCAGCGACACCAGACACAGGTGCCGAATTACGGAGGTTTTTGACAGAGCCTGGTGGAATGGTGCCTCCATCGGTATCTGCCCATGTGGTCGACGTGTCGAGCTCAGCTGCGGCCGGAACCTTGGAAAGAGCGGTGATGCAAGTATCATCTACATGCATGTGTTGAGACAGTCTCAGGTCTGGCTGTCCGCCTGTTGCCATAAGAGTGTCGTCAACTTCCGCATGGTTCGCAGTAGTTTCAGCGACTGGATCGGGCGCAGCCACCCTCCCCATCGGTGGCGACACCTCACCCATGGCCCTGCTTTCCTGCGTGCGGGATTGTGTGCTTTGAGACTCCTCGGCGAGTGGCTGTATGAGCACGCTCTCAACCTGAGCCGATTTCTGAGCCGCGATCGCCGCTGCCCGCACTTGTTTTCGCTCCTCTTCTTGCTTGAGATACGCCGGACGGATGTGGTCTTCGAAGTAACTGCGGTACTCTTCAGCAGTGTGCCTAGGTCTCTCAACAGCATATCGAGCAATGACATCTGAGAGCTCGTCTGCCGCCATATTGACCCATACAAATGCCTTCCCAGCGAGGCTCCGGTGCTCACGGTCTAGAAAGGGCGCCGGAGAAGGATAGTTTCTGGAGAAAGACGAAGCAGGAGAATCCCCCAGTGGAGGCGTGGGAATGAACAGTGAAGTCCCATCGCTCTGTCTGATGCTGAATCCATGCCGTTGCCCGTGACTCGGTTGTGGGAAGCTTGGCAGTGGTGCTCCTGGTTCAGTGGTGGGTGGGTAGCTGTTGTTAGGGAGGGACTTCTGACTGATTCCCAGGGCCAAGGAGTCATCGACCAGCGGGCGTTCGCTGGGTTGGACATGTCCAACTGATGCCGGACTGGCAGGCAGAGCTTCAGGCTCGGTGAGGTCTAACAGTGATTGACAGTCTTCCTCGAAGCTGACCAATGGTGTCTCTGGCGTCGATTCTGACTTGACTTCTGGCACATCTGCCACAGAATCTTTGCGATCCACGCTCTTGGCCAGGTCGTACGGGCGCTCGGGTCGAACAACACTGTCGCTCACATCGCGATGGTTGCTTGAAGAACAACTCAGAAGCTGGAGAAGGTACTGAGTGGACTGATTGGCTTGTGCGAGCTGCTCTTTAGCATGCCGAAGCTCAACTTCCAGCTGCGCATTGCGGCAGAGGAGGCTCAGATAGCTCCGGGGACACTCCTGGTCAGCCGTCTGAGTAGCGGCGCGAGTGTCTTGACTCTTGGATGTCAATTGCGACAATTCGGACTCGCGAGTGCCGTCATCCATTGTGGAAGGCTTGTCGTCTCAGCGACGTTGCTGCTTCGAAGCTAGACAGGAATCAGTAGTAGAAATAGTGCATGTGCAGCTCTGAGTGAGGTGAGCGTGACCATTGTCCCTCTATCATGTGAATTCGTCATGATCACTTGTGGATACAAGAACGATGGAATCACGATCATCAAGTGGCTACAGATCTACTTGGGCACGATCGCGTCGCCTTGAATCTATCGTTCTGAGATCGAGGGGTCTACCGCGCGGTGTTCGAGGCCCACAAGATATCTGTGACGACGAGGATAAGAGATTTGGGGAATCGTTCGCCATGTGGCGAGAAGAAATAGTCACATAATACGGAGGTTGTGCTGGATCCAAATTCATGCTGATCCTCGGCAAGCTGGTGGACGGAGAAAGTGCTGCCATCTGATTCTTTTGACCGGAACTTGTGACACTCATGTGGCAGCGATCACATTCGGCTTCAGCATTACGCCAGGGTAAAAAGAATCGATACTGAAGAGTGGTGCCAGCAGGTGATGTCGCGTGGGTGAAGCGGGTCACAATGTGTTCTGAAATAGCAAGAGCCAGTCGGCCAATCAGCTGCGCATTTCAGACGCCGCACCCTTGACGCGAAACGGCCTTCTCTCCATGCTGGTGTTTCAGCTTCTCTCTTCCTACAACCACAGCCAAGCGCTCCCAGCATACATTTCTAGTACTACACAAGCCGCCATGTGCAACAGCATACCGTTCCGATGATAGACGACAGACATGCACGATTGGCCGCTGTGCACCCCAAAATGCAGCCGATGCCATGGCCTGTCCAGTCTGGTGCATCCTGCTGGCTTCCGCCACGGCCCAAGGCTTGCCAGTAGGTCTGCAGACCTAGCGACACTCTGCTGGCCCATTCATCTTCAACGCTCACACTGTGTGCGATCCGGACGTGTCTGGTTGCGTCTTTCTTTGTCGGTCTCTCCATTTCGTCGCACAAGTCCTTTGTCGATGTTGCTTTGCTGGTCAAACGCTCTTTGTTCAGTCCCAATTGTCCTTTGCCGTACATTAATCACGGGCTGTAGCGCCGCGCGCCCGCACCATACTCGACCCGTTTGCCAGACTCTTTGACAACATTCACTTGACGAGACAGTTGCTGGCAATTGCTCACGACATTCACGACTCTGAACGACCTGCATTTTCCACGGGAAACTAAAAGCAAACTTGTATCGCATTCATATCTTCTTTCGTAGCTCGTTCGAAACATGTCTTTGGCAGACGACTTCGAGAAGAAAGTCAACGAGGAGATGCACGAGGGCGGACAGCCTGGACCAGCACCAACCGAGATGGAGGACGCGGACATGGCTTTGAAGAAGAAGGGTGGTCCGCAATCCGAAGTGCTAGATCATTACGACAAGAAGGACTGTCCGCCTCGCTTTTCGACACTGTTTGGTGCCGGAACTTCTGCGCCACCGCCCGCACCACCACGAACGCCGCGCGAATACCTCCGCGAGCGCTACCCCGAACCGAGAAAGAGATCTGGTGTTCACATGCCATTGGCTTTGTTCATCGTTCTCATGGTTGCTCTGTTCTTCGAGAGTACGATCATCTTCGCCTACACGATTATCGGCCTCTACAACAACGCACCTGCGCGTCTGTTTCCATGGGCCGGGCAAGGCGCGGCCGTCGCCACCATCTGCGACACGCATCAGCAGCCTGCCATCAACATTGCCCCAAATTTCGTCATGCCAGGACAGGGAGATAGCAATGCGATCACCGAGATGCTCACCATCACTGTCACGCCTTCAGCCATATCGACCAGCACAACCTCAACGTCTACTTCGACTACCTCGATGTCGACATCCACTGCAAACGCGTCTTCACAAGCAGCAGTTTTGGCTTCAGAAATCGCCGGCATCCTAGGCAGCATCGGCCTCGGTACCTCAACCACATCCAGCCCTATCGCACTCGTCACCATCAAGCCGACCCCAAGCACCGTCACGAGCGTCAAAGTGATCACGCAGGATCCGTCTGGTAACCCCATTACGAACGAAGCTGCTCCGACCGTCACACAGACCACGTTCGTCGACCCGCCCAAGTCGTCTTCCACCACGTCGCAGGAGGAGATTGTCATTCATCCCACCACCACAAGCCAGCCGATCATAGGAGTTGTTCCGAGTGGCGCAGTTACTCTGTCGCCGAAGTAGGCGACTCTGAGTCAGGATGGACGAGAAATAGACGATGGGAAGATGGCGCTCGAGTGACAGCTATGAGGCACGAAGTTTGGCATTGGAACCTAGCATAAGCGAACGCAGTCTGAGCGGCTGTGCAGGGCGACTGAAGGCAGTGGCGCAACATGTATGACTACTGAGGTATAGACCTCATCTGTACAACGAAGTACCGACTTGAATGTCAGTCAGGCATTCATCGACAGAAGCACCCCATTCAGTCCCATGGAATTTTGTTCCCCGCGATATACAACTCAATCGTGTCTCGACTGTCTCTCCTCCTTTCACGCTCGCCGCCCTGGCTGAACGCCACGCCCTTGAGATCATCTCTCATCGTCCCCACTTTCGCAGAACACCACTAGCACCACCACCAACCAAGAGAGCACTTTCTCTCTTCTCCAAAAGAAATATCTCTTAGCTCAGCGGTCCGGGCATATGCTCTCCAACACCAGTGATCCGGCGCTAGACAAAGGTTAGGAGAGACACGGGTGCGCATTGAGGTCGTCCATTCGACTCGGACAGAGATGATTCTGTTGTATCCCCTGCACCAACATTCTGCTTTGCGTGACAGTACTTTTGTCCGGTGTCAGCCAGCTGCACATCCGGACTTGTATCGAGTGTGAAAGCGAGTGGAGGAAGACGTACAAGATTCGCCCCAGGGCACTGTACAGACATCTCTCATTTGTCACTGTAGCTGTATCGGAGATATAATTTTTGCATCATACTTCTACATGGAATGATGGGATCAACTTTTGATTCACATGCATCATGACTTGTTCTTTGTCCTCCGCTTCCTCGTCTCGCCATTCGCATTGGGCGCAGTGGCTGATTGCAGGGCAGTAACATCGTCTTCTTCGTCTTCGACTTCGCCGATGAGATCTGCTGCAGCGGCATCTTGCGTCTTGCCGAAGACGCGGCCGAGCGATTTGTTGTAGAGGAAGATGGGGAAGCGGATGAGGAAGGTGTCTCGGATGGTGGGCGAGGGGACTTCGCTAGGCTGCGAGACACGGTTAGTGTGACTGCGGAGGGGAGGGGGTGAGGGGGCAGCTTACATCGAGCAAGAATTCTTGCGTGTCGCCCTCTTCCGTCTCTTCTTCGAGGAAGACGTTGCCCACGCTGTCGACGATCAAGATCTTGCCATTCTCAGCAACAGTTCTCTTCTTCGCTCCGACAGGTCCCGAGATGACTTCTGTCTCGACGGGTGTGCTGATGCCATCCTCCTTGGCCTTTTGTGCCAGTCTGGCCTTGTTCGCCTTGATGGGATTCTTGCCATCCTTCTTCTTCTGCCTCTCCATTTCCCTCTTCTGCTTACGATTCCATTGCATGCTCTCTTCGCTGTCTGGCACATTTCCGTTCGGCTGCTGTTGTGGGACGGCGCCGCCTAGCCCAGGAATGGCTCCAATACCGCCCTCGTCCCCCCATGCCGCACGTCGAGCGTGCTTGATGTACCTCTCGACAAACTCGACCTGCCTCTTGTGGGAGAGGTACAGCGCGGCGTAGTGCACTCCACCACCGACAAAGACGAAGAGACCGAAGAGCACCGAGCCCAGACCGGGGCGGAAGCGCTCATAGTAGTACCCGGTGCCCCTCCACTTCGGGAAGCCGTTCTTCAAGAAATGGTCGTATCGATCCCGTTCGGGCCCCCGCAGGACATTGGCGACCAGAGACAGTCTCTCGAACCTCGCACTTGCCTCCTTGTTGAACTTTTTGAGCTCCCCCTGACTCGGCTTCTTGTCCTTCTGCACATGCACCGTCGGCTTTGCCCCCGGCTTCGTCTTCACGGGCGTCGGCTTGTTGTAGTTGGCGATCCAATTGCTGCGAGCCTTGTCGGGATGCAGGGTGCGCGAGAGTTTGCGGTAGGCCTTGCTGATGTCCTCCTGCCCTGCGTTCTGCTTGATGCCGAGGAAGGTGTAGAAGGTGGCGTTGTGGCCCTCGGACTTTTGGACCTCGTCGTGCAGGCGGAAGATCTCGTGGTCCTCTTTGGTCCAGGCCAGGGCCAGGGCGGCGAAGAGGGCCAGCAGGAGGAGATGCAGGCGCGGCATGATGTGCTGGACGAGTCGGCACACGCCTCGGGGGCAGCGCGCAGATGGGTCGTGGGCGGCGGCGTGGTGGTGAGCAGGGCGACGGGATCGAGGAATGGGAGGAGGACAAGTCGGAAAATCTGGCGGGCTCGTGTCGTGGCAGAAGCTTATTGACAGGTTGTGCAGGCCCCGGCTCTGCACCACGCCCAATGTGGGAGCAGCGGGCACTGGGGAGCAGGAGGGGAGGAAGAGGCCAAATACTCTGTTCTTGTCCACTTCTCAACTCCCACTGACCACCAATTAAATATCATCACTTTTGCCCGCCGCCAAGTCGGTCTTTTGCAATTCCTCTGCAAGTCTGCGTGGCCTCTTCCTCGCACGCCCGCCCGCCCTTTCACGTGCGCATTCAGGGGAGGACCCTGGGGCTCAGCACGGCACGGCGCAGGGATGGCGGCGTGAGAGAGAACAGCTCGACACTTTCGCCTGCCGAAAGCCCTCGCGTTTCTCGCCAACCCTCCCACCTCCCAGTCCACCACCACCACCACCACACCGCCATTACCACGACACCCTCAACGACGCACCCGAAACACCGTTTCCTGCCCCACACCCTCGATCCCGTAAGTTCGCTCTGTCGCGACTCAGGCTGCACGTCTCCCGGTGCGGCGTCGTGAGCGCGGCTGGCAACCACGGTTGAGGCGCGGATGCTAATAACGATTTGTTTCGCAGACTTCCCACCCTCTTCCTCTACCTCCTCGCCCTTCCACTACCTCCTCTTTGCACTCGCGCACCCAGCGTCAATCCACCCACCATGGCACGCATCAACATCCCCATCGATGCCCTGACATCGCGCTTGAAGTAAGCAGTCCCATCCCACGGCAGCCTGCAGTCCCACACGCCCGCTGACATGTGCACCCAGCCTGGGAGGCCGCTTCGACTCCCTCCGTTCGCAGTCCGTCGGCTCGCGATTCGCCAACCTGCGACCCATTTCCGAGTTCCTCGACATCAAGCGCATCAGCAAGCCCCAGGACTTTGGCATGGTCCAGAACCGCGTCAACTACAACTTGTCCTACTTCAGCAGCAACTATGCCGCCCTCTTCCTCATGCTGAGCATCTACAGCTTACTCACCAATCTGCTGCTGTCGTTTGTCATCGTCTTCGTCATCGGTGGCATGTGGGGGATTGGAAAGCTCGAGGGGAGAGAATTGGATGTGGGCTTTGCGCGAGCAAGTGTCAGCCAACTGTACACTGGTCTCCTCATCATTGCTATTGTGGGTATGCCCCATACACATGAGTAAAGACCCCACTGACACCGCACAGCCCCTGTTCTTCTGGGCTTCCCCCTTCTCCACCGTGCTGTGGCTCATTGGCGCATCCGGCGTGAGCATTCTCGGCCACGCGGCCTTCATGGAAAAAGATGTCGCAGCTAGTTTCTCCGAAGAGGCGGTATAGGTCGTCTGCCGCGCCCTCTTCGCCCTACGAAACGGGAAGACGACCCGGAGCTCCGAGCGGGACCAGGCGAAGAGCCACGCACACATATCCGCAAGATTGGGAGCTTCGTGATCCACACTCCATCCAGGAGCTGGACAGTGAAGGAGAGTATGAGGAAAGTGGTTATGGCGTGGTGTTGGATCCGTATGTTGAGAATGATCGCCATGCCTCGTGCAAGATCAGCGACAAGTTGTATTTGAGTGGCTACGACCCGGCACAGGATAGATGGCACAATAGAGGGGGCGCATTGTACGATGATCGAGCTTATTATGATGATATTTCAGAAGAAGAGGATGAACGATACCACCAGAGCAGGTCGTATGCGGCGCGAGAGCGAGAACAATCGCTACTACACTCCGCCCTGGACAGGATTTCGAGGGCACGAAGGGAGGGAAAGGGGAATGTCAGTCTGAGCATGGAGGAAATGGCGGCACTTGAGCGCAGGAATGGCCAGCGATCGGAGCCTCCACCACTGCCCGTTCAGGCTCTGGCATCGGCCCCGGCTACGCCCGTCAAGCCTGCAAAGGACAAGGAAAAAGCAAAATCGAGCAGTCGTTCCAGCAGCACGACGAGCTTGAAAAATCAAAAGGGACGCAAGGGGAGTACCTCTTCCTTGCTATTCGGATCACCGGTGAAGACGACGTCAAAGAAGGGACAGCGACAGTCGCCGAGTAGGAAGAACTCTGACCCGCAAGTGCTGCCATACCCGCAAGGAGGCTACCCACCTCGAGAGGCTATGCTTCCAGGACCGAATGGAGTCATGTATGCTCCGGTTACATACTTCAACCCGCCCTCGCCTGAGCTTGCGCGAGCACAGCCGACCAGTTCTCGATCTTCTTCCAAGCACAGCCGAAGAGGATCGACGCCGCCAGACATGCCGCCGATTCCACTACGCTACTTACGACCAGAATCCTCAGGCTCGTCGCGCTCCTTGCCACCAGAGGAAGCAGACTGGTACCCGCCTCCTTCAAGGACACGATCAGCCAGTAGCGCACAACAATGGGGAGCATACGACTACGACATGGCACCGTCGATGCCTGCAGCGCCTGGGCGACGCAATGTCAGTGGTCCTCCTCCAGTAGGGTCTGCTTCCAACCCGCCCCATCCGAATGATGTGCGGTACGCCTCACTTCGTCGAGCGCCACCTGCCTCCTCTCCTCTCGCTCCACCACGAGGGGCAAGGGAGTCGTACGGAAAAGGCCTTCGTCGCGTCGAGACCAGCAGCAGCGACAGCAGCGATGGGCAAGGCGTGCAGATTGACGTTTTCGCAGACACTCGCGGCGGGTACTCTATCCGTCACACCAGTCCTCTTAGAGATGCAGAACTTGCTTCGCCGAACACATCGGCCGCTACTTCTACTGCTACCGGTACTCCAACCAAGGGTTCGAGCCCCGCAAGAAAAAGAAAAGGTGCGAGGCGGTGATTGCTGTCTTTGGCTGCTGTAGTGATGATTCTTCTGAGATACCCGCGACAATTTACATTCGATTCTTCTCTTCTTTCCAATGTATCTTGACATTCTTCATCGTCTTTTTCCAAATGAGCCTCAACTTGTGAATGATCCTTCCGAGACACGCTGTCATCTCCCGCGGGTTTCCTGGCCATCGAAGGCATGTCTCGTACCTGCCTGCCAATGCTTCACATTTCTCTCAAATGACGTAGCGCCCTCATTCAAGTCTACCGCTCGCTACCAGCAAAAGGATTACAACACTTATTCCATAAGATACCTACAGCAACACCTGAGCCAATCCACCCGCTAGGAAAGCATGCCTCCCAAACTCATCTTCATCCGCCACGCCGAAGCAGAACACAATGCCACACAGAACTGGGATCTCCTTGATCCACCGCTCACGCGAAAGGGCTTCGAACAATGCCAAACATTACAGAAGTTCCTCCGAGAAGAGTACCCCCTCGCTTGCCAAATCGAACACATCATCACCAGTCCGATGCGAAGGACCTGTCAGACAACACTCCTCGCTCTCGAATGGCTGATGCAAGAAAAAGGTGTCCCAGTCGAGGTAGACGCAATGTGGCAAGGTCAGCAGCTCTCCCATCCCTCGCTCCCCAAAACCAAACCCCATCTAACCTCCACTTTCCTCCGGAACAGAGAACTCCCTCAAACCCTGCGACACGGGCTCCTCCCCCCGCGACCGTGCTGGCCCCCCTCTTCCCCACCCTCAACTTCTCCCACCTCGACCCCCTGTATCCCTCCAAACCGCCCTCTTCCCCCCTATGCCTTCACGCGCCACGCCAATCGCGCGCGAGGCGAATCCTGTCTCCGGGCGCTGGCGGCGAGGAAGGAGAGCGTGATTGCCGTGGTGAGTCATGCGGGTTTCCTGCGGACGGCCTTGACGGGGAAGCGGTTTGCGAATGCGGATTTTCGGGTGTTCGAGATGACAAAGGGTGCGGAGGGGAGGTGGGAGTTGGTGGAGGATGAGGGGACGGAGGGAAGAGGGGGTGGGATGGGGAGGAGTGAGAGGGGGGTGTTTGGGATTAGGGAGGGGGATTTTCCGGAGTGAAAATTGTTGCAAGTGCTACGGATGGTCTGATGAGCAGCGGATTGCGCAGTGGGGCTGGGCGGTGCGAGGGCGGGGGATTGGATGAAGAACAGAGTGTCGAGCAATTCTTCACCGCTATTGCTTCTAAAGTGAACTCACCACCCTTGCTCTGCAACGTAGACGTCCTCGACATAAGCGTAGCCAACCTCTCTCCTCTCTCTCTCTCTCTACTCCCAAACCTCAATACCATCAACTCACAAGAGCGCAATTCTCCACGCCTCTTCCAACATTGAATTCACCTCCCGAAGCGCAAACGGCGTGGCCCCACCTGGCAATCGTTCATTCACTCCCACCATCGCCCACGTGCCCCAGTCAGACATATCTGCCACATGACGCTGGAGCCAAATATCTGACACCTGCTTCAGCGCAGCCTGAAAGATCCGCGCGCGATTCTCAACCATGTCTCCTGCGATGAGCAGGCTGTCATGCCTGGCATGCATGACAAATAGGATATAACGGACCTGGGCGACACTGAGAAGTTTCACCGTTGCTGCGACATATCGAGCCTGGACGGCTTCGACGACTCGGTCAAGAGACTCTTTGCGGTTGTGAGTGAACTATCGTGGGTCATGGAGGATTTCGTAAACTGCAATTCTGAACTGCTGGGCGTCTGGAAGTCCGGTGATTGTCGT
This sequence comes from Cercospora janseana, assembly GCA_026725115.1. NCBI lineage: Eukaryota > Fungi > Ascomycota > Dothideomycetes > Mycosphaerellales > Mycosphaerellaceae > Cercospora > Cercospora janseana. The sequence goes on from CM049105.1 coordinate 1,469,348, forward strand.
GGCGTCGTGTGCCGTATTCTCAGTGCCGTTTTCTGATATCTCTGATTGAAAGTCGAACTCTTCCGGATGATAGGGGTCCACCATACTATCGTCCAGAAGCCTCTCTTCCTCCTCTGACTCTTCTCCGTACAGGACAGAATATCCAAAGCCCCTGTCATCCTCACTAGCGGCCTCGTCGTCGCCCTCGTCATCGTCTCGAAGCGAATCGTGCGGCCAGACGAGGCCAGACGAGACGACAACCCCCATCTCCTCGGCTTCCATCACGAGCAGACGCTGCAACGTCTCATCGTACTGAAAGTCATACGAGGCAGTGTCGTGATGATGGCGCAGACGCCTCACCATAGTACTCACGCGCACGACCTCCCCGTTGGGCGCTTCGACTTCCAGGACACCAAGCACCGCCTGCTGAAAAGCTTGCGATCTTTGTGGTCGGGCCGACTGCGTAGAGACGTGCGCTGACACTTCCATCAGCGGTTGCGGATGCTGAGGTCTGGGATGGTGTGGGGGGCTCCTGGAAGCCTGGTATAGCTCAGTTCTGCACATGGGGCAATCATTCTTCATTGCGAAATGGGACTGTGCACAACCGACGCAGAACAAATGGTTGCAAGATGTCTTGAAAAGGTCACACGGGTCGGTGTCGTAGCAGATGGGACATTCTTCGCGTGTGATCGTGGCGAGAAAAGCAGTCTTGCCTGGAATATTTGCGGCCATTGTGACCTGTCGATACGAGTTGGCAATTATCGAGGCAAAAAAACTCCAGTCTGCAAATCGTGTAGGCACTTCGCAATTTTTTCATGCGATTACAGTCGTCTTATTCCAGGAAGAGGGCGCACGAACCACATATACTCGTCAGATGCTCGAACCGGAAAGACAAATCCGTGGTTTCGTGAAGGAGTTACCATCCAGGAAGCAAGCTTTAGCTTGACGAAATTTTCACACTCCATTCAGCATCACAACATCCTCCTCCCTGTGACCATTGACACCGTTGGAGAGCTGTAGATTGGCCGTGTTGACATCGTCCATTTGTCCAAGCGCCCAAAGAAGAACGAATCTTTCTTCGCTCGTCTTCTCCAAGCGTTGGTAGTGCCTGTCCGAATATGCCTTCAGCGCATCGAGGACGTCCTTGACGCTTTCCTTACTTTTGGGATCCTCCTGCAAGCTCGTCTCTGCCATGGCACCAGCTAAAGCTTCGTCATCGTCTGCAGCAGCAATCTGCTTCCGCTTCCGTTGTAGGCCGATTATCTTCTCCTTGGGGTAAATCCTGAAAAGCGCATAGAGGACACGCTGCGCCACGTGGTGCGTGCGACCGTTCGCATTCCAGTCACGTAGCCGACGAAGGAGGTTCCACAGCTGACCTTCTGAGAGAGAAGCCAGAACGTCATCAACTTCAGTACGACCAGTGAAACTCTCAACATTGGCCGAAGGGTTCTCAACAGCAGATTTGAAGATTTCAAGTAGCCGCTTCGGATGACTTAGCTGCAATGACAAAACGATCGCATCTCGGTAGTTGTTTGCGCGAATTGCATTTTGTAGTTCTTGGTCTTGTTCAATGCGCTGCGTAGCGTGGGTAGTAGCTGCAAGCGCAGTTTGGGTTGTGGTGTCGGCCCAGAAGGTAAGAGTGCTATCAGCTGAACCGGAGACAATCTCAAGCTGTGACGGTGGTGTTTCTCTAGAATCATCCTCAGCTTCTGCTTCTGCCTTTATCTCCTCTCCAGTCCGCACTGGCTGAGGTCGTACGGCGAGCGCCCAGACACGATCGATGTGATTATCCAGGGTGGCTGCACACTCACTAGTCTGAGCATCCCACACCTTGACGAGCCCGTCGCCAGCTGCACTCGCCACTTGTACGCCTCGATTGTCTTTGCTGCCTTTGATGGGCGAAGGCAGCCAAACCACTTTCAACACGCTGTTTGAATGTCCTTCAAATGTGCGCAAGCAGCTGTAGTCGGTCAAACTCCAGATGCGCACAGTCTTGTCACCACTGCCGGTCAGGACCATGCCTTTGGAAGTACTGGCGCTACCACTGTCGCTTGTGGTCAATGGTGGCATGTCAGGAGGAGAAAATGCAACCGTCCATACACCACGCTTGTGACCTCTGAGCACTCCGATTGCTTCACCAGTCTGCACATCCCATATCTTGACTGTCTTATCCTGAGACGCAGAGGCAAAGAGAGGGGTCGTCGCGGAATAGGATATCTCAATTGCATTAATGTCTTTGTCATGCGCTTTCCTGGTGTATGCTGCACGTGGTTCCTTGCTAGTCTGCGTGCTGATTTCCCATCGCTTGATCGTCTTGTCTTGACTGCCAGAGATCAGAAACTTCGGCGGATGCTCAAGAGGATTTTCGGACTCTTTCGAGCCTGGCGCAGGGACTGCATTTGGAAGAGCTACAGCTCCTATGCTTTCAGCATGACCAGTGAATGTAGCGTAGCACTCGTACGATTTATTCTCGGGATCCAGTCGCCACAGCTTGGCCGTGTTGTCCTTTGCACCTGTCGCGAGCCAGCAGCCAGACCAGTCAGTATCTATCGTGATGATGATCTCCGAATGTCCTTTGAGAAGCGCGACATCGGCGCCAAAGTAGGGAGATGCACCATCGTTATTATCGGTGTCCAGAGAGACGATGCGAATATCTTCCAGGTTGGTCGCAAGCGCAAGGAGATTTCGATTCCGTCCCACGTAAGCAAGATCGATGACTTCGTCGTGTGTGCCACTGACTCGTCGAACAACAGGCAAGGCGGGAACTCGGCCAGTATTGAGCGTGTTCTTGAGCACTTCTGTCGATCGCAAAACCAATGTCTGATCGTCGTGAACCGTGAGGAGGAAGGGTAGGTCCGGCGAGAATTGGACATCAATTATTCGTTCAATCTCTGCTCCTTCTTCTTGCTCCTCTGTCACCTCACGCCCATCATCTGGACTCCACACTCGTAGTCTCGCTGTTTCTCCTCCCGTGTAGACGAGCGACCCGGCCTCCAGAAATCCAGCTGCCTCAATCGTTTCCAGGACAGCAATGGTGCTGACCTGTTGCCATGCTCTCGAATCCCATAGAATGACAGTCTTGTCTCTACTCCCACTGAGCAGCAATCTCTGTTCCGGCGAATAGTCCAGACTTCTCACGACGCTGACATGACTTTCAAGCGTAGCGATCACTTTCCTCCTGTGTAGGTCCCACACTCTGATGTTACCATCGTCGCCTCCAGAAGCCAATCGATACCCAGATGTAGCAGCATCTTGCACTTCCTCCGCAGCATCATTCCTCTGCTTGTTCTTTTTCTTCTTGCTCTTTGTTGTCGCCTCTCCTGCTTCATTCGGATCGACTTGGAAGAAGTGTAATGCTGAAATGACTCCACTATGCCCGTGAAAGGTATGCGTTGTGTAACCCGCGCGAATATCCCACACCTTAATCTCGCCGTCTGCGCCTCCCGTAGCCAATAAAGAGCTCGTGCTGTCAATTGCTACCACCACAACTGGGGTCTTGTGCGGCTTGAGTGTACGCAAAAGCCTCGCATCAATCGTGTCGTCTGTCTGAGATTCGTGGAGGGCATATATGCGCATCGATATCGATCGCGAGCAGACGATCAAATGTGAAGCATCGGGCGTGAGTATGAGTGTCGTGAGAGGCTCGCCATCCTATCACTTTTGGTCAACAGTCAGTCCAGATCGCAAGGCACATTTACACAAGCTTACGCCTTCTATGCGAGCCAATTGAGCACCTGTGTTTACATCTGTGAGAAGAGCATCTTCGCCCAATGTCGAGGCAAGAATGCTTCCATTTTGGCTGAGCGAGACTGCGCCGCCCGTGTAGATGGGCTGAATGACGCGACTGGGCACGAAGGTCGTGCGCACATCCGCTTTGCAGCCCATTCTGGCGAGTTGTCTGACAAAAAAGAGCAGCACTTTTCACAGGTCGCAGCACCGAAGTTTCATGTGAAGCTCGACTTTTTTTGGCTTCGCTCTCGCTTCTCCACACTCGCTTGAACGTCGTCGCGCGACCGCGTCAACTGCAGCTGCCTCTCGGGAACACTAAACTACGCAAAGAGAGCTCCATCGACTCCTTCTCACAGTTTCCCTTCCAGCACCACCACATCTCGCAATCATGTATGCATCTTGCACTGATCCGGTGGAAGCTATCCACTAACGAGACACAGGGAGGTTCTGCTCGGCATCACAGGCAAGGACTTTACCCTCATCGCCGCCTCAAAAGCGGCCATGAGAGGCGCAACCATTCTCAAAGCTTCCGATGACAAGACTCGCGCGCTGAACAAGCACACTTTAATGGCATTCGTGGGAGAAGCTGGAGATACAGGTGCATATGTCCTCGAAGTAGTCGTCGCTGCATACTAACAACAAACAGTCCAGTTTGCCGAGTACGTCCAGGCCAACGTCGCCCTCTACAGCATGCGCAACGGGACCGACTTGACACCCAACGAGACCGCCTCATTTGTCCGCTCCGAGCTCGCAAAGTCACTGAGGTCGCGCAATCCATACACCGTCAACCTACTGCTCGGCGGTTACGACGCTCACACTAATAAGCCCACGCTACATTGGATCGACTACCTCGCATCATGCGCACCCGTACCATACGCCGCCCACGGCTACGCACAGTACTACTGCTTGTCGACATTAGACAAGCATCATCACCCAGACATCACATTTGAGCAGGGAATGAAGATCCTGAGGATGTGCACGGACGAGTTGAAGAGGCGGTTGCCGATCGACTTCAAGGGTGTCTTGGTGAAGGTTGTGGACAAGGATGGTGTACGAGAAATAGATTACGATGATTCGCAGCAGGTGCTGGCGCCATAGATGGGAAGATGCTGCATTGATGACTGGTAGACCACGCTGGAGGGAGCAAGCTGCGCTGAGAGGGGATGGGCCAGGCCATTACTGTGCGCACTCACCGCTTCCAAAGTCGGCGCTGATGCTGGAATGCTAGCCGGAAGCATGCAGTCAGAAGCTGCTAGATACAGATGTACCATATGATGCTCCGCATGGTTCCTCGTCTCGGCCAGCCGCACGAATACCACGGACGACAAAACGCTGCCACAAGCACTTATCTAGAGATGAGACGCTGATCCGGCGATGAATGTCTCCACTGGTAAGTCCTGCGCCACCCTGATTGCAGCTCGTCTATCCACGGCGGGGAGTCACTTAAGGGTAGGTAGTTAATGTCACTCCTTTTCGAATCCAATCAGCTGAGTACCAGTGATGGAGCATATGTGCGGCTGCTCTGCAGTCAGTGAACCACGTCGAAGGTCCACAGCTTGGTTCTAGTGATGCGTGCCAACACGCCTTGGCGCTGCAAAGTGCAAGTGCTTCACTTCGCGACCTCACTTTGGACTCCTTCATCTCAAAACCAAAACCCGAGTTTCCAATTTCGAGCGATGGTGCCGGTCACAGAGACAGTCAAGGTCAAGCTTCCAGCAACGCTTCTGGCGAAGATCCGGAAGGCCACTGGACCAGACGACATCGCTGATGGGGATGCAAACAAACTCTTCTGGGCGCTAAAGGCGTCCCTCTCATTACACAGTCGCGCATTCGGCAACGGCACGAGTGCGAAAGAAGCGATCGATCTCGAAGCTGGGACAACGACAGACAGCGCAATCATTCTCGACGCGGAGGACGATGATGAGTGGTCAGGACCTCAGTCGCCAGAGGACCTCTCACAAACGCCAGTCGACCTCATTTTTGACGACATCACCGCCTGCGAACAACATGGCAACGAGCTGCGGCAATTGGTCGCTGATCATTTCGAGATCTGCGTGAGCCGATTTGATCACCTTGGTTGTGGCATACAACAGACCTGCTTCGGGTGCTGACGTATATTCTGTCGCGCAGTTATTGTGCGAGGACTCTGAGCCAGCGACCGATTCACAGACACCAGCGCAAGCATTGATCAAAAAGCCCGAGCAGCTTGCGCTGCGAATCGTCGGCGAGCTCTCTGCTCCTTCCCACGGAATCAAGCACGCTACAGATGCGGCCAAGCCAACTGGCCATGGCGACTCACATTGTGCAAAATGCCTGCTTGAATGTGGCCTTGCCCTTCCTTGCAAGATCTCTTCGCGTCGCAAGTCAACACACGTTGACGAGTGCGAGGATAGAGGCCATGTCATCGATGACCTACTCCAGGCGTTGGAGATGAAGATGGAGTAGCGCCCTTTGAGGGGTTTAAGGTGCAAGATGGTGGATTGCTTCTGCATGGATGTATGCGCAGAGCCTAGGCTTGTCAGTCCGAAGCCATGTTCGAGGATGAAAGACTAGGACAGAAAGAAGAATGACAAGCGAGAAGCGCGCAAATAGTGGATGATGTTTGTCTCATGATCATTTCTCATTCGTGCATGGCAGCACTACTAACATGTTTCAAGCTTCATACTCTGCTTCTATCCGTCCTCCTGCCATCATTCATGTCTCGTCATTCACGTCTAATCCACGTTCCTGTCAAGAGCCGTTGGCTTATCCTTGATGGGAATGTCCTTGCCCGTCGTGCTCTTGTACTGGCCACGAATGAAGTCCGAAATCTGCTCGTCCTTTGCCTGTTCAACGGCACTTTCGTTGTTCTGTGGGCCCTGACCCAGAAACTTCTCTTGTACGAAGTCGACGCCTGCGAGAATTAGTTTATATTTTATGTGTTTGTCACTTGGGCGACGGACCCTTGTCAAGATAGTCCTCGTTCTTCTCGCTCTCTGGTCCGCCGCCAGCTGCACCGTTGATCTTGTTCGTGATGCCGTCAAGGAAGCCACCGCCGCTGCCACCTTGCTGCTGCTGCTGGCCCTCGCCCATGTTCGAGCCTTGACCTTGCTGCTGCTGATTGTTGTTACCGCCAAATTGGTTTGCTGCGTTTTTGATGAAGTCCATGGTGGTTTGGCTGAAGTGGAGTTGAGTGAAAGTGCTTGGTAGCTGTTATCGAAGCTTGATTGTCAGTGACGGGGGGAAGCAGGACAAGCTGTCGAAGAAGTGGGCAAAATATGCCTTGCCTCGCGTGCCCAATGCTCAAGCTCTTCGACCCTGTGCTCCTGCAGCAAACAGGCTTACCGCTTCATCAGCTGGCAGCTGCCTCACTCACGGAATGGCTTGCACAGCCCACCACTTGGCGGTCACATGTATGACGTGCCATAGGACATGGTATTCACTCCCGCATGGATGAAACGCATGATCAGACCCGATATCCAATCAAGGGTGCGAGTCAATCTTCGGCGCATCGCGACCCAGGGATCTGACAACGGCCACGGATAGTGGCCCAAGAAGGTGAAAGTCGATGGGAGAGACGTCATTAGAGTTCCTCCAGCGCACGAGCCAAGGGTAGCGCGCCAAGCCCAGTATCGCCGACGACGATATGGCTAGTCTTTACTCAAGTTCACTTAGCTCCATCACATTGCTGCATCTACAATAAACAGCAAAGACAAGGCGAGCCACCACAATGGCCAACCAGACGCGCGACGGTGAGCCTAAGGCTCGGATTCCAATCACAATCTTGACAGGATTCACGGGATGCGGGAAGACTACTCTGATTTTGAATCTCGTTCCTCAGCTGCGGAAAGACAATCCTGGTTATAAGCTTGCACTGATCAAGAATGAGATCGGAGATGTCGCCGTGGATTCCCAACTCGCTCAATCGGCCGAAATGGCCGCGACACAAGAGCTTCTGGGGGAGTGCATTTGCTGTGTAAATGTCGGCCAAATAGGAAGTGCCCTGGAAGAAATGGATTCCAAAAACAATCCAGACCGAATCATTATTGAGACATCGGGATCTGCTGAGCCGTTAAAGCTGGTGCTGGAGATTAAAAGATTGTCTGAAGCTACAGGTCGATACGAGCTTGATGGAATCATCTCTGTCATCGATGCTGAGAACTGGGGCGGCTACGCATCAAAGTCTTTCACTGCCAAGCTGCAGGCTAAGCAGACGGATCTGATTGTGATCAATAAATGGGAGAGCTTGTCAGAACGGGACTACGATCTATTCTTGGACAAGCTCGGCGACTTAGATGTCGATACTCCTCAGGTCAAGAGTGATAAAGGGTGGGTTGAGAAAGATCTCTTGTTTGGCTTTGATCAGAAACTAGCGCGTCACTGGTTAGATGCGGGAGAAGCTCACAGCCACGATCACAAGCATGGGGACGGTGAGAAGCATACTAGCGAAGTGGAGTGCTTGAGTGTCACTTTGACGGCGTCTGAAGGCGATGCTGTAGTCGACTTGCAAAAGTTCGAAGCTTTGCTCAAAGCTGCGCCAAAAGATGAAGTCTACCGCATCAAAGGTGTCGTATACAGCGATTCGTCGCCGAAGACAGGAGACGGCAGAGAGGTAAATGCTGGCGCCACAGAGAGAGCGCGCTACATTTTGAACTGGTCGTTTGGACGCTGGACATGGTATCATGTCGAAAGCGACAAGCTCGGTTCTCCGGTGGCCCGCATCAGCATTTTCACTGCTCCGTACGAGAGCACAAAATGGAGTAAGAAGGCGAGTGAATTTGTGAAAGTCGAGGGTGGTTCTCTAGGAGATTTGGAAGTGAAACGGGTGCAATGAAAATGAGAGCGCAGTGCAGCATGCTTTCACAGGAGACAGGCCGGCAACAGACGGGCTGGCGGATCGTTCTGGAACTACTGATCTCGAGGCACAATTTGAGATGGGCGAGGCTCTAATGCGGTCGACCATTCCACGAGACACCTGCGTCGCAAAGGGTACGATGCAAACCGTCAAGCGGATGAGAGGTGATAGGGTTGCTGAAATCTTCGTGAATGACTGTCGGCCTGCGCTGGCTTCTCTGTTCAGCACACGAGAGTGGAGCACGGGATCGACTGCTGGCACCCCCGGCGCGTTGAATGCCATACAGGCTGATCAACCGGCGCAGATAGAGATGAGGTGAGGCTCAAGCCAATACGCTGCCGGGTAGATCATTTGGCTTGTGGAGGGCACTGCTACCAACAGTGCATCGCAACGGCTTTCAGCTCCGGCTGCGTTGCGGCGATCCTCAGATTGCCAGCGCAGTATCTATGATCTTGCTTCGCAGCGGTAGTTCTCGCGCAGACTTTCGGAACCTATGCATTGTCGACGCATGATGCCTAGAATCGCAAAAAAATGCACTTGAAAATGTATAAAGTGCTGCGCTGACTTCTCAAGCAGCGTGCAAATGAAGACGTCGTAGATATAAAGTTCTGGGAAAAAGTCTTGGCTGAAATTCGCGTGAGCCCCACCAGACAAGACACGACAGTGACGATCCAGGCGATAGAAGTTTGACTAAACCACTCCCTCAACTCCTCCACCGCGCGACTTACATTCAAGATGCCGGGCTTCCCCAAGCTCAGCCTCGTCGAGGGCGGTTTCGAAGAACTTGCCCTCGAACTCGCGACATACCTCGACAACGCCAAAGGCGACGATGGAACGACAGTCGCAGACATCACCCCTCTGCTCGCGAATCCTGAAAAGCCAGAGAGCAAGACCGATCGCGATGCTGTGCTGAAGAAAATTGTTACAGCCTCGTCAATACTCAATGGAGCGCCCGAGAGAGAACTCCAGGCCGCATACAATCTACTCATCCACCTGATTTCGCACGCCGAAGATCCCGACCCGTACCTCAATCGTATCTGCCAGTACCTTTCACAGCCGCTGACTTCGTCGCCTCAAAATGGCGGTGGCATCGCCCTTGGAATCCTCAGTACTCTTTTCAACCAGGTTCAGCCGGATGACGAGACCCGATTTCACGTTCTTTTGGCCATCATCAGCGTAATTAAGAGCACAGGCAACTTTGACACACTTGCGCCGCAATTGAAGAATGTGGACAGCTGGGTCGAGGAGTGGGAGTTGGAGCAGCCAGAAGCGCGAAAGTTGTACTTGGCCATTTCTGATGCAGCGACTACCGCAAAAGAGACAGAAGAAGCATACCACTATTTGCTCAAGGCACTGAACACAATTCAGACAGACGCTGCCACACCAGAGGCACGCGAGCTGTCGGTGCGAGCGCTCAAGCTCGCGCTGCAAAAGGAGAAGCATTTCGACTTCCAGGACCTGACCGCGCTGGACAGCATTCAGGCGCTGCGCAAGTCTGACGAGACCCTTTTCGAATTGCTCGAGCTTTTCAGCACAGAGAACTTTGACGATCTCCAGGATTTCAAGGAGGGCAACGGCTCGTTCCTGCAGGAGCAGAATTTGAACGAAGATGTTCTCGACAAGAAGATGCGCCTCCTCACGCTCGCCTCGCTCTCCGCTGCAGCACATCAGTCACGAACACTGCCTTACGCACAAATCGCAAAGGCTCTTCAGATCCCCTCAGAGGATGTGGAATCGTGGGTCATCGACAGCATCCGATCTGGACTGGTCGAAGGCAAGCTCTCGCAGCAGAAGCAAGAATTCCTCATCCACCGCAGCACATACCGCGTCTTTGGCGACAGCCAATGGAGAGAAGTCGCCGCGCGCCTTGACGTCTGGCGGAATTCCCTGCAAAACGTCCTGACTGTCATCCGACAACAAAAGGAGGACTTCATCAAGGAGAAGGAGGCCGAGTTGCAGAACACCAACAACAATGGCGAGCGAAGAGGGTACCGACCAAATCGGGGTGAGAGGAATGAGCGCCGGGAGCCACAAGCCATTGAGGTCGAGTAGGACTCGTGTCGTTTGGTTTGATGGTTTTCAGCATGGCGTTGCGCGGAAAATTCTTGGTAGAGAAATGAAAGAAGAGAGCGCAATCCTGCTCTGCATGTGACTGTGTCCCCTCGTCCGCGCATAGATGGTATCGACGTGCCTGAGCAGTGGATGGATGCATAGACTACCTGAACGAAGTCAATGGAAGCAAAACAATCTTGTTCAATTTCACTCGCGCATTCTATTTCTTTATTCGCCAAGAGTGACTCTACAGGCCGCGCACCTAATTCGGTGTGAGGTTAATATCTGAGGAGTGTATCTGCGAGGACTTGATGCTGTTTTCGCAAAGTTTTGCAATAAGAATGTCCAATTGACGCACATGTCACGAGTCGCTTCCTTGACCATGTTGTTCTCTTCTGACGAAGCCGCTGGTGGACAGATGGTTCTAACGTCGAAGACACTTCCGTGTGTTGCTCTTAGGCAGCGGTAATCGCACAGGACAGAAACCCCATAATGAAGGTTATAGAGAAGTGGACAGGAAAGAAGGATGGAGAGCACACACATTTATAATCATACTGTGAACTCAAGTACTATCAGTTTTAGAGGGGTAATAGACAGCGCAGCACATGCACTTTCTCCCGAGCCCGACGGCGCTGGTTTGCCAGTCGCCACTCCCAGATGCACCTTCTTTGCCATGATTCCGTTTTTTTTCTTCTCGCACCTGTTGGTCGTGCGCCCTAACTTGGCCCCGTATGTTGTGTTTCTCAGGAGCCGTTAGAGCTCACGCCCGATCTATCGAGGTATCATCTGAAAGCAGTTCATTACACAAGCCGCTCAAGCATGTCAGGACCTTAATTGTTCATCACCCTGTAACCCACCCACCCGTCCCTCTTCTGTTGTTGAGGACAGGTAAGTCGGCGAGTGAAAATCCCTTTCCCTCAAGCCCATGCAAGCCACCTGTGAACCATTCTTTTGTTGGGAAAAAACGCCGATTGTCGTGAGAAAAAAAGCACGTGCCATGCTGCTTTGGTGGTGTCGCGTAATGCCGGAATTCGTGACGAAGTCCACCATTTCCAGAGACCAACGCCGGGGAGTAAAAAGCACCATCTAATCACTAACGCCGTCGCAAGCCGATCTATCAGATGTCATGGTCCGTCGAGACCCTGACAAAGTCGTGTGATGATGTCGTAAATGTACCGTGGCCCGTCGTGACACGATGGGTCCTCGTCGCTCAAAGCCTGAGAGCAAGGAAGACCGGGTATATGTCCGTGACAGGCCACAATACTGCAGAGCGCCGTCTCCCTGCGCCATTGCAATGCAAGCAACGCCCAGGAAGAAAACGCAGTCTATCATGCTGTTGTGGGTATCATATAGCACACTCGTTGAGATCCGCCCGTGACGTGGCGAAAAGCATCCGGAACGCAGCACAAACGTAAAGAAAGTCGAATCGAGAAGAGGTCGGTCCAGAAAAGCGATAGTGTCGTGTCGAGAGCGGCAGCTAGAGGCGTCTACCACCAGCTGTTCGGTCCAGAAGCGCCACCTGGATTGCCGTAGCTGCCACCTCCGTAGCTGCCACCACCACCACCTCCGCCGCCCATGCCGTAGCCGCTGCCACCGCCACCGTAGCCACCGCCACCGCTGTAGCCGCCTCCGCCCATCATGCCTCCACTATAGGCAGGACGCTGACCTCCGCCATATGTACGGACGTCCTTCATGGCAGAAGAACCACGGCCACGGCCACCAGAGCGGCCTCCACGGCTGCCACCGCCGAAGCCAGAGCCTTCGCGAGCGATGGTCTCGAGGAATGATGGAACCTCCTGGTTGGCCTCCTTGAGCAGGTCGATGAGGTCTCTAACCACACCGCGGTTGCCACGGTTGAAGAAGGCGGTCGAGATACCAGTGTTTCCGGCACGACCAGTACGACCAATGCGGTGGACGTAGTCATCAATGTCGGTGGGCAAGTCGTAGTTGATGACGTGACGGACGTTGGGGATGTCCAGGCCTGTTTGATCGTCAGCGTGTCTCTACAGAATTGCGTCCCAGGATTCAACGACTGCTGCGAGAGGTGGGGGCAGAGATTGAGATTTGAATGCGGAGAGAGGGACAGCAGCGCTGTATACTGACCTCGGGCAGCGACAGCGGTAGCCACAAGAATGGGGCAACGACCGCTACGGAACATTTCGAGAGCACGCTCACGCTCACGCTGAGTGCGGTCTCCGTGAATGGAGGTAGCTGGGAAGCCTTGGTTGATCAAATAATCGGAGAGTGAGTCGGCCATGCGCTTGGTCTCGACGAAGATGAGGGTCAGTCCAGCACCGTGAGTGTGCAGGATGTCGAGGAGCACACTACGCTTGTCAATGTCCTCCACATACTCAACCTTTTGAGTGATGTTCTCCGATGTGGAGCCGACACGACCGACCGAGAGGAAGATATACTCGCGGAGGAAGTCGCGTGCAAGCAACTGGATGTCGCGTGGGAACGTGGCCGAAAACATGAGAGTTTGACGGCCATCGGTGGGTGGCATATCCTCGCCCTCGACAATGCGGCGAATCTGAGGCTCGAAACCCATGTCCAACATGCGATCAGCCTCGTCCAGAACCAAGTACTTGATGTTAGCAAGAGAGATTCTGCCTCGCTCGATCAGGTCGACAAGACGACCGGGAGTGGCAACCAGGAGATCGCAGCCGCGCTCAATCTGGCGGAGCTGAGAACCAATATCGGCACCACCGTAGACGACGCAGGGACGAACCCACGAGCGGTAGGCGAACTTGCGAGACTCGTCGTAAATCTGAGAGACAAGCTCACGAGTGGGTGCGAGGATGAGCGAGGTTGGATAGGCCTTGCGTTGACGAGCAAAGCCGCTCTGCTGTGGCACGTTGCCGCTTGGGCCATTCTGGAAGGCCTGGGAGAGGATGGGGAAGAGGAAACCACCAGTCTTTCCGGAACCGGTCTGGGCACAAGCCATCAAATCACGGCCGCCCATGACGATGGGGATGGAGTATTTCTGGACAGGAGTGGGGATCTTGTAGCCAGAAAGCTCGATGTTCGACAGAAGATGGTCATCGAGAGGTGGGTTTGTGAAGGTTGTCACAGGCTCTGGCACGCCTTGTCCGGAAGCCTCAACGGGGATGTCGTCGTACTTTTCAAAGTTGATACCCGTCTGTTGCTTTGTTGGGTCGTTCAGCACACCAAATAGCTCACGCTCGAGACGCTGGTTGGCAGGTCCCGGAACGTGCTTGCCGTCCCTCCACTGTCCGTCTCCTGCTCCGCGGTGGGCACCTCCACCGCCGCCACTGTGACCACCAGCGCCGCCTCCGCTGCCATATGCATTCCGGTTGAAGCCGCTGGGGAGCTGGGGTGAGTTATCCCAGTTGTTGCCGCCGCGTGGTGTAAAGGTCTGTGCCGCACCCCACGTGTTGCCGCCGCCGTTTGCTTGTGGTGGGCGCGTTGGGTAACCACTGTTCACAGAGTCAGTATGAGGAGGGCTCGAAAACGCATTTGACGATAGGACATACTTCTGGCCACCGGGAGGTGGGTAGTTGCCGTTCCCGTTCATAGCGCCGGGGCCAGCTGCAGCTGGCGGTGGACCACGACCCGCCGAGCGCAGGTGAGGTGGGATGTAGGCGCTGCGCTCCTGTCCGCCGAAGCCGTTCTGTTGTGGAGCACCGCCTTGCGGGGCGTGCTGGGAGTCCTTCAGCGACAGGCCGTTCATGTTCAGTTGGTCAGCCATGTTGGGTGGTCGTGGTTGATGATTTTCGAGCCGTGCGTTGCAAGTGAGCGAATCCGGTCGGTGAAGTCGCTCTCGGGGGATGAATCGTTGTGATATCTATATGCCTCGTCCGCAGAAAACAACTGCAAGAAGAGACAGAAAGAAACTCGGGCGTGTGGTATGGGGGAAAAGCAGTGGTTGATGGATCACACGAGGTGAGGATGGATTTTGTGCGAGAGAGCGACAGTGGACTGAATCTTTTTGCTGAGCCCGCAACGCGCTAGTCCCGAAGGGCGGGTGGCGTCGCGTGCAGCCAATCATAGACGCCGTCAGCCACGCGCCTTCGACACTGACTCTGACCAACGCCCAACTCTTCTCCTTTCGACACGCGCACTGCAGAGGGAAATGAGATGACGGAGGCGCAGAGATGCGACGCCTTGGCGCTGCTTTGCAAGCGACGCAGTGACAGTAGTGAGGGAGAAGCGGACGATGAGGAGCAGCGGGCGACGGTGACGTGCTCATCAGCTCACATGCATCCAGCGTCATCTGCCACCACCGGCGTCTGTTGGTCGGAGTTGGACGTCGTCTGCTCCCGCTCCCGCTCTCTTCCCGCATCCCGCCCTCCCACCCACCACTAAGTTAGTTAACTACTCTCTCACCGGCTGCACCGACTCATCACGTGCGGGCGGTGGGATGCGAGTCAGGCCGGCGTCGTTGCTCAACTCCGGACGCTGAGGGAACGGGGCGGAAGCGTCGATGCCCGCTCGCCATGAACCAGAGCGCATCTGCTGGCGACACTTCCCGACTTCTTATCGCACTATCGCCTGCTTCTCGGATGACGGGCTGCCAAACGGGAACCTGCCCCGCTGACAGTATCAACGTCTCCAAACCGGCATCGAAACCCTGCAAGTGCTCTTCTTCTCCGCACGACATGGACACGATAGCGGCTCCATCCCATCGTCGTGTGAGTCTAATTTGTGCTGCGTGCTGGCATCCGCAGTCGCGACATCCGCGGCAGTGGCATGGAGAGGCCCATGCAAGAGTCCCAATCCTCCCCGGCGTCGATGGGAAAGATCGGAGCCCCTACATTTGCAGAGCCGTAGCAATGCGAACTCCCTCGATGAGGAGCGAGACTTGCTTCGACATGCCCACAGCCACCGTGATGATGCTCAGCACCCTGTAGATAGCCATGTTCAACTGCTTTTAGACCTTCGAAGTCATTGGTCAACCCATGCTGAGTGCACAATCGGCATCGCAGTCTGCGAAGCATTACTATAAAGTTTTCATGTCCTTGCCGTAGGCTCCAAGCGATAGACATGCCCCCTCCTCGTCCCAGTAGAAACAGCTCGTGCGTTATCAACACGAAGAACATCCTCCTTGCAACGGTGCGCTTCTCCTCCTCTGCGTTGGCATTGCCGGCTCCCCAAACTGCCGATTCCGAAGACCACTCCAGGTGCATAACGAACGATGAAGCTGCTAGATTCATCACGCTCTTCATTGGCGGCACCGCGCACAACGGGTCTGACCTGGGCGATGCAAAAGCCACTGCGGAAGCTCTCCTCACCGACGACGTAGCAACGCTCTCATTCTCAGCTTTCGCGGAGAGGGGTCAATTTGTGCAACAAGGCCGAGATGCCATCCTGACCAGATCCAAGCAGGAATATATCGAAAAGCGGGTCGGTGTACCCTTCTTCGTGGGAGTACATCGTAACTCAGCAAGGAACAAGCTCTGATATGTGGCGGACCACCCGATGCTATTCACACCATCGCCGCCGCATTGGCTGCGTATGCTGATGAGAAGTCGGTAATTGTCTAGCACTATCAGATCGACAACATTGGAGCTCCGGTGAAAGAGCAGGTGCCCGGGCGATGCTTTACCATAATAGACGTGGTCCGTGATGGTGGTCCGAGCGAGTGGAAGGCCACACGCAGACACCAAAGTCGATTCCGCGCAGAAATCATGATCTTGGAGCCTCGCTCCGAACGTAGCAGCATCTATTGAATGATACTGATGAAAAATGTCAGGCATTGAGTTTTCTTGATATGCCTTGACGGAATTGCCCTCTACTCTCTCTCTCGAACCGCAGACCCTTTCTCAGATCTCCAAACATCATCACCAACCAATCCCTCATATAATCATCCTTGACCGTCCATGGCGCCGTCCGACTGGCCTTGGGATATGTCGAGTTCTGCAGATACGTGCTCGTCATCTTCCACAGCGGCATCGTCTCCAGCCCCGCCTCTTCCTGCTTTGTCATAAAAGGTACAAAGCTCGTCGCCTGCCTCCGCTCCATCTCTTTGACATTCTTCAAGAAGATCCTCACCGCAAGATCACTTCCAAGCGTCCAGGAACTGTTCGAATATCCAATCACCAGCATCAAGTTCGGAACGTCTTGGAGCATGGTCCCACGCCACATGTACTGCGCTCCGACCTCAATCTTTCGACGACCGTCGAGCGTCACCTTTGCTCCACCTAGCATCTGCAACCTCAGCCCCGTAGCCGTGACGATAATATCCGCTGCAATTCTCTCGCCCGACGTCAACCTCACCCCACCCTCCGTCACACTCTCAATCACATCCGTCACAACCTTCGCTCTCCCATCATCCATCGCTCTGAAAAAGTCGCCATCCGGACACACGCACAGTCGTTGATCCCACACGGCATACGAAGGCTTAAAATCGGGATCATATTGCATCCCCTTCGGCAACTCGGCCGTCGTGGCATGTTCCAAAAGCTTCCGCGCAGCATTCGGAAACAGCCGACTGAAAGAAATGAACAACCAGGCCATGAGCGTGAATCGCCACGCGATGATCCCGTACCCGGCATTGCCTGGAAACAGATACCGGATCCACGCATCCAGAGGACTGTGCATCGATACACTCATAATATACGTCGGAGAGCGCTGCAACATGACCGTGCTCGCCGCCTTCTTCGCCACAACGGGCAAGATCGTAATCGCCGTCGCCCCACTCCCAATAATCACCACCTTCTTCCCCTCATACTCCAGTCCTTCCGGCCAAAACTGCGGATGAGCGACATGCCCCTTGAACCTCTCAATCCCCGGAATCGTCGTCGCACGCGGATTCCTATAATCAAAGAACCCCGTCCCGCCAATCACAAACCTCGCTTCCAAAACCTGCTTCTCGTTCCCCCCGACTTCCACCTCCACCCTCCACACCTGCCTCTTCGAACTCCAATCCAGGCCGAGCACATCATGATGATAACGTACGTGCCGCGCAATCCCCGTCTCCTGGGCCGTCTCGTGCACGTACTGTGCAATGCTCGGACCGTCAGCAATGGGACTCGGCTTGGTCCACGCGCGCCAGGAAAAGCCCATCGTGTACAAATCCGAGTCGGAGCGAATGCCCGGGTACTTGAAAAAGGTCCATGTTCCGCCCATGTCGCCGCGGCGGTCAAGGATGGTATAGGTCTTGTTGGGGAAATTCTCAGATATGCGGTAGGCTGCGTTGATTCCTGTGATTCCGGCGCCAATGATAATGAAATCGAAGGTCGGTGGCGATGAGGTCGAGTTCTGCATTTTGCTGTACATAGGCAAAGGTTCAATCGTGAGATTGGGTTGAGAGGTGGTGCGAAATGGTTTTGTTGCGTCTATGTGCGGATGCTTTCGGACCTACACGAGCGCCACGGCGGAGGTGCGAGGCTCGGGTTCCTACGAAGATCGTGCCAAGACGCACGACAGGGAGTCTCATGGCTAAACAGTTCAACCTCGAATCGTCTGTATCGCTTGTCGACGGTGGATGCTCTCCGCAAAGAGTGCCTCAATGAGACCAACCACTTCTTCGGCAGTGAATTCCATGCTCAACTCGCTATCCTTCCACATGTACTTGATGTCTGCGAGACTGCTCTCCATGATCTCTGCCATGTATTGGAACTTGAGCCAGTTAGGGCAATAGACAAATGTCATGTCGCGATCATTCTGAACAAACAGATCCTTGACTAGGGATGTCTGGTCGATGAGGACTTTCAACTGCTTGGAGTCTGCTTCCCCAATGTCCGGCAAGTCTTCGATCTCGCGAATCATCTTTTGTGCCATTGTCGACAGCAGACTGCCCACCGTCTGGAGCAAGGCAGACGTTGACAAAATGGGTTCCCACATCCGGTAGACATCTCGCAGGCGGAGCACTGCTTGCTCCACAGCGTCTTCACATTCTTGCTTGGCAGGTTGCTCGGAGCAAGAGCTAAAGCCCTGGGCTCCATCCAGCAGATCCGACAAGATTGTACGCTGAGAATCCATCTCAGTGCTGTATGCCCTCTTTGCAAACTGTTCCAACGACTTGACGTCACCATCGAGGCGGAGTCGTGATGCCCGAGGCTGGTCTGCTTGCCAGGCACGAAGTTGAGCCGCAAGATGTAGGGAATCGTTGTATATGAGCATATTTCCTGTATCGACTTTGGCATAGGCCGTGGGTGCAGTTGCTCGATAGATGGCCAAACCTAGTGTTGGTAGGCTGTAGAGTCCGGCAGCCGCAGCGGCAAAAGGCGAGGAAGCGTACTCGTCCCCAGCGAGCGTCTGGGCATCGCTGATAATCTGCTTGACTAACTCAAGTATACCCTCAGGTATTCCCGTGACTGTGAACTTCTCTCTCAACGTCACTTCGCGTTCCGCCGGTTTTGGCGTTGCCTTAATGCCGTTCAGAGTAGGCTGCGCCTTGGGGGCAGGTGCTTGCGCTGGCTGCTGCTCGTCTTCGCCCTCCCAGCCCCAAGCATCGCCTTCATCACCTTCTGCCGTGGCTTGCTGCTGATGAGGAGTATCAGGCTCATCCCAAGCACTCATGTCCTCATCGTCCGGTTGAGGGCTGGCATGCTGCGCTGCGGTGGTCTGGGTAGTTTCATCGGCCTCATCGTCCCAAGCACTCATATCCTCATCGTCCACATTCTCGTGAGGCGCGTCAGATGTGCTTCCTGTGATTTTCGCATCCGGATCATCCCACGCGTCCCACTCATCATCCCCTCCGTCACCGCCTCCAAGGGCTACGTGATCTTCTTTACTGATTGTCTGCGTCTCGACCCGCTCGACCGTCTTTCGTTCTCGCAGACCAGTAAATACGAGATTCCGCACATCCCCAAGGATCGCTTCCCGGCGTTTGGTGAGCCAAGTCTTTGGTGCGGCCTGAACCCAGTCTCGAAGCGACTTGCTCCCTTGCCATTGCCGTGCATCAATCTGATCTGCGAACCCTGCGGTCGTCTGAAGCAGAGCTTGGAAAGCTGCTGTGTCTTCAATGTCGATTGGCACAGCCGATTCGAGCCAGTCTTCTTCCAGACGAGTGTTTGCTCGAGGTACAATGATCGCCGCGAGCGGTGTAGCAATGTCTCGATGCAGATACTTTGCGAAGAAGTCGTAGGCGAGATCTAGATCTCGAAATAATGCTTCTGTGCTCGTGTCTTCGTTGTCTCCTTTGCAGGACAGCAAAGTGCCGTCTACCGTAATCGTAGCCACTCGCTCATTCTTCGCAGGCGTCAAGCGCGGCCGGATAATGGCTCTTTCAACGTCTTTGGCAAGCTTCGCGACAAGTTCGTCGAAGCAGCCCATTCCACGAGCAGAATTGACCACCGTAGCAAGATTGTCCTTGATCACAACTTGTCGCTCCTCGATATTGACAGCCACTCCACTGCTCCAGCGGTCTCGAACAGCATTTTTCAGCCCATCGTCAAGCCTCTCGATCCTCCTTCTCAGCACGTGTCCTACTCCGGATTGAGCTTCGCCTAGCTCATTAATCCTAACATGCTCTTCTGCTTCTTGCAAGCGTGCCAGACCTGCGTCGACATCTCCATTCACCAATGCGTCCTGAACGGTATCGAGCAAATCCTTCACACGCTTAATAGCTTGCAGCTTGGCTGCGATCGTCCCATATACATTGGCCTCATGCTCTATCTCTTGGACGTATCTGCCCGTCTCGTCGACCTTGTTCGCGAACTGCTTGGTCTGGCCATGCTGTGCTACGATCTGCCTAGCCGTATCGCGACTTCGAAGGATATCCCCCTGCAGCTCTTTTGCCTTTGCTATCCAGGTGTCTACATCACCAGCCGTGGATTTGCTGAGACCACGTATCTCATTTTGGACCTCCTCTTGCTCCTTTCTCAACGCGGCGCTGATATGCTCGAGTTTGTCGGTGGTCAAATTGGCAGATGCAATGGCTTCGTCTTGCGGAAAGGCACCGTGTTCGATATAGTCCAGCACGGCCGGTGTCAGAGCATCTGCAGCCATTGTGTGCTGCTTTGTGCACGCGCTCGTTTGCGTGTGATTGTAGCTGGTGCTTCTGATTGCACCGGTGCAGAGGCTGTGCCCTTGATTGTGCTATACTCCTGTCGTGCTCCGATAATCAGGTATCATCGTTATCTGGCAGACAATTTGCCAGTGAAGTTAACTTGGCTGGCTGGCTGGCGGATGTTGTCCCAGGACGAAGGTGTGCACAAATACAATTCTCTCTGCCTGTTGCAGATGCGACGTCGCCGAAATATCGGCCTGCACTTGCGCAGATGCAATTCTCACAATTGTGGACTGAATGGCCACGTTCTCCGAGGCCCATCATTCTGGAGATCGTGCCTGCCTGTGAGTTGAGGCTCTTCGGCCTGTCGGCCCGCTCTCCGACTTTCACATGTTTTCGTACGGTATCGAGACTTGGGAGACCATTCCTTGTCCAGGACAGCTAAAGAAGTCTGCTCTGCTGCTGATCAGGAGGACCATCGCCTATGTACTGTGGGACGCTTCATTGTCTAGCAGCTCCTCGTGAATGTATCCACCAATGCTGAGAATTACACCACGTGAAGCCAGCATATTTGACCGTACGCACTGCTCGCAATAAGCAGAGGATAGACATGCGAGCATGCTCCCGGGGAACATATGATCTGTAGGTTAGCGCCTACGCTGGCGTGTCACACTTTACGACGAAACGTTCCCGACTGTCAGCCAGGGCCAGAGCACATTGGTGAATTAGCTTCTGCTGGAACCACGATTACGATGGAAATGGGCCACCGCACACGCTATTCCAAGGCTGTGAATATTCAAGACAATGTGACAGGCGCTTGCTAACACCACCGTTCAGAGTACAGCATTCATGCCAAGGCCGTTCGTGTAGTTCGAAAGCTAGACATCGCCGTCGAGAGGAGTTTGCGTTTCCGATTGATCGCACTACAATTTTGTGCCACGTCGGGATCATGATGGACCTGAAGCGGTCACGAATCTGGAGAGTCGTGTCAAACGCGCATGCAAACCGCAATTAGTGCGTGATTGACATGGCAAAGAGCATATCTGGTCGTGTGCGTGGCTGCAGGCCTGCGAGTAGTTCGGGTGTGGTGCCCGAGCGAATCGGGGAGCTTGGAGCATCGGCATTCTGGGCCTCCCACGCGAACCTCTCTAGAACTACATGTACCCGCCGCCTCCGAGTCTTCGTGATCTCCTGCAAAGCCAAGTGCATGGGAAAGAGGGATTGTCATTGATGCGCCACGATGCATTCGGAGCAGCTCCTTAGGAGGCGCTGTTGTCTGCAGAAGTTCTATACTCACGGATTGTGACGTGTGATGACTCGCCTCATGTAGGAGAAGGGCTGCACCTGGGGACCATTGTGTGCGCAAGAGCGACTGATGTGACCCATCTGCGCGCAGACTTTCATTGCATCCTCATCAGGACTTGGGTGGCATTCTGTATCGTGCTCACGATGCCGCTGCACTGATCGATCGCATCGATGGACGAAATTTGGCTCGGCGGTGACGGAAGCGTTTCATCAGCTCACCGCTGGCGAGTCGGCGAGATGTGGGACTATTTGTGTGATATTGGGCCTCAATTGGCGGCTCGGGATTTGGGCGATGCGGGTGCTGGGCTAGCTAGCAGTGTAGGACTAGCAGAGCAGACAGCCGTAGACGAGAGATACGTCGAGGCTCAGCGGGGGAGCGTTGATGAGGGAGAGACGGCGGCGTGACACGTTCTTATCGCCCCGCGCAGCCCAACAACTGCCGACGGGTGTCACCTCCCCGGGAATGCGCTGTCAGCTGCAAACCAGGGTCGCCGCGTGCCTGAATTTTTGCCACGTCACAGGATCTTCCCGCCCCACGCTGCTTGTCTGTCTGCGCCGCTGCATTTGCTGCTCTTGCTGTGCCGACGATCGTGCGGACCTTCCGTCTTGGAGCAGTGCAACCACCACGCCCTTCTTTCTCCACTTCTTCTCCAACATCACTTGTCGCTCTCGCTTCTTATTATTGTCCGCACCCCCGCTCCCCGTCTGCGGACACTCAACGACACCGCGCACACCACCACAACACCCCACCTCCTCAGCATCTGCATCTGCCACGGCGGCTGCAGCATCACCTCCGCCGCGGCAAACTATGCCCATGGATCTCCGCGTGGGCAACAAGTACCGCATCGGCCGCAAGATCGGAAGCGGATCCTTTGGAGACATCTACCTGGGCACGAACATCATCTCCGGCGAGGAAATTGCCATCAAACTCGAGTCCGTCAAGGCCAAGCACCCGCAGCTCGAATATGAAGCTCGCGTGTACAAGTCCATCGCCGGCGGCGTCGGCATTCCGTTTGTGAGATGGTTCGGCACCGAGTGTGATTACAACGCCATGGTGAGCACGGTGAAGGCGGTGGCGGTGTAGGGTGCCATGCTTACTAAACTGGCTCTAGGTGATGGATTTGCTTGGCCCTTCGCTCGAAGACCTCTTCAACTTCTGTAATAGGAAGTTCTCGCTCAAGACTGTTCTATTGCTCGCCGATCAGCTCATTTCTCGCATTGAGTATATTCATGCGAAGTCGTTTATTCATGGTGAGCTGCCTTTACGAATCTGAATTGGAACAAGCACTGACCTGGAGATAGTATGTGCCCGTCTTACCGTGGTCCCACTCGGCGGCCGTCCCGCGACCCTGCTCAGAACTCTTACTGACCACCTTGCAAGCGCGACATCAAGCCTGACAACTTCGTGATGGGTATCGGCAAGCGTGGCAATCAAGTGAACGTCATCGATTTTGGTCTTGCGAAGAAGTATCGCGACCCCAAGACGCATTTCCATATCCCCTACCGCGAGAACAAGAACCTCACTGGCACAGCCCGCTATGCTTCGATCAACACACATCTCGGCGTCGGTAAGTTGCACGCCTCTGACGACGCTCATGGTTCCGGACAGGGCATCGCTGGGTAACGTTGCTGACTCGATTCTGCAGAACAATCACGCCGCGACGACATCGAGTCATTGGGCTACGTCTTCCTCTACTTCTGCCGTGGCTCGCTCCCTTGGCAAGGTCTGAAAGCCACAACGAAGAAGCAAAAGTACGACCGCATTATGGAGAAGAAGATGACCACTCCTACCGAGGTGCTCTGCCGAGGCTTTCCTAACGAGTTCGCCATCTACCTTAACTACGCACGAAGTCTACGATTCGACGACAAGCCGGACTATTCCTATCTGCGGAAGATCTTCCGCGATCTGTTCGTGCGAGAAGGCTTCCAGTACGACTACGTCTTCGACTGGACAGTGTACAAATATCAAAAGAATGCAACTGCGATTGCGCAGGCGCAGAGGCAGGACAAGGCCGCGGACACTCCAGCTGAGCCGAGCACGAGCCGGTACCCGAGGAGGAATCAGCCCGAGAAGTGAGACATCACACGATACGATGACGGAAACATATGAACAAATGCGAGGCGGTGAGTGAGTCTATGGCTGTCGAGGACAAGATCACGGGCTCGGCGGGACGGAGGCCTGCAAGTTTAAACACATGGATCTTGTGTGGCAAAGTCAATAGCTCGCACCAACGACGCGTCAGAGAGCATTGTAAGAAACGACTGGAGGGACGGATGAGATAGTGCCCTGAGACACAGGTCATGTTCTCCAGCTGAACTCAACAGCAACATCAGCAAGCAGGCCAAGGACGACGGGAGAGGCATTCAACTGCATTTCAAGTTTGCATGCATGGGACATCGGAGTAAGAAGAATGACAGAAGCATAGGTCTAAGGGAGTTTGGGTGGCATAGCGGACTGTACACTAATGACCTGTTGCGATTGGCGATGCATCTCATTTTCCTAATCGTGTTCTCAACATCGGATTCTTACTTGAATGTGCTGGCCCTCCTCATTCGACAGATCAGTCCGCATGATCAACAACTATCCCAAAGTGCATCTGAAATCACAGCAGCGGTAAGAGCTCATGCGCATGAGACTCCAGCGAGTCAAAGAAGCGTTGTTCAGCCATCCAATATCCTCCGATCCGAAGATGCCTCCGTCATTCAACTCTTTCTCCTTGGACAGGACATCGATCTTTCAACGTACGCTATCACGGCGGATGTCGATATTGTATTGCTATGCTGCGTCCTCTGCATCGTGACTTCTCGGCAGTCTTCAATGTCGCTGATGGCGTGGAGTCGAAATAAAGGTTGTGGCGCCATAAGAGCCCAAATAGAGGCACAGGTGCTCGGTTTCGGCAGGCATCAATATCGACTCGGTGCCGTGTACACGGGCCACAAAGACCCTGGATCCACAGTAGTCGCTCACAGCTAGCTTATCATAATCACGCTATTCGGTTGTTGCCCTTATTACAGACCTGCCAAAGCAAGCTTGACAGTCGTGACTAGGGCCGGCATTCGCAACCTGGGATTGCCCAGATCAGGAAGAGTTCGTTCGGGACCGGATCCTCCAGGCCCTCGAAACATCCACCAATGAAGCGCGCACGTGTTTTACACCTCGGCTTCGCAGGCGTTCTCTAAGGCGTGGGGCCTGCGAGTACAAGGCTTCTCCACACGGCAAATCACTGTTCAGGTACTCGCGTGGCGCCCTTAGTAGACGTTGTGATAACTGCTCCGCCGTAATGGAATTCGGCGCCGCGTGGGCTGTGTAGCAAGCTGGAAGCCAGCCTGCTGAAGAGCTGGTGTAGTCATTGCTGTAAGTCAAGTCACCCGCCTCGTCTTTCTCATCTCACACCTCTGCTGCTGTCCTCCGAGCTTATCCGTGAGCGAATACTTGGGTACATTGATGACTTGCAGGTTGATGGCATATAGCTGCAGCCTGCCACTGCTACCACGCACCGGTCGAGTAGGGCACAGAAAATTTACGTCCATCCTCATACAAGACCCAGTCATTGGGTCCCGACGAACTGCCGAGCATGGTCTTTCAACCGCTATCTGTCGGCGATGTGCTTATGCTGTCCCAGACTGCATGGAAGATCGGCCGAGCTTTTGCGAATGGCAAGAATAGCGCCCCAGCCGAGTTCGCCGAGGTGGAACGAGAATTGAACAGCCTCAGCGAAGCCTTAAAGCTGGTCGCTGAGGCGTTGCACGAGGATCATAGTATCTTGTCACAGGCAGAAGACACCACGAGAGGTGCAGTCAACACCATTCTCGAATCTGCTCGCAAGACTTTGGAAGACTTGGAGAGCTTCGTGGATCGATATCAGGTTATCAAGAAGAACGACACGGGCCACGGTTTCGTGGTCGAACGGAGCTGGAGCAACACTGTCATTGCAAACTACAAAGTTTTCAAGTGGACGACCGAGAATTCGAACATTCAGGAGCTACGGAATGTGCTGCAAATGCATGTTGACTGCATAGATCTAACGATTCAAGCTCTCCAGTCAAGATCACTGGGACAGCTTGAAAAGACTGTACTACCAATGGCGGAGAACGTGGCGTCAATTCATGAGAAGATCAATGGCGACATGAGCAAGAAACTCGATGACTTGCATCAAGTCATCACGTCGATCCTGAGAAGTACTCCGTCACCAGAGCCCAGACATCGTCAACTCGAACATGGGCGCGTTTGGGGCGGAACGAGCACTTCTGCATCCTCACTATCAGGATCTCCACCAGGCGAAAGAGGACACAGGCTCCTAGAAGCGCCGTTGCCTGCAGCAGAATGTCCGAGACTGCCTCCACGTCGGCACCGCAATTCTAGCATATCGCCTGCATACCTCAGTGCAACGAACAGCTTCACTTCCGTACCTAAGATGCCTAAAGCTGCGATGCAACAAGCGCGACTCGACGACTGGATTTTTGAGTCAGGTTCACCACCGGAGTCACAACATAGCATGAGCGACGGCAGAGACTGGTGTGCGTCACCGCACGACAGCGCCTATGCTGGTGAGTCCTCAAGCAGAGCTTCATGGCGCAGGGACTCCGCGACATTGCCTGCGCATTTGCGACCTGTAGAAGAGGATTATCAGGTCGCCGCAGGAAGTAGCAGGGACGCTGCGGATGTAGCAGAGCAGTATGAAGGTGGTGTTATTCCGGCGCCTCCTGTTCCGCTCAAGAGTCCGCGAAGACGACCCCTCCCACCGTTGAGAAGTGTGTCGGAACCTCAATCGCCTGATCTGCTCCCACCTCCCGCGATCACAAACATTCAAGAAGAGCAATACCAGATTGCAACGCCGTCCACTGTACTAGCCAAAGTGCAAAGGACACGAAGTAATGTTGTTGAGCATCCGCCAAGCTCGAAGTCAGCAGCGAAATTTGCGCATCGCCAGACCGTCTCATCAGGCACCCCTAGCGCGAACGAGAGCCAGAAGTTCGAGAAGCAGCTTTTCCGGAACGCGGCCATCCTTTGCGATGTCCGTGGAAGGCTCGTCGAGTATGCGCAACACAATCCGGACATCGCAGACCCTCGATACAATGTGGAAATGAAAGAGGCATGTAAAGAGTGCAAAATCTACGTCATCCGAAAACGAGAGAACCGCGAACATGGCGGAACAAAAGTTGCCACGTCAGTATGGTGCTTGTCGGATGATGGCGAAGTTCGACTTCAGCAGAAGCTGTCAGAAACACAAGAGACAGTACCGTATTGTTCATATTTCGAGCCCGAAAAGGTCTCGTTGCAAAGCACGAAAGAGGAAGAGCAAGTCACACTAAAGTTCCATGCGCAAGAGTGGGCAGCCATGCTAAATGATGAGAAGAAGACGAATTGGGTCAACTACTACTTCTGTGACGAGGCCGATGCCGTGGCCTTTCAATCTGCAGTCTTCGGCCGCACCCTTCTCGGCTCATATCGAACAACCAAAACAACAGTTATACACGAAGGCCTGAAAGGAGCTTTTGCTTTCGAAGAGCAATTCGCCAACATCGAAATGCTGCGACTTTGGGAAGAAGACGGCGTAGAGACTCCTGGCGCTGCAGGCGGTGTCATGGCGCTCATGCACATCTCATCGAATTTTGGCGAAGGTTGGGCGAGATGGTGGATCAACAATAGTCGGCAGCATCTCAGCATCAAAGAGGATGGGAGCAAACATGCACGGGTGAAGGGCATCGATGTCACCGTTGCAAGGCCGGGTGCGACGGCACGGCAGGCGGAACGCGCCAGGAGTGCGAGTTTGGGTGTTGCTACGAGTACGAGGGCAGCAGAGAAGGATACAATCCTGAAGAGGGTCAATGGGATCAGGATTGAGTTTAAGAGCGAGGAGGAGAGGACGAAGTTCGTGAGGGTGGGGAGGGAGGCGCAGAAGAAGTCTTTGCCGCTGCCGGAGTTGTAGTGTGATTTTGGTAAGCATTATTGGGGGACTTGGTGTCGACCACTGGAAGTTTTGATGAGATGAAGTGTGCCGTGTTGAAAGTGGTGCTGGTTGGGCTGAGTGGCTAGCGAAACCCGTGGGAGGTGTTTGTAGGCATCGCATCGGCCTCTCTGGAATAATGACAGAGGCGCAGTAGGCAGCAGCGCACTCCATCGTCTCGAGCCCTCGAACGTGAGTACCAACATTGACGTGGCTATACCACGCTTGGCTGCTCGGTCACCGCAATCCGAAGAGGCAAGATTCATGGCTATTGACGGGTGGCGCACAGTACAAGAAAGTCTCATGGCTGGTGTGTTTTTCTGTGCTTCGCCACAATCTTCCTCCGGTCTCCCCCTCTTCTTCTCGATTGCTACAATACCCTCGAAGAAGATGAGTCCGGACGACGCGAGGACAGAATCGGACGACGCGAGGACAGAACGGGACGACTGGTTTGCGAAAGGTCTTTTACCCGTTTGTCGATGTCATGCCCAACGCCCGAGACAAACTCAGCTCGCAAGCTTGATTTCAGGAGATGAACAGAACGACCATCGCCTCAGCCCCTACGCTCCGTTCTTTCGTC
Organism: Cercospora janseana; assembly: GCA_026725115.1. Taxonomy (NCBI): domain Eukaryota; kingdom Fungi; phylum Ascomycota; class Dothideomycetes; order Mycosphaerellales; family Mycosphaerellaceae; genus Cercospora; species Cercospora janseana. The sequence goes on from CM049105.1 coordinate 1,497,691, forward strand.
GAGATCGAAGAAGAGATAAGGGTCGCGCCATACATGCCTTATGATGGCCGCACCGGCAGAGCTCTACATCCAAGGATTCACATGTTGGAGATCTCCCCAGAGCACACGCTCGAGAGCATTATGACTACATGGAAAAGAAAGTCTCGGCAGTGGGGCGTGGCACTTGACATGATGGCAATTCGAGCGTGGAGGCGGGCGTCGATGAGAGCGCAGAGGAGAGCGCAGAGGAGAGCGAGGCGTGAAGCAAGTTGTCGGGAAGGAGGATGAAGACATGGGACTCGAATTTGCTTCGTCTTATTGTATGAGAGAGTCCAGCTTAGTGCAGTGGACATGTTTCTAGCACTGAATCGCTTGACTGAACTGTGTGCTGCAGGTGCAAAGACCTACGCTCGGCATGTTCAGTGACCGCAGAGTTCTCGTAGTAGCGCGAACATGTCGATCGCTCACGTCCGTCGCGATGTGTGAGCGGTCTCTCTAAGCCGTTCTTCGGCTGCCCGAACTTGCAGCGGAACACCGAGATTTGCAATTCTGGCTCCATTCAACAATTTAATCGAAAAGATCCGTTCCCGTAGACCTTCGGACCAACCCTCTTTGCGAACATGTTAGCCAAGTCGCTAAGCTAGATGCACCCATGTTCCGCTGTGAGTCGATGTTGAGGCCAAAGATGTAGGCTCAACCGAAGTTCGGCATCTCGGCAGCATACCGGGGGTAGCCCTCTCTGCACCATGCAGCCACGCCTGGCACGTGCTTGATACCATTGGTCGAAAGTCAAAGTCAGCCCTCGTCGTCATGGCAGTAGAAAGGACGACTCAATGTTAGTGTCCAGGAGCGCAGAGAGAAATAAAAGCTACCTGCGGGTCGCTGGAAAGTTCAGGTAGGTCAACATTTTTTGATTTCTGTCCACCGATTTTGGATGTGCAAAATGTTCTCCACAACGTTGCTAGCGAGCGTTGCAAGCGCTGGGCTTGCTTGGGCCCAGTCTGATATTCCTCTCTCGGAGCCGTTGCAGAAGATCTTGGCTGGTGCTCAGCAGGGGAAATACTATACCTATCCGACGGATTTGACACAAGGAATTATTCCCAAGAGCATACACTCGCACAACGATTACTGGCGACCGATCCCATTCTACTCTGCTCTGAGCGTTGGTGCCATTTCTGTCGAAGCAGATGTGTGGCTCAAGAATGGAACACTGCATGTTGGACACGAGGAGTCGGCGTTGACTGTGTACCGGACATTCGATAATTTGTATATTCAGCCAATTCTGAGCGTGCTGCGTGCTCAAAACCCCAATTCAAGCTACGTTTCGAACCCGCCTACTATGAATGGCGTCTTCGACACGAGTTCTGGCCAGACACTTTATCTCTTTGTCGATATGAAGACCAATGGAGAAGAGACCTACCCGGCCGTCGTAGAAGCACTTGAGCCTCTGAGATCTGCCGGATATTTGACGACGTTCAATGGGACAGCAACCACAACTCGGCCAGTCACTGTGGTTGGTACTGGGAATACGCCTCTGGATCAAGTCGAGAAGCAGAGCCCGCGAGATGTCTTCTATGACGCCCCGTTGCCATATCTCAACTCGACTTTCAGCAACATCACTTCCGACATCTCCAGAATCGCAAGCACGGCTTTTAGCGGGCAGTTCGGAACGGTCAGAAATGGCACTTTGAACGCGACAAGTTACGCATTGTTGGAGAGCCAAATCAAAATCGCCCACGAGAAGGGTATTGGTGTCCGTTATTGGGATCAGCCAAACTGGCCAATCTATAACAGAGATGCCATTTGGGAGCTTTTGTGGTCGGCTGGCGTCGATTTGATCAATGTTGATGATCTGGAAGGCGCGGCAAATCTGTAGATATCTTACACACTCAGAAGACCATCACCACGGGTTGATATATCGTAATGGCTGTGATTGAGATCCAGATAGTCGAGCAGCAATGGTTTCATGAATAGTCTTCTCTACTTCTTCGACGCTACGGCCCGCGTTGATCGTGATGATATCCTCAGCTTCGTCCGGATGCGCCCGCATCTCCGCGAAGAGCCCCCTGACACGGTCTTGCATTTCTTGCATTTCATATCGCTCATTGCCAAAGCCACCTCGCTTTGCGGCATCTTCAGCAGAGATGTCAAGGAACAAGCAGAGATCTGGTCGCGGCAAACCGACTTCAGGATGGCGACACCAGGAGAGATCCATCGTAAGATTCTGCTTGGCAGCAGAATACACGCATCCAGAGTAATAGTATCGGTCTACAATGACCGTTGTTCCTGCTTCTAAATGACGCTTGATGTCTTCTGCCGCTTCCCAGCGATTCGCAGAGAAGAGCAGATGGATCGCGTGATCTTCTTGAGTCGACGTGCCGACGAGATAGTTATTGATCATTTGACCAATCACTGTGCCTCGATTGGGAAATCGCATGTATTCGACCTTTTGTCCCTGAGCTCTCAGGTGGTCGATGAGTCGGGCGCATTGTGTGCTTTTGCCCGATCTGTCGAGGCCTTCAAAGACGATGAGATGACCTCGTTGTCGCTCTGAGCCTGTTGACGTAGCTTCTGCCATCTTGTCTCCGTGAAAAAGTGGTAGTACACGGTCATACAGGAGCAGGTGCGTGTGAGAGGGAGAGTGAGACTTTCTTGGCGCGTCGACTCCACCTCTTCTGGCAGACAAATTCGTCCTTTCGCTTCACACTTTTGTCCCTGTCAACAAAATGCATCCGCCATGAACGGATACTCGAACGGCCCCGCCAATGGCAATGGTCACTCTGGACAGGATACCAAAGACATGTTCCACATTATCAGATCGACAGGCACAACAGCCCGATTAGGTCGACTTGCATTCCCTGGACGGAGAGTTCTGGATACACCGCATTACCTCGCTAATACAAGTCGCGGTGTACTGCCACACATCTCGCAGGACACTTTCACCCGTGACACCAATGTCAACGGTCTATACGTAGCCCTCGAGGATTGTGAGTGACTATGCACTGCGCTGCTCCGCGCATTCATCTGCTGACTACAAGCTCACAGTGTGGTCATAGTCATCGAGAAGGCTCCCCGAGAAGTCCCTCCAATCTACTATTTCTGTCCGCCAAATGGTGCCTCGCCGCTGAGAAAGTTCATTGCCGCGCCCGATGATGCCTTACTTGTCCTCGGTGCTCGACGCGCCTCGCCAGTGCCCGCTCCTGAGGCCACTTCGAATACCAATACAACAGTGTCCATTTGTACCGCTGTAGGCTTCAGAGCTATGAAATCAGACGAGTACGCGGAAAAGTCGGAGCAGCTGCAGCCGGACATTGTGATCGGCCTGGGAGACATTCCCTATGAACGAGCACTGGGTAACAAGAGGATCGAGAAGGCAACTGATCGAAACATCGCATGGCTTGAACAGCATGTCTTTTTGCGGCGCTCTCAAGAAAAGCTCGCAAAAGCCAAGCTTTTCGCTTCTCTCCTGCCGGTGTCTTGCCTGAAGCAGCAGTACTATGTGGACGAGCTCGTTGGCCAGTTTGCGGATCATATTTCTGGCCTCGCAATATATGATCTTGACTCGCTGGAGGATCTTCCGCAGGAGCTGTCGCATCTGCCGCGACTGAGTTTTGCGTCGCCGAAGACACCCCGGGATATCCTCCACCAAGTGCGGCTCGGGCTGGACATCCTCGTTGTGCCGTTCGTAGGTGCGGCTACGGATGCAGGTATAGCACTGGAATTTTCGTTCTCATCCCAACAAGGGCCCCATGCGGGCGGTGTGGGATCAGTCGTAGAAGAGCCGACCAAAACCGAGCCTTTGCCACTCGGAATCGACATGTGGTCCGAAGAACATGCCGTGGACGTATCACCACTAGCAAACGATTGCGAGTGCTATGCTTGCACAAATCATCACCGTGCATACCTCCAGCACTTGCTCTCTGCCAAAGAAATGCTTGGGTGGGTATTGCTCCAGATTCACAACCACCACGTCATGGATTTATTCTTCGCCGGTATCAGGTCAAGCATTGCGAATGGCACCTTTGAGGACGACGTGATCCGCTTCGAGCAGAAGTACGAAAGCCTTCTGCCCGCGAAGACAGGCCAGGGACCAAGGTACAGATACCTCAGCCATGCCGCGAAGCTCATAGCTGATGAGGAGAATAGAATCCGAGGCTATCAGTTCAAGTCTGAAGGCCCTGGTGAGGGAAAGAAGAATCCAAAGAATCACATGTCTTTCAAGATGCTCAACGATGGCAAAGAAAAGCTTGCTGAAGCTGCACTCCCGGAGCCGAACGCCAATGCGAATGACCTGCAAGCACAAGGTTTTGGAGAAAAGGAGAGCTAGGTGCTTCCTCGACTGCGCTCGGCTTCACGTCGCATGCGTCGATACGGTTGATTTCTTGCCGGCTCATGAGATTTGAAACATCGCTTGACGGTGAACGAACTCGGATCGCCTTGCCGTTGCTCCGATGTCTGCCTCGTGGACTTGCTTTGGTAGGCTAAACCCATCTCATTTCTCCCAGCACTACATGATGAAAATCATTTCGTTATACCCAGCTCACTTCGATGCTACGGCAAATGCGGCGAAAGCGTGAAATCACGACTGATCTAGCTTGCTACTCTACAACTTGTTATGCCTTACATCTACAAGCCACTCATCGGCTGACTGGTATCACAGTTTATTCTATACCATGTCCCTGGAGGATTTGTGTATTCATCGCAATTCATGCTCTGAGCAGGTCTGAGCAAAGAGAGATGGTTCATGGGTACACGATAGGGATGAATGAGATGACTGGGCATGTCCCATTTTCTGCTCTTGTCTGCATCCCAATTGTCTTTGCTCCTTGTTCCAGTGTCTGACCACTGGAGATGGGCTGCTCTTTCACAAGTCCGGACCCCTGGATTGACGTGTCTCTTACCACATTCCGTCATTCAGTGCTAACGACTTGATCTATGCACTCATGGTCGCTGACCATGGCTGTGTGAGCGAAGGCATGTAGTATGGTCAAAGTTTCGCAAACAGCGTATGCGCCGACCTTCCCGTTAACCTCCAGTCACGTTCGTTTGTGAATCTAAGCACTCCTACTGAACATGCCACCCAGATCGAGATGGTACATGTCCCTGCCGGAATCCCCCGTTTCCATCGCCATTTGCTGCCGCAACATCGTCTCTCCTATAGCAGCGCCGCCGGCACCGGGCGTGCTGCCCCAGATCTTCTCACCTAGCATCCTCAATTTCATCGGCATCGTGGGATCCTTCCACGTCTCTTGAATGTCCGATTTCTCCTGCGCAGCCGCCAGCGCAGCGCGGTTCTTGCGGATACATTCTTCTGCCTTCTCCATAGTCCACCAAGGCGGCAGGAACCCATTGATCTTCTCAGCTCGGCGCAACATAGTTCGGAATGCTGGCTCGGACGATTGCTCTCCATCGTAGATGGTGTTTGGCATGATGTCGCCTTCGAGGTTGTATATGTCTTCCTGCCGCAGGCGTAAGACGTCGACCAAGAGCTTGTATGTTTCGTCTTCAGGTCTGTCGTGAAGGAAGTTGCCATGGAAAATTGCGTGGAATGGCTTTGCTGGATTTCGTGGAGAGGACCGCTGACCGGTCGCGCCGGAGATTCTCTTGCATTCTGCCTTGTGGGCCTTCCAGTGTGCTTTCTGGCAGCTGAAATGGAGTTCAGTAATGATCTTTCAGCGGACATGAGCAACCTCACTCTTTGTTACAGTATCCTACAGACTTGCATGCTCCGCAGCTTTTCAAGCTCTCGGTGGTGCTGGAGCAGCTCGCACATTCTTTCGTTGCTTCAGCTGGAATAGCTCCGGGTTCCATTGTGTGCAGTCGCTCGAGAGGCAAATTCGTACAATATTCGCTGGAGCTACTTGTCCGACAATCCAACGCATCAATCAAAGCAGTCATGCGGGGTAACGCGCATTGGCCCTTGAAGCGGACAGGAACCAGGATTGCGTGTTTGGGACGCGCACGGATGCCATGTCGTGGTACGGACCTATCTAAACTTTCCCCGCCCATTACTGCCGATCGACAGACTTCACTTCTTTCTCCATTGCGGACCGACGCCTTCCAAGACCAATCGTAACACGACATATACAACTTGTCGAGCCAGCACCACCCATTTTGTATGTTCCCTCACACCAAGTATACTCTGCCTTCAAATGCGGCAAGATCCTCTGAGGAGTCTTTTTCCTCCGTGCTGACCAACAACTTGGCCGAGCCATCGACCGCCCTACTCTTCTGGTTCTCCTTCGTGAAGTTCAGAACCACGATCGCCTCTTTGCCCTCGAAAGCTTTCGAGTAAGTAAAAACGTTGGGATCTTCCGCATCCAAACCCTTGAACTGGCCATAAACGAACAGATCCTTGTGCTCCTTCCGGAGTGCAATCATCTTCTTCCACCACGCGAGCACGGAGTGGGGATTCTTCTCTTCTGCGGCAGCATTGTACGTCTCGTAGTCATCGTTGACACGCATCCAGGGTGTTGCTTCCGAGAAGCCGGCATTCTTGGATGAGTCCCACTGCATGGGCACACGAGCGTGGTCTCGAGCCAATCTCTGAAGAGCACGCTTGGCACCTGCGAGAATCTTCTCATCGCCATCGCGTGTGCGTTTCAGATGCTCGTACCAATTCTGCGAAGACAAGTCCTTGTACTCTTCGATCGGCCACGAGGGTGGCATGTTGCGGAGACCAAGTTCTTGCCCTTGGTAGACATAAAGGGTCCCAGACAGTGTTACCAGCAGCAAGGCTAGCATTCTGGCAGACGCCTCTCGATACTCCGGGGCATCAGATGCGAACCTCGAAATCGATCTGGCTTGATCATGGTTCTCTAAAAAGGCTGTTGTCCATGTATCCGGATGATCCATGATCGATTGAAGCCTTGCAACCGCATCTTTAAACTCCAAGAGGGAGAAGCTGGGTTCCTTGAGCGGATCGGCTCCACATTCGCGACTGACGTCCACAACATCAAATTGAAACACCATATTCAACTGCTTCTCTGCCGCGGACACGTATTTGACGACCTTCGCCATATCTGGCGTGTTGGGCAACTCGCCAACCGTAAAAGCTCCATACTTGGACACGACGGCATTCATTTCGGACATGAACTCGTGCATCCGAGGACCATTGCAATATTGCATGCCAGCGAATTGTGTTTCCTCATCAGGCTCTGTGATAGGTGCATCCTCCATATTTCCCTTGCTGTACATGTTGACAGTGTCCACGCGGAAGCCATTGACGCCCTTCTTCAACCAGAACTCGCAAATGTCTCGCCAGACCGCAGCTCTTACATCGGGATTCTCCCAGTTCAGGTCAGGTTGCTCGGCGGCGAAAAGGTGGAGATAGTACTCCTGCGTCTCCTCATCCCAGGTCCAGGCAGGTGTGCTGAAGTTGCCACGCCAATTATTAGGAGCTTTGCGATTGCCGTGGTCGTCGTACTTGGCCGGCCTCCAGATGTACCAATCGCGTTTCGGATTGTCCTTGGATGATCGGGACTCTTTGAACCACTGATGTTCATGTGAAGTATGGTTGACGACGAGATCAAAGATAATCTTCAGACCTCTCTTATGGCATTCTTGGATCAATCGCTCACAATCTTGAACGGTACCGTAAGGACGATAGATGTCCTGGTAGTTTCTAATGTCATATCCCATGTCATATCTTGAGGATCATTAGCAAAACTCTTGTCTGAACTGAAGTGTTCCACTGAAGAGCGTGGTCTTACGGAAGGTCACAGCAGCAAACTGTAACACTTCGCGACAATCATCTATGATCCTTGCACTTACTGAGGAGAGTCAAAGTGTGGGCAGAGCCACACGATTGAGACACCAAGATTCGTGATGTAGTCCAACTTCTGGATAATGCCCTCCAAATCTCCCATGCCATCGTTGTTGCTGTCATTGTAGCTCGCTGGGTAGATCTGATAAACCACACCCTCCTTCCACCAAGCGTCAGCATCTCCTTCAAGCAGTCTGCCAGGCATCTTGAGCTTTCTTCCTCTGTTACACAAAGATGATAGGGAATCGAGGCTGTGGAGGTAAGGAAAGGTGACACAAATCAGTTCGAAGATGCCAACAGCTCTACTACGTACCTGTCGGCTATCATCACGGATCAATCAGCGAGATCGATTCATCGAGCATGTGATGCTTGTCATAGCAATTCCAGCACACACACCGCTCGTATGGATTGATAGAGAGCTCCGCGCAGCTGGGAGCTGCAGGGAACGGCCCGACTATATCGCTGATCCGGTATGGAGAAAACGACCACCGGTGAAACTCGCCACTCTGAGTCGCATTCTCCGCAAGCTATATGGCATTAGCACTGTATCCCTCGAACTTTACCTCGCCTAGGGTCTCTTGTTTCCTGCTTTTCGCAAAGACTTTCGCGAATACTGCTCTATGGACCTCGCAAAGATTGTCGCGAAGACTGTGACCCGGGTCCTCGCCATTATTCTCGCATAGACTATCTCGCGCAATGACGGCCCTTATTATCTCAATCTTGGCAGTGTTTTCTTGTGGCACCACCACTTTCACGAAGCAGAAGAATCTTGGGAAGCCGCTCGCTTCGGCCACAGTGCCCGTGAGTTTGCTCGAGCTGTTCTCCATACTTCACCCGTGAGAAACCATACACTTGACTTGAACATGTTCGGCATACATGCAGTCATGTCACCTTGCTACGAACTTCACACAACATTAACGGCACATAAGACTTCATCACTGCTCTCGATTATGCAGAGCCAAACATCAGAAGTGAATACCAAGGACCCCGCATGGCGCCCGAGACACCGGCGCAGCGACGCTAACCAAGACAACGCCACTCAACAAGTGCCAAACTCTGTCCTGACTACGGCGTTCTGTGCATTCTTCTCTGCTTTGCTTCTCGCCAATCAAGAGACATTCAACACACACCATGGCCGCGGAAGGCAAAAATATGTCGTCCGGCAGTACCAAGCCTCGTGGATGTCGGGCGTAACTAGAGCATGAGCATAACATTGCTCTTTCGAGACTATGCTTTAACTGTATTTCGCCGATTGCCCCAGATTCTCCCCAACTGGAGTCTTCAAGACCACGAGATCCCCAGATTATAAAGTGGAGTGTCAATTGACGACAAGGTCTGGCTCCACCGGCATCCTCAGCAAGCGAACTCAGAGCTGCAAGGACTCCACTGAGAGCTTGCACAATATATTGGCCGAGAAGAATACTTGCAACGAGCCTGCAGAACTCCGTCCTTTCTCCAGCCAAACATGGCAGCTCTGAATGAAAAGGTTGCAGAGACCAACGTCGATGCGGAGCGAAAGGTAAGCACTGGGATGGCAGATGACCTGACATCTCACTCATGTCACGCTTCAGGCCTCCATCACTGCCTCAGTCGTGGGCGGCGAAGCCGAAGCAGCAGCTGCCAACGAAGCAGAACGTCACCGCGGATTGTTCGAATCTCTCAGACTCTACCCGAAAGCAGCAGCATGGTCGGTCCTCCTCTCCACGGCCATCATTATGGAAGGCTTCGACAAGACCTTGATCAACGGCCTTCTCGCAGTACCGCAGTTTCAGCGTGACTTTGGATCTCAACTACCGGATGGCTCGTGGCAGATTACAGCTGCGTGGCAGGCTGGATTGACCAACGGAGCATTGGTGGGCGAGATCTGCGGTCTGATGCTCAATGGTGTGATTGCGGATCGCTTTGGGTACCGAAAGACGATGATCGGAGCTCTTATCCTGACCATCTTCCTCATCTTCATCGTATTCTTTGTTCAGAGCTTGACTCAACTCCTCATCGGCCTCATCTTCATGGGTCTGCCATGGGGTGTCTTCCAAACCATCACCGTATCTTACGCTTCCGACGTCTGTCCAACTGGTCTGCGCCCCTACCTGACAACCTACGTCAATCTCTGCTGGGTCATCGGCCAATTCATCGGATCCGGCGTTTTGAAAGCCATCGCAGAACGTACAGACGAGTGGGCCTACCGCATCCCCTACGCCCTCCAATGGTTCTGGCCCATCCCTCTCATCATCGGCATCTACTTCGCCCCCGAATCCCCCTGGTGGCTCGTCCGCAAAGACCGCTACGAAGATGCCAAAGCCTCCCTCATCCGCCTGACCTCGCGCAACACGCCCAACTTCAACCCCGACCACACCATCGCGCAAATCAAACAGACCAACGACTTCGAAATGGCCGTCAACGCAGGAACCTCCTACATCGACTGCTTCCGCGGCACCAACCTCCGGCGCACCGAAATCGCCTGCGGCGTCTGGCTCATCCAAGTCTTCTGCGGCTCGACCTTCATGGGCTACTCGACCTACTTCTACCAGCAAGCCGGCCTCGACGTCAGCCACGCCTTCACCCTCTCCCTCTGCCAATATGCGCTCGGGGCGCTTGGCGTCTTCGTCTCCTGGTTCCTCATGCCGCACGTCGGCCGCCGCACCCTCTACCTCAGCGGGCAGAGCATCCTGCTCGCCCTCCTCTTCATCATCGGCTTCTGCGGCATCGCCAGCAGAGGCAACAGCGCGGCGCAATGGGCCATCGGCAGCATGCTCCTCTGCTTCACCTTCGCCTACAACTGCAGCGTCGGTCCCGTCTGCTACGCCCTCGTCGCCGAGCTGCCGTCGACGCGCCTCCGCCAAAAGACCGTCGTCCTCGCGCGCAACACCTATCAGATCGGCGGCGTCCTGACGAACATCCTCACGACGAGGCAGCTCAATCCGGGAGCCTGGAACTGGGGCCCGTACAGCGGCTTCTTCTGGGCCGGCACGGGAGCTCTGATGCTCGTGTGGTCATTCTTCCGGCTCCCCGAGCCCAAAGGCCGCAATTACTCCGAGCTCGACGTCTTGTTCGAGATGCGCGTGTCCGCGCGGAAATTCAGGAGCACAAATGTCAATACCGACGAGCACATGGCGGCGGTGGTGGAGGAGAAGGTGCTGGAGAAGTCGGAGCATGTGGAGATCAAGTCGTGAAGGAGCAGAGATGCATCATGTACGAATTTTTGAGCAGTTGATCGAAGAGCGAGGTATATCTGGAATGTCTGTCTGGCGCAGTATCACATAATCTCAATAAAAGATCCATCGTCTGTTCCATCCACAATATTCCCTCCCACTCCATTTTCCTTCAACTCAGCAGGCCGCCTAATGTATATACATACAGTAGTACCATGGTAGGCCTAAAAGTCTGAATCCCAGCACTACGTGGCATCGACACCACTAACTTTAATCGTTCATTCCTTAATCGACACAAGACAGATCAACAAACAGATTGACGGATGTGAATGCCGGATTGTCTGCTTTCATTCTCCAGGGATAGAGTCTATGCTCAGCACGTGGTATGCTAGCCTCAATCCTGCACGACTGCCTCGGGCCTCCTTGACATTGATGCAACTGTCTTTATCCTCACACTGCAATAGCCTTACATGGCAAGAACCAAACACACCCATACAAGGGAAAGGAGAATAAGATTCAGAGAAATGGAATGGATCATGACAAAATTCTCAGAGGTGATACTCCCTCATCTCTTCTTCTTCTTCCTCTTCTGCAACCAAATAATTATCTATTAACACAAGATTCTTTTCTGCTGGAGCCCTCGAAAACTGTGGCCCGGGAGTAGTGCGCTTGATCTCTCTCTCGCGTCGCTGTCGAACAAACTAATGTAGTTGCGCCACCCGGAAAAGCAAAGGCACGTCCTGCTCTAGTCTCTGATTTTATCTGCCCCCTATCAGAAAACGAGCTAGCACGCCTCCTGAATGTCTCGAGTGGTCTGACGAGGTGTGTGTTGGTATTAATAGCAGCTTTGAAGCTTCAAAAGGTGCAACATAGTTTGGTCACGAATGACACGGCGCCAATTAACCCCCCGCCTCTCCAATTCCTTTCAACATCGCGCTGTGCAACACCTGTAATGAGAAATATTCGGCCGAACAAGCTCACTTTTTCACCCAATGTGCCGCTCCCAAGTTTGGAGTCCGCGCAATGCAAGTATGAACAAGCAAAGAATAAAAAGAACACCCGACTGCCGGTGACGTCCGGCGAAATCATGGTCTTTTGTAAAGATGCTCGCGTCCGTGTCATCGTTTCGGTGTCTGGACGTACAGTCATGGCCGCTCGACATGTCGAATGGCTTTCATCATGGTCTCGCGGACGCTTGTGGCTGCTGTTTTGCATGCGACACTCTAGTCCATGCTCTGGTAGAGCTCGCCCAGGGAAGGTTCGGCGGTGCTCTTGTCCTTTCTGAACGACCACTTGGATTTTTTCTTCTCTTCCCTTTTCTTCTTCATGTCCGCCCAACCCTCGTCTTCATCGTCGTCTGCAGGCCCGCTGACGACTTTTGGTGCTCCCTTGGGCTTGTCTATCACGCGTATCGTCGATTTGGGTGCTTGCAGTGAGCTTGAACCGTAGGGTGTCCCGGGGAGATTCGGCGAAGTCTGCTGCTTGGCGAATGCCTGCAATGTCATGTTGGAAGTCATGCTATGCGTTCGCGACGCATCGCCATTCTGGGTGACGGTTCGATAACGGGAAGGCATCCCCACATTGCTTCTTTCGCTGGGCGCTATCGACGGCGTGTACCCAGCAGCTGGCCCGTTGTGCATATTCATTCCGTGGACGGAAGGGCTGTATCCATTTCCGGTCATCGGCAGGGAGCTGTTGGGACGGGGACCAGATGGGTTGGCAGCGCTTCCCCAGCCGCTAGGAGGGCTGGTCATCGTCATGCTACGACCTTGGTTAGAAGGAGCGAAGCCCTGCTGGCTGACAATAGACTGTGGTCGATTTGCGCCGTTGAAGTTGACTCCCAAGTAATCACCAGTCTGCAGTTGCGGTTGTGACGGGGCCACTGATGGGGTCATTTGCCCGGTCATCTGCGCTTGCTGCATATTCAGCATATTTTGCATCAATTGCATCTGCATCGCCATGAACTGCTGCATCTGCTGTTGATTGGCATCCTGCGGCATCTGAGGCATTTGCGGCATCATTCCAGCCATTCCGTTCATCATCATCGAGTTCATCTGTGGCATCGATGACATTCCACTAGGACTGTATACAGTCGGCGGCATGATATTGCCCATTGACATGGCGCGCTGCATATTCTGCGGTTGCATCATGTTGCTCGGCAATGGTAGACCGCCTCCCATGACAGCTGCAGCATTCGGACTGCCCCGACGAGCAGCTCGAGCCTTTTCTTCTCCAGCAATCACGCCCACAAGACCGCCGGGGTGGCCAGCAGGTGGCATCATCGGGGGCGCGCTGGGGACCATCCCGACCCCGGACGCCGTCGCGCCATTCATGGCCAACGACTCGCGGGTGCTTGGGTTCACGATGCCTGCGCCAAAGTACGGATCCTGAGGTAATCGACGTGCAAATGGCGGAAGATTGCCCTGGCCGGCACCGCCATTCACGACTGAGCCAGCCGTGGACATTCGCCTTTGGTGGAGATCGTTCTCCGCGAGCCTGGTAGGTGGACGTGCACTGCTCGGGAAGTTGTGCGCCTGCAAGATGCCTAGAGGGACGTCCTCATCCTCATCATCGTCCGGGCGACCCCGTTGCGATGCCTCCGGAGGCTGCCCTCCGATCCCCCCGAAGTGCAGACCGATGCCTCCAGGTGTGCTCGAACCACGATCCATGGATGGGCGCACCGTCGAGGCACCAGACGAGGGTAGATCACTCGGACCGCCTCCAGTGACCTTCTTCATCTGCTGTCGGTAGACAGACATGTTTGCCTCTTGCTTCCGTCGTTGTGTCGCTAGCTTTTTCGCCCGCTCAATCTCATCTTCCTCGTCATAGTCATCCTCCGATTCTTCCTCCTCGCTACTATGCTCTGCACTGCTTGCCCCTTGCCGGACCATGGCCTGATACTGTGCCTTGGTCATGGTCTTCGCGGCACCGCTTGCCGAGCGCTCGTGAGCAGCAGGACGCGCAGCACGAGATGCCGGGCGGGCCGGTGAGACATGATCAAACATGGAGTCCTCCTTCAGCGGCCCCAATGTTCGGGCAGCGCGCGGCGTTGTGGTGTTGGAGTCGGGCAGGTCCCCCACCGAGCTGTTGGGGGAGCTGGGACCGCCTCGCGATGCGGAGGAGCCGGGCGCCAACATGCTGCTGGGAGCAGGAGGTTGAGTGCGTCCTGGTGCCGCGTCCCTGAGCTCGACTCTCCTTGTCCAGCGATCGTCGTCGTCGACTTGTGCTTGGCGGCTGGTGTACGCGGGCTCTTTGTCCTTGATCATGGACGCCATGTAACTAACGGAAAAGTCTTCCTGTGAATCGTTCGTGAGGCGAGGAGAATTGTTTCGATCCGGCACTCGTGCATAGCCGGTCTGGGACTTGCCAAGAAATGCGTGGCCGATGCCACCGGCGGCGGCTGATCCGGACATGCCGCCGTCTGGTAGAGTGGGAGAGCTTAAAGCTGAAGTGGAGACCAGACCATCATTTGAGCTCCCATCGTCCCATGAATACGGCGAGGTGCTGTCTGATCGATTTATTTTTGCCGGATTAGGCGACGATGACAGAGCCTCTCTGGATAGTGTTCTAGGGGGAAACATGGGTGCGGACTCCTGTCTCGCATAAGCATTATGGGATGGACCCGAAGTCGTCCCGTAGACATTGCGGTCCAAGCTGCCGACCGCATGCGATGGTGAAGGAAGGGGGTCCTTCTTCAGACTCTCAAACATGCTGCCAAAATCATCGCTTCCAAAATCGGGACTGGACAGCTTCAGCTCCGTGTGTGTGGGCACCGCCGTACTGGCATAACTGCTCGCCGTCATCGCCCTGTCTCGTTGCGGACTGTGGGCCCGCAACGAGGCATGGTTGATGTGATTGACATGTGACGGAGCGAGGGGAGGCACGTCTTTCGCGGGCGATTTCACATGTTTGTTTCCGCCAAAGGAGAATGCCCGCGCAGCTCGCGAGCTGAAGGTCGGCGGCGGCAGAGGAGGCTCGGCAGCGTAGGCGGCGGCGGTTTGGGACATGCCCGTGGTGGCGGCCTTGCGAGGGTTGGGAAAGAGCTCTTCGTCGTCGGGACTTCGATGGTCTTGGTCGAGGGAGGAGGGAAGGGTCGAGGTCGAGCTGTGCCTGGCCGAAGCGCTCGAGCTCTCGTAGTATCCACTGCTGCCGGAATTGGTGGTTCCGGCGCTGCCCCTAGTCCAAATTAGCAGGTGTTCGGTGCTCTTCTCAATGCGGACAGTGGAGTCGACCGACCTGTTCGGGCCGAGTGTCAGGTTGTCGACGCTTTTCCCGCGCAGAGCGGCCAGAGGGGAGTTGAAGGTCCTGCCACTCGTCGCCGGCTTCTCTCGTCCATATGACACCGTCTTCTTCTCGGGCCGCTCCAACACTCGGAAAGAGCTCTTCTCCCCCGAGGCAGCAGGAGCAGGCGCAGAGTTGTCCGTGTCAAAGTCGAGGATGTTGCCGGACGACTTGCGGCGGGCGAATCCCTTGAGGATGAGTCCTTTGGGCATAGAGCCGGTATTCCAGTGTGGAGCGTGCAATCAATGGCTGCAGCAGGGAAGCTGCAGAGGAGATGCCGCGGCGTATGGTCGCAACCGATGCCCGCTGCGCGCGTCTTGCTCTATGGGCCCATGAAAAGCGATCAATGTGCGGTGACGGTATGTACAGCTGATGGGGTGTGGAGCGCGTCTCACATGAGATGGCAGAGGTGACGGACGCGGCGGGCTCGTCGGTGGTCGGGAGTGGTGATATCAGCGCAGGCAGCGGTGGTGGTGGCAGGCAGGCGGGCGGACGGGCAACGGATTCGACTCAACGAATGGCGCGGCGAACGAGCGTGGCTCTCCCGGAGGTGGGTGACGATCTGCGTGGCGCGGCGTCAGCGGTACTCGTGGCCGGCGCTGGCTCGCGGTCGGAGTGGGGAGAGGAGATGCACTGCAGTGCAGGTGGTGGTGGTGGTGGTGGTGGTGGATGTTGCTCGAGGAGTGAAATTGTGGCTCCCGGGATCATCGAGCCCTCGAGCTGCAACCCTGGACGGCGGGCGGTTGCAGGCGTGCGTGCGGCTGCCGGACGGGGGAGCACGTACAGACAGCAATACCGAGAGAATTCCAGCACGTCGCGTCCCACAACACGCAGCCGGTAGCGGTCCTGCTCGACGAGGGTCGGCAGTGCGATGGGTGCGTGAAGAGGATGAAGCGATGGGTCAGCGGCTGGAGCGACGAGGGAGGACGGCAACGAGTGGATGGAAGGGCATGCAACGGGGTGGTGGAGTGTGGTATGTCTGGTACGTTCCGCCGCTGGGAGTATCCAGGCACAGGGGAGGCAGAGTCAGTCAGCCTCAACTGCTGCTGCTGCTGCTGCTGTCCTTTTTTTCTTTGCTTCCGTGCCCTGTCCGACGCGGCGCCATTGGCTCCAGCGTGCAGAAGGCGTCGCTATTTTCAATCCCTTCCTCATCGCCTCCTGCCTCGCCGCCTTCCAATTCTTCGCGAGTGGTGATGATGAGCATTCGGCCTCGGCCATGCCCGCCCATCTGATCCCACCCGCCCGTCGGCACGATGCTGCGATGCCGCCGTATCGATCGCGCTCTGACTAGCCGTTGCCGTGGCCTGCCTCCGTGCACCACGCTCCGCCGAATAGGAACCACACTCAAACGGCGCACAGACGAGATGCCTCCCATTTCTACCTGACCTGCCTGACTACGCCTCATAACCGCCCGCCCGTTTCCTCTCACCCTCACACCACCTCATCGCGCAGCCGCATCAAGGTCGGAGGGCCTTTGCCCGCGAGTCTCGAAGATGCTGGTCAGTGGCGGTCGTGCAACCCGCATCGTCATTTGCACCACCTCCAGGACGGCGAGTGCTCGCAACACGACCTGCGCGACGTGGCACCAAGAGTGCGCCCTTCACGCCTCGTGGCCGGGCCTCGTGCTCACCGTCGTGCAAACCGCGGAGCGAAACAGGGCAATCGTGCTGATGCTGTGTTGCCATCCGGAGCGAGGTCCCGCCGCACAGCAACCTGCCCTCCCTTCGCTTACGATGATTCTAATTAGTGGAAGCGCTGTGAACGCAAGATTGCGCGTTCCCTCGCCCGCTCCTCACCCAAACCTTCTTTCCGCTTCCGGCTGCCGATCCCGCCCGCTTCGGTTGTCGTCGTGAAGAAAAAATCATATGAGCGAGAGGATGGTGGTGTGATGCGCCGATCCCAGAGTCATTGCTCCGCCGACGACACTGCTGTCAAGCGGATGCAGCGAGCACACGTGGGCCATGAGTCTGCACGCCGCTCCCCTCCTCCTCCGCCGTAGCGTTCCTGAATCCTCTGCATAGCACCGCGAGCTAATGCGCTATGCCTCCAGCCAACCCTTCAGCCACCTGCGCACGCGTCCCAGTGAGATCTCTATTTTCCTAGCGGCTTTTGCCTCGCTTGCGGCCCTCTCGTCACTGCACGCTCATCGTCGCTTCTTACGACACCTCGTATCGATATCCCCCCTCTGACACGCACATCAGATGCAAGCCATGTTCAGATAGCCCCAATGCCTGCCGATCATAGTACGGACATGACCTGTCCTCACCAGCGTCGCCTGCCGTGACGGCACTTCCGTGGTGCCGAGCGGAGCCTGACCCGCATTTCGTCTCCGGAGGGATTCTCAAACACAATGCCTCTCACGAACCATGCCAGTGCACGCACAGATCTGCCAGCCTCGGGCTGTGTGAGCAGTGCATACATGCGAGGCCAGCCACATCCATCCAGTCTCATCGATGGGACGTAGGTACGGACGGACGTAGCTACGCCTGCGGTGAGTGACTAATCAATTGGTCATGAGTGGAGCATCAATCTGAAGTTCGAAGTCACCCTGAATTTGATGGTACGCATGGCGAAGTGCACGTCGCTGAACGCAGGCACGTCAAAAGAAGCAGCCTCGAAAGCAACGCGTCCGGCAACAACGGGCCAGGTCGGACGAGCAAATCGTGGTAGCAGAGGCGAAAGCTCAAAACGATCACCATCCTCAACTGGTTCACGCTCTTGCATGCACGCCAAGCAAGAGGATGGCCATGTCACTCATCAGACGCTCTCTCCACGCAAGGCTACACTTCGCAGAAGACTTGACCGGTGAGTGGGCGGATGAGGTGGTGATGAGATGGGCCAACGTCCTCGACCTTGTCGCCAAAGAAGATGCGAGTCACAACATATGCGGTGATTGCACGCGTCCCAGTGGGCGGAGGGGCTATAGGACCGGTCAATACATGTGCCCTCTTTCGAAAGCAGCCTCAAACCGGGAATGTCGCCGCACTCAATCTTGAGACTCCCTTCTTGAGCTTGGCCAAGTGCAAAGAGGTAGCGATGGCAACGTGACAGCTCCCACTGAAATAGGAGTGCGGCACGTGCACAGAGAGGCCCTCTAGAGCAGGTTTCCCGATGCAAAAGTGGTCAAGGTCTGAGAACTGCAGACTTCGACTGGGGCAGATACAGCCTGCAGCTCAGTGATGCGATGGTCTGCAGCAGAGGTCGACATCGCAAAGTGGAAGGTGCGCCAACTGATAGAGTCAGCGATTCATTCTTCATCATCAGGACCACCAAAAGCAGCGAGAGTTGTGCAGCGTCTGCCAGAGGACCATGTCGTGAAGGCGTCTACCGTTCGCCTATCGGCTGCTTGCCATCGAGTCACTCACAAGTTGGTGTCTGATCCATGGCTCCGTAGAGCGAGAGCAGATGGCTGCCTGTGTGTCGTATCACATGCAAATTGAAGAGACCACAGCGACTTCTACTGCAAGCCTACTTGAATATACAGCGAGTGCATCTGAGGATATCGCCCATTGCGTTGTACAGCTGATCCGTGCAGCTGGAGATGGCAAGGTGGTTTTGTGGCAAAAGTCCTCGCAGATACATGCACCGATAATCGAATGTGTATGGCCGGTCAGATAGGGAGACCCGTGCTCGTGACTGTCTTGGCGTGGTGCCAACCTCACGTGGAATACTATACTATCAAGCCTTACTTGACAGGGCACGCATACCCCTCAGGACGATAGAAAGAGCTGTGCTCCCTGGGCTAGACCGCGCCCCGCATGCAAATGAGGAAAGACGCTTCGCCTGGCGCCAGGATTGAGCGAATTCTACCGGAACATCTAGTAAGGAGGCGTCGTAGCCCGCAGATCCTTGCATGAGCTCACCGCGAATACGAGTGATTGATCTAAGCCCATGCACAACAAAGACCTTTCGTCGTCGGCAGCCACGACTAGCGGGCTCGGACCAAGGTTGGCCTCGTTCGTAGCTATATGGCTCGAGTGGGATGTGCCTGTTAGGTTCCAGTGCGATTGTCCCCGCTATGCCGTCGTTGCAAGGAATCGTAGATTCTCTATCGCGACCGGAGACCAGGGCTCCGGGCCTATTACAGCCAGATCGGCTCGTCTAGACGCACTATTCAAAACTGCGAGCAATTGTTCAGCGACTGGGGTCTACAAGCAGCTGTTCACGGTCCGCCACGAACCAATCTCGCCTGTGTTGCAGAGTACGGTAAGGCTTCTGCGAGAAATCAAGTGGGACGGTGAAGGTCTACCAGATCTGCACTCCTGGCCATCTCCGTCAACTACCTCATTCTTCAATGAATCCGACATGCTGCATCAAGCTGTGACACGCCTATCCTCAAACCAGCGCAGATTCATTCGCAGACGTCCCCAAGGGAAGGGTCAGATTTCCGTTGGATATCATCGTGGGTGGCTTCATCGTCCTCGTTAGGGCCCAGGAACTCTCGAGCATACTCAGAAACTAAAATTCCGTATCGTCGATCGTGTCAGAGCTGCGAGGATGCTGCTCGAACACGTTCTCGTCCGTCAAATGGCGCCTTGCGGCTTTTGCTGACCGCTCTTTCTCGACTTGCCCCGTGTTACACAGAGGCACAATTGGCAAATAGGGAAGCCGAATTCACCTCGGCGGCCCTGTCGAGGACCGACAAGCTTCGAAGGACAGAACGTTCATATACGAACGGACATGATCGTCGAGTATTAGTGCTGCTGCGGAAAGACAAAAAGATACGTGCAGCCCGTGGCGAAACATCTCTGGGACCGATTCTCTCTGTACAAAACTCTTCTTCTCACTGATCTCATGTCATGACTTCGTCCTGCTGATGTTTCTTGATGTGAAGAGGGCCTGTTCAGCTTCCACGCCTCCACTACGCACATCCTTTCCTCTGATAGTGGCTTGTTCTTCCATGCCGTCATGCCTTGATAGCGCCACATAGCACACCCTCATAAGAACATCATGCAATCTGCCGCATGTATTACTGCTCGGTCTGTCGTGAAAGGGCACCATCGTCGTAAGCGATCCTCGTCGTTCCATCACTAGCCTTCAGCCTCTCCCTCTCCAACGTCCTCTGCCGCTTCAGCGACGTGCCATTACTACTCGCACCTCCACCTGAGCCAAACATATCACTGATCGTTGCGCTCAGACTTCTCAATCTCCCACCGCTTGACCCGACGCCAGAAGGTGGGCTCCCCGCTGCAGTGCGCAGGTTTGCTGCTTCCTGACTATTAAAGTCCAAGTCTCCGCTAGCGATGGAATGACGCTTCAAGCTGCTCGGAACGGAAGTCTCAATGATATCATCATTCAATTGTCCAGTCGTTCGTCTGCTCTGAGGAGGTTTGGCAGACGTGCGGCGTTTGACGCTGTTGAAAGGAGATTTTTCGACGCCTCTACGGAGTTCGTCTGCGACAATCGCAGCGAGTGAGCCGCTGAGGGGACTCGTGAGCGGGCCCAGTCGGAGCGAAGATGTGCGTTCGAGAAGTCTTTGGCTGGAGGCCGGTTCGAGGGTTTGTCCTCGAGTGAGAGGTGTCTTCTGAGGGCTTGGTCGCTCTGGGGGGCCGGATGGCGTCCTTGTGAGCGGAGTCCGTGGGTGCAGCGTTGTTTGGGGCGTCTGTGGCACGACGGGAGCAGATGTCGTGGCGTGCATGACGGGCTTCTGAGTCTCGGCTTGGACTTTTCCATTCAGCTCGGCCGCATCTGGGTGCACTGTCGTTGCTGTGCCTGGCTGAATGCCAGATAGCTGCTGATTGAGATTGATCGTTCCTGACAAGTTTGGAGGCGTTGATCCCAGCGTCGGTGCTCGAACATGTACTCTCGGCAACGATCCGCTCTCGGCTGTTTGTGCTCTTCGTAGTGATGCAGCGTGAATCGAGCGCGCCACAAGAGACGCATTACGACTTGGTTCTTCCTGTTCGCGGATTTCTGGCATGACGCCTTCCTCGTCCACGAGGCTAATTCTGTCGTCCTGGTCTTCCTCCACATAACTGTCCACATCCTCAGATTTGCGGCCAGAAGTGATACACCACACACCAAAGAAAGTCAAAGCACATCCCCCGATGAATTTGCCTGCATCCTGAGGACTTTCGCGCTCGAAATCGCGATAGAGTACTGCAGAGCCAACAATGACGGAAATGGTAAAAGCGACAAATTGGGTAGGGATGACCATAGTCGAGTTGAACCTCTGCAGGGCTCGGTTGACATATTTGATCTGCATGACAGCGGTGAAGATGAGCACAGTCAGGAGCAGGTAGGTGATCGGAAAGGTCACCACCTTGTACAGGCTGTAGGTGAGAAGCGATGCAATGCCTTTGGTAGAGAGTGCCGTGTAACCGCCGTAGAGTCCGACCAGGCCAATGTCAATCACGATCGTCTTCTGTCCATACTTGTTGCTGAGCACGGTCAGTGCTACGATGAGGAAAATGGTGATGCCCAAGTAGGTCTCAAACTCCCACGTGGTCACCAATCTCCAGATGGCATCGGGTGTGAGTTTCGGATTGTTGTCACTGGCAGACAGCACGACCGTAACAGCTCCTCCGATAGCGATGAGCACCCCAAGGCCATCTCGTATGCGGAACTTCTCCTTCAAAAGCAGTGGCGCAATGAGACAGTTGGACACCAAGGCTACCACGCCCAAAGGCGAGACGATCGATGCTGGAGCGAAGCCGTACGCCAAAAAGTTGCCCGTCTCGCCAACAGTCATCATAGCGATGCCCAGCCACCAGATCGGGCTCTTGAGATATGATTTGTGTTCGGCGTCCTCGTCTTCCTTCTCGTCGTGGCTCGATCCCTCGGAAAAGGATGATGACAGCCGACTCGAGTCCAGCTTCGGGATCAGAGGTTGTGTATCACTCATGCCTTCTCTATCTTGTGCTGTATTTCCATTCATGCCCGCTCTCCCATTCTCTTCCGCCCTCTGCTCGGCGATTTCCTGATGCGCGATTGTGCCATAGTCTTGATGTTTTTTCTTCCGCTTCCCACTTCTCCGCTTCTCCTGCAGCCTGGCCTCACGATCGCGGCTCAGCCGTAGATGTGCATATTTCTGTGTATTCAGCGCAAACGAGATGAGCACATTCCCACAGATGGCTGTGACGACTCCGATCAAGCTGGACCATCCGCCATTCTTGAGATCATTCGAGCCTCCGATGAAGCTTGTCGCTCGAACCGGGTCGGCGGGGCCCTCTTCGGCGGATGGAATGTACATCCTGCTGCTGCTGCTGTGACGCGGAGTGAGAGCGCGCCTGGGGACGGCCAGCAGCTCTTTACTATCGCCTCATGATCGCACGCGAGTCGCTGCGCGGAGTGGATAGGCGATAGCTCCGCCGCGGTGTGCCAGGATGCTGCGCTGCAATGTTTCGTCAGGTTGCTGAGCATTTCGCGCGAAGCTTTGCGCCATCAAGTTCGGTGGGACTCGGCTCCAACTTTGTTTTGGCAACCGTTAATAAGGTCTCGGTCTCTCTTAACCCCAGCCCCCAACCTGGGCTTTGCTTCTTGTCCGAAGCGTCCCGAGGGTGGGGGATGAGCCTTTGAGGGCTGATGTCGGATACTTGTTGGTAACGCTTCAGGTCGGCTAACCCGTATCTAGGATCCTGGACCATGCTGTCCGCAGCATGCCGTGAGATGCGGCCGCAACACTGTATAAAGTCTGGATCTCTCTCAACGCTCTAGGTCGATAGCCTCGCCCTCCCAAAACATATAAAGATCAAGTACCCCCACCAGCTACATTAGTATTATTCGAGATCATACCAATCCGAGACAGCATCACTCCCTGTCTCTCTGTTTGCAATTTTATCGCCGACTCGCCGCCCAACAGTCAAAATGACACGCCTTCACTCCGCCATAATAACAGTCGTCTTGGCTCTGCTCATTGCTTCCACCAGCGAAGGGGCATTATGCTACGGCGGCAACACTTGTCTCTCAGGCTGCCTTCGTCACATGGAGGACAATGATGTCAATATGAGTATCGCAAACCAGCGGCTCTTGTGTGGTGGCTGCAACCTGTAAGTGCAAGAAACAACCTATAGACTATACATGTCGCTAAAGGCCGAAATTAGGAGTTGTTAAGAACATTTCGATGGAAATTCCCGCTGCAGGGTAAAGCAAGAGCTGTAAGCTGGCCGCTATCCAACTTGGCAATCGAGTCGATCTGCTCTGCATCGAATGTCAAGGCGAGCTGCCGACATAAGACAGCCAATTAAGCTATGTAGCGAGGTACCATACAGTGAGGCGTCGCGAAGGATAGGAGCAATTCCGCCCTTACCAAAAGCCGAGTAGCGAGAGCTTCAAATCCTGCGTTTTCCGCGTGTTTGATCAGGTTCGCGGTGACTTGCCAATCGCCTAGGAAGTAAAGCTGGAACCACGGCTTGGGATAATCTTTTCCTCTAGTGCATAGTGCTTGGGCGACATCTTCGATTGTTGCTGTGGCATTGGAAGAGAGCATGAAATTAGTGCCGACATTGTGGGCTGCACGCGCAACGTCTATTTCGCCTTCGCCCTCAGCAATCTTTTGATAGGCGCTTGAAGCGATTGCGATCGGGATGTCGTATTTTTTGCCAAAGACATACGTCGTGGTGTTAATGGATGAGACATCTCGCAACACGCGTGGACGAAGTAGGATTCTATACACCAAGTGAGCGGGATGCTATGTCCTTGGGTGATGACAGCGGCGGCGCCGATGTCGCACCTTACGTTTTGAAGACGGAAGTGTTGCGGCGAAGACACTCTTCATCATCTGCGCCGGTTGTGTAGTAGACCCAGACGGACGGCTGGAGTTTTTACCTCGCGATCTCTCTGATCTCCGTCACGGAAATGGGCTCAGCGGTGGCATCTCGGCTATCCATGGCGCGTCAACAGGAGAGTACAAAGGCTCTGAAATTGTTGTTTGCACAGTCCGTATCTCTGGATTGAGGGCTCTGAAAGTCAGTAATGGCCTTGAAAGGTTGCAGCATTGCATGGCTTCCGCCCATCAGATCGGACATTCTCCGCGGACGAAGTCCGTCAAGGGGCAAAAAGTGCAGGAGATCTCGATATCTGGCATTATCGCACTCGCTTTTGCATGATCAAAAGACTTTGGTCAACTTGTCGCTGTGCGAGCGAAGAGCAGTCATGTATGTCTCTCTATCCAATGCAACCGCTCAGCCAACAACGTCGGTGTAAGCGCTTCGTGTATGAGTGGCAAGAAGAGTTGATCCTGCAATTCGATAAGATGCGACGAACTCATCTAATTCTAAGTACTGATGCCTTCAGCGCTGTTTATTGAAGGGTGCCATGCATGTCTGAAAGGGATCTCAGTGCGTGTGGTCGAATGACCAAAAATATGTGGACAGATATTAAGGCGGAGCCGCTTACCTAATATTGCCAAGCCAGGTCCGAGCTGCGAGTGCTTTTGCGTCTCGAAGACTCGACAGTTTCACAAGCCGCTGCAAAATAGCTGATTGGCGTTTGGCATATCTGAAAGAACAGTCTTTGCCCTTCGAGTGGCCGGCGGTCATATGCTTGTCCGCTTGAGACCACGACCGATGCTGCCTCATGCCCTCAGCCCACTATCCTGTGGGGCTCCGACGTACTCTGAAAAATTCAAGACTGCTTTGATCAAGGACGAGCTCACCATCGGCTCTTCGCAGCTCGGGCTGGGGTGGCAAGAACAAGAGCGTGACGATGGCCCTCATTCGCACGAGGAATGCCTGGGCTTCCCATACTACGACTAGCCTGCAAATTATCGGCAAAGTGTGTAGTATGTTCGCATCATACGAAGTTAAGCGGCCGTCCAAGGAAGTCACGCGCTACCGAGTGCATTCTTGTATACACATCTGGTATTTTTCTGCCCAGAGATCGGCTACATCCACGCGATATGAGTTAATGCATCGTCTCGTTGGTATGATCACTCGTATGAAGTACAGTCGCTATCATCGAAGGGCCTGTGATGAGGGCTCTGTGTATCCTTGGCAGAGAGCGGAGACAGTGGCCACCTTCCGGATTAGGAAGCTGTTAAGACTTCATTGCTTATCGCTTCGCACGGCATGACCCTGATTCGATGTTGACGTCAAAACAGATGACATTGGCGTTGGTGATTGATCCGTAGCCATTCTGCTAACATGGAATTGACGAAAAAGGCAAGTAGCTCCACTGGTCGCAGGCGAAGCTGCCTCGCCTAGTTTTTACACACAGGACGGAGATGCGGGCAGAAGCAAGCAACAGGGATCCCAAAAAGTCAATGCGGCCAACCTTTGGGCGGACGACAGAGCCTTGGCCTACGTTTACATGGCGAGGCATGGCGCTCTTGGATGAGTCCTCACGAGCAACTTGTTTTCTCGTAATTCTGCGTATACCGGATCAACAACAAACCGACTTTGAACAGCATGTGCCGTCCCATGGTCAAACATATCGTCGTTCTTGGGCTATGCCCTGCTCTAATTCATGCTCAGAAGCTATGGGATACACAAGAATCCTACGAAACGCCGTGGATGGGCTTACCGGGCAGCATCTACGAGAGCTCTGGATACTGGGGTGATGCCAAAGACGCAAGCTGGCCACCTACACCCGCCGACATGGGCAGCCGCATAAAGCCGCAGAAGCCTGACGCTGAACTACAAGAAATGGTTGGTGAAGTCGATGAATCACGAATCGAGAATATCATCAGTAAATTGGTCAGCTTCGGCACTCGACACGCGCTCTCTTCTCAAAATTCATCGACTCGAGGCATCGGTGCTGCGAGGGATTGGATCTACCAGGAAATGCTTCAGTATGCCGAAGCCTCCGATGGTGACATGGATGTCTACTTCAATAGTTACATACAGCCCGTCGATGGCAACCGAATCACGTTCCCTGTGAACATCACAAATGTCGTTGCTCAAATCAACGGCACTACGGACCCGGAGAGGGTCTATGTTGTTACGGGCCACTACGATAGCAGAAGACTTGACATCCTGGATTACGAAGGCGATGCACCAGGAGCCGACGACGATGCCAGTGGCGTGGCAGTCGTGATGGAAATGGCTCGCATCTGTGCTAAGAAGCGACCGGCCGCAACCATGATCTTCGCAGCCGTTGCGGCCGAAGAGCAAGGTCTCTACGGCTCGGCCAACCTGGCAAAGACCCTCAAGCAATCCGGATACCGCGTCGAAGGCAATTGGAACAACGATATAGTCGGCACTGGCAAATCCCAGCCCTTCGCCCCAATCAATGACTACACAATCCGACTCTTCGGCCCCAGCATCTACTATCCCAACTCCACCACAGCCTCCGCCTCCGTCCAACGTACGACCGCTCAAATCGGCGGCTGGAACGACTCTCCCGCCCAAAACCTCGGCCGCTTCATCGCTGAAGTCGCCGCGGGCGCAGCCCAAGACGTTGGCATGCAAGTCGCCCTCATCTACCGTGCCGACCGCTACCTCCGCGGCGGCGACCACCAGTCCTTCCTGACCCAAGGTTTCCCCGCCGTGCGCTTTACCGAAGCCGTTGAAGATTTCTCCCACCAACATCAAGACCCGCGCGAGCAAGACGGGATCCAATACGGCGATTTGATCGAGTTTGTCGATTTCCATTACATCTCGCGTGTAACCAAGGTGAATCTCGCGAGTATGTGGGCTGCGGCCAATGCGCCTGCAACGCCGAAGAACGTGACGATTAGTAGGGTTATTGGCTTCCCCGCGGCGAATCAGAGCACGAGCCCGGAATTCATTACGAATGAGAGTGCATTGGGTTGGATCACTGGGCAGGATGGGATGGTGGAGAGGTATGAAGTCGTGTGGAGGGAGAGTGGGAATGTGCAGTGGGCGTATGCGATGGATGTTGGGGATGTGGGAAGCGTGAAGGTTGATCTGAATAAGGTGAATTTGTATTGCACGACTGGCAGGTGATATTGCTAACATTGATTGTAGGACAATTACCAATTTGGCGTGAGAGCGGTTGGGAAGAATGGATGGAAGAGTCCGGCTGTTTGGCCGTTTCCTTCTTGATAGAGAGGCCGTGGCCCTCACATGTTGGCGTATCGATGGATTCAATCTAGTTCAGCAATCACACTGACTGGAAAGAAATATTCAGAGCGAGTCAAGAAACGACGCTGCAAGTTGATGACGGGTGCTATCCTATCCACATCCTCTGTCTTTCCGACAAAAAGCACGCCATTAACCTCATTCACAAGCATTGATCGCGGATCATAGCCCTGTTGCAGAGCAACGAACTAACACAGTGGTGCTGGAGTAGAAATCGATACCTTCTTCAATCTCATATGATCAAAGCGCTGCTTTGACCTGAGATCCGTTCGATCCGCAAGTTTGCGAGACATGTCCTGCTCTGCTCATTTCTCACATCAACGACTTATCCACGGTCGCCGAGAGAAACTTCTCTCAGCCCAGAGGTCGTCGCACACTCATCGACAAATCGACACCAAATCCAGTCCCTAGCTCAGCTCCCATTCAGTTTGCACCCGCTCCACCTCCCTCGTCGCGCGAAAAGGGCCATCCCTCTCCGCATTGATCCACGCGACCTGAGCATCAAATTCCGTCTCCTCGTCCCAGACGAGCGTCGACTGCTGCATCAGGGTGAGCCTCGTTCAAGACAGCCTTGACAACCTCGTTCCCGTGAGCAAACGCCGTCTCGACCAGCTTGGTCAGATTGGTGAAGTTCATGTCGATGATGTGGACGTTGATGCATGGGGGCGAGTGGACGATGTAGCCGGCCAGAGCGTCGTGTTGGTTTCTGCGCATTCGTTCGTCGGAGAAGACCAGATCGTACTTGCTTTTGGTAGTGAAAGAGTACTTGGTTACGAACAGAGGATTCTTGCTGACGGTTGGTGTAAGGCAAGGGGTATCGTGAGTGGCCAAATTGCCGAAAATTTGCAGTTGGATCTCCGAGCACTCTCCAACGCGGACATCTTTGGATTATGAGCATCAGAGTACTGTTTGAATTAGACTGTTGTGTCTGCAGCAAATCTTTGATTGCAAGGAAGAAGGAGAAGTGACCGGAGCTGTCAAGTCTAAGCTAAACGTAGACCAACCAGAGTGGAACGCCAAGCCTCACTTCGTGATGAAGTGAATGACTCCTGGTCACGTTGACCTCCTGGCTTTGCTGCCACGTCGGCCACCCCACCATGCAGACTCTACGTCTCGCAACCTCGGTCACTGCCCGCGTACAGCCCTCCCCAATTTCACTTCTCGGGCATAATGCTGCCTAACCCTTGCGGCACTGAGTAATGGCAACCCAGGTGGCCTGCCAGCACTCCGCGTATTCACAGTCCCCTCACAAGCGAGATATTGGAAAACTTCAGGCACATGCGTCTGCTGGCCCAATGGACTGAAATGATCAATCTCTGCGCCACACTAGCCTTGAAGTCAGCTTTGGCAAGGGTCATGAGAAGAGAACCTGCGAGGAAAGCGACTTACCCGACAAGCGCGCCATGCTCCAGGAGACTGCACCCGCTGTCGTTTCATCGCGGCACTAGCCGACACAATTTACCTCCCGTTTGTGGAGGATTGAATATTTCGCAGCCAAGTTTCATTGGCGTTGCGTTTGGCCACGAGCTCATTCCACTTCTCTTCTCTATGCGTCTGACAGGTATGAATGCTGTTCATAGGGGCATCTAGCCCTGGAATCGTGGGACGAGGGAGGCCTGGGTACGGTAGATTGAGGCAGTGATAGCCAGCCAGATTAGCGCCGTTGGGATGTAATTATAGTGTGTCCAAAGTGTGATTGATACATCCCGCGCAAACAGAGAACCCATCTCTAGTCCGTCGAGCATGGCGACGCGGACATCTGCGCCTATGGGCAGAACAGCCTGGATGGGGTGCGATTCCAGCTGCATGATGCGCAGGATTGGCATGATCATCGCACGGCGCGACGGCAGCCATTTCGAAAACACGAAAGCAGAGAAATTTGGAACTTGAGCATTTCGAGAGCAGCTTCTTAGACACATTCGGCCGGACTATATTTCTTGCATTCGCCGGATGTGGGAAACCATTTCTTTGTGTCTTGTCGCCGCCCGATGGACGTGCCCAGTTGATCCTTTCAGAGGACAACCAGTCAGAGTTCAAACAGCTTTCATTGTGAATCTCCGGATCCACTCCAAAGCTTCGGCCTCGTGGGAAATCAGTTCTGGCGATCTCACAAGTTCACAGTGTTGTTGGAAAGGGGGCGGGATGGAAAAATAGAGATCTATTACACGTGATCTCTACGATGAGGCTCTGAACGAGGATATCATCATTCATTGCTGCCCGAATTTGTAGTTCTCGTAGCCGCTGCACGGCATTGCATCTCAACTCGACCCAATCCAATAGGCCGTGGACCTGTGCCACAGCCAGTCCACTCATGTAAGCTTCCGTCATGCGCATCATACCGTAATGCCCATCAAATATCCATAAACGCCTCGCTGAACCCAGAAATCGCCACCAATGCTTCCAGCACGCTTAAACGAACTCGTACAACGCTCACTCATTTCACATAATCACGCAGTCACGGTCCTCGGCGGCTCTCTTCCGCTTCGCGGCCTTCAAAGCTTGCTTCTCCTGCTTCGTCAGCGGCGTCATCTCGCCAGGCCCGGCAGGATGCGCTGGCTTGACTGTGTTCATTGTTTCACCACTTTCATTCCGAGGCAGAGTGGCGCTCGTCCTGGCGGTAGGAGTCCTGTGCTCGGCAGCAGTAGCATCGTCCGGAGAGCTGTCGTCGGAGGAGGATAGTATGACTACAGGCTCGGAAGCGGAGTGAGCATGCGTAATGTCATTCTTGCTCTTCTTTTGCGTAAGCTTCGACATGTTCAGATTCAGACTGAAGCGGCTGTTGTTCAAGTTTCCGGATGTGATTGGACCAGTGCTACTCGGCCTGCTTGTCGAATTCGATTCCCTCGAAAGCCGGCTACCTCTGCGTGAGCCAGCCATCTTGCTTGCGACAGCGAGAAAGCTCATCTTTTCTGTTGGTGGTAATTCATCTGCTGGTGTCGTAGGCACAGAGCCGGTAGGATCTGTGCGAATACTGCCTCCCGAGGTGCTGCCACTAAAGCTGCCATCATCTTGGGTACCGTTACGTCGATGACCTTGCATACTGGACCGGCCTCGTGGGCCGTCCAAGATACCGCTTGCATCAAGACTATTCCTGCCAGTCGTGGGAGCCCAATCTACAGCGTCTGAATCGACTCGCGCAGTTTCCGACAGCGATTGCGAGGGTATCTGTTCGAGTGCATTTTCGGAGCCCATGTTGGGATTAATGTACGGCTTCTGTTCGTGCGCAAATACATCAGATGGAGTTCTACTCGTTGCCTCGGTGTACGAAGGTAGATCGTGAATAGAATGCCCGTCGTCACCGATGGGCTGCACCTGATAGAAGAGCAAATATGGCGTCTCATCTCTTAGTGCTCGGTGGATATCCACATACGTGACCCGGGGCGTAGCCAGATCGTCGAATCGCATCCAGGGGTCCTCGATGTCATCGCTATCGGCAGCACTCGTGCGTCGACTTTCGGGTCTGCTTTCCGGTATCGCGGAGGAAGTCATGCCGCGACACAGTGTCACGTAATGTCCGGAATGAACGGACACACCTCGATGGCAAACCACAGATTGCAAAATCAGACGGAAGTTGCCAACCAGAGGTCCGTCCTCCTCCATATTTTCATCGCTGACAAAGTTCGGCACCGCAATTTCCAGAGGTATGTCAATGAACGTATCACGCTTCGTGGCTTGGCCCTGATTAGTGAAAGAATATCGCTTCAAACATATCCCGAGGACTGGCCGCTTTCGCGCAAAATGTGCAGCGACCTGTGCATCTGAGGTCGGCATATTGTCGGTAAAGAATGGAAGCAATTTGAAGAATTGCCAGGCGGGCATCAAGACTTCCGTTTTTGTGCTCATCTTGCGCTCTCGCTCCTGACCAGGCAGTTCTCCTTCTTTCTCCGGATCGACGCCGATCAGCTCGACTCTACGCTGACCGAAAATGCTGTCTCCTCGCTTCCGGCCCAGACCAGGTCGGACCTTATCCAAAACGTCTTTGCTGTGGGTTGTCGCTACGGGCGATTCAGTCAGCGGTGTGGAGACAATCGGCGTTCCTGCCCCGCTTGCTGCAACTTCTGCCACCTCCACGTGGAGGCCTGATGTCTTTTCAGGTTTCGGCGCACCTGACCAGGGATCCGACTCCGACTTGAACGTATTACGACGTTGATTCTCCAAGTGTCTCATGACCTCGACTCGGTTGTTGAAGTAGTGCTCCAGGCAAGTTTCGAGCGTGATGACTTCGCCAGACTCTGGCGCTTCTGGTATGGCAATCTCCAGCAACCGCTCATTGACAAACTTGTGATCGTCTTGTGGCTCCTCCTTTCCCGTGTGGTAGAGATCCATCTTCAATGTCAGGAGGGGAAGCTCCAGCTGGCCCGTGATGAATGTGAAGGCCTCTGAAGGATCTTGCTGTCTTGTATTTGCGGCATCCCGCCACCCACACTCAGCCAGCGATTCTTGCACATGCCTTGTAATGTCGGTAGTGATCAGTCGACCTGTCCGAAGCATATTCACCCATAGCCGCAACAGCCCCGCCAATCGCATCCGTGGCTTGTCCTCGAAGTTGTTGTACAGCATCGCCTCGAAACTATCCAGCCGGGCGAACATGGCGAAGAGCAGGGCGTCCAAGTAGCATGTCACACTATTTCGATTGATAGCTCCCACCAGCTGTATATTGGGGTCGTATGGCTTGACGATCCCTTCGTACGTCTCCTGAAGCAGCAGAAGCAGGCGGAATGCTTGGTCCCCGTCATGCTTATTCTGTGTCATTCGGAGGGCATATCGCACATTCCCTTCTGTCATCGTATCGATGCCATGGCTCCGAAAGCGCTCTAGGATGCCCTTGATGCTCCTCTCCTCCTCCTTATCGTGGGCGGCTTTCGGGTCATCGTGGATGGACCAAAGATCACCAAAGTAGTCGGGTCGGTTGGAGGTCTGCGGGATGGCTACTTTGCTCAGTCGGTTCTGCGAGGAGCATGTCAGCGATGTGAAACGAGTCATGGTGACGCCGAGGGAGAGCAGAGGTGAGTGAAACATGTTTCATGGCCCGTCGTGCTGCCCAGCCATCCAACAGCGCTCCCAGGCTCATGTTGGGTGGTGGTCCTCATGCTCGGCCTCTCCTTGCCAATTGCCGCAGGCAGTAGTGAAGTCCGCGTGCCGTTGAGACGGGAGACAAGGCAGCAGATGTGATGTGCAGAGGGGAATGCTGGAGGGAAGAGGCATACTCTGGTGGGCGAGTGAGAGGGCCGCCGACTGTCCTTCCTCTTGCGTGTACTGAGGAAGCGCTTCAGGTCGCTCATGCTGCTGAGACGCTGCGGGCCCGCGGCGACTGCTCCATCGACTGTTGCTGAGTCGCGCGGGCGGGGAGCTTGGCTCTGTTGGGTAGCGCGGTGTTGGAACGATTGTGGACGGGGAGCCGGTGTTACTGGACAGGAGTATAGGAGAGGGGAGAGGTGCAGGGCGAGGGCCAGGCGGCGGGATAATTATTGTTGGTTCGCCAATTGATTGTCGTTTGGCGCGTCGGCCATGGCTGCTGGCTGGTGGTGGGGAACGGGGTCTGCCTGCCTTTCTGCCTGATCATCACCACTAACTAGTTCTACATGTAGTCACCACCACGCCTTATTACTCATTGCAACGGAGTCCCGAAGGCCGATACAGCATCCAACACCATCCGGCATCACGAGGGGGAGCGGAGGCGCGCACCACGTGATGAGGAGGAATGATGTTTGTTCATTCTCATTGGCGTCCGTCAACGGCGTTCGTGCCCGCGCCCAGCCAGGCGCCACGCTCGGCCAACTGACCCTCCATTTCACGCCGCCCGCACGCCTGCGTATCGGACAGTATGGCACTGTCACTCGATCCTCGCATACGGGTGACTGCTCCTTCTGCTCGCAATCGAGAGACATGTCGGTGCTATGAAAGAGTGCAGACAGCACGTTCTCCTTGCCCATCCTGCATTTCTGGCACAGCCTCAAGACGATGATATCGCCCTTCGCGTATGATGCGAGTGCGTCCATTGCACGCTATCCGTCTCGGTCTGGCCTGTGGCCTGCAGGTTGGGAAGAGTGGCTGAAGACGCGGCCAAGTTGCCAAGGTGGCGTGAAGCGATTCACTGCGGTTCCCTGCGAGCTTCTCAGAAACCAGCGACTCGCCTTGGGTATGTCTGCCATTCCATGCCCAGCCCGGGCCACTGACGGGAGCGCGACTGAGCATCCACCACCCGGCCACTCTCCTCTGCGAATCCCCCCTGCAACATCATGCTCTGCATCTCTCTGCCTCTTATGAATCGCAGCCGACAAGATACTGCGGCGGGATCTTGCTCTCAGAGCCGGCACAGCCGAGGCCAGAGTGCATCGTCTGGCCATTGGCCGCCGGCACGGGTTTGCAGAGCTTGCTGTCGGGCTCGACAAGATCGCAACGAATATTCCCATCCACCATACAATCCGCGATGACCAGAATGTCTTTGTTCTTGTGTCTCCCCGCGTGCGTCATGTCGTCGCACGCTTGCAGCAGCGTGTTGGGAGACAAACCCTGCAGCTAGTGCGGCAGAGTGATGAGTGTGAGAGTCGCCAGGCTCTGCGCATAACATTCGCAAACGGTGCAGCAACGACTCCAACGGCAATAACCCTCGCATCCAGAGGGAATAGCGCAGCCGCAGGATGTGCACCAACTGCCAATTCGAGTCTGGTCACGATTCCCACACCACCTCCGCCGCTCTGGCCGCGTCTCGGACAATCATATAAGAGTAGTCCGATTACCGTGCCCCTTGTTCGAGAGGGGGTGTGGTGTACGCATTGACCCGTGCAAATAATGAATGTGTCGTCACATCGCCGGACTTCTAATCATTGGGGGCCATTGCAGGAACGCATACTCCGGGCAATTAGGTATCAACCACTACTGTGACCTGGCATGCGAGCCTCTTGCCAACGGAGGCTCTGCTGGCTCCAGTGACTATTCGGGAAAGTCGGGGAAATCCTGCCAATTTCAAGCCGGTTAACATTTGCTAAACCTCGCGTAAGTGAAGGCTCGACTGTCTCCCGCATTGCAGTGCATCCGACGGCAGCCTCTACCATCAGTAGCATCCATAGAGTGCAGCACCGGAAATGACACGCTGGCGAGATGTGGCAGAACCTTTGATGTTTTGGCTTGACGGTGGTGAGATGAAGGTGTGTCTTTCGACACCACAAAGGTGGTATGCTTGCCCGTACCCGGAAGCTAGTAACTGACGCCTTGAAGCGGACTGTAACGCACCGCACAATCTGGCTTGTTTCGTTTTTGCGATGTTGATGTGGAGGGATGAGTATGCGATTCATGTAGCCGATTCAATGCAAGGCTGTCAGACTGGAACGGAACTTCTTGAGCAGTTTTTCTCAACGCAAGTGGTGTCCGAGCCTTCTGTTTCCGATGACTGTGAGGCTTAATTGTGGGGCACCATTGCCAATGAGCGCGTCAAGATTGAGACCCAGAGGCTCACGTGATATCACTAAAGAGTGATGGAAACGAATAGTATAGCGAGGGTGCCTCCTCTTTTGTATAAGTCGGACGGATCAGCGTTTTGCTAGCCGTCGCTTTCTCCCTAAGGCCCTTGGCGACTCCCTCGCTCTGTGATTGATATTTTGCCCTATCGAACAGTCCCCGATCAATCTCACGCAATTCCAGCTGCGCAGCTCAACACTTCAACCTTTTCCTTCTCCCATATCGTCGCAGATCCTAGCAAGCGGTGTTGAAAGAGTATGTCTCAGCCACACTGCTCAGCAGCAACCATATCGCCACACCTAACTATCTCTCTTTCTTTCTCCTCCAGAAGTGCAGAAGGGTCTCATGCAAGGTTTGAACGCAGACTTAGGGTGACAAGCGATGCATACGCAGGGAGAAACGTGCGGCGCTAGGAAAGCGAGTTTTGTTGCGTTCATCAAGAGCAGCCGGAACCGCGGTTCGAGTGACTGCTCACGTAGCTGGCGCCGTTCAAGGGGTCCGGACCCTATTCTCAGTGCCTCACCTCCTGTGAATGTCTCCGTGATGGGAGCTAGGCAGTTCTCATTACGAGACGTACCGCGACCCTGTCGAGTATTTTGAGGGCAAAAAAAATCACGCGGGAGGTTATCGTCATCAGCAATTCTGACGAAGAGGCGGCAAATTGTGGTAAATACCATCACCGCTATTGGCTCTGCTTTGGATTTTTGCCCGTTTCGGGCAGTCGATCTGCAAGCCGAAAGTTTAGTCTATGCGCCCCCTTTCCCCGCTGCAGATCTCAGCGACCTGGTGATGGCCTAGCCTGGATGGCATTCGCCTTCTTCGGCCGGCTGAGCGCCACATTCATCAGTTCCGACCGACAGGCCAATCTGCGAACGAGCCTCGCGTGACAAATGGTCGGTAGCGGCTATGTACAAGGTGACAATCATGCCGAATTACGCAATGCCCTTGCTGGGACAAACTTCGACACCAGCACGTAGTGGTAGCCCTTGCGTTATAAGAATTGGCCTCCCTAGCCCTCGCACATTACATCTCGCCTGAACGTGCTCGATCAGCAGTGTTTGTCAGTCTAGAAGCCTAGATCCAGTCGTTGTCACGATGAAGTTCGCGACCACCCTCCTCCTCGCCGCTGGCGTGGGGGCTTTCCCAACGATGATCATTGAGGAGGCACTCCGCCGTGACCCCGACGCGGTCGCGAAGGCTCTCGAGCTCTACGAGAGAGAAAACTCCGATCTTGTCGCCAAGTCGGTCGAATTCGTCAAAAGGGGCGACTACAAGCGTCAAGCTGGCACTGCCTCTGCCGAGTTGGTCTTCGAACCTGCTCCGTACTTTGACGAGAAGAGTCAATTCATCAATGTTGCCCAAGGTAGCGGGCATGAGTGGCGGGTATGCGTTTGCCATGGCTTTCCGCTGTCACAAGCTGGATGACTGATGTGAGATTCGCTCAGGCACCTGGTAAAAACGATCAACGAGGACCTTGTCCTGGTTTGAACGCATTCGCGAATCACGGCTTTCTTCCTCGCAACGGAGTAAGTAGTTCTCAGTAACCATATCTTGTCGGTAGTCACTGATTAAATTCTTGACAGGTCGGCACGATTGCCCAATTCATTCAAGTGACCAACGAAGTCGTTGGCATGAGTTTGGATCTCGGTGGATTCCTGGCCGTACTCGGTGCTGCCATCGATGGCGATGGAACACAATGGTCTATCGGTGGTCCACCAGGAGCCAACCGTGGCAACGGCCTTATTGGCTCGCACAACAAGTATGAGTCCGACGTGTCGCCCACTCGTCCAGACTTGTACCAGTACGGCAACAACTACGAGAACAGAATTCCGCAGTACAACGCTATGATCGCAGCCAACCCTGGCAGCGTCACCATCGAGAACCTTACCAAATTCCGTGCACAGCGGTTCCAAGAATCTCTCACGCAAAACCCATACTTCTTTAACGGACCATTCACCGGTGTGCTCGTGCAACCTGCAGCGTACACGTTCATCTACCGCTTCATGGCCAATCACAGTACCGAGGCACCCAGGGGATACCTGAGCCATGAGGTCATTGCCAGCTGGTTCGGCGTAGAGAAGAATGGCAACAATGGGTACAAGCTTGTCAACGGCAAGCAATTCCAGGAGCGCATCCCAGAGAACTGGTACCGACGCGCCCAGGCCTATCCATATTCGATCCCCTACTTCAACGCCGAAGTCATCGCCGCCGGAGCCGCTCAGTGAGTTTTTGCCACTTCTGCATAGTCCATGGAAACAAAACTGACAACGTCTACAGCCCTGAGTTCTTCAACGTAGGAGGTAATACCAACGGCCCCAACACCTTTGCCGGCGTCGACGTCAGCAACCTGACTGGTGGCGTATTCAACTCCGCCACTCTCCTTGAGGGCAACAACCTTGCATGCTACGTGTACCAGCTTTCAGCACAGGCGCAACCAGACGTTGCGCTCGCGGCTCCTACACAGCTGTTCACCACGCTCGGCCAGATTTCCTCCAAGTTGGGTTGCCCTCAGCTGCAGAAGATTGACCAGAAGCAATTGAGCAAGTTCCCTGGTTATCAGAAGGCACCGGCTTATGGAAAATAGATGTTGTTCATGCTTCGGTTTGCGACAAATAAGAAGGGGAGAACTGGTTCTATTCATGTGCAAATTGTATAGTATTCATTTGTGAGACTTTCAGCATGGCAAAGATTTCGCTACGCATATAGCATCGTGCTCGTTTGCACAATCTGTTCTACCGTCTTTACCACGAATTTGCTCACGCCAGATTTCCAATCATGTTCACTTCATGCGACTTCCCCTCTGACACGTTAGTGTGTCCCCTTGTACAAGGTGATGCGTCTACACGTCTGAGGCAGAGCTGATCTGTCGCTGCACTTCTGCAAGAGGAGCACGTGTCGTCGAATCAGCTGGTAACTTTTCGTAAGAATGAACTTGATCGAAAGGATAGCGGGTATGCACCATCGATGAAATTCAGATCGACGTGAACGGACGCTTCAGATTCGCACTCGCATCGTCGAAAACGGAAAAGCGAATGAATGTCGTTGTCGGCAACATATCATGTATGATTACACTGATCAACACATTTCTCAAGCCTTCGCAGCAGAGATTTCCACCTCCACAAACTCATTCAACTCCTTTCCCTGGCGCTCCGAAAGATCACGTAGGTCTACTGCGACTTCGTCCCCGAAATTCGCGGAAATCTCTTCGAGCGACAGTCGCGCTGTTTCCGGGAAGTGACAATAGAACACAGGAATAAACAGTACGGACCAGATGATGATCACCAGGTAATAGCGCCAGCCAACGGTGACGAAGCCGATGGGGGCAGTTTGTCAGAGGATCAAGGACGCGGCGAACTGGCCGAAGAGGGAGAAGCCTGTCACCATCGTTGTCAGAGGTGAGCTTGCATCTCAAGCTGACGGTCTACTTACCCATTCCAATGGGGCGAATGTCAGTCGGGAAAATTTCAGAGACGTAGGTATACATTGTGATATCACAGAAGGTGCCATGAGCCGAACTGTGTCAGTAAGGCAGTTTAGTGATCGTGTGGTCGAAGAGACTCACCCCTGAAAAGCCAGATACAAAAAGAGCAGGAACACTCCAGCAGCATTACCTGCCTGGTTCGAGGTTCCGGCATACAAAGCCAACATGATGACGAGCAGAGATACGGGCAAGACGATGCCTGCCGTGCCGAATATGAACATGCCTCGTCTGGAGTTCACTTTGTCGTGCAGCCAAGCTCCGAGAGGGTTGTAAATGATGCCTGTTGCGATTGTTAATTCAGCACTTTTTCGTTTGGAGAAGCAGAACTCTTACCGGCAGTTGTGAGCCATAGAACTGAGAGGAGCAAAGACATGAATCCAGTCTGGTTGAGATTTGTGAATAGGATCACCAGATAGTTGTTCTGATATTGGGCAGACTCGTCAGCACCATCTTCCATCAAAAGACCACAAAAGACCACAAAAGACTCAGAATGACGAGAGGACCGCCAAACTCGGCACCCCACTGGGTCAGAAATCCCACAATCATTCGCTTGCGGTAGCTTTTGATCTTGAGAACAGCTGCCCGGGGAAACACGCCCATGGTTGCGAGCTTGGCCTTGTCCAACGCGAGTTGTACCCGTGCCTGATACAGCTCTTCCTTGGCCACCAGATGAGTCGGATCCTCGGGAGACGCGCGCAACGTCTTGAGCCCGTCAAAAGCTTCTTCGTTCCTTCCCTGCTGAAGCAACCATCGCGGTAACCGAGGTATCCAGATCGATGTGATCAGCAGGATTGTCGGCGCGAAGCATTGGATCGCAAGAGAAAATCGCCACGCGAAGCTGGGATTCTCCAACGTGGCGTAATATGTCGCGTAGCCAAGCCAAGCTGCGAGCATGTATCCAAAGACTAGAAAGATAGCGTGATGCCTGACCAGCCAGCCACGATGAGCCGGAGGCGCTAACTCGGAGAGATACATTGGACAAATGGTGACGAGCACGCCAATGTCCAGACCGCAGATGGATCGACCAGCCTGGAACATGCTGTTAAAAGCTCGAATCAACAAAGCGACACCACGTCCCAAGAAATGAGTGTCCTTACCTCAAGTTTGCTGCACCGCTTCGCAAAGCTCCCCCGAGCATGGCCAACAGCGCACCAATCTGGCGCTGTGCATCACCTCCGTTTTGACGAACTGCCAGATTATCGCAAGATCTGGGTGGGCGAAGCTGGCAGTCGAGAAGAGGGACTGGGACGTCTCGCGCTTGTAACACCGGAGATGATCGCTGAAGCAGCCAGGACTTGCATCCGGAGCAGTCGACGGACCACTCTAGGTTGGAATCTGCAACAGCTCGACATCGCCAACTTCAATCGCGCGCCGACGCAGCATCATATCGTATCGCTGCTCGATGGTCTCGCATTTGACGATATCTATATTTTCAATCCGCAACAGTCATCACAGCGGGATGGGCTGAGACATTTCTCAGCGCCATTTCCAACGGCTGAAGATCGAAAACAGCGCCTTTTCATAAGCCACATAATACCACGACTGCCACGGAATTCGGGACTGTTACTGGCGAGCCCGGATGTAGTATGGAGGCGTGAGTTCCAAAGAGATGGGCGATCGTTCTTCAACCGGCAATGGTATACAGTACTGGGCCGAAGAAAGGATTTGTGGCCGTGGAGTTCTGCTCGATCATGCCAGCTATGCTGCTCGTCATGAAATCGCCTATTCTTCATTCTCCCTGCACAGAATTCCACTTAACGTGCTCTTGGACGTGGCGCGGGAGCAGACCAATTTGCAGTTCCGCCGGGATGACATTCTGTTCATTCGCATTAGACTCGTGCATGAATGGGAGCAAGTCTACACCATTGAGCGAAAGATGCAGTATGCGAAGAGCAAGAATCCACAGCATGCTGGTATTGAGGGAACAGAGGAAATGCTCAGATGGATCTGGGATTCGGGATTTTCTGCTCTGGCAGGAGACTCAGTGTCATTCGAAGTATATCCGAATCAGCCAATGTATGCTCGCGAAGGAGGAGATCGTGTTCCAGGGCTTTTCATGCATGCAGGATGGGGCATGCCGATGGGAGAGCTTTTTGACCTCGAGCGTCTGAGCATGATGTGCAAGGAAGAGGATCGATTGGATGTCTTCATATCAAGCGCTCCACTGAACATGCCAGTGGGTGTCAGTAGCCCTCCGAACTTTATCGCGTTCTTCTAGATCTGTTGCTTTACATTGCTTTTGTCGTGAGAGCAAGCCAGACAGCTCTCTAGTGTTCGTGCCTGATTGCTGCCTGAGAAACTCCGCAGACCCCCGAGCGAGCATTCACTGACTTGTGCCATACGGGACGATTAACTCCACATCATCGCCATGGCATTGCAAGAGGTCACGTCGTCCGTTCTCCGGCGATTGCGTCTCTCAGAGCGGCCAATGAGCAACGTCTGGACTGCGCAATGTCGAGGCTACGCATCAGACACCACTGGCGCGACAGAATCTGTCCAGGAACTTGAAGCTACGGAGTTCTTGACGACGGCGTCGGGTGCTGCATCAAAGAGAATAGACGACTATGCTCCGCTCGAACGATCGCGAAGAAGAAGGGCGCAGTTACCGGCCAGCAGGTGGGCAGTCTGCAAGTATAATTCGAAAGTCAGGACTAACACTTCATAGATACCAGTTCCGCCCACCAAAGTACTTTCGTGGTCCTCTACACCCCCATCAACCACCAAAAGGCTCCGACCCAGCATCACGCGAATACGTTCCCGGTCCCTTCTCGCTCCCACGTCTCGAACAGACGTACCACGATACCTTCAAATCCGACCTGATGACCCTATCCTACACACATTTCCCCCCTGGCACAGAACCACATAAAAAGGGCGCGCGACTGCGAGAGTGGATTGGAGACTCTCCATATTTCAAAAACAGGCCTTTTCGAGGACCTCGCGGAGGCGATGTGCTAAAGCTTCTCCGCAAGCCCATCACATTCCGCAACGTGCCTCAACTCGAGCGCGTAACTGTGCACACGATGGTGAAACAAGCCATTGAGGATAGTGCACATCTGCATGTTGCGGGTATGACTCTGCAGGCCATTACGAATGTTCGCGCGACCGTGCATGAGATTCGAGCCAGTGTGGCTGGATTCGGCATCAGGCAAGGACAACATTTGAGCGCGACTTGTGAGCTGCGAGGCGAGGACATGTATCATTTCATGAGTAAGGTCATCGATGTGGTCATGCCGAAGATCAAGGATTGGAAGGGCGTCAAGGGGAGTTCAGGAGATAGCAGTGGGAACATTGCGTTTGGACTAGATCCAGAGCATGTTGCGCTGTTTCCCGAGATTGAGGTCAATTATGATGCGTAAGTGCATGCTTGTCTGAGAGGCGAAAGTCGCCCGCGAGGTGTGCCTCATTACTGATTTGATTCCAGCTACCCTCCGAAGATGATTCCTGGATTGCATGTCATAGTGCACACCTCGGCGACGAACGACAAAGATGCTCGTATGCTCTTGAGCTCTATCGGCATTCCGTTTTATGGCAAGCTTATCAATTAGTAATTATAAGCTGCCTGGCAGTAGAATATGAAGACCTTCTGGGTTCTTGGCCTGGAGCACGGTCGCGTAGCCAGGATCAGAACACTGCCCATGTCCAGGACATGTCACGCGGTGGTACGACGGTGTGGCCTTGAGTTTGTTGCTGGACAAACTTTCGATGAACCAGCGCGTGAGAGTGCACACCTCCCGCAGACGTGTGATTGCATCTGGCGACTGGCATCTGGAAGGCTACGCGCGCTCAGCGCCACGCTGACGCATTGTGATCCTGTCAAGCACAAACCCAAGCGAAGGGTGGTCGAGGGTGCATGCCACACAAAGGTCGCCGAGAAAATGCCGCGGCCCCACTTCTAGCTCGGTCAGGCGACGGCGTGGCATCAACCATGCACGAACAGCCATCTGTTCTGCATTTGTGGGTGCATATTGAACGACGAACGCGTCACATAGACTGTCAAAATGGCGGAATTGCAGGATAGGATCGGCCGTAATTCTGAACGCCGCTTCAGCCGCGCTCGGAGTGACCGTGGACTCCCGGACTTAACCACGCACCCGTACGAGATGCAAGGCATCGATGAAACTCAGTTTGTAGCATCAGATTAGGACGCATAAGAACTTGCAGCTGTCCCTGTGACTCTGGGCTAGCACTCTGTATGCACAGGTGTTGCTGCCTATATTATTGGAACGATTTTCCATCTGTTCGTCATTATCGTCTCACTGAGCCCGTAGCACAATTTAAATTGTCGACGACAAGGTCTTCTTGCACATCATCAACAAGATTCTATCATCAACATGGCCACCTACGAACTCACCGTCCATCAACTCTTCACACGACTCGCACTAGACGATGACAAGAAGCCACCGCGACGATCAAATTCGTCGAAAGAAGAGCCATCTCAACCTCTGCGCAAAGATAGCATGGACTTCATCCTTATGAACGATCATGAGACAAGCTTCTCACGCACGGCATCAGATTTATCATCAGCTTCCACGAACACCATATGGAATGACTCGGAGACTGAAGTCGACTTCACCTGGCGTCGCTAGATGAGGAGCTGCGGAACTCGATGTTGAAAACACATGATGGCTCAGCAATCTCTATTCAGAAGGCATAAGGGCAAGGTGTGCTCATGTCTGTTCCGTCACTGCCTGCATATACTCCTCTCTGCTCGCAATACCTGGACATTACATGTATCTGGCGCGCAGTCCATGCAATCGCTGGCCCACCGCGTCCAGCTCAATGGCCTCGTTCTGTGATCAGACTCGCACAAGGCATGAAGGACATCAAATCGGACCGCGCTCAGTCATGAAGCTACTACAGAGCGCAGAGTTGTTACTTGGTTTCTGGTTCATTATCCGCGACAGTGCAAGCTCAGGCCTCGCACACTTATTCCCGTGGAAGCTCTGAACGCACACCAGGACCTAAGAGCGAACCAAGACGGTTTGCGAGGATGGAAATGGCGTTGTTCTGAATGTCTTTACATGTTACAGGCGGAGTCGCGGTACTGAAAAAGCTGGAAGCATGGTGATTCTAGTTCCTGTACAGCAGTCATAGAAGAAGCGACGTGCAGCAAGCGCGGGCACGGCATCCGGCTCAGCGCATACAAATTACATGTATTGGATCCTGTTCTGTTGTTCCACACGAGTTTATGTACACCTCACGTCGCGTCCAAGCACTCATATCAATACATTCGACACATGCATCGACTCGCTATGCAACATTTCATGCCACAGGACAAACTTTGATACCGAGACCATTTGTTGGCCAAGATATGGGCGCTCACATCCTCATCGCCTCAGCAATAACCTTATACTCTTTCCTCTTCTTCCTCCTCTTCTCCCCGCCAAACTTCTCTTTTGCCCGCCCAATCATCCTCGCAAAGGTAGGAAAGACGTGTCTCTCACAAAGGTAACTCGTGGCAAAGGCTCCCAACCCAAGTACAAGGATAAAGACTCTGAAGTGGTTGCTCATCCAAGTCAACTCCATGACATCCTCCACCCAGGGAGCAGGATCAAAAAGCATGTACGACGAAACGCCCAATGCGACAGCCATGGTGATGACGAATGGGAGGTTGTGCCGCATGGATTGGCGGAAAGGTTTGCCGATGGAGAGAACGATTGCGGAAAGGATGTATTGGTAGCAGGAGAGGAGGAAGAGGGTGGTATTTTCCGAATTCTTGGAATTGGAGTGTTCGGTGTCGAGAATTGGAGGTTGATACCAGGGCTGTTTGCGTACGAAGAACCATGCAATGAACTGGAAGAGAACGGTGATGATGATCTGGCCAATGAGTGGCGTGAGAACTTTGCGGGATACGAGAGATGCTGTGGGCCGCTTTCGGGAGAGGGTCGGGTAGGGTCCTGTCCAGCCCATGAATATGGCGATCGGTAGGATGAGAAGAAGGTCGATATAGAGGAATTGGAAGTCGCCAAGATTGGAAGCCGTGGCGTACAGAAAGCTGACCGAGGTGAACTGGATCGCAGAGTACAGCGACATGTACTTGAAGCAGCTGAATGAGGTGACGAGGGCCGCACGGCCTTCGCGGATGACCTCTGGTACGCAAGAGATGTCGAAGATGCGACTCGTGAAAGGGGCCGCCACGGAAGCCTCT
Source organism: Cercospora janseana (assembly GCA_026725115.1). Taxonomy (NCBI): domain Eukaryota; kingdom Fungi; phylum Ascomycota; class Dothideomycetes; order Mycosphaerellales; family Mycosphaerellaceae; genus Cercospora; species Cercospora janseana. Next base: position 1,541,936 of record CM049105.1, read on the forward strand.
GCTTCTGAGAGGGAGATGCCCACATCTGCAGCTTTGAGTGCACCACAGTCGTTGGCACCATCACCACAGAAGCCAGCACAGTAGTCGATGCTTTGCAGCTTCTCGATAAGCTCATGCTTCTCGTCTGGTGACATTCGTGCAAACACCTGGCCAATGACCAGCATCTCTTTTAGCACTTTCGGAGAAGCAAAGTCCACGATCCAACGGAAGACGTCTCCCGTTACTGCGACAGAGTAGTTGCGCAGGTTGGAGACATCGTATGGCAGGGAAGAGTCGTGTTCGGCTGGAGGCGGCAATGGCTTGAGCGTATTCTGATCAAGCTGATAGACAGGGTTGTCGACCGACTCCCAGGCTAACGTTGATAAAGCAGTATGAGCGTCACCATCGACAAAGTGAGGCACGAAGCAATGCGCTGACTTGTCGATGACTCCACACTCTCTCGCAACGCTGATGGCTGTCAAGATATTGTCGCCTGTACACATCACCGTGCGAATATTGGCCTCCCGCAGTTCTGTAATAATATCCGTCGTTGTTTCCTTCAGCTTGTTCTCGAAAATAATGAAGCCGACGAATTCCAGTCCAGACTCAACATCTTCGCGCTTCATCTTTTGTACCTTCAGCCAGTTGAGCTTGAAGATGTGCTTGGTAGCGCAAGCGATCACACGGTAACCACGATGAGTATAGTAAGTCAAGAGATCGTCGTAGTCTGCTGGGAAGCTTTCTGGCTTGCAAATGGCCTTCATGGCTTCCGGTGCACCTTTGACGAACACGTCTCCGCTCTTCTCGCCGAATTGTCGAACAACGACGGATGCTCGGCGGAGTTGAGATACAAACTCGAAAGATCGCAACACGCCAAGCTCTATTGCTCTTCTGCTGTTCGGTGTGCCCTGCTCTTCGTCGAGATCAAACTCCATGCCCGGTGGAGGCCGAGCAACAGAGGGAGACAGTGACAGCTCCTCTTCGTCATCACCAAGACCACCACCTTCTGCGCCCTCTTCGTATTGCCACCCAGTCCACTCGAACATTTTCAAGTCGAGAGGGTCGCCGATGAACTCGTCGTCAACGACACGCAGTGAGTGGCACGTGGCCATATTGTACAAGATAGCCTTATTTGCATTGTAGTCTGCGGTCGGATCACGCTCATAGACCGCGCCAGGCAGGAGGGTTGAGGAGTCTGTAAGCAGATCTGAAAAGCGATTCGCGGGTCGTGACACGACGCGGACGCCCAAAACATCTAGTCCGTCCTCAGTCAACGTACCAGTCTTGTCAAAAGCCATGACATCAATTTTGCCGCCAACATTGACGCGTTGCGGGCTGATGCAGAAGATGTTCTTGCCCTTCAGTCGGCTGAGTGCGAAATTAGTGCCAATGGTGAGAGTAGCCGGAAGTGCAGGAGGTACGACAATTGTGATCAAGTCGAGCGCACGAACGACAATGAGGTGCCACTCTAGTCCGAGGCGGATGAAGTTGACGAATGAAGCAATGAAGCCGACACCCGCAATCATTGCCATGACAGAAATGTAGCGGAAGGAGTCGCGGTAGAACTTGAAGCCGGATGGTTTGGGAAACAACATAGACCGGACGAGAGCTCCTTTTGTTGTATTGAAACCAGTCCTGACAACAAGTGCGAGCGCAGCCGCCTCATCGCTCTTATCATCTTGTGGTCTTCTTGCTCGAATGATTTTGGTTCCGCTGAAGAGCATGTGTTTGGCTACATCGGCATGAATAGCAGATGCAGACAAATTGAGCATTTCGAGAGTCTCGTCTGTACCCGGCGTTTTTGACACGGGCACTGATTCACCTGTCAACATGCTTTCATTGACAATACAGTCGCCCGATAGGAGAATGCTGTCACATGGGAATTGGCCGAGATTGGGATCTGTCACTTCGTAGACGTCTCCGGGTACCAATTCGCTGGAGTCCACGTAACGCCAGAAGCCGCCTCTCAAGACACGAATGTCACACTCGAATCTAGCAATATCCCGCAGACGCTTCATGGTCGCCTTTGTCTCAATTAATGTCGTCGTGACGCTGACGACTGAGATGACGAAGATACAAGCAGCATAGTAGTAGTACTCATCGGCGGACCAGAGGATGATACTCGCAATTTGGAAAACGTAGAATGGATGAAATGCTTCGTCCATGAGTAGCTGACCAGTGCTTTTCTGCTCGAGGTCGATTGCATTCTTGCCAAAAATGCGCTGCCTCACTTCTTGCTCTTCACCGTCAATGCCTTGACGGACGGCTAGAACATCCGTCCAAGCAGGGTCTTTCCATGTATTGCCGAGCACGAACTTGTCCTTGATGGGATGATAGCAGAAGCGGATGTATCTGTAATCCAGGATTCGTAGCTCGTCCAGGATGGGATCATCGTACTCATCATAATCTTGCCATTTTGCTCTGCTCACCCCAAACACAGATGACAAGCTCTGTCCAAATTCTTGCTTGCTCAGATTCTGAATCGCCATTTCTCCCCATTGGTTCTCAATCACCACCCAGTCGGCTTCGCCGAGCGGTGTCGACTTTCCGATCAGCTTGACATACAATCGGGGCAGCCATCGTAGAATCAAATAGACCAGTCCTAGCGTACATATGCACAACGCCAGATATGCAGCAAAGCCGAAGGTAGAAAGCTTGAAGCCAGCGACCACGATCGTCATGTCCTCTGTGACGATGTATATTTTTTGACTAACCCTAGCACCGACTCGGAAGCCACTTGTTTGCGAGTCCTCAGAATGGTGTCTCCGCAAGAGGGGGCTTTGTGCAGAATGCCGGTTGGAGTCTGTAGATCGTCGCGATCCCTTCGAATGACCAGAGCCTCGACTACCGTTCCTTTTTCTTGAGGAAATGAATCCATTCTCCGGCGTATCACCATATTCGCCATTCATTTCGGGCTCAATGAATGTGCTCTCCCCACTGAGCTCACCGTTCTCCATCGCCTCTTCCTCGTCATAGATGGCATCTTCCGGCAGCTCTTCTGAGTCGAAGTCGCGCTCCTCTTCGTAATATGTAAAGCTCGCGACTGAGTTGGTTCGCGATCGGCGGTGGAAGAAGGACGACGAGGCCGTGGGTACACTTTCTGACATGGGACCCGAGAAGATCTCGTCCTGCGCCATCTCAACATCTCCCAGGAAGCTGGCCTCGCTGATGTTGGACTCGCGGCGGCGGTACGCAGCACTATGCCGCCGCAAGCCCTCGGGCGAATGTTCGTCGGACATGATGTGTGGTTGCCGTCGGGCTGTGTAAGGCGCAGAGGCCTGGAAGTCCTATGCGAATTGATGCTATCGCATATCGGCTGCGGTAGTCTGTAATGCACACACGACTGGAGATTTGACGTGTGGGAATTGTTGAATGTTCGTCATGGGTATCATGCAGACATGCGCCGACATGGATAAGATCTAAACCATGACAGCCGAGCAGGCCCAAAGCTGGGCGCGCTCCGTCGCGCACGAGCCAACGACTCTGCCAGCCTCACCTCTTGGCTGCATCTCCTACCCCCGAGATGACTTTGTTGTTAATGCATCGCTACTGCCTGTTTGAACAACAAACGCTGCGAGGAGATTTGTCTGACGAGATCGTGGGTATAATTACAGGCGGACACGCCTTTGCTAGCTCTCGCGCCTTAAGTCCGGTCTCGTGCGAGCTGCCTCGGAGAAGTAAGAACACAATACAATGCGCATCGCAGCTGGATCTGGACTCGTGCGGGCGCTCTGACCGTGGCGATTGACGTGTGCGCCGTGAGTCTTGTCCGGTTTCTATTCTGTGTCGTAGGCCGATCTGTCCAGATATATTCAACTTGGGCTGTAAGGACACTGGGCCCAGCTGGCTGGTCAGTAGCGACTCAAGCTCAAGGAGGCGCAGGAAGCACGTACAGAAGCGATCTCGAGCAAGGAAAGCAGACATGCCTACTGATCCCCTGCTCCCAGAAGGGCGCCAATTTCCTCGGACGCGCTCGCCCGATGGATCCGGAGGTAACGAGCGAAAGCGAAGAAGAAAGGTTCTCTCTTGTTATGATTGTCGAAGACGCAAGCTCCAATGCGATCGAGCTTTACCATCATGTGGACGTTGCACCAAGGCTGGTCAGGCGGCAAATTGTTTGTACATAGAAGACGCAACCGAGATTCCGATCCGAGAGGAGCCGTCTATGCCCGGAAGCGGGAAACTGTCACCTTATTATGGGCATTCTTCACGCCCGATCGGGTTAACCGCACCAGCTGGAGATCCTCTTTCGCGCCTAGAATATCAAGATGGGCGTATCAAGCAACTTGAGGCTGCATTAGCGCGGACCAGTAGAGGGACTGTAGCGAAAGCACATCTACCGATGACACCCGAGTCTCTCGTGGGAGGTATCGGCGCAGTTGATACATTTGCGCCTGTCCAAGACCGCGAGACTACGCTACTACGGGGTGGCAACTTCAAGACCCAGTTCCACGGTAACACCCATCCTGGCGCTTTGATAGCTCGAATACCTGAACTGCAGGGCTTTACGCGAGGTAAGTCGGTTCGAGGATGATGAGGTTGTACGGTACAGCTCATACTCTTGGTGCTGTTGATCTGACATGAGAGACTTGGACTGATTTTGACAGAAACATTTGAGCAATTTCCAGCACTGTCCAAGATAAAAGAGGACATGGGTATTCTCAACATGAAGAGGGATATCACGGATGGTCCGCGTGGCCCAATAACAGATCAAGTGCTTTTAGAGATGCTTCCGGAAAAGACTGAAACCGATCGACTGCTTGAGTTGTATCTCGAGAACTACGGCAATTTGTACAATGTGCTGCACTTGCCTTCCTTCAAAACGGAATACGAAGACATATGGAGCGAGGGGACACAGAATGCGAAGCCATTTTTTGTGGCTCTCCTGTTAGCCATGCTGTCTGCGGCACAGTGTCTCCCAGCATCTGCGCCACGGCTGTATAACGGAAGCGGATCGGTGCCGCGAGAACGGTCGATCGAGTGGATTGCCGCCTTGGATGCCTGGCTCATGAACAAAAGCCAAAAGCATGTGGCGGCGGTAGATTTCCAACTGAGAGTCGTGCTCCTCATTGCTAAGAATGCAGCAGCACGCAAGTTCAAACGAACATGGACCGAGTGTGGAAGTGTACTGAGATTTTGTATGGCAGCTGGACTTCACAGAGCGCCTGATTTGATACGAAAGCCAACGTCAGTCCTGAACAAAGAGTTGCGCAAACGAGTGTGGGCTGCCGCGACGGAGCTGGAACTTCAAGCAGCCTTTGATCGTGGAATGGTCTCTAACCCTTGGAGCTTGCAGTCTGATTGTCCAGGTCCTGTCCATGTACACGACGATGACATCGATCAAGACACACAGCATTTGCCCGCACTGCGAAAAGCCCATGACTTTACGCCAGTGTCCTATCTCTGTCTCGCCAGCGAATCGCATAAACTTCGTGCTACACTCAACACTTATCTGAACAACATCCGACAGCCCGTGTCGTTTGAGGACTCAAAACGCTTCACGGACGAAATCGAATATCATTTGCAAAACATCCCCGACTGGTCCAGCGGTCCTCCAAATTCTATCGTTGCTAAAGCAATGCTCGAGATCAATCTCCGCCAGTATATACTCGTCCTTCACGACCGTCAACTTCGGAGTGCAGAGACGAAAGGCGAGCGAGACTTTAGCCGCATGATCCTCATTGATACGGCATCCAAGATGGTGCGGACTCATCAGTCACTAATCTCGAAAGGTTACTACGGCCTCGAGATCCTCTGCCATGACCAGTTACGTGCGGGCATCAGCCTCTGCCACATTTCTGCATCTAATCCTCGCGCGGACGATGTCCTTTCGCGGATCATTGACGAGACAGCAGCGCAACTCGTCCCGCAGTGCTGTGAGATGCTGACGGATAAGGCGATTCGATTTGGGAGGGAGTTGCGGCAGGTGTGGATTCTGTTGGTTGCGCACGCGTATGTGAAGGCGAGGAAGGAGCCGGAAGGGAAGCTCAAATTTATGCAGGAAGCAGTGGAGAAGATTGCGAGACCCTACTACAAGATTATGGCTTGCCAAGTTGATGAGAGTGGGAGCGCTGGTGGTAGTGGCGGTATTCGGACGGCGAGGAGAGGATTGGAGGAGCAGGAGCAGAAGCAATCGGAGGCTGATGGGAAGGGGACGGATCAGAACAGAGACACGATGGAGTACTATTCCGGTGGTGAGGTGCTGGATGCTTCGGCGGTCAGCGGTGATGCTGTCGGCTTTATGGACATGGACGATATTGCGGCGTGGACATTTGAGGACTGGTCGTTTGATTCTGCTGATCTTGCAGCGATGAATGTGGCAGGGCAATTTGGTGCCAATGTCGCCGGAGAGTGGTAATGCCAGTTGGCGAGTGGCTGGGTACCAGACAGCAGATTGCCAGGTGTAGATTTGCATCCGTGGACGGTAAGCCATAATGTCGGCCTTAACCACAATGGTGGATTGATCTCTCACCTCCTCAAACATAGCAGCGTTGAGCTTTTAATTGTTGAAAGATGGGCTGTCGTCGCTGCCTGAGATAGTGATTTTTGCCGGTTGGACAAGCGTAGCCTCGCTCTGTGCGACGAGTGTGCACTTCAGGCCCGGTCCTCCGCGGTTGCAGGCACTCTGAGCGATGGGGAGAGGCAGTTTGGCGTAGAAGAATCTTAGGCTACCAGAGCTGCTGCGTAGGAGCTTGCGATGTAATGCAGGAGACGTTCAAAAGCGATGTTTCAAGAAGCGGTCTCGGCAACTCCAAAGCTTGGTAACAATTCGAACCGGGTTCGGGGCAAAAGTTTTGCTTCCGAGCCGAAAACTTCACCTACACCAACTGCAACCTCAACATCACGACAACGCGACAACAAAAAATCGATCTAGCACTCTTTCTGAATTGGGAATTAGTATAAATTTCAGGCAAGGATATTGGCATCTTACGTTTGCATGTGTCATCCTTAGTGCAGGGGCTGTGTCGATAGTTAGTATTATGACGTGTACGGTTGAGGACGGGCAATTTACCCATGCTAATCTTCTCTGTATTGTTTCAAATTGACCAAATGCCCGTAGGCGAAAGACATGTGATCAATACGCAATATATCCCTTGGTTTCACAACGGCTGCTTCCCGCATCATCGCCGACGACGATATCGCTGTCCTCCGTCGCCCAACTTTCGTATACATGCTCTTCTATGCTCCATTGACACAACGAGTCCTCCGCAGAGTATGATGGCGCACGCTTGGCAGACTGCCCAGATTTTCATTAGATCCAATTTCTGCAATTTCCAAGTGCCGGCTGATTGTGGCTGCAGCGTGCAGGGCGATCATGGACAACGCCATGTCAGTGATTCTGCGCTCATCTGGCAGGCTTCTTGTCAAGATCATGGGAGAATTGTCAGCGCACGAAGGCCAAGATTTCTTCAGTATTGAGAGCCTGCGCGGCTTTCCGCAGGACGCGTCGTGTTCAGTCCTAGTGGTAAGTTGTCATGGTCTGGAGTCTGGCGACCGCTGCACCAGAATGCTTCCAAGTTGAGATTGTGCCTGTTCAGCGAAGGATTTCAAGGCCACGATCTAGAGTGCTCGGAGAGATGGACGTCCTGTCGCTCCGTCTTGCTGATGCATCGTGTCCTTGACCTTGTCTTGACCAAAGGCCCCAGATCAAAGCCTGGATGCGGAAGCATATCGACCACGGCAGACCAGATTTCATGATTGGCGTCCCCCTGCTGTATGCTCTACACGCCGGAAGAGTAATATCATCGTATGCCCGAAATCGAGGATTGCGACATTGAGAACAGCACTGCGTGTGGAGACTCAGCACTTGCCTTCATACGCCTAGCCACGGTGGTCAAGGACTTACATATCTTACCAGCTCAAACAGGCAGTCCCGCGTGGCTGTATGGTGTCAACAATATGATGCAGCTAAGGTGGAAATAGAACTGTGCGACACGAAAAAGGTAGGGTCACGTACCGAAGCTGACCCCACCATTAGTTGATTATAGCCCCCTCACCCCAGTGATAGCATGCTGCCCTTGTAGGTATATTCGACGCGATCGATCCATCGCTGCAGTACCAAGATGCATCGGACCCTAAGAACAATAGCATCCATGACCCGTATCAAATCTTGAACAGACGCAGGAAGCAAGCCCAGCCTAAATCTGCCCGGCCGCTGCCGAAAAAGCATACCAATAGCAATATCGACAAGAACAAGAATCACATATTCATGCATTCGAAGTCATACACAGCGTTGATATCGTAGCCCGCTTCCCAAGACACCCCGTGAACCCAAAACATCAACGCCGTGAGCTTACATCAATCATATCCTGACTGGCACAGAAAAAGACATTGCACATCCAAGACTTGAACAGCGTCAGACATCGTGATCCTCCCAGACGACAATCTCCTCCTTGACATCTGCTGCCACCTCAACCGTCTTGACCTCGACAACCTCCTCGACAGCAAGCTTCTCCTCCACCTTCACAACTCCGCCATCACCCTCCTCAACCACCACAATCGACTCCTTACTCAAGCCCTCGGGGAAGAATTCCTCCGCCTCGAGATCCGACAGAGGCGACCTGGCTCCGTCGTCCATCTCATCCTTGCTCAATACCTTCCTCCTCACGACCTCGACCACACTCGACGGCACTGGCGCGTCGTAACCCTCAGGTGGAGTATTCTCCTTCCCGCGGTACTCGCCCTTCTTCTTCCCCTCATCCTCATCATCGGACGAAAGGTCGAGCGTCAATGTACTGTGCTCCATGAGGTTCGCGGCTTCTTCCTCGGGAGTGTCTTGGTAGATTTCAAAGAACCAGTTCTTCGGCATACTTTCGGCAATGGTGGCTCCAGCGGAGGCCTTTGAACTTGGGAGGGAACCGCTCAACGCAGCGTCGAGACTGAATGGCAGAGCTGACGCAGACGACGTAAAAGCCGGCGGGTCGACTCGAGTAAAGGGTGCCGAGATCCTTCTTCCAGCTCCGAGTTTGCGCTTGGGAGATCGTCCAGCGGGAGCAGTCGATGGCGCGCGTGGAGAGGAGAGAGTCTTTCTGAGTGGTGTCGCGCTGCCCCGTGAAGTGAATGCCGACGGAGGAGGCATAGTCATCGTCTTGTTCGAAGGCGACGACAAGCTAAAGGTGAATGGGCGCGGTTTGACCATATCAAACACATTTCCTTTGGTCTTCTTTGAAGGTGAATCAAACAATTTTGGATCGACATTCTCGCTGTCGAAGTCGTCAAAAGTGGAAGGCTCGTATGCGCGTTTGTTGCTGCCAATGCTGCTCTTCATGCTGGTGTTGTGTGTTGTTGTTGTTGTTGTTGATTTGCCCGACATTTGCGCAAGGACGCCTTTGTTCGCAGAAAGAGACAGGGTAAGCCCGACGCGTCTTCACCGCCCACTGCCGCCTCACAGACATACCATTCTGGCGATTTTTCGCGCTCGCGAGATGCTGGAGACGCGGGTTGTCGAGCGGTGCAAAGGGCACTCGTGCCATGGGGACGTGTGCCGTCATGCTCGTGGTGAATTGTCGGAATAACGCGTGAGTGCTGGGCTGATGACTGATGTGCGACAAGCGCGAAAGGCGACAATCCTGGTCTAGTTGCCGCGCATGTAGTCCAGGACAACAGCGACTGCACGTCTTGTGATCTCTCCGTCTCTCAAGAATGGATGTGAAAATGAGCGTGATGGTAGATGGACGGAGAACACGAGAGGGAAAGAGGCGCCTCGACACGTCCCAAGACTGAGAATGCCTCTCAGCTGCAGTGTCGTTTTAGGCTTGGGGGGGTTTGGCAAAGGAGGGGCTAATGCAAGGTGTGCGTGCTCAAGTCGTGTGCAGTTCGTGAGGGCAGAGAGCGTGTTGGACGTGTTGCGCCAATCAATTCGTGAATGTGGCGTCGCTCCCATCTCCACTTTCTATCGGCTGGAACCAGCTTCCACTACGATACGGCGCAACGTGACGTCCAGATTCACGAATTGTGCGACGAGCACTCGAGGTTGAAGATGGCATTGCACGTCCAGATGAAATGTGTCACTTCTGATCTGCTCGTCTCAGCATGCTGGAGCCAACGAGCAACGGTGCGAGACGCGTCCACAAGGCCAGCAACGCCTGACCTGGGGTTCATATCCGCATCTCCGATCCGTGCGAGATTGAGCCTAAGCATGGTCGTTTCAAGACGCGTGCAGAAGACGTGATCACTGCTCTCGCGATGGTGATGCTCGGATGCGTGGGTAACATTTGTGCTTCCGGTCTCATTGATGCATCACTGACTGATCACTCCAGCCTCCTCGTACATCGCTCACGTCAAGCCCTCGTACTCACTCATATGCTGCTGGATCCACGTCTTGGAAATCGGCTTTACCCAACGTCTACACCATGAAATGGTGCCCTTTTGCGGATCCATTACACATGCAAAATGCGTCTCTTCGTTCGTCGTCGGGTACTTTTGCACCATTTCAATCACATCCTCTTCTGTGATTCGCGCTTGCTCTTTACCTCGCCCCCGTTTCATGGTCCGCAAACGACGATAGTTGTCCTCCGCGCAGAGCTGCCGAAGTCTTGCTTCTTCTAGCAGCTCAGCAATGCCAGCAAAGTCCGTTTCTTCATGCGTCTCGCTGTTTGCACTTTTCCGGGCTGTGTCGCCTTGAACAGCACTGTTGCTCCCCAGCCCAGCCTCCTCATCGCTCGCCTGGCGACGACCGGCCCCATTCAGAGGAGCTGTACTGTTCTCCGACCCTGTGCTGTCGGGTCTGTTCTGATCAGTATTGGTCACCACGAGCATCTCTCTGCTGCATCTGGCGATTGCTGTCCTGTAGTCCTTTTCAATCACTGTCGTCTCCTGCCCATTGCTCAAACACAGATAGCAGGCTGTAGTCTTCATAGTCTTCTTGTTTGTACTGCCAGCCAACAAGTTAAGCCCGTCCTCATATGTCTGCGAAGACCACTCCTCTGGCAGATCTGATCGCCAGCGATGCTTCTTCTCTCGTGGTAGCAGCAATTGCCGCATTTCACTAGATATACTCCTCCTTCTCCCGACAAGCACCATCAATAAATGCCAGTAGTATGTCGCATCTGCGCCAAACTGTCCCTTCTCGACGCGGTATGGCCGAAAGTTCAGACTGATGCTCAAATCTTTCTTCACCCCCGTCAACACGCCCACATATCCAGCATACGTCAAGCTCGAAGCAACGATCAGCCCTCCCGTCTTCGTCCGGAAGTCCAACTGCACAACCACCTTCCTCAGCTCGGGCATGCCCCAGTCCAGCGTCCGAAAATGCAGCATTTTCGTCTTCATCTCATCTTGCACCGCCGCTCCTCCACTGCTACATCCCATGAAGAGATCCAGTAGCACATTGAAGCAGATGAGAAGGTACATTGGTACTCCCGTAGCCTCACTGATACCCTTCAACTCGCGACTCTCGTCTTTGTCGTGCACCTTGCGCAGCAGTGTCCGACATACAAAGTGCACCCATTTCCGCGGCACACGATACAAGAACCCTGACACAACTTCATCGAATAGTGACGCCAATCCACTGACTTCTTGCTTGAAAGCAGCGCAGACTTCAAGATATCTCTGTTCTGGCGGAAGGGAAAGATCGATGATGAACTTGGGCGGGGTGTCAGGATATCGCGTTCGTAGCATGCGGACCGACTCTGTGGTGGTGCGACTGCTGCTCTTGGAAGCAGTGCTTCTCTGCCGGATTGCGTCGTTCAGCTGCTGTGGGTCGGCAATGTTATGCTGCGGAACATCAGTGCCTGCGGCCGCCGCTTCACGGAGCGCGGAGCTTCGTGTCGCTGGCGCCATGAGAGAAATAAAGAAGAAGGGGAGCGGGCATGAGGACACAATTGAAATAGATGTCGGTACTTGACCTGCAGGCTGCTATGCACATGTGGAGCTGAGATGCTTCATGCAAGGCAAGATGCGGCCGAGCAGAGTCTCGGCCACCTGCCGATTCATCGACGTTGCGCGTGTGCGTGCAGCAGGCTGCCATCTGCGAGTCGCTGTCTAGCCTTCTGTTTCGTTTACTTAACGTGATAGATATCATGTCAATCAAGCTGAGGAGAAAGTACGTGTAATATGGGACGGTGAGGCATCGGATAGCGAGCCATGGGCTTGGCTGACGACGTTGTGTACGGTGGGCTTTTTTAGCGCATATCCTGCGAAAACACAAAAATAGATTTAAGCAGTGCTACTTGACTAGTTCGGGCTGAGAGTTTGAGTTTGTGATGAAGTAGAACCTACCGTTGCGTTCTCGTCGCGATTCTATCGTTCTCGTTGTTGCAATTCTACGTCGTCGTCGCAATTCTACGTCGTCGTCGCAATTCTACGTCGTCGTCGCAATTCTACGTTACTATTACGATTCTAGAATCTGCCGGTGTCTCTGATGAGTCTGAATGCAATTACTCTGGTCCATTTCTATATTCAGCAGCAGAGAATTGATGCAAGAAATGGAGAGTATCACAAGAGGGTTCGCCGTTCAGCAGCAAATTCACTTACACGAAGAGATCACCATGCACAGTGCCTTCAGTAACTCGGCCTCCTTGGTGGATCTCTCGCTTCTGAGTCGGCATTCTGGCAACAACATCTCTGATTTGATAGGTGGCCTGCTCGTAAGTACCCACCATTCCTATGCTTCTCTGTAGGACGCTGTCGAAAACATTGTCGGTTGTTTTTGCCTCTGGTGGCATGGAAGACCAACGGCTTGATGGAGATATCAAGTCGCAGGAACTTCGCTCTGTTATCCACAATCTCTGCGTCTCACAGTTCAAAGAGACAGTGACCGGGTCTGTAGACTTCTCACCAAAGCTCAAAATCGGCATCTTGAGAAAGGGGATGTTATGGTGCCCTTGGTCTGTCGATATGACAGGGAAGAGGCAGAACCAGTCACCAGTCTTGGGCGGTAGAAAAGCTGGGTCGAGTGGCTTACAATCGCGGTTTCCCTGCCAAAAGCTCAGTGCCAGCCACTCCAGCCTTTGTTGTCAGCGCCGCCGGCATGGCTGATGTCTGAATTTCCGCCAAGCGTGATATTGTCCATGAAGTCGCGCAAGGTCGTTGTCTAGGCCCTCGCAGAGAAGTAAACGAGAGCGATAATAGCTGCTGCAACCATGAAAGCCAATGTGCACAACCTCGAATCGCAACATGCTTGACTGCGGTCATTCCGTTGGCGAAAACTTCAATGACCTCGCTCTGTTGTCGTCTTCCATCGAGTCCAGTGGCAACACAGATGGAGTGCAGTACCCACGGTCATGCGAGCGAACGGACTGCGCGAGAATCGATAGTGTGACCGCCGATGGAAGTCGCCATATCGGGCTCGATTTCCGCGTCGATAGTGGTGAAGCGGCTCGACATGAGCGCGCGGATAGTATGGCGAGGTTAAGCTATATTCACAGATCGAGTTGATATGGCGCTACTGCTAACGGTTAGCGCGAGTTTCGTCACTACATATCAACGCTGACTTTATCACGAGCATTCCTCTGCCCGAGCAGAAGCTTCTGCTGGAGGTGAGATCGGACTTCCTTGTTGCTTGCTGCAGTCCAATCGACTTCACTCTTCACCGTAAGCAGTCGAGCGGAGTTTCTCATATTGCGCCACGTGCATCCCCTCTCGAGGTGGAGGTGCCACCATCAGTGCTGTCCGCGCGCTGCTATACCAGCGCCGAGAGACCTATGCGACCAATCCGTCACCGTCTTGCCGGGGATCAGGATAACGTCGCTCCCGTTGGACATATTCTGGCACGGGTGATCGTCGTGCGCTGAGTCGGTGTTGCAATGCGAGGCAAAGCTGGGTCTACCTCCTTCTCAGCCCCTTCTGTACTGGCTGGGCGTGGTGTGCTTACGCCACTTTTTGGTGCCTCAGGCGAAGCTTTAGATAAAACATGTAAGTACATGTAAGCCTCAAAAGTCTGCAGGAAAAGTCCTTGACCGCACAGAAAGTCGATTTTGGAGTTGTTTGTAGCCCGTCAACTCACACTGTAATGTACTTACAAATTCCTGAGCCCAGCCACGGTTACGTCGTTGGCACTCCATCTATAAACAATATCTAGTATACTACTTGCCTGCATCCTTGCAGTAGTGCGTCGCTGTCTCTGGTGTCGTACCGACTCCCTTCGCGCAACCAGCAGGCTCCCCGCCAGGACAATAGTAGTCGCAGTTAACATCAAGTCCTGAAGCGCAAGCGTCCACAATAACATAGGCGGAGGAAAAGCCGTTATGATAGACGTCCGCACAGACTGATATCATGCCCTGTTTCTCAGTAATCTAGGTCCATCATAAGTGAAGTGGTCGGGTAGGATATTCCTTGCAATTCCTACCTCGCAATTGCAACCTTTGTCGTCACATACGGGCTTTGCAGAGGGCACGCGCAGGATTGCATCTCGCATTAAGCTTGTAATGTCGCTCTTGTCTTTCGAGTTGTTGAATGGCATGCCGCACTTCGTTGGATTGTTAGGGGCTGCACAATCAGAAGCCTGTTTGCAGGGCTATAGCGACGTATTAGTAAAGTCGATTGAAAAGGGCAGAGAGCTTGCACTTACTGAGTGCCAGTCCGGTTGAGCGATCACAAAGGCGGCCATAGCCACAGTAGTCAATGCTTCGAGTCTCATAGTAACTGCTGCAGATAGAAAGTACAGACGCTATTTGAGAAAGCAGGAATTGGAGCGTGTGTGAACACGAGCATAGCAACTCAAGTACGTTTATTACAGCGCCAGTGATGGTACAATTAACAGACCGGCCGAGCCAGGGCATGATGAGCAAAAAGTGTTGTCTAATTTCCCGTGCTTATTTTGCAGGGATCGATTTCGAGCGAGTCTAGGAGTAGTGCCAACAAGATCCAACATCAGGCCCCTGTATATGTCATCAGATCTACGAACCCTTTCAAGGTCCCTTGCATGCCCCGAAGCCCGGAGCAGTGACATTGGAGATGTCTCACCTACCGTATGGTCGAAAATTTGATGCAAGGTACACAGACAGGAGTTTCGGGTCAAACAATTTGTTCTTCGCATCCAGATTGAGGCAATGCATGGAATGACTAACGCTCCTGTTGAACATCTTCTAGCACGTAGGACCTTCGTGCGCTGGGTCGGTGTTGCAATGCGAGGCAAAGCTGAGTGACGGAGCTGGAGACGCATCGGACGAGGCTAGTGGAGAACACCTGAGGCGTGTGGTCGATCACGCATTGGACAGCTTGAATTGTATATGTATCTGTCTGC
The DNA here is from genome assembly GCA_026725115.1 of Cercospora janseana. NCBI lineage: Eukaryota > Fungi > Ascomycota > Dothideomycetes > Mycosphaerellales > Mycosphaerellaceae > Cercospora > Cercospora janseana. The sequence continues at coordinate 1,557,099 of CM049105.1, forward strand.
CGTTTGTCATAGTGCATGCATGAATGCCAAGCATTCCGTCTACGTGAACAACGCCTGCCAGCGTCAAACCCCTACCTCTACCTATGCAATTGGCACCTCACTCTTGATACAATACGCGACATCAGGAATTGCTATCATGGATAACAGCGATCAGACACTCAGTCCTTACGCGAAAGGCCTCCAGACAGCTGTCGATCTCTACGAGTTTGATCGCATGCATCTCATCATCCACATTCTACAACTCATAATGCCCCGCCTTCTTCGTAGGCTCATAATACCAAACCCCACCAGTCACATTCGTACAGCCACTCTTTCCCGTCTGATCTGCAGGCACATATCTCATATTCTGCGGCCTTCCATACACATGCATGTAATACCACACCTCACTCAGCACGGTCCTGCCGGTGTCCGTCGAGTTCTCTCTCCTGCCAGCTTCCGTCTCATTATACCTCGGCCCCGAACATCCCACATACGGCACAGCGCCATGCTCTGCCGCGAGAGCAGATTCCAATTCTACTCTGCTGTAACCCGTGCTATTGCTGGGCAGGATACTGTGCTTTGCGAGCCACTCCCACGTGGGGTATTTCTTGTAGTAACCAATGGTGGTCTCGAAGAAGTCGACGACGTCGTAGTGTTCGACGTATTCGGGGCCGTAGCATGGAATGTCAAAGGTGGAGTAGCAGGTCGCGTGCTTGGAGAATTCATGGCCCCAGAAGTCGGCGTTGGGGCCGGTCTGAGCGAGCCAGTATTTATTCATCCACGCGAGAAGGTCGTATTTGCCGAAGGGCTCGAGGAAGGTGCCGATGTTGGGCCCGGTGTATGCGGGGACGACGGTGCCATTGGGGAGGCCGTTGGTCGTGTTCGGCGAAGGGACGGGGTCGTATTGGCGGTTTAGATCGCCTGTACATGTGTGAGGATTGGATAATGGCTGCCGGGAGTTTGTGAGGTTCGGTCTTAACTTACAGTATTGCGTGTAGCTGCCATTGCTGTGGGTCGGTATCAGCTGCTGAGCTCGACTCATGTCATAGAGACCGCACGACTTACCAAAAGTCTGGCCAAAGACCATGGAGCCTGTAGGTCATACGTCAGCCAATGACTCCGGGATGATCATTGCAGGTACACCTCACGTCCAAGTATTCTCCGGAATCTCCTTGTCCGCCCAGACATTCCAAAACTGTGTCGCCAGAACCAGCCCGCCAAACGTCTCAACACAACAGGAGTCGACGCTTTGCGGATTGGCCTTTGCCGAGCAAGAAAGGTATGCTGGTTCGAGGACACAGGTGTGATTGTCTGTGGAAGTCTCGCCGTATAGCGCTGCATTAGCTGTAGCAGCCGCGAGGGCCGTGAGGAGGGTGTATCGCATCTTGAGCGAATGCGATCCCAATGGCTGATGGAGAGAGTGACAGAGGGAAGATGCGAGGACAAGACCGAACAATGTCTTGTAGCTAAACCTTTCGTGCCTCGGAGTCAATCTACATCATCGGCTAGTATGCGTGCGTGCATCGTGCAGAGTGGCAGGCGGGCAGACAGCAGCCTCGTGGTCCGGGTTCCTGCAGCGATAGGTCGCACTCCGGGCACGATGACGGTGGTGTTCCTGAAGGAAGTCAAGCTCCTTTCCAATCAGGCAATACAAGCGAGAATCTATCACTCTTGGCGGCGAGGGTCTTGCTGAGGTTTGCGAAGTGGGCTTTTGTGAGCTGCAACAGACTGTCGATGTGGACATATTCGCTGACGCGTGCAAGGAGCCCGAGGCGTGGAGTCGCGAGCGGCAGTTAGGTGTGAGAGATGTACACCAAAGTGGCAAAATGTGATGAAGCGACACTACACTGCATTCGGATGCACCCGCCACCAGCGAGACCGGCCAACGCAATTTAAGACATACGACCGAAGAAGATCTGCAAGTCTCGGGGTGGAAGAAAGTTCGCTGCCAGAATACGGGCGTGTGTCGTTCGTATCCAGCAGCAGCGACAGGGAGTCCCCCTCCGCGCTGTCTGTCTATCCTCCGCCACGCATCGACTTCCCATCTCCTCGCGTCACTCCGTCCTCAGCGGTACTAGACACGTCCCCAGTCAGCACCGCTCCTCTTCAAGTTTCACAGTCGCAATACGTGATCTGTCAGCTCACCTTGTGAAACCCAATATCCGCCGCCTTTTCCCGGAAAGCCTGGCGCGACATGTTCAGGCCATACTTACGGATCACGCCCGATTTCTTCTTGTCACCGGTGACACGGCTGCAATTGCACAGAGACTTGTCAGTGAAATTTCAACTTCTCGCAGATCTCACATGCTGGCGTTGCGCATTGTAAAAAAGCCCTATCTGCGAAGCAAAGGACATGTGTCCAACATACCAGCCACGCGAGCCTTTGCCGTAAGTACGCGGACGCGAGTAGAAGACTGTGTCGTGCGACATCTTGTACCGGCTTTGTTCTGATGGATTCTGTGAGTCGTTGACGAGTTTCGAGAGTTCAGCAAGGCTTTACGGAGGTGAATGTGAGAATCTGCACCGCCATCAAAGTGTAAAGTCGGTGGGCCATCAAGGTGAAAGACATGCTTGGACGCACGCTTCACTATATGGAGAACCCGCGTTGAGCTTGACAAGTGCACAGCTGTCCAAGCATCAACGAAAGCTTCGCGCAGCATAATGGGGTTGCTGATGATGATGAGGCTAGGAGATGATTCAACAGCTGAACATGCAGGTTTTCCATTGTGCGAATCACTCTCCACTCTTGTACACGACATTCTGCCATACTGCCGACTCGCGCCGTCCCTCACAGCTCCTGTCCGAACAAATAGGGAAACCTCTGCGCAGTGCTCCCATCGCACGAATATCTCACAATATACGGCGAGTTCCTCGTATTCGACGTAAACGCCACATTGCCCTGCGGATCCGTAATAGTGAAGGAATAACTCGCACCACCGCCATAATTCCCATACGCGATTCGTACCGGATTGTACGTTCCGATCGTGACGTTGGTCCAATAGAACGTGCCGGTGTTGCCGTAGATGGTATTGGTGTCGGCGTTGGCTTTCGTCCAGCCAGTTAGAGCTTTATTCCCCACCCACGTAAGGATTTGATCGTCGGGATTGGTAATATCGAAGCGCCACGTGCCACTCATGTAGGCGTACATGTAGAAGCGATGATCAATGGAGAATTCTCGACAGTTGAAAGAAGTGGTGTTGCCGTAGATGGTGCCGGCCACGTTTTCTCCATTGGGACAGTATTGACTGGATCCGGAGATGGTGTCGTAGGTGCTGTTGTAGTAGAGTGTCGTCCATGTACCTCCTACAGACTTGGCTTTCATGAATTCGGGATTGTAATTGCCAGAGCCGGTGCTTGCATATGTAGGATTGTTGGCGAATACAGCGTACTCCATACCTTGATTGCCGCAGAGGGAAGGGGCCGCGGCCGAGGCAACAGCAGATACAGTGGTAACCGTTACGGTTCTCGCAGGAAGCGTAGTTGTTTGGGTGACCGGAGAAGCCGTGGTCGTTTGTTGTACTGTATATGTTGCTGTCGGAGCAGTGGAAACCACAGTCTGCACCACCGTCACCGCGGGGTACGTTGTTTGATAAGTGGCTGTAATCGTGGAAGCTGGAATAGTGGTCTGATACGTCGTGGTGATTGTACTAGCAGACTGCGTAACGACGGCGGTGGTGATGTATGTCGAAGCGGGCTGTGTTGTTGCATAGGTTGTGATGACTGTGCTAGCAGGCTGTATGCTCGTCGAAATCTGCGTTGTGGTCACCACTACCACAGTCGTTGCGGTCGCCGTGGAAGCTGGAATCGTGGTTTGATACGTGGCCGTGACTGTCGAAGCGGCAAGAATGGTCTGATAAGTGCTCGTCACGGTCTGAAGATAGGTAGTCTGATATGTTGAAACCTGCACCTGCGTGGTCGTCACCGTGCGACCTTGCGTGCTTATGACAGTATTGTAGGCGGTCGATACGATCACGGTGGATTGAGTCTGAACCAGCGTTGTGACATATTCTGGCAGTCGAGCGCAGGATGAAGCCATGAATAAGAACATTCGACTCGTCAGGCAGCCATTCGGTCTTGCAGCTGTGCGAAAGACGGCGTAAATGGTACCGTTGTCCATTGAACAGAATTGAGCCTGCCCACTATCGAAGGCAGGATTGCTCCAGATGACTTCTCCGTAGGAACCTAGAGTGAATGACTGTGTTATGGTGCCTTGTATCAACGAGGGCACAAACATCTGAATCGACACGCCAGGGTTCGTGGTGTAGAAGAATTGTGTGCCACTCAAAAAAACCGACAAAGTGCCGTTCTGTATTTGATAAACTGGCGCAGTTTGGCAATCGTTAGTTATTGTGCCATTGCCATCACTATATGCCTGTCAAGTGCCTGTTAGTCTATCCGAGAACCTCCAGAGACATTCTGCTGCCACTCACCGCATCTGCTTGACGTTTCTGAGCAACGGCTCCTCCTTTTTGTACCACCATATGGTAAGCTTCCTCAAGACTGTGCTCTTCGTGTATCGAGCCTGACGCGAAGATCTTGGAGCTTTCCGGTGTTTTCATGGCGACCAAGTGGGCCTCCGATACAGGCGACGTTGGATCGGATTCGAACAAGCTGCAGTGCCTTGCAGACCCTAAACCTGTCTCTTGTGTGTATAATAAAACCGATGTCGCATCTCTAGTCATTCGTCTGTGTATCCTTCTTTTGTGATCATGTTGATGGTTATGGCTAGGCAAAGCAAGAGCGGTAGGGAAGGGGCTAGACGGCTGCTGCTGCGCAAGGCTTTCGAGGACATTGCGCTCAGAGTGCTGTCGTCGCGATGCGGATTGATCGTTTGTAGCACAAGCACCAGTGACAGTGAGAAAATTTACAAGAATGAATATTGCCAGTCGCGCCATCCCGTCCACTCACAGCTTCTGCAGATGGACTGGTGCGACTTGCGTGTCCATGATTCTATCTGGAGTTCACCTTGCGCTTCCAGATGTCGGACTGGACATATCTTCCGCCGCCACTATTGCCGCATGCTCATTCCGTGCCGGGTCGTCGGGTCGCCATGGTGGACAGAAATGTGCAATATGGATGCCGAACGAGCTCGAGAAGAGCGCCAATTGAACATTTCGTGAAGTAATCTTGTCATCAGAGATGCGAATATGTGCAAAAATGCCGGAAACGCCCCGGAGGAAGAAGTGTCTGCTTACGTCGGAAAGTAATGAGAGCTTGGACAGCAGGGGCGGCTAATCGTCATTGTGCAAGGGATGCCACGAGCTAGGCGCTATTGTGTGACATCGAGAAGCGCGCTCTTCAGCGTTACTGATGGCGGTCGACGTTGAATATGTGCTTGGTGATGCATGAATGGGATGTTTGGAGACATAGTTGCGTTGATGCTGAATCTTGGTAGTCACACTATACTGTTGTCAGTATTTACGACGCCACCTACTCATGGATATCTAAAATCGTCACGTTTCTCATCGTCCATTTCGCTCGTCCGCTTGTGATACACAACTGTTGCCGCGCTGTACGTTCTACATCTTCTTCCCGGTCGGAATCTGGAAAGCGACAACAGGCTCACCATGCTTGAAAGCTTTGTCGATGCGAAAGTATCCTTTGCGATCAAATTGCACAATGTCGTCTTCCTTCAAGTCCGCAACATTGCAGTCTGCGAGAGCTTCAGTCTTGAACTCAGTCTCTGGATTCAAAGACTTCTCAAAATCATCCTCCTCTTCGAGCTTGTCCTTCTTGATGAGGTAGTCAAAGTCGTACATGATTAGTGGAACGAGCTCCTGGTCGGCAGATAGCCAGGTGACTTTCTTGCTCGTCTTCTTGACATCTCCTTGCAGATGCAATTCGAGTTCCATTTCGGAGACAGTCCTGTTCTCCTCGGACTTGACTAGGTTCATTGGATTGAGCGTGTGCTTCTTTTTGCGCACAATGGCGTTACCCCAATTCATGAGTGTGATCTCCTCGCCTTCCTCAAAAGACTGCGCGTCTGCCTGGTCCATGATGACGTTTTTGCTGAAGAATACCTTCTTGTTTCCGAGCTCAGAGTTCTTCGCATGCACTGCCTTCTCTTCGGTGCGAGGGGCCTCTGGTGCACCAGTGATGGTGACAGCCACCTTGTCTTTTGACTCGACAGCGGTGTATCGCCTTGCGATTGGATCAATGTGCTTTTTGTTTGTAGCCCAGAATGATGTCCAGTCCATCATGTTGATATTCTTCGATGGGCCCTGCTTGACGATGAATTCTTGCAGAGCGGGGATGGTCATGCCGCGACGACGGATACCACGAACAGTGGGCATGCGCGGGTCGTCCCAGCCCCAAACTTTGCCTTCGTCAACAACTTTTTGTAGTTTGCGCTTCGACAAGAAAGTCTTGATGAAGTTCATGCGCGAGAAGTTCCAGTTGTGTACGCCACGCAACTTGAGAGCCTTGATGAACCATTGATACTGAGCATCACGATCGTTGTACTCTGTGGTTCTCAGAGCGTGGGTAATACCCTCGTCCGAGTCCACAATGGGACACGCGAAGTCGTAAGTCGGGTAAATCTTCCACGTGCTACCAGTGCGGTGATGTGGCTCAGGGTTACAGCGGTAGATGACAGGATCACGCATCGCACCATTGTTGCTGGACATATCAATCTTGGCACGAACCGACCATTTGACGCCTTCTGCAGAGCCGGCTTTCATCTCCTCAAAGTGCTTGAGGTTGTCCTCGACTGAGTCATTGCGATGTGCGCTCTCGATTCTCTCCATACGCTCCTTCTGCATCTGCTCTTGTGGAGTGTTGTCCGTGTAAGCAAGTCCATCCTTGATGGCTTGCACACACCTCTCGTAGAGATTTTGAAAATAGTCGCTAGTATATGAGACTTGGTCTGGCTTGATACCGAGCAGCTCGCAGTCCTTCAAGATTGAGTCCTGGTACTCCTCCTTCTCTTTCGAGGGATTTGTGTCATCGAACCGCAAAATGAGCTTGCCTTTGTACTTCTTGTGCGCAAAATAGTCATTGAGCAGAGCTGCCTTGGCGTGGCCGATGTGGAGATATCCAGAAGGCTCCGGAGGAAACCTCGTGACTACCCCATTCTCGGTGTCTGGCAGTCCGATTTCATAGTTGGCTCCATCCTCCGCAACCTTTTTCTCCGCCGGCCGAGTTGGGAGCTCGATGGTGGGGGCGGCGGTCTTCTCGATGAATGTGAACCATCTGGTCAGATTGACCATGAGTCCCTGCTTGATGTAGGCATGGGCAACGCGATTGGCTCGTAGCGTATTCCATACTGTCGTGTCGGCTTCAGTAGGACTGTAGCCCACAATGTAGCTGCGAAGAGTAATGTGGGCATCGAGTTCTCCGAGCGGTTTCTCGATCTGCTTGAGGTTCAGAGGCTCCAAAAGTTTGGCTCTCTCCTGCCACTCGGCAATTTGAGCTGCACGATTCGCCATTGTTACAATTTCTGTGTGATGTCGACGGGAGTGGAGAAAGTTCAATCACATCGATAAATGTTTGACTCAATGCAGCTCAAACCCCGCCAAGCCCTCCGAGTGACGTGATGCGCCGCATCGCGTCTGCCTGACAACAACATCCCCCTGCCGCAGCAAAACCACAATAGCAACAACATCTATCAGCACACTGGGCTCGGGTAGGAATGCTCCAGCTGGATCTCACGCGGTGCCGTAAAAGCAGTCTCTTCCATCTGGACGGATTCTCTCGGCCGGCTTCGTGCTGTTGTCCAACCGAGAATGCAAATTCGCAGGGCAAATCGAGCAACAGGAATTGGCTCAAAACTGCCCTTGGTAAACGAAGCGCGACAACAGCGACCCAAACATCTCTGCAGCTGCAAACACACCGCCAATGGCGCAATCCACAGTTGGCATGACTGGAAATGTGAGTTGGACCGCCCCAGCCTCGTCTCCGCTGCGACGGAGCCGCACAGGTACAGGATCACGATCGTACGCCGATCACTCCTCAGCCAATCCGGCGGCTGACTCGCGAATGAGATGTGAATTGAACGTGTTCATTGCGAGCGACACTCGCTCCGTCCCTGAACAGATAGCGCACCCGATCGTATCGATTTGCTTTAGTCAAACACGCGGAAGCTCGAGTTGAACAGAAGTGGCACGGTGTCTGCGAAAGCAAAGCAATATCAAGCTGGTACATGGGTGCAATCAAGGGAATCCCAGGACCTCACGGAAGACCCATGGAGCGCGACGCTCCTTCAACTGTTCAGTGCCCTCCCTATACATCAGCCGGCAGAGCCGCGACTCTGTGCCCCCGTGTGCGAATGCAAATCCTCAGATCTTCGGTGCGGCATGCATGCAAAGTATCATGGCATTGATCGAGGTTGACCGATCGCCCGTAGCACGACGGACAACACCCCCACGCTGCTGACACGTGCAAGCTGGGCAAGTAGACGTGTAACGCCTGGACAGTCTTCTTGCTATCCGAGACACCACGCAGGACTCTTTCGAGAGGACCGTTGTCCAAACTGGAGTAAGGCGTTGAAGAGTATCAGACAGTGGCACGCAACTCTGGCGCGTTTTTCGTATGCCGGCTTCGCGATTCGAACAACACTCGAAAGAACCACGTCGCTGCCGTCGTGACGTTGGCGTGACGATTGCTGCAAACATTTCTTCATGTGAATTCTTGTCCGGTGCGTAGTGCAAAGTTATGCTTCGTTCCTATATCCGTGTTCGCTATAAAGTGGAGTTCATGGACCACTGCGAGTCAAAGACTTACTGCATGTAGATGTTCCACAACGGGTGCCAGCACGAGCGCGGTCGATCATGTCCTTCTCAAAGCCTATCACAGCTCAAAGATACCGCTGCAAAAATGCTCTCGGACCAATTTTCGCTGCAGTATATGCGGCATGCTGTAGGTAGCAAGCGTGCTGGTGCTTGACAAGACAGACCAAAGAGCTCAACGTTGTGGGATCACAATTTGGCCATGGATTCGACATGGCGAGGAGCTGACTCTGTAGGTATTTATGCCTGGCCGTCGTCCTCGCAAGTATGATTCTGCTCATCCCCTTGCCGTTCCATCCCTTTCTGATATCTTGCGGCATTGTTCAAGATGAAGACCTCGACACTGCTGGTTCTGCCAGCTCTCGTCCTGGCTTATCCAAGCTTGGATAGAGAGGCTGCTGCTGCGGAGCTCGAGAAGCGTCAGTTGTCTGGTCTCGTTGGAGGGCTCGTCAACAGCATTGGCGGTATCGTTGGTGCTGCGGCTGCTCAAGTGGACGGAAACAATCTTCGACCAGAGCCCGGCTATGAATTTCAAGAGCCTCGACCTGGTAAGCAGCATCAAACTCCAGATGGCAGACACTACCGCCTGTTGTGTCCGAGAGACAGCTTCTTGTAGATATCCGGACGTCAATACATATGCCTGACGTGCAGATTCGAGATTTGGACCGATTCTGACTTGATCATAGGTGACGCTCGTGGCCCTTGTCCTGGTCTGAACCTCTTGGCTAATTACGGGTAAGCACATACGCTAAAAAACGCAACTCTACACGCCAGGCTTCTAGTCTATTGGCTTTGAAAAGTGCAGCTCCAAAGCAACCTTGGACACTTCTTGTTTCATGAAGCCCTCTTACTGATGACTTTGGCAGCTATTTGCCTCGCGACGGTATTGTCACTATGGCTCAAGTTACTGAGGCTGTTCAGCGTGGCTTCAACATGGGAATCTTGCTCAGCACAGTCTTATCTGTGTTCGCCATTCTCTCCGATGGCGATATTGAGACTTTATCTTGGTCCATTGGGAGCTCTTACGATGGCATCGGCGGCCTTAACCGCCATTCCACCGTCGAGGCAGACATCTCTCCGAACAGAGAGGACTACTACAACGGCTGCGGTGACAACCACCACTTGAGCTCGCGCATTTTCAAGCAGAACGTGGAGTTCGTCGCTCAGGATCCTAATAAGGAGTTCAGCTATGATGTTATGCGGAAGCAGTAAGTGTGCCTCGTGCTCCAGTCATCACTGTCGGGCTAACAAGACTCCTTCCAGATACAGCGCCAACTCACACTTCACCCAAACATACAACCCATACGTCTACTACTTCCCCTTCCCATCAATTGTCTCCGTTGTCGCCTTCAACTTCTACCCCGAATACTTCTCCAACGGCACTTACGGCGCTGGAGGTGTTGCCAACTACGATTCAATCTCAAGCATCATTGGTGCCAGATACAACGAGAAGACCGGCAACTTCGATTACGTGCCTGAACGATGGCCAAAGAACTGGTACCGTCGCTCAACATCCTACGACGCAGTAGAGGCCCTCATCGACGGCTTCACACGCATCTACCCAGCAAATCCAGTCGGGATGCCGATCGGCCAGCTTGGCACCCCCAACTTGAATGTGTCTACCATTCTGTGCAACGTCTACCAAGGCCTCAACTCCATCACTCCCCTGGCTCTCGCCGGTCATTCTCAAGCTACCCAAGCAGGCGTCTTGACTCTTCTCGGTAAGCTCGTAGATCTTGGTCTTGACGGCGCAACTCTCGGCTGCCCCGGCAGCACGGTCAGCGCCAACTACTTGTACCCAAATGCCAGCACGGCCGGTGGGCCTCTTGGTCCAAGCCTAACCCAGGCTCAGAATAATGGTAACAACGTCTACTACAAGGCATACCATACCGAGGCCCCAAAGCACCCCAAATGCAAGTTCGACGGTCCACCTGCCAAGGCTTATGGCAGCGGACAGGGGAGGACTACACAGGCTGGGCTGCTTGGTCTTGGTGTTTTGGGCTTTTGATTCAACAATAGCATGCAATATATGGTGAAGGATGTACACTTCTTTGACGTATAATGATCAAATGTCATGTAAATATGATTATTGGAGTTGTTACTGTTTCCTTTTCTTCGTTAGATGTGCCAAGCAAGTCATCGTGCCCGAGAGACATGGCATCGTTGTATGAAGCTAAGCGAAACCAAGAAAAAAGGCGTGATGCGTTTGTGCTTCACTATGCGATCAATTAGTCAATCTTACGAGTGTTGGCTCGACTCGTCACCCCGGTTTGGTTTATCCACAAGAATGTAATCGGCTATACCTCTGTCATCAGCATATCAGTTGACACTGAGAGGTGCCGAACAGGACAGCATAGTGGATCATGGTCAAGAGGAGTCTTCGTGTTGTTAATCGTATTGTTGATCTCTGGTTCTATATGCGGGAAAGTGGTGGGTCCTTGCTTCGCCCAGCTTTTCTTCTTTCGTCTCGCTTTGTTCATGATTCATTCTTGAGCGTTTGTGCTCTGCTAACCTGACACGCCACACTCTTGATCCAAATTTGCAACATCCGCTTAACACCTCGGTTGGTTATGCAAAATGACAAGCTCCTCTCGAGGCTGGGCTTTTAGGGTAGCTGCACGGAGGCATAAGGTAGGCCAATTTTTCTGCTTCCGTGTACGGGTTCCCGCACTTGCAAAGGGACGCACATGAAGCGTCCACTGAGCTGATATTTGTCTTGGATCGCCGTAGATGCACCGAGAGAGTATGGTCGAGGCATGCACATACATCCGTCTTCACTGATCTTCGTCCGACGCTGTCGGGAGAGCGAAGTCCAGCTTGGTGACCGGGTCTCTGAGCTTCGGTTTCTGGACACCCCTGACATATTGACGTTCGTCGTCGTTGCTCAGCTTGTAGCGAGTCGAGCCGTGCTCACTCACGTAGACATGCCCCTCATAATCCCAGCGACCTTCCTCGTACGCCTCGCTCATGTATACGGCGGCATGAGGATCAGTCTTCATCCTCTTGCCGTGCAATCTGGTCGTGGGTTGGACAATCGATCTACCACAGACAATCAACCGGAGTGTCATAGTAGGGTAGCAAGTGGACAGACCTGATGAAGCACACTTGCAGCTGTGCTAATCTACAGGCCTCGCGACACACTACCTCGTTTGCTGGAATCTTGTGAGCCTGACGGGCCGGAAGGTCACAGATCCACATGATCTGGTCCTAGAATAGTCAGAGTGAAGTCAGATGCGTGAATATCGCAAGGGGAGGCAGGGACCCCATGCACAGGCTTGACTTACCTGGTCACGGACTCTTAGTATACACGCTTGTGCAGATCTGTGCATATGATGGAGCCATTGTTCGTCGCCGCGATAGCTTAATCGTTTCGCCGCATTGACACGAGACAGGAAATTACTTACTTTGGATCGTTCAGAGTCCCCTCCCCCACGCTCTTACGTTCAAAGTGGTCGTTTGGGCCAGGCATGTTGAAATGGCAAGGTCTTGAAGCGATAAAATGGAGTCAGCTCTTACTCTTGACAATGTCTGCCTCGTAGAGACGATGTATGCTCTAGCAATGCCACATATAAACGGGCTCGGGTCGTGTGGTCGAAGTACTGCCTGCGCGACTATAATGGAGAGCACATGGTTGCGTTCACAGTACAAGATTCATATAATCTGAGAAGGTGCCACAGGTGAACGAACCGGTGCCGCCAACATCAGCTTCACCTTGAAATGGTGACCTGACACAGCCTTGCACGATTTCGGTTCACCATGTCGACAGTCTATTCAATAATTCACCAGCTCGCAATCTCATTTGGGAACCACACGGAGCTTGTCACGTGAAAGGCACGTTTGTGCATGACAACAATCGCGAGTGACTTTGCGAGGTGCGGATTAAGCTATTTCATGTCAAATGCTACTGCTTTATCTGCGGCAAGGTCTGCGAGCGCTCGTCGCTTCTACGCTACGAACAGATCTGGGCATCGTATTCGGAGCCTGAACTGTTTCAACCCGCTTCTTAAGCGAATAGCTCGACTCCGTGGCCATTCAACAATGTCCGCCCCGAGAGACAGCGGCAGAAAGCACGTCAACATTGGCGCTGCACTCAGACTCGAGGGCCTGCAGACTGACGTCGAATATCTGGCCCAGTACGAGCAGGGCGGCCTCCATCCCGTGCACCTGGGCGACTTACTTGGCCCATGCGGTCGCTATCGAGTCATACACAAATTGGGAAATGGTGGTTCTGCCACTGTCTGGCTATGCCACGATGATCTGTCAGGCGAATCACGTTATGTGGCATTGAAGATACTCGCGGCCGCACAGTCAGACACAGGCCGTGGAGATCTACGCCCTTCCACACTGACAGATCTGTGCAAAAATGACGGCGACTCGAGTCGAATTTTGTGCATCGCACTCGATACATTCCAGATTTAAGGACCGAACGGAACACACCTGTGCTTAGTGCTTCCGGTGCTCGGCTCATCCGCAGCCCGCATTTTGAAGGACTTCGGTCAACCTGACGCTGCATTGCGGCGAATCGCTTTGCAAATCACCAGAGCTGTTGCAAAGCTCCATCAACACGACATCTGTCATGGAGGTTAGTTCTATGTTACCAATGTACCATGAGTATTGTTGACACACGGTAGACATCACTCCCGAGAACGTTCTGTTGAGGACAAAGGGATTCAATGCTCTCTCTGAAGATGAGCTCCTTGGGGTCTTGGGAGAGCCTGAGCGAATTGGAGTGACCACCGTTTCTGGCGAAAAGCACTCGGACTCCTCGGCGCCCCAGTATCTTGTAAGCCCAATAGACTTCAACCGGGTTGGCAAAGATTTTCTCGTGGACGATGCATGCCTCATCGATTTCGGAGAGTCCTACAAAGTGTTGAATCCACCAGAGTCTTTGGGCGTCCCCGCCGCTCAGCGTGCTCCAGAACTTCTCCTCGACGAAGATTTTGGCAAAGTCGCGGACTTGTGGGCCCTTGCATGCACCCTGTTCTCGATTCGAACAGGTAGAACGCTCTTTGATACCTACGACGGCGACTACGACGAAACTCTCGACAAGATTGTTCTCTGCCTGGGAAAATTTCCAGAACAATGGTGGCAGAAATTGGAAGGTCGCCACGTCACTTTTACCGATGAAGTAGACGAGAACGGCTCTGTTATCAAGCAGCCACGAGAGGACCTCGAGAATTTCCCCAACCAGCAGTGGTATTGTCGTCAACCCTCGTTCTCTTCGAGAGGCCATCAGTTCCGGCTTGTTCTACCAAGACATCAAACCGCGAAGCGTTATTCATCGCTGCATCTCAAAGAATGAGACCGACCTGCTCGCCAACATCTTCGGAAAGCTGCTGTTATATGAGCCTGAGATACATATCACCGCAGCAGAAGCGTGTGCGCATGCCTGGTTCAGGCTTGAAGTGCTAGAGGATGTTCAACAAGCGATGTTGCCGCAGCAAGTGGACTCTTGTTCTGAAGAGGGCATCGTAGCAAGCGTGGATCGAACAAATCAGGATTCAGACACCATCTAAAAAGAGGTCACCACACCATCCTGGATTGAGTGGGGAAAGATTTTGATTTGCACCACGCAATGAATGCATTGTGGTAGACGGCTGGATGCAGTATCTAAGACAGAATCACTTATGCACTAGCATCTACTCCAGCAGAACTCTCCCCGTCACCTTTGTGGCCCGATGTCACAGTGAAGGTGAGGTCAGCTTACTCCTTCTCCATCTTCGCCTTCTCCATAGCTGGGGAGACATAGTAGAAGTCGTAGTCGTAGCCGTCGGCGGCACGCTTCTCCTTCTCCATCTTGGCCTTCTCCATAGCTGGGGAGACATAGTAGAAGTCGTAGTCGTAGCCGTCGGCGGCACGCTTCTCCTTCTCCATCTTGGCCTTCTCCATGGCAGGGGAGACGTAGTAGAAGTCGTAGTCGTAGCCGTCGGCGGCACGCTTCTCCTTCTCCATCTTAGCCTTCTCCATGGCAGGAGAGACGTAGTAGAAGTCGTAGTCGTAGCCGTCGGCGGCACGCTTCTCCTTCTCCATCTTGGCCTTCTCCATGGCAGGAGAGACATAGTAGAAGTCGTAGTCGTAACCATCGGCGTCGCGCTTCATCTTCTCCTTCTCCATCTTGGCCTTCTCCATGGCAGGGGAGACATAGTAGAAGTCGTAGTCGTAGCCGTCGGCGGCGCGCTTCTCCTTCTCCATCTTAGCCTTCTCAATGGCTGGAGAGACGTAGTAGAAATCGCTGTCACATTCGTTAGCAAGTCGAGGTATACATTTGTTACGCCTCCTATCTCACTAGTCATATCCATCTGCAGCACGCTTCTCCTCGACGGCGCGCTTGTCGTCACCGTGTGGCTCTGGATCATCATCAGCCTTGAATGATGACTCTGGTACAATGTGAAGTCCTACCAGCCACTGGTGCAGCTTGGACGAGGCTGCCCAGCAGAGCAAGGGAAGTGATGACGGAGGCCTTCATAGTGAGAATTGGACGAGTTTCAACGGGAGCTTGCCTTGGTCGTTTGATGATCTGGATGTCTGCTCTGAGAGAATCGATGACAGTTGGGTGAGCATGCAGCTGTATTATATGTATTCGGCCAGTATCACAGAGGCATCAAGCTCGTGAGCGCTCATCAGCACACATCCACCCCAAATGACCAATCATTACCGATCTCAGGACCTCGTGCCTTCCACGCTGTATTCGAAAGACGAGAGGCTTGATCGATGAATGCACTTCTCGGATCGCCGCCGTACATCCTTTGTAAAGCCGAGCTCGCGTTGCTAATGGCTGAGACAATGTATGTACGGTTCACGCGAAGCGAGAGCGCTTCGTGTACGCCCGTAGTGTCACCACTGGGCAACATCATGGAGATCTGCCAATTCGCGCGCGGGACTTGTCGATGTCAGTTCATTGGAGCAGCTAGAGTGGATCGGTTCCCTGAGGGCTAGACTTGCTTGGGCAGCCCGAAGTGCAACATGCCCCGAGTACTTTAAAATACACTGTCGGAAAGCCGCGGCACATGGAAACGAGAGGGACTTACCTACGAGCGATTCGCGAGCGCTTTGCAGTGGTCGCCAGTCAAGAGAATATTACAGCAGCCCGATGGTGTCTAACATCTCGAGACTCAGTCACATTCTCTACAGTCTGACTGGCTGCACTCTATACGCCGTATCGCATCTATGTTCTTGTTCGTATCATCCTCAAGCCGATAGATTGAGGCTGGCAGGTCCAGAAGCTGCGTGAACTAGCGCACGTCGGTTCGTGCGTGTTATCTCGCGGCACAACCTATAGTGTGCCCGCCAGATCTTCGCCATTGTTCTCAACATCGTACTTGGTCGGCTCCACAGCGTACAGTCTAGCTCTGCTTCCATTGTTGCTCAAGCGATGGAGTGACACTCCCGAGGTTCAACGGTCGAGCGGTCCAAGAGGACCCGTCATCTTGAATGGCGCGATGGCGGCATCATGGCGGACCGACTAATATGTAGCATTCAACCCTGAAAGTGGCAAGCGTGACTCGAGCGATGACTTCGCTTGGCTGCGAAAAGCATGCCTCCGATTCCCAACATGGTATTCCTGCCGTGCAGCAATCGATACATAGTGTCTTACTCGGTTTCGGATTAGCAGTGACCGAATGTTGCAAGATTGAAACGACTTCACCTGAGTCCGTTTTAGCTTCAAGCTTTTGATGCCTAAATCGTTGGATCCGTGAGACCGTCAAACTAGTCACAGTGCCAAGAGACTTGCTGCGTCAAGCCGGAGTGCTAGCGGCACGACAAGTGTCTAGCGCGCGGACTAAGCATTCCGCTCACAACGCCAACCGAAGTCTCAGCGATTGGCATGTCGGTTGCACGTGGTCGTGCCAGGATGCAGATGGCAGAGTCCTCGTAAAAGGCTGACTTATGGACTGTCCTCACTCCTTCGTAGCTTCCGTACCCTCACATTGGGTAGTGATCATGGCTTCCGACACTACGAGCTCAAGCAAGAAGCACAGCCTGGAGGAATCGAAAGGCTCTTACGAATCGGCACCTTTCCTTGATTCATACACCGATGATGATGGGCCCATTGAGATCAAACGACCCGGATTGCCAAGCAGAAGGTTTTCAATTGGGCGCTCTCTTTTATATATTTTAGGATTGGTTCTGCTCTCCTCTGGCTGGATCGCCGCGTTGCTACTCAAACAGAGTCAGGATCATCAATGCTCACATATGAAAGATAGACCTCTAGGAGACAATTGGTTACCGGCAGACTCGCCTCTTCTCGAGATTGATCGATCTTATCACACAGAATGGTTCCGACCATGGAACTTCACGCCGAGTGTCTGGAATGAGCACCCTTCCCAAGGTCGCGTTGATGACCTCTGGGCTGATAAGCTTGGAGTACACAGTATGAATTCGAGACGCTGTTGTAACTCGGAGCGAAGACTGACCTATGGTAGACCACTTCTTTATGATACCCCTCGACAAAGGCGCCGACTACAATCTCGATCCGCGTGTTCACGTCACCCTGAAGGGTGTAGAAGGCAAATACGATGGCTTTCCCGTGAATATCGAAGCCATTCATCAGCTGCATTGCTTGGTATGTGCTCGTCGCGCGCCTTGAGCTTCATCCTCGTCAGCAGTGTTAACACGTCTTTGTCAGGATGCACTGAGACGCAAACTCTACATGAACCGGCCATGGTACAAAGAGAATGTGAGTCACCACTTCGGTCCCGGTTGTTGGTGCAGCTGGCTAATATAGCCCTCTAGTGGGAAGTAATGGCACAATTCGGCATGGAGGAAGCCCACACCTCTCATTGTCTCGACATGATTCGCCAGGTCATCACTTGCAAAGCAGACGTAGGTGTACTCGGTTGGAAATGGGTCAAGGTCCGAGGCAATTCCCTACCAGACTTCCAACGTCCGCACCAATGCCACAATTTCGAGGCAGTCCGAGATTGGTCTGCTGCACATCAGATGCCGAAAAATATCCAGACATATGAAGCGAATCAATCGCCGCCGCCAGACGCTCTCTTCGCTGACAGTGAGCTGTTTCATGGCGCTATTCCAGAAGGCGCTTATAAGCCTATGAACCATGGGGACTAGGTCTTTGTAGAGAAGATTTCCGAATGGATGCAGATATGCATACTCAAATTTCTGTACAACAATGAATAAGGCATGATTAGTATCACTTTTCTCGTCTCACGATTTCCATTGTCATGAAGCGAAGTGATAGTGTCTCAAACTTACAGCACGGTGGTCGAGACTGCACGGAATCGATAATGAATTGTATCGAAAGCTTCCTGGACCGCTATATGTCAATCGAGTACGAACCAGCGTTTCCCACTAAATCAACTCTGCCCAATAAGTATTCCAAATGGCGAAAAGCCGCTGTGGGAGCGTACTGAGGCACTTGATGACCCGCAAGAAGAGTGATGTACGTCAACCCGCGCTCCGTGTGAAAGGTGCCTTGTTCACCTCCACCAGCCCAGATTGACACGTCTCCCTGTCGCTTGTGAGATGGTACAACAAAACTCTCCTTGGGCTGCTGCTGGAACCCCTGGACATCATTCCATGATAGATGCTGGATTGCAAGAGCTGTACCGTTTGGGAACACGGCAGCATCTGCTGTTCCAGATGCAATGAGGACATTGCCAGTCGTCTCTATCAGAGTACGCATATGCTCTTCGTGTTCAGAAGTATTGTAAGCTCCGGCCCCACTCACGGTGGCAAAGACGTTTTGCTGGCAGATGCTCCACTCTGGGGAATCTATTGGTACGTGAAGTGCCCGCCGCACCTCTGGACGATTTGGCCACAAAATACTTCCTGGAAGCGAGGGGAATGCGGGATGCCCAATGACACTCGAAGGTACCGGACAGATATCTGTGATATGATATACGTTGAGGCAATTGTTGGCGTTGATTGCATTCTGGAAGAATTCTTCGAAGATTGTGCAGTCTTGATTCACTGCCTGCCAAGGTCGATCCGGTGGCGGATACACCAAATGGTTTTCGAGATACTGTTGCAGCTTGCATTCTTGGCTCATATTTTCAATGTTTTGAACACCGGTGGAGCCGAAGCCGAGAGAAGGTTTCCAATAACGCGAGAACGCCGGTATCGTTGCCAAATCGAGCCCGAGTTCCTTGAGATGTGGCATCACAGGACTGTACATCAAGCCTCCGTTGAGATTGTAAAGTCGCGCATCGTCCTGCGCGAGCATAGCCGCTCCGACATATGGGACATGCACACCTCCATAACTCTCGGAAGCCAAGAAGAGTCTATTGTCGTAGATGTCGAAAGTTGTCGCAAAGTCCTTCCAGAATGCCAGGAATTGCTGACTGAGGTCATCATCATTTTGCGCTGTAAGTGGGCCTTCGCTAAAGCCAGCCCCCACGGGGTAGTCAATCCTTGGAGGTCGTCAGGTCGAGTTTACGATCATAGACCGAGAAATCCCTTACCAAACGACATTCGCAAGTTTGTGCCATGACCATGGGTTGACTACTGGTTCGAACTGACCAGGTCTCCACGAGATCGGACCATTTTCTTGTAGCAAGCCTGGCCACTTGTCAGGAGCCGAAGTCAACAATGTGATTTGGTACATGCCTCCAAGACCTGAGCAACCCGGTCCGCCGTTGAACCAGATGACAGTATCATTGCTGCCCTTGGGGTTGACAGTCGGGAAGTACCAGAAAAACATGTTGGAGCCATTACCACTTGGAAGTCTGCCCGCATAGCTTTCGCCAACATTGAACGATACATCCGGTATATTCCAAGGATCTACATGAAACTCTTGTGAATGGTAAGCAACACTTTCTGACCCAATAACGAAAGGCTACACACCAGCAGTACGATCATTGTAGTGCTTGGCCACAAATTTCTTCCAAGGATTCACGATCCCCTGGCCAGACATGTCGTGGCCCCAGCATTGGGCGAAATGCACAATGCAACCTATGATCGTCGCAAATCCTCGAGCGAAACGATGCATTCTTGGATCCGAGCTTCAATAAACAGAAAATCCAAGAGATTCACACGACAGCATCCACGCGCTGAAGCTGTTGAGTAGCTCAGCCAGAGCGTCCACATCGCAGTGTCGCAGGACTTGCAGCGTGAGCCACCATGCTCGATACAGCAATCCGACGAATGTTCTTAGCATGCGATAGCGCTGTCCAATGACAAACTGTTTGCAGACCGCGTGCTCTCCTTCGACGAGTGAATGTCTGCTAGATCGCTCTAGTGCCAAGATATATCGACGACAACCAGACGCTAGGACATAGGGCCCTAAGACAAGCGTACTAAGCTCATCGCTTAAATTTAAAGCATCAACAAGGGTACAATAGCAAGGGAATCAATCGCGCCAAGCTTCGCAATAAGCCCGGCAATCTCGAAATTTGAAGAAAGACATGGGTCGTCTACCAATGACTTCGAACGCGTGCTCTCAGATTCGGCCGGCCGTGCATTTTCATTGTTCAACGACGATGGCGTTACGGATAGCAACACACGATCCGAACTAACAAATTGGTGAACCTCTGGTAAGACATGTTCGTTGCAGCATCGAGCGACCGGGGAAATGGCGAGAATTGTCGGCTGGACGGCCACCGCGATCGAACGCAAGAGCCAACACAATGTCACGAGGCGCCTCGGTTCCAATGTCGACGTTACTGCCGCAAATCCGGTGCTCAAGTCAGGACGACTTGCGATTTTGCTTCCTCATCCTCAGTCGTTTACGCTCACTTTCATGATGAAGTCTTCGCCTTGGATGAAGATAGCCAAATGGCAGCGGACAAGCCAGGTGCAATCCTATGCGCCTATATCAAAGACCGAGAGTGACTCTTACGAGGAGCCGGATCAAACCTCGCTGGCAGACGTTCTGTTAAAGAATCGTAGATGGGTGCTGGTAATAATTGTCGCGGCCGTCGCGATAGCTGGAACGTTATATGCATCGTTGCAACTTCTCGCGAAGCCAGCTTTGCCAGCCTGGTTCTCAATCTATCCCAGCTGTAAGTGCACCGGTGCCTCATGTGCCGAATTGCAAGGCTGACTTGCGGTGCAGACGTCGAGAACGAGCCAAAGCTGTTGGTGGAGTGGAATGCGGACCCCAGATTTTCGCGATCCTCCCCAGATTCAAAAGCTGCTTGGGATGATCTGCTTCCAGGTAACACTCCCCAATAACGACTTCTTGACCTCTTTACTGAGAAGTCACACAGCCGGCCATGGCCACATCCTCGTGTCCGATGCCGAACAAGCACAATATGGCTTGGGACGCGGCAAATCTATCCCAGATAAAGGCTTTGCGTATGCTGTCTCCGGATTTCATCAGCTCCACTGCCTAGCCATGATCCGCGAGGCACTCTTCCGTATGATGGAACGACCTGAAATCTCGCTGTACTCGTTCGGGGATCCCGCCAACCCCGCACTCAATCTGACAGCCCATCTCGACCATTGTTTCGACTACCTTCGTCAAGGCATCATGTGCGCGGCCGACTCAACAATCGAGAGCAAGCACGAGAAACCTGGGCATGTTCCCGGTCCTGAAGATGAGGGCTGGGGCAATGTCCACATCTGCAGGAGCTGGAATGCCTTGAAAGAGTTTGCGGGAAGCGATCAGAGAAGACCTGGCGATTGGCAGGGCTTGTCAATAGACCACTACTTCCAGCAAGGTCATAGTCATGACGAGTCATGATGGCACAAAATTGAGCTGGCATAGGTCAGCGCACAAACACCTCACGATTGTCGCGATACTTGGTTCTTTTCTCTGCATGAGCCTCTACGGAAGATCGAGAGTCTTCCGCACCTCACGAGCTTAACACGAACGGTGTCTTCTCGTAATGAGCGCGTGTTGAACCCCTTTGCATGATGGTATGCCAATATAATCTCACCTTACGCCTCGCTGAAACGCTGCTCTATCCTTGCGCACTCTGAATCCTGGGCTCGACGTCACTTCCTCATCTCTTCGCCTTCATCGTTCCTATTCCTGATTCGCCTGCTCCCTACTTCCATGGCTTTGCTTCCATGCCATCAGGTGGTGTTGTCTGGACTGGACCCCGCGAGACTTCGTCCCAGTTCGTCGACAATGCAGTGCCGTTAGACTCGGTATATGATTTCATCATTGCACGCTGCACCTCTGGGCTGGCCCCCTTAAAAAGCTTCTTGAAGAAGTGGTTGGCCTCGTCGCCGCCCTCGTAGTCGTCATCATCTTCGGCTGCACCTGGCTTTCCGCTCTTGGGCATGGCCTCCTGCGCCACCTTGTCCCAATCCTTCGGTCCCTTCTTCGATGAGGTAGGATATGCAGGTCCTTTTGATGCGTCTTGGGGGATCGCTTTCTTGACAGCACTACCACCGTCCACGTCACTGTCGGCCACGCTACCAATCTTCTTGGCACCTTGTAGGGGTTCACTGCTTTCCAGCTTCGCCCACTTCTGACCAGATTGAGCTTTGACAAGAATTATCTCGACCTTGCTGGGCAGGACTCGGGTAATGCTTCGCTCCGCATCGACTGGCGCAAACAAAGGCTCGATATGCAGGTCGTAGGTAGAATTCGTCCCTATTGGGAAAGATACGCTGAATGAACGCTCGTTGATCTCGAAAACGCATTTGTCTTTGGGCACTCCCCGGGCCAGGAGTGTGAAGTAGATGTTGTCGGCGCTTTGGTACCAATCGTAGCGAATCTTGTCAGCCGGAGTTTGCTGAGGCGGAGCAGGTGCCGAAGATGGAGCTGGTGTGGGAATTGATTGTGACGTTGGCTGACTAGGCGTTACAGCAATCGTTACCTTGCGCTGCTCATCATCGTGCCCGAGCTTAACAAGGTCGAGCTTCGTTTTGTTGATCCACATCTCGGCTTGCTTGTGCTTTTCATCGCGCTGCTTGACCACATTCAGAATGAACTCGGCGTCTCCAAAGCGACCTAGCTTGTAGAGAGCCACGCCGCGCCGGAACTGTGCCTCCGTGATCAGCTCCTTCTTGGCGCGTTCAATAGCATTCAGCATGCCTTGCTCAGCGTCGGCAAGGGCCTGTTCAAAGTTACCGGCTCTCTGGTTTGCAACAGATCGTTGGATGTAGAAGTCAGGTGACGCAGGTGACTCTGCGATGGCAGCAGAGAATTGCCTGATGGCCTCCTCGTAATTGCTGGCTTCGAGAGCGCTCTTGCCACGAGCAGCTTGGGCAGCCATGATGGCGCAAGATTGTGCGAGGTCGCGGTGGTACCAGTAGTTTGCGTCGTTGAGGACGTCTTCTTCCTCAGCTTCTTCGTGCGCAGCCGCAGCAAAACGAAAGGCTTATCGCTCTTCTCGCGCCCGTTGATGAAACTTGTAAGCACGCTCTACAATGTCTTTCTTGAGCAGAGAGCACTCAAACTTCAAAGCTGGATTGTCCTGCTCGCGTCGCCTTCTGGAACGAGTGACTGCCTGGACCCAGAGCGGATGCTTGGGGGAGGGCTCTGCCAGAGGATGCTCCTACGCGAACTCTATTATGGCGAAGCAATAAATCTGACTGAGGACGAATGACTGAGCTTGATGATTGGCAGCGATATGACTCGACACGGTGTTTGTTGTTTGTCGAAAGCAAATGAAAGAGGAGGAACTGCACAAGGAATAGTTCTAGAAGGTGCAGCTAAGCGCCACTGTGGCGGTGTTACAGCCTGAGGACTTCACTGCTGCACAACAGCCACTTCACTTGCCACTTTCATCTCGCACAATATCACGGCAGTGGGACTGAAAGACACAATGTCTCGCATGTCAGTGCGGACATTCCTGGTAACAGCAAAAAGATATCTTCAGCAAGCCATCAAAGATCAGACCCCAACTTCATTCGTTATCGGCAACGAATCCGCAGATTTAGACTCAATCACATCTGCCCTTGTCTATGGCTACATTCAATCAAGTCAACTCGAGTCCAAACGTGTTGGCAAGCTATGGATCCCAGTGACCAATATACCGGCTGCAGACCTCGCTCTGAGACCTGAACTAACGGCATTGCTCAAGCATGCGGACATCAAGCCCTCCGAACTCATCACACTCGACGACCTAGGATCCTCACCCCTGCCGCCAGAAAAGACAGACTGGACTCTTGTCGACCACAATGTTTTTCTCGGTCCTCTCAGCGACCATTACAAGGACCAAGTCCATGCCGTCATAGATCATCATACGGACGAGAATGCAGTCCCCACTACCGCCTCACCACGCATTGTTACCAAATCCGCCAGCTGCATGAGCCTCGTCATCAACACCCTCCGCCCCGCCTGGCAATCTCTCGACACCATGGTCTCCTCGTCCATCGGCTCCGCCCAAGAGGACGGCCGTCTGGTAGACGACTTCCCTTACGCCTCCACCTGGGATGCGCAGCTCGCCAAACTTGCCCTTGGAAGTATCCTCATCGACAGCATCAACATGTCCGCCAAAGAGAAGATCACAGAACACGATACCAAAGCTGTACGTTTTCTCGAGGCGAAGATCAACATCTCGCACAAGTACTCGAAATCTTATGATCGGGATCGATTTTTCGAAGAGATCAATTCTGCCAAGGAGGACATTGACGGCTTGGGTTTGAGAGATGTGTTGCGGAAGGACTACAAGCAGTGGCGAGAAGGGAAAGTGGAACTGGGGATTAGTAGTGTGGTGAAGAGTGTGCAGTATTTGCGGGCCAGAGATGAAACTTTGGAGGATGTGGTGAGGGGGTGGGCGCAGGAGAGGAAGCTGAATTTATTTGCTATCATGACTGCTTACAATGATGAAGCTGGCTTTCATCGACAGCTAGTCCTGTATGGTATGGGTGAAATGGGGACGCAGGCGGCCGAGAGATTTGTCAAGAGTGGTGCGTTGGATGAATTGCGATTGAAGGACGCAGAAGAGGAGACGACGGGTCAGGCTGGGAGCGAGAAGGAGAAGTTTGAGTACCGGCATTTCTGGGAACAGCAGAACCTTGCAGCAAGCAGAAAGCAAGTTGCACCTCTGCTACGACAGAATCTGAGCTTTTCATGATAGAAAGAAAGAAAGAAGCATCTTCAGTGATGCAGATGTCGAGATGGTCACCGAAACATGTCTTGAGATTCTAGACAGTTCACCCCTTCCTATGTGACACTGTTGTATGGTCACCGATGAGAACAGATCTTCAACGCTAGTCAGCTTGGACGTTCAAATTTGGTTGCGTAGCTAGATCAAGCACTTCTCCACGATGCATTGCTTGTTCGCTGATGGATCACATATTCATCCCTTTGGTGCCTCCGATTGCAGCGGAGAAGTTGCAGCGTCATCAATCTTGATCAACACTGTCTTGTGCTCCAAATGCTCGTCGATGCTATATCCATAACCTTCTCTGCCCTGGCCACTTCCCTTGTAGCCGCCGAACGGCATGTCGGGTGCCATGGATGGACTCGTGCAATTGATACCCACAGTGCCAGATTCAAAGGCTTTGGCCACACGCATTGCTCGGCTGATGTCTTTGGTAAAGACAGAGGCGTAAAGTCCATACTCTGTCGCGTTGGCCTTCTCCAGGACTTCAGCCTCGCTGGTAAAGGTATTGATGTTGACAAAGGGGCCAAAGACTTCTTCCTGTGAAGTGTGTCAGAATCAGGCCAGCGTATGTTGGCTCATAATTTTACCTTTTGAGTCTTCTCATTCTCATCAACGCCAGAATAGACAGTAGGCTCGATGAAGTAGCCCTTGCCATCAACTTGCGCAGTCTGACCGCCAGTCTCAAGCTTTCCCTTGCCCTCAGTGGCAGCTTGCAGGAAAGTCTGGATCCTCTCGTATTGCAATCGATCAGCTTGAGGACCCTGCTGCGTCTCGGGCATGAGCGGGTCGCCCTTCTTGGCTGCCTTGAACATCGCGACGAAAGCCTCACGGAACTTGTCAGCGATGGACTCGTGGACATAGATCCGGCTGTTGGCAACACAAGCTTGGCCCATGAGCATCTGCATTGACGCTGAAGTTGCAGTAGCGGCTTGAACGATGTCGGCATCCTCGAATATGATTGCCGGTGACTTGCCGCCTAGCTCCAAGACCACTTTCTTCAAATTGCTGGCCGCTGCCATTTGCTGGATCTTCTTGCCTGTAAATGTGGACCCCGTGAAATTGACCATGCGAATGTCCATGTGGCTCGCGAGAGTGGCGCCCGAAGGTGTTCCATGTCCATTGAGGACGTTGATCACACCAGGTGGAAAACCAACCTCGTGAGCGAGTTGTGCACCTCGCGTAGGCTACAAAGCGATTAGTATCTTGAACTCAATGGTCTGGGAAGCTTACTGTAAGGGGAGCCTTCTCCGAGGTCTTGAGCACGATGGTGCACCCTGCTGCTACAGCTGGAGCTACCTTCATTGCGAAAGACATGGTAGGAACATTCCAAGGAATGATTGCAGCAACAGGACCGATTGGCTGTCTGAATGTCATGTTGATGAAACCAGGTGTATTCAAGCTCGTCTCGCCCTTGGCAGTGTACGCAGCTTCTGCGTACTGCTCGAAGATTGAGGCTGCGAAGTATGCATCAAAGTAGGTGGACACCTAAATCGATTGAGTCAGCTCCAAAGGGAAAAGTAGGCGCGCAGCGACGCACTGGTCGGCCCATGTCCATGGCATTTAACTGAGCCAGTTCACCGTGCGCTTCTCTGAGCTTGCCGGCCAATGCCTTCATCAGAGCGCCGCGCTCAGCGGGACTCTTTGCGGACCAGGCTGGGAAGGCTGCTTTGGCAGCTGCTACGGCACGGTTCGTGTCATCGACAGATGCCTCGCAGACCTCAGTGATCTTCTCGTGACTGTACGGAGACTTGAGCTCAAATTTGCCATTGTCAGACGATTCTGCAAAGGCGCCATCGATGTAGTGCCTGTATTCAATCTTCTCTGTCGGGATTGGGAAACCCATGGCTGCTGATGATGCAAGGATTCTCACAAGAATGTAAGTTGAGAGAAATAGAACAAACAACAGAGATGTGGGATACTTATGGTGTACTTAAGTGCTTACCAGCTAAGCCGTACTTTAAGCTGCAAGACGCTGGCATTTCTTGGGATCCGAGCATAGTGGATACCATTAGTGTAGGCTGATGCTGAGCGGCCGATCATCGTTGAAGCTGAAGAAGAGAGGAGGCTCGGATCTGCTCTTCACTGTGGCAGGATCAACAGGCTCTCTGAAACCCTGTCTGGTGGGACTAGTCGGCCGCTTGATCCAAGAGCTTACGATGGATCACGAACCCTTCCACCGCGAAGGCATCGCCAACGACGCTGGCAGGGCGCTTGGTATATGCAGCGCCGCGCAATTCAGATGACTGCCCCGCGATAGTTGCATACCAATCAGCTCGGGTACTGGCATATGCTCAGCTGTCACAGTCGCTTGCCCACAGTCGCCGAGGTGAGCATGCGCAGACTTTCTTCTGGTGTGCGCATCGCATGGACTGTGGTGCGCTTGGTGTTGAACCGAAGGACGAAGAGTACATCGCTGTTGTCACTGTCATCGCTTGGCATTCACCCAGGCGATCGCCACGACTTTCGCGCCGAAGTCTTCCGAATGTCGTGCCGCACTCCATCAGCAACTTGCAAAGCAGGTTTCCATCTTCCCATGTGAGCACCGAAGCGGCCGCTTTTGTGCGACGGCTGCTCCTTATCGCGTATGACGGGCGCCAGCGGCCGAGCATACACAGTATGGACTGCCCTAATCCGCACGCACCACATTACTTCACGGAAGAAAGTGGCTAAACTCCGTCAAGCCGCATCGGCTGAACGAGTTTATGCTCTGATTCGATACGGAGGCGCGCCTGGCATCATGTATGTGGAAGGGCAAAGGTCTGGCGTTGAGGAATGGGTCGCGGCTGTACAGGTTGATCAGAGGCTCTTTGTCACCAAAGCTTATCGTCTGCTCGATGCTGACTGATGTCTAGCGCCTCCGCTATAAGGATTTCCAGCTGGTTGTGCGACCGGCTGAAACGGAGCATTCGGCTGAGCAGTCAGATAAGCGTGCGGGGACGGTTGGTCTGCATGAGGTCGAGTCTGTGAAAGATTTTGCGGCTGAAATGCAGTCCCGTGGTGTGTTGGACTGGTGGAGAAAGGGTATGGGATATTCTGAGGATGAAGGGCGTTTGTGAAGGCCGTGAGATTGCGTTCATACTATCGGGGCGCAGATGATCAGTCTCGGTACTCGGCCTGGTGCTGATTGCTCAATATGCTGGATCTCAGATTGTGAAAGTGTGCTCGTGTGGCGTTCAGCGATGAGATATTCTTGTTGTGACTGACTGTGCTACCACAGACGTCCAGAATTTTACGCCCAACACAAGACAGCGTCTACACGAGGGATCAGGCATGCTGCTCCAAAAACTGCGTGCGTGCGAGTCTCCCATATCGAAGGACAGCCTGAACAAAGAAGTATCGTGAGCTGAGCAAAAGCAAACAAAGCGTAGCATCGGACAGTTTCGATCTGTCGCCCTCCGGGTATCATTCATCGCACAGTAGCAATATTATGAGCCCGGCGACCTTCCTCTGATCTACGAAGCTGTGCATTCATTGGATGTCAGCTCAACACTCTGGAAGCTCTATGTTTGTCACTTCTGAAGGATCTGTGAGTCACCTGGGCCGTCTGAGGCTCGCGACCACGACCGGAATAACACGCTCTGCAGAACTTTACCTCTCCGGCCATCACATGTCCTGCTTGAAAGTACGATGCCGTTGCCGGCCATTTCTGCTTCGAATATGATCTCTTGGACTTCAAAGAGGTACGGACAGATGCTGCAATAATGCTGCCGACACTTGAATAACTCGGCATGGACTCATGAGGTGAAGCACAATATCGTGCTGGCAAAAAGGCTTGCAGTTCTGCAACACAAATCATTACGGAGTTGGACTGGGTAAATTTACCAGGAATTCCGCTGGTAGTCTGGTTCCGTCTCTACCCAGCAATATGCGTCCCCAACTCTTGTGCAAAGCTTTCGTACCAACAGCGTGTCGATGAATTCTCGTATAGCATACGTCTAACATGCTTCTATTCTCGCAGAATGCTACATATGTTCGCATGACGTGCATGTAAGCTCGGCACGAAATTGCATTTGATTGGCCGAAAAAGATGGCAGCTCTGAGAGCTCAAAGATCTTCCTTGCTTGCTTGTGTCGCGTGGCAGACATTGTGTCTTGAGACAGAAGAGCATTGTTGACGCATACGTAGTATTCGATCTCGCCACGGATCACCTTGTTCTGTCTGACGTGCAAGCGGAAGGCCGCAGTGTAGCCGAGAAAGGCTTGGCGCAGGACCAGCGGGAAGGTTAGGAGCAAGCCCTCTGGGGAACGACGACACGACAGACTTTTGGAACGCCAGCAGCGTCAACTCCTCCATTCACCCCATCTGCACTACCACCCGCACCACCACCTCTCCGCTCCGCCGTCCGTGACACGAATCATGTCTTCCGCCGTCCTTGCTCGTGTCGCCAGGGCATCTCGCTTCACTGCGCAATCCTGCCGCGTTCGGCCAATGCGCAGCAGCTTCCAGCTCGTTTCGGCCTTCCGACCAACCACTTCTGCCTTTTCCACCACACCCACGAGACTCGCCGACCACGATGCGCATGATCCTCATGCCGAGGAGAGCTTTGAGGAGTTTACCGCTAGGTGAGTTGGGCAGACGGAGGAATAGAGAGGGTGTACAATACCCGGAGCTCAATGGGTTTTGGGAGCAAGCAAAACAGCCGCAAATTGCCTCAACAACCTAGAGGTGCTCGGACATGGGTGCTCACGTCCCCGCTGGTCTTGGACTATACTGATGAGGCTTCTATGCAGATACGAGAAGGAGTTCGAGTCAGTCCAGGATGTTTTCGAACTGCAGCGCAACCTCAACAATGCTTTTGCCTATGATTTGGTCCCCTCTCCATCCGTCATCACCGCTGCTTTGAGGGCCGCCAGGAGGGTGAATGACTACCCAACCGCTGTGAGGATATTCGAGGGTAGGTCCAGCACGATAACACATCACGTGGAAGATTGAGGATGGTGGAGCTAATAAGCTGCCCGCAAACAGGAATCAAGGCCAAGGTGGAGAACAAGGGGCAGTACGACGAGTATTTGCAAGAGCTCAATGGCATTCGGGAAGAGCTGGGCATCAACCTCAAGGAGACTATGTACCCTGAATCTGCATAAAGGTCACGATGAGATGTTGTGGAGCCGACGGGAGAGATGCAGAGATGAGGTCAACAGGATGGAGCGCCATGTGGAAATCAGAAATACAGAGGAGTGGCGGACGACTGAGGGCGCTTTTTCCGCGCTCTGGTATGCTACATTAGCCTCGCTCAGCAGATTTGTACAGATTTTGCTCTTTCCAGGTCTCACTTTTCTGCTGAGAGGCGAGGGCGTGTTGAGCAGAGGTAGGTCAACCATGTCATAAGCGTTACCGACAATCAGCTTCCTCCTGTCGAGCGCCGAACGCGCATCTGGTTTTCCAACCACGCTTGTAGTCGCTGACGCCAGCGGAGCTGGTAAGTGAAGCCAGAAAAAGGAGACCTTTCGCTAATGTTTGGCGTCTGTGTATTGGATAATATTCGGAAACAGGCACGAACTCGCAAAATCACCGTTCTCAATTTCGAGATCAGGCTACTGATCGCTCGACTATGCGCTACTCGTGTTCAAGGACCAACCTTGCGTCAAACCTCGTGTCATACATATAGGAAGCCTCGGTGCCCTCGCAGAGTTCTCGCACGTACCGCCACACAACTCAGCTGCGCTTCGAGTCTTTGTCGTTCTGGAGCTGCTCGTGCAGATACTCTTGCTATTGCCAGGGCCAAAGTATGAGATCGACGGATCCCCGTTCCATGACGAGGTCTTCGAAGATTGCGTCTATTCAGCTTTTCGACGTGACCTTGATCTCGGAGTACTCGACTATGTGACAACCTGGGAGACCACCTGGGGCGACGTGATTGCGCGATGGATGCAATTGAGAAGAGATCACATGGAACATCACCTTTGCAATGAAGCACTAGAGGCCGTGTCTCCGGATGTGTTTGCATGAGTTGGCATAGTGGTAGGGGCCAGCAAGACAGAGAGTGCATGATGACTCGATCACCAGCGTGTCTTGTATTCAATGGAAGAAAAAGGCTGCGCTGCTCGTGGGTGACACTGTCACGAACAAAAGGTCATGCACGACCACTCTGATGAACGCAATGCAGTCAATTGCATCATACGGGGGAAATTCATGGATTCGCAAAAGGAAGGGTGGTGACTCAGGCACAAGACTGGAATGTATCTGAGCCTTGCGGTCCAGGCACTCATCAGATCCTGACAGCAGATTCGAAGCTGGGTATCGCACACGGGCCACATGTGTTCTAAGAGAGTAGATAAGAGCACCGTAGACAAGAGCTGCGGAATGTGAAGCACCAGACAATTACCACAGGATCCGCTCTGATTTCCGAGGATCAGATGCAATTCCAGTGATATATGCTGTGCAGGTACTCAATGGTAGGTGCACACTGCTTTGCAACACACTTTCATCGGTCTCCAACTCACAACTGATCGTCATGCCTGACTTTCTCAGCACTCAGAGTCCAGTCTCCTCGGGCCTGATCATCTCCTATGCGATCGCAGCGACGGCATACACACTCAACACCAATTGCACTATCCGAATGCGTCCGGCCGGTCAAGTCGCGAACGGGCGATTCTGAGATCGCATGCGTTTGCGAAGGCCTTAGGGCGAAGTTCTGCTACTGCCTGTCATGGAACCCGAATAAAGTATCATTGGCTTGCATTGGTACTGGAACGGATAGCTCCAGGAGTGGTCCGTTGCGGAGAAGGTATCCTTGGCATGGCACTTTCAGAGGGCGGAGAGCTTCGACAGCAGGGCAAGACTGGATTCTGCAACAGCTCGATAGAATACCAGCGTGTCGCACGAGATTAGGCGAGTGCTCAGCGTATCTCAAAAGTCTTGCTGTCTTTATGACTGCGCTTGACATTGAATGCCTCTCCACCCATCATACCGTGAACATAGCACTCTCCGATCCAGTTGTAATGCACTTTCGATGGCTTTGAAGAGCTGCCTTCGGGAGTGCTCCTTTGACGTTTCGCGACAGGCTCATCGTCCACGATCTCCCGCAACACGACAGGGACGCTGCAGCCGTACAATATACAGATTAAATCGCCCTTTTTGGCCTCTTCTGGTGCGAGCGCTATTGACTGTGTTCGAAGTAATTCGAGATGCACAAGTCGTCTGGCCCAGACAACGCATTGCACTCGCTCGAGAAATTCTGCAGTAGTAGTCGAGCAGTCAAGAAGGATGTTGAACGTGTTCAAAGGCCCACGCTTCGGCTTGCGGTTGAAAGCATCCAAGCATGCGATCTCCCAATTGATGGGCGCAAATTGGCCTTCATGATCGCTGTTCCCAACCAGCGTTCGCCAGAAGATTTCCGGGGGCGGGTCTCCGTGATCGTGCCAGCCACCCGCTGTCATCCACGCTGCGGGGATGATGCCTTCGTTCGCCGACCTCTCTGTGTGGCTGATGCGGTCAAGCACGAAGCCTCGAACAAACAGGCTGGTCTCGTTGAGTCCACCAAAGTGATACTCTGACAGGCGCCCTCGAGCTGCGTCATATGGCTTCGGTCCTCGTGCCATATAGCCAGGTCGCTTGACGAGAGGATCA
This sequence comes from Cercospora janseana, assembly GCA_026725115.1. Classification (NCBI taxonomy): domain Eukaryota; kingdom Fungi; phylum Ascomycota; class Dothideomycetes; order Mycosphaerellales; family Mycosphaerellaceae; genus Cercospora; species Cercospora janseana. The sequence continues at coordinate 1,589,341 of CM049105.1, forward strand.
GCATGTACACGACGATGAATACCTGCATTTGTTTCCGAAAAGGCCATTCCAGTCAGCTGAGGTATCCAGCTGGGCAATGACGGGTCCTCTGGAGCCCACGGGATGCAGAGAATGTCGATCGACCGTGACTGGCGAAGCGAAAGCTTCAGAAAATCTTTGTAGACTTCGAAGATATCCTTTTCGTAATCCACAAATATGCGACTGTGCTCGAGGCTCTCATGAAACATTCGTAGCGCTATTCTCGTCTTATCCAGCAAGCTCTGACCCTTCGAGAAAGAAGGCTGGCGAGCGCGACCTTCCAGTTTCGTAGGGATTGATGCATCAATTTGTAGTGTAAGCGGCATTGGCGCTGAAGTTGGCGCGATAATCCGGGAGTGCGCAAGGCTTGCCGATGTATTCGGGCTATCCAGCATATCGTTGTCGTTCAATCGAATGTTTGGCATCTGTTGTGACGTGATCTGAGCGTCATCAATTCTGTTCGCTGCGGCTGCGGCTACGGCTGCGTATGTTTGGCGAGCAATCCCTGGTGATACGCCCGGCCGGGCGGTGTTGGGAGAGTTGAAAGATGTGTTCTCGAGCTGCGGAAAGGGCTCAATGGTATCGTTTGACGCAGTTCTGCTCAGTGGTAGACCGACATCGTCAAAGCTCAATTGCACTGGAGAAGGTTCACCACTCGGACCATCACGTATTGGCACCGTAAGCATATTTTCTGGCACTGTGTAGGCCGTCTTCGGCACGGCATGTGCATCATGTGCGAGCCAGAGAATAGCATATAGAACATCCCGCGGCTCGGACGTCTCAAATGCAGTCAGTGAGGCCATCAGGGCCTCGAGAGAAAAGTGTTTGCCTGTAATGGTGCCATCCAGCATCTTGCGGAACAGATTATCCGCAAGATCCGCGAGCCTGATAGCACCTAGCTCGGACAGATGACCGAGAAAGTCAGGATTGTTCTTGTAGCTGACTGACTCTCGAAACAACTTGCGCAATTGCGGTCCCGCCCTCGACAGCATCTTGATGACGGACGCAAATTTGCGCCAGCTGATGCTCTTGTCGCCGCAGTGGACAATGGCTCTCTTGGCTAACGCAACCTCCTGGATGATCCAGCGTCTGTTGAACCAGGGCCGTCGCATCAGAGCAGAAAGATCCGCCCAATGTGGTGCAGCGGCTGCATTAGTCACCAGGTCATCGAAATTGGTCAAATCGAGACATTGCTCGACAAATTCCATTGCTGAGGAGCTGCCATTTCCCTCTACACCGAGCCAGATTCGAACGCAATCGGCTTGGTTATAGATGAAACGCATGAGTGGAATTTGGACTCCTTTCTCTTCTGCATCAGCCTGATCGATGCACAAAGCGTCGACCCAGAGATAGACCACTTCTGATTGGCGTCGGAGAAGCCGCAAAGCAGCGTCCAAATTCGGTCGAATTTCGACCTCAAACACATCTTCACCTTGTATGATGCGGATAGTCTTGCGCGGTAGGCGAGGTCCCCAGTTGTACGACAGTGCTTCGTACTTTTCGGGCAACTGAAAATGCTGGCTTTGCGAATGAGCAAGCCTTCGCGTTAGTAAGCTACATTCTAGATCGCTTTGTTGTAGGCCAGGATGAAGCTTCAATAATCGGAAAGCGTCCGTGTGGTATGAAGATGCAGGCTCGGTCCGTGTTCCGGTGTGCTGCGGCTGTGCTTCCAGTGTCCCGTCACGCTTTAGTGAGCATCTAGTGTAGTCAAAGGCTCTCACCATCGCTACACAGGCGCAGAGGAAGCGGAAGGGAGGCAGGGGAGTATAGCTTGCACAAAGGTCTTGTTGCACTGCTGTTTGGCTCACCGCGTGGAAAGACCAATGCCAATACTGGCCCGACATAAGTACTCATACACTCGTGGTACAGGGCGAATTGAAGCTCGCCCTCCACACTCGTCTAGGCACGCAGATGAGCTGAGAGGAGAGAACAGATCCGGAAGCGGCCTCGCGATCATGCGTACATGGCGCATGAACGCGAGGCCGGTGGGCACACCTCCTCATGGGATCCAGTGTCGCTTTCCGTGACCGCCATCTTCCATGTCGCATTGGAAGCGGCACCGGCCATCAAGCATTCCTGAAGACGACGTGGTCGACAGAGGCCGCGAGCTCGCAGATGTCTTCTTCGGATTGATTGACAACAGTGAAGCAAAGAATGAGCTCATGGGATGGGAGGGAGGGCGGCTCGGGCGGCCCCACCAGAAACACCTTGAGCGCAAGCGAGACTCCAGCTGCATGCTTCTCCTTCTCCTCCACCACTGATAAATTAGCCGATTTTATACCTTCACCAGTAGTCGGCTGAGTACATCCTTCGGGGCTGTGCCACGCAAAGCAATGCAGTAGGTACATGAGCAGCTGCAAAGCAGAGCACCTAGCAGCTCGCACATGTTCTAGCCCGCGAGAGGATCTAGCGACCTCCATCGCTAATATAGTTGTCTTTGCTGTTGCTGCCCTTGATGGCTGTTTGCTCATGGCTGAGAGACCAAATGATCATGTATCTACCGGTCAAGGTCGGTTCCCACCGCTTGCTGGAGAATGGTACTGCCGATGATCGAGACTGACAACAAATCATAGCGAGCTTCTTCCACGACGCCATCAGCATTTCAGCATTGGCAATCGAACGATCTTCCTAATGTATCACTGGACGCAGCTGGGCTCGTTGCGCTTGCAGATCTCAGCACCATCGCACGGAGAACGGCTTTGACGGGAACGTCGTGCCTGCTCGATGCATTGGTCTTAGCCCCGGGATTGCACCGACAACAGTCTGCTCCTGAGCTGAACAAAGGAGAATATCCGGCATGCGCAGCCATGACGACTGGCTATGTGTTCCGGGTTGAAAATCCTGCCACCGTGCTGTATCTCCAAAAGGTTGGTCGGACTGGCCATCTCACCACGCTGGAGGTCTCCTGCTTGCCAGGCAATACAGCATGGTGGGCCAGACTGCTTGGCGCATTCTATGATGTCCGGGCTGCAGGCGGCATCGCGACAACAGCGTACATGGCTGCGGTCGGGATGAGTACGATCATGATCACCTATGTCATCTGCGCTCATGACTGGTGGGCACTCGCCGTTGTCGGGCTCCTCATTATATCCCGCCTTCTCAACATCTTCGTGATCAGGCGCAGATCAATTCCTGGCTGGTTCGGTGCAAAAGAGCCCGGTGTCAAAGGCGATCTCTTGGTTCTGCTGAGTCAAGATCGATGGATTCGACTGCAAGGTCAAGTCGACGACTTGAAGGCTGTCACGTCTGGTCAGTGGTTACAGGAGCCAACGTTCTTCCAGAGCGCCTTGGTTGCATTCGCCACGCTGTTAGTGTATCTCGATGCCGCCTTGGCAGGAAATGCTCAGCAAGGTAGCAAGATGATCTTGCTGATTGTGCTTTTCGGCTCGGTTGCGCTCCTAGGGGTAGCCAATGAGAACACCAAAATTCTTCAAATGCACGGCAGGATGCTCAAAGTCGCAAAGCTTCCAAAGCCATATCCGCGTCGCCTTTCACTGGCCGAGCACTTGATCGCCGAGACGGCGAGGAAGGACTGGGCTATTCGTCTGGGCATGGTCCAACCCGATTACCAGATTGATGCCGAGAAGATGATCGATGGGCCAACTACCATGTGAGCTGATTCCTATAATTTTCGGAAGCAAATGGCGCGATTCGCACCATCATGGTGCTGGAGCACAATCAGTCAGTCAGCACCGATCCGTCTTCGATGGGCTCATGAGCCGAGCATCAATTTCAACCATACATCTGCTCGACTCAAGAACAACGTGCCGTTACGGCTGACGTTGCGACAGAAGCTGACACCGTCCTCCTTTGATGCAATGTGTCGCCACGCACTGAACTCGTTTAGAATCAGAGCAGACTCTCTCACGTCTGCTTCCCACAGTTCTTGCCGCCTCGGTATCTCTTCTTCGAACCTTGCTTACTCTTGCGCTCGCTCTTCGAGCCTGCTCCATCGGCACGCCCGCCACCGGCATCTTTCTGGCATTCGTCGAAAAGGAAAACGAAGACAGCTTTTGCCGGACTTTCCGTGTAGACCGGACGCAGCATCCTCCTAGACACGACGCCGCCGAAGGGGCAGCAGCCTTACAATAGATGCAGCACCTTCAGCTCGCCAACACTTGGATCAGAGATTACAAAAAGCACTTCTGCAATACCGCCCATCACACCGCAAGCATACTGAATCGCGCTTTGATATTATGGTGGCCAGGAAGGATTAAAGTCAATGCGTACGCCGTCCCGAAAGTACAGCTTTGGGTGGCGTATCATGGTCATTCTCCGCCACGACGCTCCGGTTTGAACAGGCCTCGTTTCGGGCACGTCCTGTATCGACTTCGCGGCAAGTCGAATGCACGCTGACCTTGGTCGTGGGCCGGAAGTCACTTGTTTCCATACGCCATGACTTCGCGGAAGGTCCGTTTGAAGCGTTGCAGCTGGAACATTCTTCAAACTGCTTTCATCTGCGTATGGCAATACGGGCATGTGTCGTAGGCATGATGCTCAATCCAGAACATTTCTGCTAATCCCTGAGCTACTGATGTTTCTTGGGACCAAAGGATTCACGAAGTCGATAGAAGTGCAACACGCTGGACGGGCCACCATTTAGTGCTCGTGCTGATGATCACGCAGACTCAGACTCACCCCTTGCGTTTCTGCCTGGTGTTGTCGCAGAATGCAGCGAAAGTGGGGTCTGTCGCCTGCGACGCGTTTGCGGATTCCATGTGTACATCAACACGCGGACGGCGATGCCTCAACGAGCCGCATGTCGAGAAACTCGTTTGGTGAGAGGATGTGTCTCTTGAGCGGCTTATCTGTACCATTTGCATTACGTCTCGCGAGCTGGTATTTGCCCTTCCAACTATGGAGAGGCTATGCTCGCTCATCTGATTCTGCTCCGCGGTTTGTCCACCTCTGCCGACGAACTTTTCCCGCTGTGTACAGTCCGCGAGCGCTTTACAGTCTGCTCTGCACATCTACTGCCGCACTGCTCTACTCCTGCGCGCGTGCTGTATTTGCCCTCGACCTGCGCGCAATACTCAGGCCCTCGGCGCGGCTTTGTGTTGCTGCAAGCGTTCTCGGTTGTCGTTATCGCAATTCTAGCTGGGACTCTTCGGCTTGTACCGCGAACCCGAGGACCTGTAGGAAGATCAGCTCGCAACTTCCAAGAGAAGGACGACGATCGCATCGAGCGTCTATATGCCGGTCTTGGCCCTCGGGCGGCTAGGCAGCGAGGAGTCCTTGCGGTTAGCAGGAAGATAGGAAAGATCGTCCACTGACATTGATATTCTCCTTGCCACGCCCTGTAGTTGTTGGTCGTTTTCGGCGTCTCGTGACGCCCGCTTCAGCGCCTCGTCGCGTGCGACCTCTGTGCTTCTTCGCACCTCGTCGTGGCTGGGTGGCAGACGTTCATTTTGCAGATCGACCTTGCGCGCATCTTCAAAGTTCGTGATGGCGGCCTTGATACCCTCAGATCCCAACATGAGCGTTCCGGCTGGAAGACGTCCACCAGACGCTGTCTTGAGCTCCGTGACGCGTTCAGACTCCTCACGTAACACCTGGAAGACACGTGAAAGTCTACCAATCGCCAAGATTTTGTTTTTGATAGCCCTGCGCTTGAACTCCACACTATCGGGGTCCATGCCAGTTGTCGAGGAGTGACCGATGAGAGGCGGCGAGGAAGGTCCAGATGATAGAGGCGTTTCATCCTCGAGCTCTTCCTTGCTGCAGGTGTTGAGAATGGCAATCAGCATATCTGTGATCTTCTCACCAACAAACGGCAGAGACCAGGTGAAGACATCCATGAAGTTGGGCAGCCAGTACGGGTGTGGTGTGCAGTTGAATTGCCTGATGTTCATGACGTTGTTCTCGTACTTCAGCACGGCAGCCTTATTGTTGTAGACGTCCAGGTAGTTGGGAGCGGAGAATATCGTCATTACAGAGGGAAAGCCAGTCGTCCTTGTCTTTCTGTACATGCGGTATCCGGCGTCTTGAGCTTCGTGTGCTCTGATGATGGACAGCAGGTTATTCTTCTCCAGGAATGCACATGCTGCTGGGTAGCTGAAGAAATAGGAGCATCCGCGCACGTGGTTGTGTACAAAGTATTCCTGCGTCTTCTCCTGTCCGAACTCTTCCAACGGATCTGCCCAGAGGATGTCGCACATGAGACCGTGCGTGGGAGGCTCTCTGAATCTGTCAAGCGACTTGAGATCCTCGAGTGTGTGTAGCTCCGGGCTCAGACCACCATGAATGCACAAGAATTGCTTATTCATGACAGCTGCCAGCGGAAGCGCGCAGAAGGACTCCATGCACGCTTCGTAGACCTTCTCGCTGTACTTGTGCTTGCACTCCAGCTTGAAGGTGAAGTAATCTGTCAAGTGACGGCACTCGTGGTTGCCGCGCAAGAGCCAAAGAGTATTTGGATACCACATCTTGAGCGCCCACAAGTATAGCACACATTCGATGGAGAAGTATCCGCGGTCCACGTAGTCGCCCAAGAACAGATATCTGGTCTCCGCCGGGTCTCCACCAACCTCGAAGAGCTTCATCAGGTCAAAGTATTGTCCATGAATGTCTCCGCATACTGTGATCGGCGCATCCATCTCGAGCAGATTGGGCTCTGCTCGGAGCACTTGTGTCCCGCCATTGATGATCCACAGCGCTTGCTCTTCCGTCAAACGACCTTCCCGGTACAGATGTTGTTTCAGGAACTGGAGGTTCGGTTTCGTGGGATCGGTGGGAGAGAGAATCTGCTCTTCGGTGGGGACATTGAATGCAGGCGCTTGTACGTCTATGATCCGGCCGCTGTCAGCATATCGTCCTTCCACATCGTGCGCCGCGTTGACCTCGGCGCCACCACGAGCAGACTGCACATCACTGCTGCATTCACGCACCTTTGCACACCCGCTCTTGCGTGCTGACTTGTGTCCCATCCTCCATGGTGTGCAGCGTGAAGTCAATCTCCGGAACCTGTCTGTTTTGCCTGACCTGCACCGCGCGTGCAGCGTTGTCCGCCCATTGCTCGTCCTGCCCTTCCATGCTGGGCTTCTGTCGTTGTCCTGTGGCGGCGCTACTGGATTGTGAGAGTGAATTTCGACCGTCTGCAGGATGTCAGACTTGGTGAGGTGCGAGGTGTGGCTAATGCGCTTAGCCCACGCGATTGAAGGTCAAGTGGCGGCGGCGGCGGCGGGGTGGAACCAAACCGGTGAGGGAATGGGCGGTACAGCAGTGTGCACCGGGCGGTATTAGGGGTCGATGACGTGAATTTGGAGCTCGCTACGCTCTTACTCCGCGCTGCGCTGTTGCTTTGTATCTTGTCTGCTATGTGCGCAACGACGGGACGATGGCGACAGAGGCCGCTCGTGCAGATGAAGTTCGGTGCGAGCGTCGCTGGAGCTCGAGACCTTGCCATGTGTGTGTTGGTCACAGCAAGGCGCGCCACTTTCCTCGCACTGCCACCAATCACAACACGCGAGTCGCGAGACGAGCGGAGTAGTCTCCCACCGCCCCTCAAGATGGTTCTCGTCAGCAGAGTCTTGCGCACATGGTGATAGTGTTGCGCACAGCGACATTCGAAGCACTCTGGGGAGGTCACGTTACTCCACTGTTAGATCAGTAATGGTGTCTCCTGGCCGGTCTTGGATGAACACCACACAAGGGGTCCGAATCCACCAAGGACGCAGAACCAATGGTCTGACGACTACGCGATGAATTTGCGATCAAAGTGAGACCGACGGCCCTTCGCGGAAGGAGGCTGTCTATCGCGGCGTAACGAGTAGACCGATCGAGGCCTGCATAGATGAATCGAGACCAAAGGAGAAACGCTTCTCCGTATTCCCATCACTGCCGTAGGTGCAGCGAGCCATCCCGGTGTTCAAGATCGACACATATATGTCGAGCCTTCTCCTGTGGCCAAATTTGCAGCGTGCCAGGAGGAAAGTCTGCAGTTCTGCTTCGGGAGGAGGGCCTGATAGCTGTCCTTGTGTAATTCCATCTCAACGACTGTTCTTGAGACGTATGTGATGGCGCTCTACGGCAGTTCTAGACCTCGAAGAGTTCCTCCTCGATGCTGCAAGCAGAACCTCGTGGCTGTTGGTTCTAGGCATTGGTCTGAGACGGCTCCTCACGCTTCAGCTCCCATCGCGATGCCAAGCCATTTAACCGCTCACCTTTCCAGCCAGTGCAAGCGCGCGCCTCTGGCCAACATGAAACTTGGCGTGGCATCTATCTTTGCCCTGCCCTCGTCAGCGTCCCCAACGCTCACTCGCGGCGTCTTATGGCCGTTTGTGCAAGTGCGGCGTCGTTGCATCGACTTTGCGAAACGACCCATACAGGACCATGAGATCAGCATCAAGTTGACGCTTGATAGTGCTCGGCTGTCAGAACCAACAACCTCAGGCGCCGTACTATCCTGGGGCATGTAACTGTGCCACATTGGTTGAATTACAGGCGTATCATGAAGGACAGATAAGTATGCACGGTTGAACGCATCCTGAGCTGCCATTCCATTCCTTCACCAGTCATTCCACATCTATTAGCTACGCCTTACATTCGTTCACATACAAACGCCACAAATATGCCGTGCAGCTTGCTCGATGAACACCAGTGCTTCGTCGAAGATCAGTACATCATTTCTGCACCAGACACCAAGGCAAGCGACCTCTGCGAAAGCTGGGTGCCTCTGCTGCCGAGCAGCTCCAAAAGTTATCGTCGCACTCATCACGAGAAGACCAACATGTGGAAGTCTGTCCGGCAACGACTGAGATCCATCAGTCCCCGCGGCAGATCCAACTCTGCCGGACGGAGTTCCATCAGCACAAGCCACTCAACCCAATTCTCGTGACCGATTCTCAAAGCAGTCACGATGCCCTGCGTCGCATTAAGCACATATTCCACCGAGACAAAACAAAGTCAAGCGTGAAGTCTAAAGCACGACGCGCACGACTCAGTCACCAAAGCCGTCCCACGAGAGCACTACTTTGAGGTCCCGGGAGCTCAAGCAGCTGTACAAGCCTACAACAAGCACCTCGGATGATCTTTCTCTTTCTCAGGAAATTCTCCTTGCGGCTTCAGCGAGGGGCGGAAACATGTTTCGACACAGCCCCAACGTGCGGTCTCACGCTCTGCTTCCGCGACTGACATACACTGCGGTACGGATGGAGGGTCACGATGCATCCGAGCAGGACTCGAGCGTGACTTGGGGAACTCTCTCACTATGCGTGACAAGCGCATGCGGCGCCGGTGTGGCCGATGCAAGCGGACCTGTTCCCAGGCGAGCAGCATGCGCCGGCAGGGGAAGACTCGGGCAAGGAGAGTTGTGGAGTGCATGACATCAGGTGTTTCGAGAGATCGATTCGAGAGCAAAGTCCTTGCGGGGCGAGGGAATTGAGCGGTGAAAGTGCCTGATGGAGCAAGGTGGAACTTGGTACGAGTCGCGTCAGATTAGAAGATGAAATCATGTTTGTTGATATTTTTGCCTCTCAGTCGCAGCCTCCCATCTCTCATCGCGGAAGTATGCTCCGTGTCTGACGATGCGCGCTGCGTTGGCCGCTTCCAGCGTACAGCAGCATCTCCTTCTCGCCGTCGACACGCGTGCGGCTGATCAGAGCAGGACAGGCTGGAAAGGTATGGCGAGCGAAGGTGGTGAAACGGTGCGCCAATTGTTTCGAAAGGCTCGGTGGCACAGCCGAGAGCCGCGCACGCCGGCCAATCGAAAGCGGATGGCCGCAGATCTGCTCCGCGCTAACCATCTCCTTTTCCGACTTCACGACACGTCGTTCCCCCTTGATTGGACACGCCCAACCTCACCTCTCCGTCCGCCAGCTGCACGAGGGAGCCGGCTGATAGGCACAGCTCCGCTGCGGCCCTGGCTGGATGCTGCCCACAAATGCTCGGCCGTCGCGTGTTCCGCTGCGCCCTGATGAGACAGAAGCGTCACCGCCACCGAGCAGAATCCGGGACACTACCAGCTAACCGGCGTGCGCTGCCCAGCGCCCTTTTCCTGATACTTGGCGGTGGAGAGCACAACCACAGGTCCGCCTCCAAACTTTCAGACTCCGCTAGCCTTGACTGGCTGTGCTTGGCTGGATATGCAGGACATGCTGCAGCCGGTCACGACAGCACGCGTCCACGCCCTTCTCCTGCCTCGCAGCACACATCCTGCCGTGCCATTCGAGCACTCCAGCCCGCCGTGGTGTCGTTGCTGCAGCGGGACCGGCGCGTAGGAAGCCACCGTGCAGGGAGTATGACCCACGCCAACCACCACACAGGGGGCCACACTGTGCTGTGCATATGCAGATCTCGCCAAGGACAAGTCTTAAGAGACTCGATACTGCTGTTTGCCCTCCTTTCTCCTCTCCCACAAACACGTCGTCAAACTCCCTCACTGCCTCGTTGTGCTGTCGCCGTTGCCAGGAGCATCGTGCATCTACACTCTTTCCATCTCCCAAACCCTGTGTCTCTGCGAGACTTCGATCTAGAGCAAGACTCTCTTTTGCTGACACACTTTCGAAATCGGCTGTCAGACGCAAACTGTCGCAGGTAGAATTCTCCGAGCAGACCAGGTGAGCAGTTCGACCCTAGCGACCCTGCATCGAAAGAAGCTTTCCGAAAACACCCCGAACGTCGATGGCACTCGACATGTTTCGATGCATCGTCCTCGACGGATACATGTCTGGCGTCCAAAGACCCGGATCGCAAACTCTCAACACATCTCGTCACGATGGACATCGAACTAATGACGCGCAAGGCTTCTAGCTCTCGACAGTACTTACAGCCTCCCGACGAAGTCGATCTTCGGTTATCGCCTAGCAGGTCTAGCGATACTACAGCACTTCCAGCGCGGATCTCAGCTCGCGTCCACTCTCTATACAACGACTCAGCACGATGTTTTCGAAATCATTCTTTAGCGCAGCTGCGGCTTGCAGTCTGCTTGTTTTTTCAGTCAATGCGCACATGATGATCACATCTCCGGTGCCCTATGGTCAGTCCAGCCTGAACAACAGCCCACTTGAGGCCGACGGATCAGACTTCCCCTGCAAACAACGTTCGGGTGTCTACGACATCGGCACCGTCAATCAAATCGCAGTTGGTGTGCCACAGACTCTCTCATTCAAGGGCGGAGCCACACATGGCGGCGGCTCATGCCAACTGTCTGTCACTCTTGACAAGGAGCCCACGAAGAGCAGCAAGTGGAAGGTTATCCATAGCATTCTGGGCGGTTGTCCCAACTCACAAGCCGGTAACGCCAATGGGTCGCCGGACTACAATGGCAATCCTACCTTTGAGTACACCATGCCAAAGGGTATGCCGAACGGCCAATATACTATGGCATGGACCTGGTTCAACAAGATCGGCAACAGGGAGATGTACATGAATTGCGCTCCGATTGAAGTGACGGGCGGCGCCGATAACGACGATGTCTTGAACTCTTTGCCCGACATGTTCGTCGCAAACATTGGCAATGGATGCACGACCTGCGAGAATCAGGATTTTGTCTTCCCACAATGCGGCTTGAACGTCGAGACGGCGCAGAAGACGGCACTTGGAAGCTCCACGATTGGTACATGTGCTGCTGCGACTGGTGCACCCGGAGGTGGCTCTGGCTACTCGTCGCCAGCTGGCTCTCCGGCTGCCCCAACTGGCTATGGATCCGCATCGAGCCCAGCTGCTGCACCAACCTACGGTCCTGGCTCTGGAGGGAATGCACCTCCTGGTCATGGCTCAAGCGCAGCAGCAGCTCCAACTGCGCCATCATATGGAGGCGCATTCAGCGCCGCGCCCCAAGGACCAGCATCGACTGGCTATGGCAGCGGCGTCAGCAGTGCCCAAGCTGGTGGTGCTGCGGGAGGTATTGCGACCACATTCATCGTTCACACTGCAACCGCGATCAGGACCATCACAGCCGATGGCCCAGCGCCAAGCGGCTACTCGCCATCAAGCCCGTCCCTTGGCGCGCCTGCCGCTTACGGCGGCAATAAGGGCGCAGTACCCTCAAAATCAGGTTCCTCTTCATCAGAAGAATCTGCGAGTAATGGCACTGCTTCGTCTTCTGCTTCCGGAGCTATTCCATGCACCACTGAAGACGAGATTCTCTGCATGCCGGGCAACAAATTTGCCATTTGCGATAATGGCTTTGCTGTGCCCATGGCACTCTCTCAAGGCACTTCATGCACAAACGGTGTCATCTCCAAGCGCAGTGACTTCACTCGTCACCTCAGGAGGCATCTCGGATTTCATGGCTCCAAGCATGAACAGTAGGCTTTCTCAGAAAATCATGAGTTTGTATAGATGACGCGATACTCGCAGCTTCTTGGAGCGTACGACGTAGTGTTGGGGGCATTTGGCTTGTTGGCGCAGACGCTGTGCGAGTGCACTTGCATTCTTCAGTATTTGATATACTTCGACTCGGATGTATGTTGTACTTGCATGGATGACGAATTCTTTGACAGAAAGATACCAGTGGCTCTCTGGCAGGCTTGCACGAACAGAAACAATGACAAGGCAATGATTTTGTATGGCGCGGGATGACAGGACGACGCACAGCCTACACAGGCAGCATGAACTTTCTTTTGGACAGCATTTTGTGAAGCATTCGTTTGATCTCAGGTACTTCCATTTCTACTTTCAATCAGACCTGTCCGTGACACTCTGCATAAGGAGGCGGTTCATCCCAGTGTGTGGACCGATCTCGGCGAGTAATCTTGCTCACAAACGGCTCCCTATCGATTCCGATCCTTACTTTCCCATCTACCGCGATGTACTTTCCATAGCCCCACTTCCACCCATCTACTCCCTCATGTATATCGCCCTGTCGATGCAACATCTCTCTCAACGATTGACTGCCAGCAAAGAATGCAATCTGACTCGCGATTGTGCTGGGCAGCCGAGGCAAAATCTTCCAAGGTCTCCGTAGATAGAAGGCAATCGTGGTTAGTACATAGAGGCTCAAGATTGCTTGCACGACGATGAAAGCTGGTGTGGAGAAAAGGATCCGGGTCTCTGGGGTGAATACCACTACTCTAACCGCCGAGCCTGGCGTGGCAGGCTGGAAGAGATGAGGATGATTTGTCGAGACTAAGATGGAGAACAAGCGAGAATAGACACTGGCGTACTGCTCAGCAGCAGCCTCGGCGGATGGAGGCGGACTGTACGGGTCGAGAAACGCGATGGTCGTACGGTTGAGGGATCGCTGGATGAGGTAATTATTGTAGTCGGAAGGAAGGGAGTCATTGTGCCATGTTGCGTCTCCATCAACGAGAAATTGGTTTATTTGGGCGATGAAGTTAGCGAATGACGATTGATTCGTCTTGTGTCCTTGTGCATGATCGTCGTTGGGTCGAAGGTCTAACGAAATGGGTCTCACGACTCGTCCGTCGCTGTCAAAGATCGCTTGCGCTTCGCCTTTGAACACTGTCGGTTTGCACAACAGGAAGGTCGACTCTAACGACTTGGCTCTCAGGTCGAAATTTCCATTGCTGTTGAGTGTGGAATTTGTCGTGTCCCAATCTGCTCGTAGCCAACCAGTGACAATGTGCTGTCGGCAGAAGAGATCGTGATCAACAGAGAATTCGGTGACATTCCTCCCGGCATCCGCTTGAGTTTGGTAGATGCTACGGGTCGAAAGCAGTGCGCTCATTTCCAGAGCTTGTCGACCTGGTGCTGGATTCGAGACTGAGTTAAGACCTGAACCCGCGAAGGTCCGAGTCCATGGCTTGAAATTGCTGCAATTGACCAAGTTGTCGTCGTCGTATCTGATCGACACCTCGAATTGCACCGCAGAAGCATCCTGATTGAACTCAAGAACATATTGCCCTTTTACCAATGGCTTGCATTCGAGCTTGGTGGTCAAAGCAGCAGTATCTAATTGGATCTGAGAGCCCGGACCGAGTCCAGGTAAATCCACTGGCCAGAAAGCTACAGTATCGCTTGCCCAGGCTGGCAAGGGCGTATCTGCAGTCACATTGGACATGGCACGATAAAAAGCTTCCACAGTTCCACTTCCATCGGAGTTCGCCTCGAGCGCATCGTTGAACGGCGGACCAGTACCACGTAGCGGAAGTAGCTGAGGACTGTAAGGGACAGAAAGATTTTCATACCGCGCGACCATCTCAGTTCCTTCATACATGATCCCGTTGAGAGCAACGGACAGCATGTTCGCTGACAAGACCATGAAGCACAACGCCATCATCATGAAATGACGCGCCCGAAAAGCCCGGATAAACAAGAACTGTGGGGGCAAGGAGGAGTAGTCCAAGTCAATCGATTTCCGAGCAATGCAATTGCCTTTCCGGAGCTCCTCAAATGGCTGCAGCAAGCCAATGAAACGGTTCAAAATTAACCAGAAAGGCTCTATGAGGGTTGCAAGAGCGATGGGTATGTAATTTTCCAGAAGCTGTCGTATGAATGTGGACTGAGATGGCAGTGCTAGTCCTATGCGAATGATGTTAGCGACACTGAGGATCAAGGATACATATGCTTACCACCACTGCTCCTGAATTTGACAAACAGTACAGCGAAGGTAGTGATCGCGGTCAGCTGCAGAACGAAGAACACCGCTCCAATATAGCCTTTCATTTCCAGTGGCCTTAGACCTTTGATCCCGGCAATGGGCTCAATTGGAGGTGATGGTGCGTTGTCTGTGATGGTACTGGAGTCACAACTCACTTGCTGCAGAGTGACTTGGGTTCTGCTTTGGTCTGTCATAATGTCGTGCAGTGCGAACCTTTGGACAGCTATTGCCTGTTTCAGGGATTCTTCTTGGCTTTGGTCGTGGGGAGACAGCGTTGCAATTGTCTCTGTGGCTAGGCACGTGAGCCTCATTAAAGAACCGAGCGTAGCAGGATCGTATTGCAGTCTGTTTGGTCGTCTCGGAACCGTGCCCAGGAGCCAAGTCGCTAATCCCAGAACAACACCTAGCACCGCTATCGCAGCAAAAGCGAAGCCTGGGACCACTACGACAGCCTGTGTGACGTAAGCCCGAGTCCCAGAGCTCCTAGTAGAATAGTCGAGTTCGGACTTGAGGATGTCCACCACCTGTCTCGAGAAGAGCAATCGATAAGCCGACTGGTACGAAATGCGTAGCACCTCAGAGTCCAAATAATCTTCCGCTGGTCTCCTGTTCGTGGCAATGGCAAATGGCGCCATTAGCGGCACCCAGTCGAGATTCAGATGCATATCAAGTAATTGAGACTTTTGATCCGGGAAAGACGTTGTTGGCCATTCACCACGAGTAGCGACTTGTTCTTGACCAGAATTCATGGCCCATTCAAAAGTGCTGACGTTGAAAAAATCTGCAGGAAGAGATGACTTGGCACCCACAGGTTGTACTTCTAGCACAGCATTTGACGGCAGCCGGACTGTGGCATTGACTTGCTGCTGATAGTATGATGCTTGACAAAAAAGCGAGTTGTCGTTCAAAGCTTGTGCTGGCCTCATACTGCCAGTGTTCATCGGCTTCTGCACGTAAGCCTGTGTAACTTTCGACCAGCGCACAAAGAACAGATTGAAGAAGGATTCGCTACAGTAGCCTTCAAGATAATACTGTGCGAAGCCGTCACGATTTTGATAACCGGCATACAGTGTGTCGAATGGCCGCGATGTGTCATTGCCTCCAAGTGGTCGAAATGTCGGCGCCTGGATGCTACATCCTCTTGTGCTGTTGTAGTAGTATGAGCCTGAGTTGTTCCACAGGGTCGCGCGTTCACACGAGAGATCAATGCTGTATGCATTGGTCAGACCTGAAAAAGTTATGTTGTCGCCGTCAACGTCTTTGCTTTCTGCAGGTCCAAACGGACTGAGAGCGCAGTCTCTTGTCATGAAAGGAGGCAATGTCTCGTTCAACCAGGCGATGTTGTAGACAGATTGGGCATAGACCGATGAAGTGTTCCCTTGCTGACTCAGTGGTGTATAAGTCGTGGAGTGCGCGCTGTGAAGCAGATCGTGCACATTGATTGTCCTGACTGCGAAAATACCTGACTGGATCGGGGTAAGGCCCCAGAGGACCAGAAGAATGGCCAGAGATCCAACTAGGACAACCCACTGGCCTCGTCGAAATGCCGAAAAAGGGATGGTTAAAATGAATTGTAGTGGGTATGCCAGGGTGATGGATTGATCACCGGTAGCACCGCAGTCCTTCGATAGCTGGAAGTAAGGCTCAAGTCTTCTTATATCCAGATCTATCCAGGTCCAGAGAAACCCATACAGGACAACAATAATCGTAGGAAGGTAGAGGTAGTTGAATGACTTGCGAAGTGGCAATTCGTTGATATTCCTCGCAAAGATGATCCCCTGCCTCATGTTGCTGAGCACAAGCAACCAGCCGATGATGGCCATGAGCACGCAGGTCAAAGCAATAAGTGAAGCGAGATACCAGTACTGAAATGTCGGCGGTCTCCAGAGTAGTGCTTCTCTGCCCTGATGCTCGTCCTGCACCTCGGACACATGATCGTGTGGTCCCTTAGCAACTCTCTCGCCCTCGTGTCTCAAACCCGTTGGTAGCCATCTTCTGCCATTACGCAAGCGCATATTCAATCTCTTTTCCTCAAGTCCCGACCAAAAGCCAATGAGACGACGGACCAGCTGCCGACGAAGAATATGGGGAACGACGGGAAACGATTAGCTGAGGAAGAGAGCAGCTCACCACATTCAGAGCCGCAGCGCCATGCTTTCTATTCCACTTGCCAATTGCAATCTTGCGGCACAGCACACGTCCTATTTTGGACGTGCAGGATGCAAGCGCTGCGGTGGGCGCTTACGAGGCATCATGCTGGAAGAAAGCCCACTTGGTCGCAATTCGACCTATCGAGATGATGAGATCTTCATCGCTGCAGGCACAGCATTCTTGTGGTTGTTTCAACTACTGCATTCTTGGAGTTGTTGATGAAGTAGGCAATAGAAATTAGATGGGAGCATGCTTTGAAGATTGATGTGCAGACTGGGTCAGTTCTTGGCAACTTTTCCACAAGCTAAGCAAGCGCGACCACAGGGATGACGAGACGCGGGATGCAAATCTCAGACTTGTGCAGACTAATGAAATTGACAGACGTGAAAATTGTGTCATTGATCTGCGCTACATTGAACGCCATGCAGCGGTCCCGTCCCAGCCACAATGCCTGCTCCCATAGAAACTCATTACAACGACAAAAGCACCCGCTTAGTTCTCGTGGAGAGTAGCCTCGAACGCCTTGTCCTTGGCAATCGGCTTGTCGGAGCTCTTGACGTGACCGAGACCTTCGCTTGCGAATGCCTTGGCGTATGGGTTGAGGCGCAGGAGGACCTGCTTGTTCTTGAGCGGGTTCTTCTTTTGCACAACATTGCGCTTGGTGACGGCACCACCCTTGACTGGGCGGAGCACGCTCTGGATTTCGCTGCTGTTGATGATCTTGGCGATATCGGCCTGTGCCACGGTGTTTTGTGGGAGGAGGAAATCGCGCTTGAGGGCGGATGGCTCGGTTGTGCTGCCGTAAACGCTGTCGAGGGCGCCAAAGGCAGATGATGTCCAGATGACGAAGCGACCAAGGTGGCCACCTGGGGCGAGCTGCAGTAGGTTGAGAGCGTAGACTGGGCAGGTCTCAACACCGGGGATGTTGCGGAACGCGCGCACAAGCTCCTTGCCATCCTTCTCTGGCTCGTAGATGACGAGGGGACCACGGCGCTGGGTGTGGCGGCGGTTCCTCAGCTTACCCTTACCAGCGCGGAGTTTGCGGGAGTTCTTGACGTGCTCAAGGTCTGGACCAGCGCCGACAGACTTGAGCAGTGCGACGGCGGCGGAAGTCTTCTTAACGGCAGCGTTGGAGAAAGCAGTCGAAGAAACGACGAGTGGGACCTCTGGGACCTCGTTGATGCGGTGGCCGCGAGCGAGGAGAAGAGCAGCGCTGGAAGAAGCAGCAATGGCAGAAGCAGTTGCGAAACGCTTCTGGCCAAGGTTGATCTTCTGGTGCCACTTGCGCCAGACCTTGGTGGGTGCGAACATACGTCCAGAACGGCACATGTTACCGAAGGCGGCTTGACCAGCGCGGTGAGTACCACCACCGCTGACACGGGGGATACGGGCGACAGCGCGACCTGTGTGTAACCATCAGCACAAATTTTCTGACCTCTTTCCGCACTGATCCATCTTTCAATGTCTCTTCCAACGTACCAGTTCCCCAAGACTCAGCAGAGGTTTGATGGCCGGCCTTCTCGCTCACGGCATATGGCTGGCGCTTGTTCTTGGCCATGCCAGTGTGTACAGTCCTGCAAAGACGTTAGTCTTATGCTGTCCGATGCCGTACTCGTCGCGATCGCTGCTCGGTGGAGGTGGAGAATTCGTACTGGACAATGTCGGGACGGATTGGCGCCTTGAAGACATTTGGGAGTGGGTGGGTGTCCTTGGAAGGAGCACCGTCGGCGCCAATGATGGTCACGGTCGGTCGGCTGGCCATTGTGAGGGCAGGTTGTGCTGTGATGTTAGTAGGAAGCAGATCGACCTCGTCGCCGTGAACTTCGCACAGCTTGCGCTAGAATGCAAAAAGTCGACGAGTGCGATGGAGACTTGGCGTGGAGACATCGGAGCGGAGAATCCCGTCACCGAGGGCACCAGCGATCGTGTTTCGACGACGCGCTACAATTCTAGCACGACAATCACGACTCACATCTCTATAGCATCGAGCGAGTTCGGAACAATTGGAAGAAACACTTGAGTCCCCGAATAGCTTTCGTCACGCCGTCGGGGTCTCGTCTGTGAATTCCCCTCGCATGCACGCGCTCCCACCCACATAGTCGACTTTCTTGTTCCTTAGCTAACTATGGTCTGTACCATTTCCCAGTACTGACTGATCGAGGTCTAGTGCCATGTGGTGCTCAGATCGATATTTTCGACTCCTTAGTAGCCAAGGTTGACGAAACTCAAGCTCAGCCAGCACCAGGACTTCCACACGAGAGCCTAAAGCATGCATCTGCTGTTGGGGCGAGAGCAGTGCACTCTGCCTGCTTAAGGCGTGTCGTTGGACGGCACATTCGTACCTGCAGCGTGCGAAGGCTGGAGGTGGAAACGTGCTGCGAAGTACAACAGCACTCTTTCTGATCAAACTTGCCATTGAAGAGCTTGAGCCGCCGGTATTATTTGACAGGCACAGAGCATATGGCCAGTTTCGAACTCGCCCACGTGGTTCCACATGAATCCCATTGAAAGTCACCCGGACGTGCTGGCTGTCACTATCACGCAGAAGCAGTAATGGCTAAAAGAAGCTTTCTGGATCCGGTCCTGTACCTTGCTGTTACACACAGCTCTATTCTTGATATGCTCAAGGCCCCACGCACTTCCAGGTCGATGGGTCTGGATTGTGCCTGCATGTGTTACAGTTGAACGAGACGTTTCCCAATGCAGCTGCTAGGCATTGCTCCCGCTTATCTGGATCCACGCATTTTCTGGCGACGTTATGATTCTGTATCATTTCGGTCAATGCAAATGCAGGAACTGGGGACAATCATACATACTCCGTGGTTAGATAAGCCGTGCCAAGATATTCTCGCCATACCGTGGTTGGCAACTGCGGTACGAGGAACGACATGCCGCCCGCCCGTTGCCGATCCAGCGGATGTCACCGCATCATATCTGCTTTGGGTTGCTACCTGGTAGTATCCATGCTCTGCTCAAATCTCCGCCAACTGGTTGGCCATGGAAACCTCAACGTCTTGCCAAGCATGGGCTCGTCTTTTTGATCACTTCATGATCAGTTATCCCACTCGATCGCGCACATCAAAGCTCTTCCTCGAAATCACCGAACATGATGGGTAAATCACAAGTCACTCATAGACCTCAACAGCGCCTAGCACACCAGGAGATGATCGCTTCGGAAAAGATCGACGAGCACCACGAGCTTGTACAGCCCAAGCTGGACGCAATCAGTCAGTCATTGTGCTATTCCTCAAACTCCGTGTTGAAGCTGATCAAGGGTAGCGCCTGAACAATGGTACTTCTATACTCAACTGCTAGCACAAATAGCCAACGGGACATATCAATTCGACAATTACGCCTTTGCCAACAGGCAGCAACTTGAGAGATCGGATGTGAAAGATGTTCCAGTTTCGAGTTCTTATACAGACAGCAGAACACAGCTGAGGGAGCAGAGCGATCTGGCTCTCGCTTGCGTCAACAAATGTCCACCACGCTCTGCAGCTCCGCCAACCACGACACCCCGACGCCGAATCAGTCGCGGGCGAACGTCCTCTTTGAGCAGACTCCAAGGCTCTCGGCATCGGGACAGTGCGACGCCAATAAGACCACACTCTTTGTGTCTGCCTTCCATATCTGAAGTTGTCGAGAGCAGCAACCCGCTATCCATGGGCACCCCGGAGCAGGAGTGGATGCAAGTCACGCTCCCTACGCCGAGGCGAACGCAGTCACAGCAACAACAAAATTACAGCCGAAGATCTACAGTATACGCAACAGAAGATGGGCAAGTTCTCACTTATGGCGGCATCAACAACAAGACCTGCACCACAGTTAGTGTTCACTCATTAACAGAGGACGATGCAGTCATGCCAGCGGAACTACCAGCGGAATTACACTGTGCGGCAACAATAAATCCTGTTCAGACACACACGAGAAGTCCATCCACGAGAAGTGCAAACTTCTCACGACACATTCCAGTCACTGAGCCCTGCAATTTATCTCCATCAGGGCGTTACAACAACGGCCGCCCACGTACCCGCGGGAAGCAGCAATCTGCATGCCTGATCGATCAAGTCGCCGGTGCTCCACTCCCAGCGCAATGTCCAAACCAGCCAGACACGATGAAAGGTCCTACCATTCAACCTCAGGTGACGAAATCGAAGAAGACATGCTGCTTGAAGCGGGCCTGGAGAAGGTTGAGATCTTCTTGTAAGAAGTCTGCATCACAGGAGGAAACGACAAAAACGAAAGCATTTGGTGATACGCAGACCGACAGCAAAGTAATGCCCCCGACTGAAGAGGTGAACTCCGCGCCCCGTGTTGTTGAGCTTTCGACCGATGGAAAGTGAGATTGGAGACGAGCTGTGTGAACCAGGACATTCTATTCGCTTACCGACATTGGAATCCATTAGGACGATAATAATGAATTTATGGAAGGATTTTGGCGCATGGAATGGATACGGAGTTCGGATATGGTTGTTCTGAGCCGGTGGTGAATTGGTCTTCGGTAAAGGGGATACATAATACCAACCATGTAATTCACAGGCTTCATTCTGGAGATGTTGATAAGCAACGTAGCGCGGGACTTACAAAGCCCCTGACGTCACGTCGTAAGCAATATCGCTGTTGCAACAATTCCACTGAGAACAAAATGTGAGCAGGCAGCGTATGGAAGGTGAGGGCAAGCCTCAGACTAACGTGATTCCGCCGACCGATCGAGGTGAAGATCGCCAGGCACCTCGCCGGAAGAAGAGGAATGGTCAATATTGTGCAGAAGTGTGTCTACACAGCATCTCTGCCGTTGGATCGTACAGAGCCTCTCTTTTGTGCATGACAGCAGCCAGCGGCTGTCGTCAGCTGTTGTAACGTTCGTCAGGCCGTTCTAAACATGCATGCAGGAGATTGCACTTGCCAAAAGTCATGATGTCAAGCGTCGCATGTCTTGGCATTCGGGATCGGGATTCGTCAACAAACGGTCCACGGTGTCCGGAGCGATTGCATTGCATACTTTTGAAATTGTCACTTGGTTGAGCCAAAGATGAGTTACGGTGAGTCTCGATCCAGGAATGGGACACAACGTAAGAATACCACTCACTGACAGGCCATAGACGCCCTAGTAGAAGCCGTCGTTGATGGCGGATATCTCCCCGAGTTCCTCCTCCGGAGAGGCATCCGCGGCCAGCTGCAACAGCGAATTAACCTCATGAAGACCACCAGTCTAGCTGAAAGCTATGAGACCAAGATGAAATATGTCGAGTTGCTGCGAAGCCGGCCCATTGCTATTGAGACTGCTACTGCCAACCAACAGCACTATGAAGTCGGGACGGGCGTCCTAACTGGCATGTTGGGGCCTCGCATGAAATACAGCTCCTGTCTGTATCCCAAAGGCACAGAGTCCCTCGCTCAGGCTGAGATCGCTATGCTGGAAAGCTACGTGGAGAAGGCGCAGCTCAAAAATGGCATGCGTATATTTGATCTCGGGTATGTAAAACGACCGCAACCCCCACGTACAGTCTAATAATGTATAACAGATGTGGATGGGGCTCTCTGTCCCTCTATTTAGCAGAAATATTTCCCAGATCGAAGGTTACTGGCTTCTCCAACTCGCGAACCCAAAAGCAACACATCGATTCGCAGGCCAAGCAAAAGAACCTCTCAAATCTCGAGATCGTGACTGGGGACATTTCCACTTACGACTTTTCCGGTACACCACTGGAAGGTCAATTTGACCGCGTGCTATCTATCGAACTGTTTGAACATATGAAGAACTACGAACTTCTGCTCGCCAAAGTCGCCAGTCTCCTCAAACCCTCTGGGAAACTCTTCGTACACATTTTCGCAAACAAGTCTACGCCTTACGACTTCGAATCCGGCTGGATGACGGATCACTTTTTCACTGGCGGCACAATGCCTTCGGCAGATCTTCTCCATTTCTTCCAGCGTGATTTGAAGCTCGAGAGACAGTGGTGGGTCAGCGGGAAACACTACGCTAAGACGTGTGAGGACTGGCTGAAGACGATGAATGCGAACAAGAAGCAGATCTGGCCACATCTCGAGGAGACGTATGGCAAGCAGGAGACGGCGAAGTGGTTCTACAGATGGCAGGTATTCTATTTGGCTTGTGCTGAGCTATTTGCGTGGAATGGAGGCGAGGAGTGGGGCGTCTGTCATTACCTCTTTGAAAAGCCGGGGAAGTGAGGAGAAATGCCGCTGGACGTCAAGCATGTAACGACAAAAGCAATGTATAGATCAAGAATTCCAACGTCTGAACAGAGCGCGACATTCCGTCTGGCCACCGAGCCTGGCCTCCTTTCGCAAGAGTCTGCTGCGACTCTGACACGACATGGGATTCACCGAGTACGAAGCCTGCGCTTCACGAGTAGAATGGGGAAGCATCTCCTTTTGACAATGACGTGCCAGGAAGTTTGGAAGGGAAACGATCGAGAAACGTGCTGTGATCTATGAGCAAGCCCAGCAGATCTCTGACGGAAATGATCAAGTTCGGCGCTCATACTCTCTGAGCATGTCCAATAGCGGTGAGTCCGGGTATGGACACGTACGGAAATCATGGCAGCAGCTCGATCTCACCTTGTACGAGACATACGCATAAACGTGAGGATCACGAACAACGACTTCTAAAGTCGTCTCACCTTTCCCACTTTCCGGCAGTCATGTTATACGCACGCCGAAAACACCGGCAAGATCCTGGTATGGATCTCGAGGCCTCGCCACGGAGAATCGCCGGAAGCCAGGACTCTTTCTGGAGAAAGTCGAACCGCAGAGGCGAGCCCCATCACCATCGTGTCATCAGGCGTGAAGAAGCAGACTTGCTCTAGAATACGACGTGTCATTGTGCCGGGTTTCTTCCTTGTGATTTTGAGCCACATCATGGAAGTACAATGCAATTCGAGTATAGCGTGCCGGCAGGATCTGGCATGATGTTCTGCATAGCGCCCTGGAAGCTCCCGGATGTAGGTGTAGCGTTCGTTTAGAAAGTGGCATGCCGAAGTCGCGTCATGCTTCTGCATAGTCACATGCAGGCGTGAGAGTAGGGTACTGTAGAGTACTGTGCCGCAGGTTGACGTGTGGCGCTATTTTGGGAGGTCGGTGGATGGTATAGAAGCCCGCGGGCCGATCTCCGAGATCCCAAGCTCGGCCATTTTCTGCCTTTTGCCTGGGATACCATGCTTACACTTCACCTTCTCTCTTGCTGCGGCTCGAACAGAGCTATTTGTGCACAGCACGGAAACAAGCGCAACTCAAACGACGATCTCGGAGAGGTGTGTGAGCTCTTTTGACGAGCGCAGTCGATGAGATCTCAGACAGAATGTACGGCAAGAGACCCTGCTCCTTCTTCAGCTAGAAGAGTGCTCCAAGCTTGTCTTGGACCAATACGAGGTGGTGGTATGTGATCCTGGACGATCGGCACTGAAGGCGCAGCTTTGAGACATGCAAGTATAGTGAATGACCCACTACGCCTTTTCGTGTTACTCTATTCTGGTATCCCAATATGGCATTTCTCGACTCGGAAGCTGCGCACTCTGACCTCACACGTCTCGTGTCGTGAGATGGCACGGGGCGCGATCTCGTATGCACATGGCCGCACTCACCGCTGTCGAAGACGATGAATAGCAATTGGGCAGGTATATAACCACTCTAACTATCGTCTCTTTCGCTCATCATCCAGCAACACAATCCAGCCTCACCAACATTGAATCTCATCAACAACACACTTCAAGACTTCAAACAAGAAGCCCACTTCGCTCAAAATGCAGTTCACCACTTCCCTCATTGCTCTTCTCGCTGCAGCAAGCACCTCTCTCGCCGCTCCAGGCCGCCGCGATGTCAAGAACATGATGGCCTCTGGGCAGTGGACCATCGAAGCTTTCACTCGAGGCTGTAACGACGCCAACGACTCTTGCGACTACAGATTCGGCATCAATACCAACGATGGCTCGGCTTCCACCCCCTGCTCATACACCGTCACGGGATCTCCGGCTTCGCAAGCCGGCTACCAAGGTGTTGTGTGCGGCGCTTTCACGATTGGCAGCAGCTGGTCTGGCCAATTCGGCCCTGGCAATGGCTTCCAGACTTTGAGCGTTGTTCGCGATGGACAGTGAGTTCTTCCATTTCGACCTGCCTCCAGGGCGCTTCTTGAGCCAATGACTGACTGCTGGCCAGAATTATCTACCCTGCCTACTCAGACAGCCAGATCCAGAACAATGTGGCTGTTACCCCAGACCAGAGCTACACTCCTCAGGCTCTTCCTTAGATGGATGATCTAGATGCATCAACGATTTCGCGAAAATGATGAAGCATGGGCTCGGCGTTTAACTTAGCATGAAAGTAGAGTAATGTGAAATCGAATTGACTCAATCACGAATATTATATCTGCGGATGCTTTGCGCAGTCCGTGTTCTTTTTCTTAACTCAGCCGCGTGCAACATGCTCTGTCTTCCTCCAAACTGTACTTTGAGACTCTGAGTGCACACTGTCGTTCGTCTATCTCCACAGCACCATCTGGCTGCATGTCTCTGCCTTGAGGCGCGCCATCATCTGGCGACTATCCATAGTTTTCAATTGCAAGTTGCTGTTGTTATTACTTACGACTGCGAAGCCATTCAAAGAAGTTCCTGCGCCTCCTGAACCGAGGCCAAGGCATACGTCTCGATCACAGGCGTCAACAGCCGGCTAGCCTGCTCGGCCAAAGGCTCATTGTTCAACAGTGGCCTGCTTTGCAACTCCGCCAGCAACTCTGCATAGTGCGGATGTGTCAAGCGAAACATGACGTCCGACAACCCGCGGGACTCATCACTGATCCGCAAATCACGCACGTATATGTCTGTACCGATCTCCAGAAGATGACATAGCTTGCGCAGATTGCCGATCCAAGGAGGGACAAAATCGCGAGGCAGTATTCGCAAAACTTCGTGGATCTTCTCTCGGTGGCTGATTCGCAGCTTGCCCGGATTCGAGGAGGCGATGACCTCAAGTTGTGCTGGGCCGTCCCAGGCGTCATTATATCGCGAAATTATACCCAACAAAGTGAAGTTGAGTCTGGACAGTGATGTCCATTGCAGTACCACGTGGATCTGAGTATTGGCTGCGAGGGCGCCAGATTGGGAACGATATGGCGTGGCGCCCGCTGGCTCTCGTAGATGGGCAATATGTATGCCAATTTCTTTGAGCAGTGCGTTCGTCAGGACTTCGGCAGCGCCTGGTAGAACGGGCGGTCTAGCAGCCGCCCAAAGTTGCAGGCGCCTGAGGGCGTCCCTATCCCGAACCATTCGCTGATACTCAGGATATGCTCGGAACATTTCGAAATCACTTCTTTCCCTTTCTGCCTCCGCAGCTCTTGCAGCTTGCTGCCGGCGCACTTCGACCAGCTGCTGACGCTGTCGCTCCCATTCTTCTGCTGCAAGGCGAGCATCACGTTGCTGATTGCCCTGTATATCTGGGAGATTGTCGCGCTGCCGAAGGCGTGCTAGATATTCTTCGGTGTCGTGAATGGCACGCCCGCTACCGGGAAGTCCCCATCGCGGACAGGGGCTGCCAACCTTCCAGTGATCATCAGAATGTTCGACCTCTGTGCCACAGATAAAGCAGAATCCCGTTCGGCAGATCTTGCATCTCAAAAAGTTGCAGCCGTCTCGCAGCGCGATTTTGACTTGACAGGATTTTTCAGGGCATATCTGATAATCTTTGCCACGGCTCAGCCCTTTGAAAGGATCGTCGGTGTTCAGGCTGCATTGATGCAAGCCATGACGATCAAGTGGCTTCGAGCATTCGGAGCAAATCCGGCAATAGCAATGGTCGCAATGGACGATTCGGCTTTGCCGAAGTGTCGAGACAAGTTCGGCTTCGTACGCTCTGAGAGTAAGGCCAGTCGAGGAAGTCAGGGCACTGTAAGAGGCAAGAAGCTGCTGTGCCTGATTGTCATCTGTGAAGGCTAATTCAATGGCGATAGTGGTGTCAGCTCGAAGCAGACGGAATGCTACCAGACTCTCCCAGATTCGCCTCATCTGGCGCGCAAATTTGTCGATGCTTGTGTGCAGAGGAAGTCCCTTGACCACCAAGACCGAGGGAGCCTTGGTCGAGTTGCGCAGTATCGGTCTGCTTCCCAGGAACTTGTTACATTGCTGAATGGGACGAATCGATTCGAAGCTGCTCGCTATCGCTGCCGTGGCCGGTGTGCCGTACGCATACTGATCATCCGCAACAGCTTCGTCCCTTGGCGGAACAAAGCTGCCGCTGCAGTAAAGCCTGTCCTGGACCGGTGTCTTGTACTCTCTTATCATTACATTCCATTGCTGTAGCAGATGCTCAGGCACGTGGGGACCATAGTCGTTCGGATCGAGTTCGGCACCGGCCCATTTGACCGGGTACTTGGTTTCATCCTTGAGGGCCATCCGGAATTGGGGCAATATGCCAGTGGCGAAGCAAGTTGCGCAGACATTGCTGCTTCGGATGTTGATAGGTACAGAGGTCAGGTCATCGCAGCAGCATGCGCAATTGAATGTGCTGACTTGTGCCTCAATATCTATGCCGCTTGCTTCCTCGTTCATCTTTGCAAAATGTGTCTGCGACGCGCGATCTGTCAGCGCCTCGGGGCGGCGCGTTAATATTCGACTTATCAGCCATGCGAGGTCCTGTAGGCGTTGACAAGCAGGCGGGAGTGTTTGAAAGGCTGTTTATTTATCAGGTGACGCAACTAATCAGTGCATTCACTCCCTTCATGTGCGACAGCAACGGCCTCGCCATTCACTAGACTTGACTCTGAGACTGTCACCTCAGGCTCAAGCGCGGACGGCTACGACCTCCACTGCACCTGGACATCACGCGCGGGTTGGGCTCTGAGAGCGAACCCATCAATCTTGACATTATTCCAGCCCAGGGCACGGCAGCTGAGAGTCCCATTGAATTTGTTGCACTTGTTGCCGGTAAACACCAGATATCCCGTGTCTGCCAACACACCATGATCACCTTGCGAGCCGTTCACCTCCTCTTCGTTGCGAGATGCAGCCCTCTCCTCGCTGCTCATCGCCCGCATCTCAGGCTGCATCTCAGGCTGCCAGTTCAACCAGAATTTTGGGCTGCGAAAGCTGTTCTTCTCGAATTGTCTCCGCCTCTGCTGCTCACGGTCAAACTCAGCGTGTTCTGTATCCTCCTCGACCTCCACCTCGACATCGTCATCCTCAGACCCTACGAGCTCTCCGCCATCCTGTGTCACATCGTCATCTCCAACTCCATCTTCTCCCTCCTCAGTCTCACTAGCCAACGCATTGACCACAGTTTTCATGACTTTTCTGCTGCCAGCCAAGATCGCAGCTCCATGCACGACTGGTGGCAGGAAGAGCTCGCCAACGAGCGCATTGCCTTCTTTGTTGAGGTGATACACCTCCAATCTCCCCACACTGAGACCTTTGTCATCCTTTTTCATGCCCAATTTGACAGCAGCAGGGCACTTGACCTCATAGGTCCCCAAGACCCTCTGCACATCAAACGAGCCATTTGTCCTGCTACCCTTGCCGCGACCGTGCTTGCCCACCCGATTGTGGAGATGTCTATTGCTGAGTGCTGCATCTTGCCAGTCATCCATAGTGCTGTGGTATCAGGGTGAAGCTATGCACTTCTTTTGTTGTGAAGTTGAGGGCAGAAGAGCGACTAGGACCATGCACGTCATCGATGTGATCGTCCCACGACCTACCTGTTGACGACTGTCAAGGCGCGCAGCCAAAAATTGTACGCTGTCATTGGGAAACATTTCCCAATGTCAATTCCGTACTCGACGCTGCGCACACGTCGCAGCAGACGATGGTCAAACGAGCAAGACAAGGTCCGGGTGAAGGTCATAGCGCGCCAAGCCCACACATCTCCCTTCCTTGGGCATACGCGTTTCTGCCTACTCCATAGGCCATCTCTCCCGGGCGGAATGACCGGCCAAGGCACAGAACGGACACGCAGAACGCAGCAGACGCCGGCGATGTTACAGTCCAGACCCTTCGGCGCACGGAGTGGAACGTGTGGTGCTAGAACCAAACTCTCTTTGCGAAGAATACGGCGGCAACCAAGGATGGCCAGGTCTCGGTCATGCTGATGGAAATCCATATCAACTTTTGGTAATACCGTCACAAGCTCTCCAATACCCATTTTACGCCATCGAAGACAATTTTGGGCTCTGTCAGCTGTACTAAGTGTCCGCTTTTGCAAGCGAAGACCAGCTTGTGAGTGGTCGACCACTCCAGGAACTCCCTCATGAGACGTTCATTCTTCTCGTCAGCCGTTTTGATCATCCCCCGCACACAGGCTGTCTGGTCCACCGTTCCGTTTCCCGTTGCGACGCTGTTTTCATACATGTTCGACCAGCCTCTACTTCTCGTGCCTCCACTAACGTAGACAGGCTTGGTGCCAAGGACCTGTCGCGGAACACGTTTCTTTCGTAATGTCTGGAAGCTCGCTGCTGCATCTGCAGTCCGTCCTATCTTGACCTGTGATTTCTATGCTCATGGCACACCCATCACATTGCACCAGGCTTTAAAACTCGAGAGGTATGTTGAAGAGATCGTAGCTAAGCAAGGCATGACGGTCAGGCAATGGATGTGGGTGTTGTGAACTTCGCTGGATTGAGATGCTGCACGCAGCTGGGCCAATCAACCGCCAGGTCTCAAGCCATGCTCTCCATTGATACCTATCCTCCTAGTGGAGAGCTTGGCAGTAGACTCCATGTGTCGCACTCTCGAGCACATGCCAGGCTATACGGCGTTTCGCACGAGCCCGTGTCCAAAGGCCAAAAGAAGTTACAACATATCGTTCAGGCTTCCTGAAGAGCGAAACGATATATGAGTCGTGAAATGGATCACACCAGTGGTTTTTTCTGTCACTGCATTTCTAACAGCGAGCTCACATGGGCAACAGGCCGTCGCTCATGATACCTATGGCACAGTGACTATACAGCGAACGGAGCGTGGAAGATCAGAGATCTCATGCAGAAGCTCAAGGGAGCTGTGTGGCCCGCTCCTTGAAGCACGCGTGAGCTGGCAGTGAGCATGTTGGCCAGGCGCACGTTGCTTCGCCACCACTTGCGAGTACAGACGTGAGCTGCCGCTCGTGAGCCTATCTGGCTGTATATCACGAGTGCTCTACACTTCAACACACGCAAGGGAACGTTGGCGCGTAGCCCTTTATATGGGCAGCAGCACCCACACCCAAGACTTGTACGTCGCATATCAGCAGTGATCATAAGACGATCGAGCAACCGACTCATAGGTTCGATTAGTAATGTGATCTACGGAGCATTCTGAAGTGGATGTATTATGGCTTCGGGCCATTTGAACATTCCCGGGCCCGAGCTGTTCCCGGTCCACGAGATTCACTGACAGGTCCCCAAACACATTCACGAACGAGTGTGTGCGCTAGACCCACAGAAGCTTGCATACACGGCACTGCTTACAAGCTTTCCAGCGCATATTCATTGCTGGTCTCATCCTGACCCTTATATCCAAACTGCGCTGAATGAAAGACTCCGCCAAATCCAGCATTTCAAGGCACTCACAATTGTCCGACAGACTCGGACCATTCACAATGACAAATTGCAAAGTGCTGATCTGCGGTGGAGGAGTAGCTGGCACATCACTCGCCTTCTGGCTGACAAAACTCGGACACGATGTCACAGTGGTCGAGCGCTTGTCCTGTCTTCGAGCAACAGGCCTTCAAGTCGATCTGCGAAGCCATGGCATCGAAGTGCTCCGACGCATGGGTCTGGAAAAGGCTTTCCGAGAACATCGTGCTCCGGAAGAAGGCGGTTGGTTTATTGACTCCAGAGGTCGGAAACGAGGCTATATGCGCGCCAACAAAACAGGCGAAGGAGCGCAGACCTTCACTTCAGAATTTGATGTCATGAGAGGTGACCTTTGTCGGATCATTTCTGATGCTACAGAGGGTGCAAAGTATATGTTCGGCTCTTCAGTGGAGACCTACAACGATACGGGAACTGCCGTGGAAGTGACTTTCAACAGTGGCAAATCCGACACCTTCGATCTGATGATTGGCGCCGATGGCGTCTGGTCATGGACGAGAAAGATTATGCTCGGCAAGGAAGGAGCTGCCGCTGTCTGACACTCCATGAATGCATCTGCGGCGTACATGACATTTCCAGCGCCGATTCA
Organism: Cercospora janseana; assembly: GCA_026725115.1. Classification (NCBI taxonomy): domain Eukaryota; kingdom Fungi; phylum Ascomycota; class Dothideomycetes; order Mycosphaerellales; family Mycosphaerellaceae; genus Cercospora; species Cercospora janseana. The sequence goes on from CM049105.1 coordinate 1,620,172, forward strand.
GCCCGGCGAGACATGCGACGCAGAATTCTATTTGGCGCCCAGGAAGCGGACCATACTGTTACGTCGACATACTCCGGAAAGAAAGCAGCTATATCTGCTCCTCAACAAAAGCGAGGAGCGGCTCAACAAACTCAAGCGAGCAGATGTCGAAGCAGAGAAGGCTGCGTTTGCTGAGATCTTCGCAGGCGCCGGATGGATGGCCCAGAACTGCTCGAGGCTATGAAGCAGTCAGATGACTTTTATTGCAAGCGCCTGTGAGTGGTAAAGATGGACGCGTAGTCGCAGGGCCGTGTTGGCTTGCTCGGCGATGCAGGCTCTGCTCCCGGCGGTTCAGGCATCGGTACGACTTGTGCCATAGTTGAAGTATATGTACTCGCGGGCGAGATCAGCAAATACTACCAGGCTTCGTCGGACGAGAGCAATGTTGCTCGAGAACAGCCGCACAAGGATGCTGCGGCAGCGCTCAAGGCATACGACGAGGTATTCCATCCTTATACGATCCTCGTGCAGGAGGGGCCCGTGGCTGGAAATGTCGACTGGATGTTTCGTTCGTCTTGGCTCGGCATTGAGATCTTTCACATTATCGTCTCGATGCTGCTGTGGATGCGAATCGACATGGTTGCTCGCTACTTCGTTCGCGAGTCTGAGGAGAAGTGGACGCTGCCAGAGTATGAAGCACTAGGGGAGGCAGAGGCTAGGATTCGGGACCAACAGAAGTGAAGTTGCCATGTCCGGATTCGGAACTGTATTATTAGCCTATGTGTCAATCTCACTCAATCCGACATCATCTTTCCACCATTCTGATCATTTTCTACGTTTCTGAGTATCCGCCATGATCGGCATGATAGGAGAGATCGTCTATACTTGAGTTTGGAGAAAGCATCAGGACTCCAAGGTTGGTGATGCAGAAGAGCTGGCACAGCGGATGTGTTGTAGATGGAGTGCAATCACGAGTCCACCGAGGTTGATAAAGCGGTTCTGAGCATGCTCATCACCTCGTGGCGAGACTTGTTCACCTACTGTTTAGTTTTGAACTCGGCAAGTAGCGTTCTCCTGCCCCTTGGATCTTACCGGCGCGTTAGTTAAAACTCACTAGCACATCCATGATCGTCTTGCGCAAGCTGCAGACTACCGCCGAAAGTGAAGCGTTCCGTCAGCAACTCGAGGTCGCGACGACTGTCCCTCACCATCACCACCGTGCTCCGCTCCGCCCCAGCCCCTGAACACCGAATCTCGGCCTTCGCAACCTGACGTATATAAGTGACACAAACATGACATCTGTCACGACACCCGGATAGCTCATTGGTCTAGAGCATTCGCAACCGCGTCTTACACTCGACGACCACTCTCATCAAAGACGATACCCGAGGTCGATTCATGTTCCGACTTGACTGCGCAAGCAGTCAGATAGAGTTCCGCTGACGAGGCTCGGTATCTGAAAGGTTGAGTTGTAAAGGATGAGTTAGAGGATGGGTGTCACTTTTTGGACTGCTTTTTTTTGGTTGTGGTGGTGGACCTCTTTTCTTATCACGTTGTTGTCGGCTTTGTTTGCCAAGGCTTTTTCACGGTGGTTGTGCAGGGAGCTAAAGGTACTTCAAGCCGTCCCCCGCGCGCCCATGTACATTAATCACGGACACGCGTAGCAATCGGGTTCTTGAAGCATATCAGATGCGCTGGCGGGGTAGAATGTGTGAGTGCAATTGCGCCATTGAACGGGAGTGGTTTCAGAGAATTCCGCGAAACCCCTGACCGCAATCTCTGTCGCTCGAATCCACTTTGAAATCCTTTGCACTTGCAAGCTCATCAGCTGCGTGCGTCGTCGTCCGATGCTGTATCGCGACGCACCAGGTCTATGCTCCATTGTTTGCATCTCGCGCTTCCTGTTGAGACAGACCGTGAACGCCAAACGGCGCGTGCGCAGACCATCTCTTTTCGTAATGTCCACCTAATCTAGTTGCTCATTTATCGTGAGCTCGTCATACGTTGTCTCGTCACAGATTCCAAACCACCACGCGTCCGTCCACGCCAGCAGTGCTGATTTGACTGACTTGCCCTGTGCCGCCACCATTGTAGGCACGAACCTTGTTGATCGTATTCTGGTGCACAGTGCGCAGCTTCGTGTCGTCAACATTACTACCACGACCCTTGAGATCCATCGATCTGAACATGTTCAAAGCACTCTCCTCCCTTACCACCCCTTGACCTGGGCCTGCACCACTCTTCTCGAGTGAGCCAGTAAGTTGCCAGCCCGACTCGGAACCAGCGAATTTGTAGATTTCGCAGTCGTATCCAGCACAAACAATCTCGCTCTCACTGATCCAAAGCAAGTCTGCGAAAGGCAAGAGCTGAGTGCTGATGGAGATGACGGCCTGTGGCGGCTGTTCTGGGCCGCTGGGATACACGACAGTGACGCTGCTGTCGTGAGCAGTGAAGGCCAAAGCATTCCCCGAAGGCGAGAATGATACACCGTGGACCCAGCCAGCAGTCGAGTTGAGATATTCTCCGCAGACAGTGTTGAACGGCAGCCTCTCGCCCCACACGCTAGGCTCTGGTCGCTCATCCGTGCCCTTGATGAAGGATGACAGAACTCGAGCATGTCCATCTGTCGATCCCGCAGCAAGAAGAACGGAGTTCGGGTGCCATGCTACAGAAGTCACTGTAGACCTCAATGGCTTCTTCAGGTGCTTGCTGACCCACCAATCATTCTCCTCCTCGAAGTAGCAGACTGCGATGATCCTGGCGCCACTTCCCACAGCGAACTTGCTCTCATTCGGGCACCAACGTACGCAGGTCGCCGCTCGGTTGATTCTGAGCAAGACCAGTGTTGGCTTCCATCCACCCTGCGGAGAGGGCTCCCACACGTAAGCATTGCGGTCTTGCGAGCAGGTCACAATTTTCCCAGAGTTTGGCGCGATATCTACGCCGGTGACGGTTTTATCGTGTCCGCGAAGCTCGTCTTGGAGTGCAAATTTGTTGCCAGAAGCCCCGTACAGCTCGACATTGGACTCGCGGGTCACTGCGAGAACGTTGCGATCGGCGGAGAATGAGTGGTCGCTGATTGGTGCATGGAAGAGGTGGTGGACTTGCGGAGGGGCCATTCTGACGCTGACAGGAGGGGTGGAGTCTCTACTGTCGACGTTGTGGTAAGAGAAGGTGAGCGGCAGAAGTGGGAGGCAGCTGTCTCAAGAAGTGACGACGCTGCGGACCGGGTGTTTTGCGGAGCCGACGGGGTTCCCGATGAGCTTCCATCTTCTCGACTTTCATAGACAGACATCCACCTCGCTGCATCACGTTCTCACCTCTTCGCAAGCCCGCCCAATATGGCCGCCGCGGTCGCCCCTCCTCGCACAAAAGATGATGTGACGCGCACAGCGCCGAGTCAATCGCTCTATATCCAGAACCTGCCCGAGAAGCTGCAAAAACACGACCTGAAGCGAAATTTGTACATGCTCTTCACCACATACGGCCCGGTGCTCGATGTCACCGCTGTCAAAAGCGCAAAGATGCGGGGACAAGCGCACGTTCTCTTTCGGGACACCAATACAGCAACGCAAGCCATGCGACAGTGCCAGGGCTACGATTTCTTCGGGAAAGAAATGGTGCGCTCAACCACGTTTTGTATTCGTAGCGCTATGCTAATCCTACAATGCAGAAAATCTCATATTCCAAAAACCGATCGCACACCATTGCCAAGCTCACAGGCACCTTCCACGAAGAACAGCAAGCCGCCATCGCTGCGAAAGCACCTGCAGGTGGTGCGTCTTCTTTGCCGGCACCGCCTGGTGCACCTCCAGCTGGATTACCTCCGCCATCTGGTCTCCCACAAAAGCCAAACGGCGGACTCCCAAAGCCACCTGGACTGGAACCTGCGAATGCACCGAGTCCAGCAGTGTCCGCTGGACAGAAGCGGCAACGAGACGAGAGTGATGATGAAGGCGATGCACCGATGGAGGAAGATAGCGATGGTGGTGAGATGGAGATGAGCGACAGCGATTGAAGAGATTGAAGAACATGGAAGTTACATGTACACAAACGATGATAGTGCTCTCCTTGAGCGCATCAGGTTTGATGGATGTGAGGAATCTCGTCCAAGACATTACACAGTCGATCGACTTTCTGGCCGAAAGCGGGCGCGGGGACTGTCGCCGCCATTTCTGCGGGTCACGCAGTAGGTATTCCCAGGCTACTGAGTATGAGCACTTTCTGACACTTTTCAAGGCGCTTCCCGTCCACTTGCGATTTTGCAAAGTGAAGGCGGGTGTGCTTTACGGCTGCTGTCCCCTAGCGATTGCCGGCCAAGGCTTAGCAGCTACGGAGGATGGCTACTTGCCCATCGTCATGGCAAGATCAGCAGGAATGCTCAGTCCAGCTGCACTTCCAATTATTCCGAACCAGGCCATGAGCCAGTCTTGCGAGGCGCTTGGCGACATTGCACCAACGACCCCCGATACTGCTTCTTGTGTCCGGCAAGGATGTATGAAATACACTGGTCTGCCCGTCTCGGGGTGGTCAACCAGCGACAGTGCTCCGGTGACTCCAATGCTCCGAGCTGCGGGTGCGTAGAGGTCTTCCAGCAGTTCGTCAGCAGCGCGTCGTGGCTCAGTGCTGAGATAAAGAACTGGCACTTGGTAGGACGGCGAGTAAATGATGTCGTATGCTATGGTCGACTCTATTGATGCCTGATCAGATAGCGAGATGCAAAGAGCTTCTGGATCCTCGTCTTCACTTTCGGGCACATTCGTGAGTGACCGCTCTAGTTCTCCATCATTGCACTCTGCGTTCGTCGTGTTTGCTGTCGTCGGCCTCCCGATGCAATCTGAAATTATCCGTAGGTAATGGCCACATTGATTTCGGGAGCCGATCAGGCGAACGTCCTTCCACTTCTCATGCTTTGGATGATTTGTGGCCTGCAATTGCGTCCATTGTGACGCCAGCTCTTGAATCGCTGCCTCGAATTGAACCTTTTCCATTGTCAGAATCACGAGAGTGCTGCGACGACTCATCAGTCGAGTGATCGAGAAGTGCTGAAGCAGGCCTTGGCGCGCACGTGCCGACCGTTCGCATCCAACTTCACGCTCCAGCTTTCAAAGCTTCACCATTAAGCCTTCTCTTTCACTCGAACCTCGACCGAGCAGGTGTTGCTGCCATTTCACAGCGGCTGGCTGCCGATTATCGCGAGGACAGCTCGTATTCAGTCCGATGTGGTTCAGACTCCAGATCAGCACTCACCAATATCTCGCGCGCAATGCATCCGTCATTCGTTCTTGTGAATCAGGAACAGCATACTTTGCATGTTTTTATGCTCTTGCTGAAGATACAAAACTGCAAACCCCTCCAGGCTCAATGATTCAAGCACAATGTGGCACTCCTCTGAGTGGTCGGCAACTTTCCAAGCTATACGATATGTCTAGGAGCAGCACAGCTGCCAATGAATTTCTAGCCCAGTCCCTCGATGGCAGAACTGTTTCGCTCGACTGTCAAAATCATGAGAATGCCACAGGTTCGGTACAGTAGTCTTGGGTGCTGTGTGATTTGGATGCAGTTCCGAGTGAGGGTCGACGTGAAGGATGCTGTTTGTCAACAGCAAACAGAAGATCACTAACAACAGCGTCAGATGCAGAAGTGAAGGTCACTCGAAGCCGTTTGGCTGCAGCTCAGTCTGACACACATGCCAGAAACAAGTTATTAGTTCGACATCTGTTCACTCCTGTTGAATCGCTTACTATACTTCAAGCAGCTGTGTTGCATGTTGCAAGCTTCCCAAAAGCTATTGAACATCGGCGCGACATGCTCAATCCTGTGAGTAGTGGCCGCATTACTGCTTCATCAGGCGACCGGAAAGAGCAGAGTCAGCTCAATCTTCCCAATCCACTGTTGCGTAACAGTGGAGCTGCGGAAAGCTGCGTTGGCGACTCGATACCTCATTCGGAGGTTCAAGATGCCATGGCTGGCAATACAGACATGAGTTCAAACAGGCAGGACGGATCTTCACTTGATGAGGCTTCGACAGAGAACCCAGGGCACGATAGCGGTGAGCAGATCGTCACGCAGCCTGTTCCGACTGCTTGTGAAGGCAGCGAGAATCGCCTTTCCACAACGACGTCTATCTCGAGCACAGCGACTTCTTCACTACCAGGCGAATACACACAAGGACAGAATGAGAGCACTCGAACGAAGGATTCTATGCAAGCCGCTGACGGACTCCTCACTTTGAGACAGCCACAACAGAGCAAACGCAAGCGTAGTCGGTCTCCAGGCCTGTCATCCCATCCAAAGGTCAGGCAGCGCAACACAGCCGCGAACGATCTCGGGAATGTAAGTACACAAACCGTGCCGGGCTTTCGACCGATCGCTCCCCAGCGACCAGAGCCGGTCTACAAAGACAAGCGTCGTGCGGCACTCCAGCGGCTCAGGCTGGTGGACGACTTGGACCGCGTACATGATGGCACAGCAGATGCACATTCAGTGATGAACCCGAGCCATACGCCTTGGTCCTTCCCATCCACATCACAACAGTCCCTCTTACCCCCGTTGCAACAATCCCTACTACCCACATCACAACAGCCAGGAACATTCATCCGGTATGTCCCCAGCTTCAGGCAAGGACGCCTTTCGATGATACCAAATATCGACCCGGACAATGCGAAACAAGAACAACATACCCTCTCACAGAACCGCGCCCCATCATCGACTATCAACCTGTATAGCCAACAGCCAACTCCCACCCAGTCCATCAGCATGCCGAAACCAAAGCGGCAACCCGACCTGTCAAATGTGCTCAATCATGGCGAGCGCACAAATGCTCGGTACTGGACGTACAACCAGCCACCGCCGCCGCCGCCGCCGAACATGTTCCCGCACGAGGCCTACACATGTCTCCCGCCCGCGCTTCCCGCATGCACTCGGGCAATATTCCACTGGGGCCATCCTCAGCGCGGCTACCCTCCTCCATTGCCCGCTTACATCAAATCCAGACGCACCCTGCCTCTGCCGGCACGGAAAAGACTCGGCAACTACGCCAGTCTGCCGTCGAGGTTCGGCGCTCTGTATCTCGCCCGAGGGCGCAGCCGCGGGGGCCGGCGTGCACATGACGAGTATCTCTTCCACCATGCCCACTGGCACGGGAATTCGCACCTGGAGCATGCACTCGCGCAGTGGCGGAAGAAGCATGTGCACAAGTGGAACCGCGTGGGTGTGGTGACGGACGGCTCGGGGGACTGGTACGCTGAGCGGCTGCCAGGGGTCGTGCTGCGGGCGCCTGAAGTGCGAGAGTGTGCGAGGGTCGAGGATAGAATGGGGATGAAGAAGGAGCGGGACGTCAGAGCGGGAGAAGGGGATGCGGAGAATCATGGTCAAGTTGTTGCTACGGGTGCGTGCTCCCCCGCAGCTGGGAAAGACGCGCGCAGGTGGCCAGGCTTGAAGTTAGCTGGGTGAGAGGGAGGTGGCGTGCAAAGCGCTGGGCCGATCGTCGCTGGGACGCGCGTGCTGTTCCCAGTGTGAGACCTCACCTGGCGACAGACCAGTCAGGATCAAGGATCGAGAATTTGAGCTCTGACGCGACACTGTCCTGCTCACAGGACCTTGGATGATTGCGATTGAGAGCACACGCGTTCGGACAAGGGCGAGCATAGGATAGCATCCAACAGCAGGAGTTGCGCAAGGAAGGATTATGCATAATGACAGCAGATGCCATTGTTTGTGTTGGCTTGCGTTGTACGAAGCACTTTCCATGGGGTTTCTCGTAATCTATATCGCACTCTTGAAGCTTTCAGAAGCATTCAATGGAGTCGCACTTCATTCATCATCGCGTCCAGCTTCCGTCTTAAGAAGCGCGCTTGCCGTTGATAGCCTTGAGCTCGACATCACTGCGGAAGACGGCGTCAGCGCACAATCCTACACACATTCTTCTTCGGAGGAGCAACACTCACAACACCAGCGTCGCATTCGGTGGGATCAGACCGGGAAAGCCACGCGAGCCGTAGGCATAGTCACCGGTGATGGTGAGCTTGGCCTTCTCGCCCAGCGTCATGCCGCCGTCGGTCTCGAGGATGCCCTCGTCCCAGCCCTTGATCACCTGGCCAGTGCCGATCTTGACGTCGAAGTCGCCGCGGCCGACGGAGGAATCGAACCTGGGGGTGGGTTGAGTCAGGATGAAGGCGACAAGCTGGCAAGTATGCAGGACAAGGAGAGGAAGGACATACTGCTTGCCATCAGTGAGCTTGCCCGTGTACTCCATGGAGATATTGTCTCCCTTCTTGGGGCGGGTCTGGCCGTCGCCGGGGGTGATGATCTCTTTGGTGACACCCATTGTGGAGGCTGTGCTGGAGAAGGGAGAGGTGAGAAGGGGACGTGGTGTGAGTGGTGTGGTTGGGAGTTTGGTGAGGAAGCTTCGGCGGAGGGAGGAGGAGGAGAGCATGAGGAGAGCTCTTGCTTCGCTTATTAATAATCAGGTAGCCTTTGCGCAAGGTGGATTTTTGGCGGAGGCACAGCTCGAGGGCAAAATCTGACGTTTGCGGGTGGGTGGCATTGGACCCTGGCGGGCGATGATGTGAGGGCGAGAGGTTTTGCCGATGAAGCGGCGGGTGCGTGCACGGACGGCGACTGCAGGGAAGGAGGTGCGGGAGGGGATGGAGCAGCGGGGCGGAGGACAAGTGCGCAATCAAGACCAAGCGACATTGTCCCCTGATGCATTATGATTCCTGTAGTGGGATCGGTCACTCTTGACCATCAACTGTCAGCGTGACGGCGAGTGCCTCGCAGCCGATCGGCCGGATGCGGCTGTTGGTGGGAAAGGCAGGCGCCAGGTACCATCTCGCTGTTGCAGGGAGCTCCCAGAGCCTCTGTACAAGTGGCATGTCACAGTGCCAGGTTGCGAGTAAGTTCGCTAGAGTCAACGCAGTCACTCCCAAGTGCTCCGACGTCATGCTCGGAGTGGGGAAACGGCCATACGTCTGCCTGGACGGGAAAGATACATGTGACGTCTGCAATTGTGATACGAGGAACGTGGCCTCCGAGAGCATGCGTCGCGTCTGCCGTGCTCCTCTGCCCCGCCGCTGTGATGTGTGCTCACATTGCACTTCCCTGATGTGGCGTTGAAACGCCTCTCAGAAGGTTGGTGCCGCGACCATGTCCCAGCTGGCTGGCTGGCTGGTACAGGACAGGTCGGGGTCAACACCGAGCACGGCATTTCTGTCGAAGCATGCTCGAGGCCACTGAGTCGGGAGCTTGATACTGGAGGGTAGCGCAGCGGAGAATCCTCCAGCGCGGCGCCGTACTGGTTTCACACGTCTACATCTCTCATCGAGCACTCGAGTCATCCCACGACATGTCTATGTCTGAAAAAAAGGCATGTGCCTTGACATTCTCGATCGGTATTCGCTCCCAGCACACAGTGGGAAAGCGCTGATCGTGCAGTTTTGTTGCATCAGTTGTGCGCGCTAAGCAGTACAATTCCGTGATCCCGGCTCGCAGGATGTTGTTCTCCAGCGCTCGGGCATAGTTCAGACCAACCTGGGGAACCCCATGACTGTCATCGGAGTAGGTGAAGCGGCCTCCCATGTCTTTGAATTCCTGGAATCGGTTAGAGGTGAGCTGGACGGCGGAAGTGTGGAACAGACCTTGCAGATTTCACTCTGCGGATAGGCTTCAGTCATGCCTTTACGCAGTGCGCTCGTATTGATCTCGAGCACTCCCCCGTAGCTGGCGACAAATTTGAGATTGCGCTCAATCTTGCTCCACACACCTGGCCAGGTTCGAAAGCTCAAATTCGGGTCATCGCTCTTGAGGCGGATGAGATCGAAGTGACCTACCACCGGCGGCTGTAGAGCTTTCAGCATCTCATACTGTGAGTCAAAGTAGTCTTCATAGCAGCGCTCGTCAGTGCCTCCTGCAGCTTCCCGTGCTTGGTGATACATGGGCGTGTCAAAGTCAATCGGCACGGTGTGCGTATGATGGACGCTGCCCACAAAGAGGTCCACCGGATACTTGTTCAGCAGATCCTGAATGAGCGGCAGAGAGGAGTCGCGGATCCACTCCCCCTCGAAGCCGACAAAGAGCTGGATCTGATCCGCGTAATTCTTCTGCAGTCGGCGCGCTTCGTGATAGTACTCGTCGAACAGCTTTTCCAGGGTCGCCATGGTGTGAACTTGGTCTTCTTCAGGATAAAAGTCAATCTCCTGCCGGGCAATGTGCTCGGTCATGCAGAAGGTTGACATCTTGAGACGAATGGCCGTTTGCACGACCTCCTCCAGGGTATTCGTCGCATGGCCGCAGAACTGGCCCGAGTGGGAGTGGTGAGAGAAGGGCATCGTCGATGTCAGTGCAGCGATCGAGCAGGACCTAGCGGCGAAAGGAACGACTTGTTACACTACCCGCGAGGACTTATATGAGGCGCGCGAGGAGCGAGATTCCGCCCCGCCCAATCCTCAATCGCGTGCCGTTGGTGACCGTGGCATGCGCGGACCAAGTGCTGCTCGCGCGGCTACGTGAGGTCGGAGGTTGATGTAATTCCTGGTCCAGGCTTTTTTTCTTGGAGCTAAATAACTAAGTTAGAACTAGACCGACCGCCCCGGTCAAGCCACTTCGTGCCTCGATCCCGGTAGCAAGCTGCTGCCGCTGCATCATCACCCCCCGACAAGCTTTAGAAGAAGACGCGAAATCTCAACCACAAGGCAGGTTCCTTCGTTCGCGATCCCACCACCTCCCGCGCCTCCGAGTCAGCATGTCACCAGGTCGTTGATCTGCAATCCGCTGCTTGGCACTTCCCTCGACCACGCGAACGTGTGCTCGTCCCCGTGCACCGCAGCTTCCTGCAGTGCATCGTTCCTCACCGGCGCCCAATTGACTCTTCGCGGCAATGGCGCCCAAGGACAACAGCTCGCTCAAGCGCGCGAGAGTGCGTCGTTCTGTCGTGATGATACACCCTCACAACCGCTGACGAATCGACAGGCATCGACCGGTGAAGTGCACGACGACCCGAAGAAGCCTCGACGATCGAACCGGCTGTCTGGCTCCGACGAGGTCAAGGAAGGCCCGTTTCCATCGCCCATTACCAACCAGGACACGGGATCGAGCACGAAAGACCTCGTGCCGCCTCCATCTCCATGGCCGGAACGCGACCAGCGCACACCACCTACCAGCAGCCCGCCGCCGACATCACAACGATTCGCTGGACTGTCATCACCGCCGCCCGGCGATACCCAACCCTTTTCGCAATTCTTGACTCCAGCACCAGTCTTGTACGAGGTCGAGGATGAGGAGCGCGAGGGTGTCTGGGGATACATTGTGCCGACCGAGGGGAAGTCAGAAAGTGTCCTGACGCTGCGAAAGCGCGCGGCATGTCCGGTCCCTCTACGCAACACGGGAAACCCCAACGGGCGGCAGAAAGTCAAAAAGGACGACTGGAAGAAGCAAGAGGAGTCGTACGAAGCGGACAAGAGCAACAACGGCGTGCCGGCGGGAGGCTACTTGATCGGACGACACCCAGAGTGTGATAAGATGGTGAAGAGTGCAGTGGTCAGCAATAGGCATTGCTTGATCTTCGCCGAGAACAAATCGGGCGTTACGACTGCAGTGCTGGAGGATCTCAGTGGAAATGGCACATATGTCAACGATCAGCTGGTCGGTCGCAATAAGCGACGGGAGCTACAGGACGGTGACGAGATCTCGATTGTCGGTGACGCCCGGTTCATCTTCAGATACCCCCGTAAGAAGGAGACTGGGAGTGGCTTCCGGCAACAATACACCATTCAGGGACAACTGGGCAAGGGTCATTTCGCCACGGTATACCTGTGCTGCGAGAAGAACAGTGGCATGCGGTACGCAGTCAAGAAGTTCGAAAAGCGCAGTGGGCCAGGCGAGAAGAGTAAGGTCGAGGGCCTGCAGCAGGAGATTGCGGTGCTCATGGGCGTCAGTCATCCGAATGTGCTTTGTCTCAAAGATACTTTTGACGAATCTGACGGCGTGTACCTTGTCCTCGAGCTGGCTGCAGAAGGAGAACTGTTCAACTGGATAGTGATGAAGCAAAAGCTCTCAGAAGTGGAAACGCGCAAGCTTTTCATTCAACTGTTTCAGGGCATCAAATACTTGGTGAGTATTGTGCGAGATGTGGATGCCTTGACCTTGGCTGACATCGACTAGCACGAACGGAATATTGTGCACCGAGACATCAAGCCGGAAAACATTCTTCTTGTTGACAAAGACCTCAACATCAAGATTGCTGACTTCGGTCTGGCAAAGATCATCGGCGAAGAGTCATTTACTACCACGTTGTGCGGCACGCCATCTTATGTCGCACCGGAGATCCTCGAGCAGACAAATCGCCGTCGGTACACCCGAGCCGTCGACGTCTGGAGCTTAGGTGTAGTCTTGTACATTTGCTTGTGTGGCTTCCCGCCCTTCTCGGATGAGCTATACTCCAACGAGAACCCATACACCCTCAGTCAGCAGATCAAGATGGGCAGATTTGATTACCCATCTCCGTACTGGGACTCGGTCGGGGATCCTGCGTTGGACTTGATCGATCGAATGCTCACAGTCGATGTTGAGAAGCGCATCACTATTGATGAGTGTCTGCAACATCCATGGATTACTGCCCGCAACATCAATCCCGCCGATAGTACCGACGGGTTGACTGGTGCGATCAGTAACCTTGACTTCTCATTGCGTAAGCCACAACGCGAGCGCACGCTACTTGCGTCGATCAACGACGTCAAGGTCTCGCGTGTGATCGAGACGCAACCAGATGCACCTCCAGTCAAGGTGTGGGAGAAGAACTCACAGTCACGCTTCCACACCCAGCGTCCTGCAAGTCAGCAGAAGGCGAAGAAGATGAATGGGCATTTCGAGCAGACAGTTGAACCAGCACCCGATGCCGCTCGAAACCCGAAGGAATTCATGGAGATGGGTGGCAAAGGAGACCAACAACTCTTTGATGCACCGACTAATGGCGGCAGCATTTATCCCGATGAGGGTATGAAGGCTGGCGCACCTCAAAAGGATTGAGGACCTCGCTGCAAAGGTTGATGTGGTCTTGCTTTTCTGAGATTGTTAGAACGCTTGTGCACGCTCAGCGAGATGAGAGGCAGAAACGTGTGTTGACGAATGAATAAATGTACAGTAAGGACAAAGCTAAACGACATACGATATATCAAACACGCTGCAGCAGCATGCCCTCTCGGACCCGATCGATCCTCTCAGCGATTCTCTGGGGTCAGTTACGATCTCCTTTCAAGGTCGGTTTCGCACACGCCACGGTCATTGAAAAATGACCAAATTTCAACATGGTCACGAGGAAAGGCTGTACTGGCGAGTATTTTGAGCGGAGCATCTGCTGACTTTGTAGCTCCCTCGCATCGGATACAGAGCAGGGACAGTGTACCTGGCACCCTGCCACGAACTTAGGATGGTGCCTCCGCCTGCCTGTTTGGTCACTGCGTCTCGCGGCAGGCCTGCCCAGACCATCCATCAGCCAAGTGAAGCTAGGGCAGGCAATGAGATTGGGTTCCAGACTACCATTTGTGGGGGAGGGGTAGCGCATGGCGAGAGACGTCACTGCTAAACACTCTCAGCATTTATATACACTGACGAACAAAATTAATCCGCTCTGGCACGCTTCGCTTCCATCATCGTAGAGCAACACTTCGATCACATCCAAAAATGGCAGCACAACAGATTGCAAACATGGACAAGCTCCAACACAAGACCTTGATCACCGCACCACACAACCTCGCCTACAGCTACTACCTGTCGCCCAACTTCAACGACGAACTAAACAAAGACGTGCCCACCCTCATGTTCCTCCACGGCTACCCCGACGACGCCTTCATGTGGGCAGGCGCCATACCCACCTTTCTCGCCCTCCCCTACCCCTTCATCGTCCTCGACCTCCTCGGCTTCGGCCACTCTTCCAAGCCCTCGGATGCGCAATACTACAACTACCGCGCCCAAGCCAACAGCATCTCGCAAATCCTCGACGCCGAGAAGGTCCCCAACAACGTCATCCCAATCGGCCACGACTGGGGCTCCGCCACCTCGCAACGCTTCTACCTCTACCACAAATCCCGCTGCGTCGGCCTCAGCCTCCTCTCCCTCGCCTACCAAATCCCCAGCGCCGAGAAATTCGACCTCGCTACCGCAAACTCGCAGACGGAGAAACGCTTCGGCTACCCGCAGTGGGAATACTGGAACTTCTTCACGCGCCCCGACGCCGCTAATCTCATGCGCGAGCACATCGAACGCTTCTGGGACGTCAACAATGGCTTGTACCCCTCCGAGCAGCCGGGCGAAGAGGGCCGCGATATCTGGATGCGAGAGATGTTTTGCGTGCCGCATGCCATGGACGACTATGTGGAAGGGAAGGGGAAGTGGGCGGGAGGCAAACGCGTCGAATTGAAGCCTTATGCGCAGGATCCGGTGCTGTTTCAGCGGTTCAAGGAGCGCTTGACGCGCGACGGGTTCGAGGGGCCGGTGCAGTATTATCATTCGTTGAAGGAGAATACCATGTTGGAGGATGAGAGGGAGTTGGTCGAGACGGAGGGTGGGACGAAGATTGAGGTGCCGTTGTTGTATATTGGGCAGACGGGGGATTGGGTGTGTCGAACGGATTTGATGGGCGATGCGAAGGAGCAGGGGTTAGTGGGGGATTTGGAGGAGAGGGTGGTCGATGCTGGGCATTGGGTGTTGTATGAGAAGCCTGAGGAGATCGCGGGAATTATTAAGGAGTGGTTGGGGAGGAAGTTTCCGGTGAAGGTGTAGGTGGTTTAGGAGATATGATTCGAAACAGTCTCACATTGTGTCGTGCTCACGACAATCCGGTCGTTGCCTCTGTCTTTGACTGTCGCTCTGGGCCATATTCACATGCTCTTGGCGTGACGGACTTGCACTCACGTCTTGAAGCGCTGATTAGTATTCTCAAGGAATATCATTCCGCAATCAATTCGAGGTATTCCCGTGCCAAGCCTCGGGACATCGCCTGCATACCTGCCCAGTCACTCAGCGTTGCAAGATGCAATGGCGCTTCTTGCAATTCCGCAACCCGAAACAAGTTTTCTCTTCCGATCACAACCAGAGCGTTGGAGTGGGGCCCTGTTGGCAGGTGCGAGAGGTACCTGCTTGTTACCTCGGATCACTCTTTTCAACCTTGACAATAACACACAATCACGACCGACAACAGAACTCAGCCATGCTGACAGAAGCTCTTCGGCGCCAAGGTCATTGTTCAACTTGCCTGACATTTTCAGTTGGCTCAAAAGAAGCTGTATTGGTCATGTTAAGTACATCAGAAATATCGCATGAGATAGATGGTGAGAAACAAGAGCATGTGCGAGGACGATGACTTTCACACCACAATCGATTGATGTGCAGATGATGGATTGGATAAAGGCAAGAGTCTGACTATGTTGTGGGAGCCAGTGGGAACCCCACCTGCAAGATTGTGAGGGACATCACATTCGTTGCAAGCCTATTGCGAGACGGACAGACAGTCCCCAGCCCCATGCCTCGCGACGACCTACAAATCCTCCTCAATATTTTTCAAGCTCGCAAGACAGCTCTGAATGGTCTTGCTTTCTGTCTTAGCATTGCTGAGCAGACACGCCTCGACAATCGCTCCCAGTGCAAACCCATACAGGGCTTGCACCTTGTGCAAGCCGCTTAGGGCCTCACGCTGCAATCGTGACCATTTGTTCGCAGCGTCTTCCCGTGGATTTGCCGTAATCGACCTGGAGCGACTCCCAAGCTGGAAGAGGACAAGACCGAGCCGGACAATCGGCTCGTCCATCGCGACTCTCTCAGAGTAGGTTCCTGGTACGCGTACAGGTGCGGGTGTACCAAATCCACAGGCCCAATAAGGATTGTCCCAAGGCAGGTCAGACGGCTTCTCAATTCGGATCTGGTCATCAGCGTACGAAGGTGGCTGGAACACCCAATAATCCTGCAGTCGAGGATATTGGCAACAACCCCTAAGCTTCTCGAAGCCAAGATATGCGAGCAAAATGGACCGGAACAGCCTCACCATCACGTTCAGGGTGAGCAAGGCTGCGGTCCTGGGATCGTCAAGGCAACTCTCAAGGCTTATCATGCGGTGCCACGGTTGAGCTTCCACGAATATCACATGACCGAATTCAGCGTTCTTGTATGTGGGGAGGCGACCGCACCGACTGTAACGATCGCTACTCCCCGGGTCAGCTGCACTCTCGACATCGAGTGATGCTAATTCCAGGTCGCTGCCAGTGTCGCTTGAAACACACGCAGACTCTATCGCCAAGAACGTGTGCTCTGCGTCGTGGTGCTGCTTTTGCACAAAAGTCACCAGACTGTCACGACGAAGCTCACCACACACGCCAGGAAACTTTCCAAAGACTTCTCGGTTATCTGTAGACGAGCTCGCGATGCTGACGCTGACAGCCTGTGGTGGCCAACTGGTGTTGATACGCATCAACGAGTCGTGAATCTCCCTAAGCATTTCCGGGTCAAACCGCTGCACAGGCTCGACATCGTTGTTTGGAGTGTCCAGCGCAAGCACCGCGCTGGGGGAGGTGGGCCTTCGTAACTCGATATAATCGCGAAAGTCATGGATTGCATTTCTGAGACCCTCCACGCGGGACCTGAGTCGAGACTGATTATGATCAGACCATTTGAATAAAGTCCACCAGCTTGCGTCGCTTCTTGCCCGCTGGCTCTCTGGGTCCCCTTTCGACAATGGACGGCTCGGTTCACCTGCAATTTTCAAGAGTGGTGGCCGGGCATTCTGCGAGGACTTCACGCCAATTTGTGAGGGACGGCTCGGTCCTGGGACTACTGGCAGGTCATGTGCAGAATCTGTGCGCCCATCTCGTTTCCTGCTCAGGCTTCTGCTTTGGGACAAAGTCGTCACTCGCGGTCTCTGTTTTGATTTGGCTGTAGCAGAGGTTGTTTCTGTTGATACGCTGGATGGTGGCATGCCGCTATCCTTGGATCGGGCAGATGAGGTGTCCGTGGAAAGGGCATTTGGCGAGGTCGCAGACTGATCTTCTCGAGGCGTATGACCGGAGTGTCCTGTACGTGGTAAGTCTTCACTCAGCGTCTAGGTCGGTGCACTGACCCAGAGCATCTTGAAAGATTTCCTCGCACATCTGAAAATAAGTTTCAATGAGCCTCAGATGCCTCATGATTTCTTTGGTGACCCTATGCTCCGGATCATTCAGATCGGGAGGATACCGCATCTGCGTTGTTCTGGTCTCCATGATGATGTCCAAGAGGCATTTCAAGTTTTGCATCTTCAAGGACTCCAACAGGACATCTCGCCCGAAGTATCGCATCTTTTGACATCCTTCGTACAGACGACCGCAAGTGTCATATGTTGTGAAGAATATTGCGGCAGAACCAAGTGCGGCACCTAATGGGTCAATAGCCATTGCAGCATTGACGTGGTGCAGAACTTGTACTGAGCTCGCAGATAAGCGAACTCTTTAAGAGTTAAGATGCTGTCCAACCATCATCTGCGGATCGCGCGATTGTCTGACAGCGCGCTCATCAAGATGCATAGATTTGCGCGGATCACGCTGTGGCTCCCCGAACATCAGCTGAGGTCAAGCGAAACTGCATCTATGATTGGCTTCCATCCCACACATCGAGGAATTGGGAATATGTGCCCACCGCGGAACTTGTTCTAAGTGCTCAGCACACCATCTTCTCGCGAAGCTGAACACAGCAGGTAAGCGATACTGCACAAGCTGCTTTGAGTGGAATGAACAGCCTTCTGCACGTCCTGTTCAATACATGGCTCAGCTTTCCTGGCTGGAGCCACAGCTAATATGATACAAATTACACTGCTTCCGACGACGCCCAGCATAGTCGTCGATTCTCCTGCGCTGCACGCCCTCAATCATGGAAGCGTTCGATCCGAGACATGCTTTGCACGAACTTTCAAGCTCGCTGGGTCAAGTTTTGAGGACCTCCGTGGTGGCATTTCCCCCACCGTGGGAAACCAGCCAGGAGGATTTATACAGGGAGTTCACGGTATTGTATCGTGGAAGGCGAAGACTTGACGAGTCAGTAGAGAGAATGAAGGTCATGCGGGAAAACTATGATCTACTTCTGAACTTTCCAGAGGTACCGAGTCTCGTTCGACGGTGCAAAATGGTTTCTGAGGAGCTTGACCGTGATATGAGAACCAATGACTCGCCATTTGAAGAGCCTGATACTGCGAGATCGAAAATGATGTCTAGATTTGACGACGGATCGAAAGGCCGCGCGAAGCTCGCCGAGATGATCTCGTTGCTAGAGAGGCTGAACTCAAAACTTGAGGCTGCTGTGCCGCGAAGATCAGCTCAATTGATCTTGTTTGAGGGTGAGGGCCCCGAATTGGAAAGGAGGAAATCCAATTCCGACGAAGATGCGTCGGCCAGGTCGTCCGGAACCGCAGGAACGATACACCAAGCACCCAAAGCACCTAGCGACACCTCATCGGCCCCAGCGGCCGAGTGTCGTCGTCAGGATCTATGCAGTCTGTGGGAAATGTGTCTCTCGACAGCGAAATCAATGGTACTGTTTGCTCGACAGGACCCTGCCGTTTTTGAGAACTTGCACGAACGATTGAGAATTTGGGGAAGTGGACTCTTCAGTGGCAGCATGGATCTCGACAGTCTAATTCTCCAGGACCAGCAACTTCGACGCAAGCTCGCTAAGCCGATGATCAGTCTTCTTGTACATCTCGCATTGGAACAAGGTTTGTTCACGCAATGTCGTGCACGTGGAAACGGGCTGAAGAGTGGCAGAACGCATGATCAACGCATGGTCCATAACTCATTCCGACTGCGGACATCGGGAGCTCAAACACACGGCATTTGCGCTCCGACACTTCCTCGCCATGAACGACACGACCAAAGCCGCCTTTGCCGATCGCGCTACATCGGATGACAGATGTGACACCGACAGCGATGCAAACGAGACATCTGACGCTGCGGCCTCCTACTTGACAGCCCTGACGGATCTCCTCTTCGAGTACCTCCCTGCCATCAACCGAGTGCGACGATCGCAGGTCCTCAAAGACGAAGCGTGCAACTCGAGGGAGCGCAGAGCGAGCATTGATCATGATGAAGGGAGACGTGAATCGAGCCGAGAGCGACGTGACGTCCGACAGTCGGGAGAACGGGCGCACAGCTTTGGCGCTAGGCCAGATCCCTTCGACTCGAGTTCGAGTTCGGAGCATCATGAGCTCCGGCCATCCAGGAGGCGAGATTCATTCCGACGCGACTTCAGATTTTGATGAGCTGCGGCCATCGAGAAAGGCGAGCGACGAGGCAATGAGAAATCCGTGTCTTACTCAGCGACATGACTGCCGCCTGGTCCCTGGTCGACGGCGCTCCTGTTCTCCATGACTTGGCAACGACCACCTGAGAGACCTATGGTCGATGATAGTCAGTGTAGCAACTACTGATTCGCTGCCATGCAGACATCATCCTCGTAGCCACAAACGAAGACATGCTCGAAGAATCTGCATCTCAACACTTCATGACATCTCGCTAGCTAGCTATATTCATACACAGGCTTCATAGCCTCACGACCACGGACGAAACTTACACAAGCAGCAGCCAATAGTTCGCTCTCTTGCCCATGGCCGATGCAGACCGCCAAAAGCCGTATGTCCCCGGACCTGCCATGGCTCGAAAGTCTATCCAAAATTGGACATGCAGCAATTACTTGGGCCCGGCGCCTCTGCACCACTCAAACCAACGAACAAGCAGACTTCTTGCTGATACAAGAAGTCCAGGTGAGAATCAGATCTAACGCCATCGCTTCATTTGCTGCAAGCGCATCAATTGGGGTATCCGTAAACAGACGGTGAATATCGGTAGGCAGGATGGTTGCCAATAACAAGCGGGAGGGCTCCAAAGTTGCTATCCGACTTCCCACGCAGTCTAGCGTATGGTTGCCGCTCTCTCCATGTTCGATGAAGGTGATCATGATGAAGGGCGCGAATAGCCGAACTCGGCACTCGATGCGACTGGTGTCGAAGGAGGCAGATCACTCCGACTTCGCTGATGGCCCACGCGTGGTGTGGAGCTGTTGGATTTGGAGTGCGAATTTCCATAATGTTGCTGCTGAGCAGCGGCGATGTTGAGTGGAGTCGGCCCTCCTTGTGCCGTTGAAGGCCGCTGACTTTCTTGCTCGATACCCAGACCGTAGCTCCTGTCATATGAATTTGCTCCGGCGGGCACATACGTCTTTGGATTGGCGTTATTGTTGCCGCGGTTGTGCACATCTGACCTCTCATAGGCGCTGCCTTGTAAATTGCTGCTTCCACTGCTGATGGCGCGGTCATCGGCAGACATGTTCTCCGACTGTGCATCATCGCCAATGGTCGAAGCCCACAGGCTGTTGGAGAGCGAATGCTCGTCACCCTGAGGTTGTTTTTTCTGCAGCTGATCGGGATCATGGCCTTCCTCTACAAGCCTCTCGATGTTCAAATACTCCTTTTCCGTGAAGCATCCTTGCCAACAATGTCGCCAATCGCCCACCAAGTAATTGAACAGCCATCGCTCGAGGTTCAAGCACGGCCCGACGCAGACGGCCAAGTTGTTGAGGTCCATTTTGTTGCGATCCTTGTTCGTGAGAAGCAGGGACAGATGGCAAGTGATGGCGAAGAGGAGATAGTAGTTGAAGGGCGGCAACTCGGAAAGGGCATCGCGCAACAATTGCGGTGCCTCTTGACCTTGGTTCCTGTAGTTGGGGTTCTGCTTTTCCAGTTCCACGGCGAGGGACTTTTGCAGCGATGCAGGCATCACCTCGGTAGGAAGTTCCCGGAACCATGCCTTGAGCATGCTCGCAATCTCGTTGGTATCCTTGATGTCGGCATCCAGTAGATCAATGTCGAGCTCTGAGTCGAAACGTCGCTGCCAGTGCTTGACCTGTGGTCCACTTCCCGGCACACGATAGAGGCCCTCGTTCTCGCAATTCGTGTTGAGGTAGCTATACCGCATCAGCAATTATGTGAACCAGCTCCTGAACATCAGACTTACTCAATGCATCTCCAAGGCAATGCAGGCATCCAATATTCCGTCTTGTCGCGACAAGATGCCAAGTCTTTGCTAATGCGTGTAGCGCGAGTCTGCTCCACAAGCGGCAGGTTGATGACCTTGATGACATACTCGCTGTCCGGGATGTGAGCTTTGGAGTCGCTCTTCTGCCGACCGAGGAAGCCGCCGGTGGCCTTCTTGAGCCCGCTCATGAAGCCGCTGCCCTCCTTCTTGTCTTTGGCCTTGGGATATGAAGAAGAGAGATTCTCTTGACTTGCAAATGCCATGGAGCGCTCTTCAGACTTTCCCCGCTTGTCGTCCCTGTGCTTACCCTTCATCCGTGCGTCCGAGCCTGGCCAATCGTGGTCCGAGGACACGTTGTGCTGTGACTGGTGGTCGAAGGATTCTTTCTCATGCTTGTGTCCCTCTGCGCTGTGATTGCCGTCACCGTTCAGGGTCGACGGCCTCGAGCCTGTGGCGTTGGAGCCTCTCCGTACTGAAGCTCTCCGGCCCATGCGTCCCAGCAGGCCCTTGTTCTCTTTCTTGCTCTCTGATCGCTGCCTCGGCGCCGTGCTGTCCTGGCTATGCTTTGGTGTCGGCTGCGGTCTCGTCGGGAGGTTGGGCTTCTCGCCTGTGAACGCTCTCGTCAGTACACAATACTATGCCGTCGTTGGAAGTAGGATCTGGTGAATGGCGGCATCGCTCGCGTGCCCACAGGAAGCTGAGCGCGCGACGCGTTTCGCGCCATGTGACATGATACGGGCAAGTCGAGAAGAGCGGTGCATTGAGGTACCCGAGTATCACCGTCTCCCTCGTCATGAGGATCCACTTACTTTCTGAAGATTGCTTCGAGATTGCCTCTTGACTGCCCACCAGGCTCAGCTCTGGCGTGCTTCCGGGATTGTTCCTCAGATGGTAGATTTTGGAGACGGAGCTGGTGCCCGGCCTGTAGTCGTCCTTCTCGTTCCTTCCCTGCCGCGAGTGCTTCCTCTCTTCCTGCTCACTCGACAGTTTGTTGCGGAAGTTGCTCAAAATCTTCTTCGACGGATCGCGATTGTGCGCTCGCGGAGAGCCTGGAGGGGATCGCGGATTTCGGGAATGGTCGGTGGGCAGAGAGGTCAGACCAGCGGCCACGTCGTGTTCGAAGCCGCCCCCAAATGATCCCAGATCGACGCCCTGCGAGTTCGTCGGACTGCTACTCGCGCCGTTCTGCGCGCCATTCTCCCTGGCAGCCCTCTCCCCGAGCTTGAGGTCTTGGGGCTTCGACTGCCGCGGCATGGCGGTCAGGGTTGGGCGGGGATGTCCTGCAGCGCTTGCCTATGCTCGCGACCCACGGCGGGCGCCGGACGGGCAGATAGATGTGCAGACAACGGCCGGAGCGGAGCAGCAGCAGCAGCAGCAGCAGGAGATGAGGCAGGCAGGCAGACAGGCAGGCGACATGCGGTGACAGTTCCGCCGTCGCTCTTGCCGCAGCCGCACCACAAGGACCGCGAATAGACGGGAGATTGCAGCGGACAATGAGTGAGGGGGGTGGCAGGACAAAGAGGGCGGTGCTGGGCGAATGCGCCCACGTCGCAGCTGCGGGCGCCGGCGGCGGGACCTGCGGCGCGAGGGATGGAGGTGGTGCAACGCGGTGCGGTCGGCGAGGGCGGATGCGTCGAGCTGTCGGGAGTCGGACGAGGGCCAATGCTGCCTCGCTCGTCTTGTCGGGTGGCCGGCGTGCTGACAGAGGGCGCAGCAATGCGGCGGCGGCGGCGGCGGGGATGGGGGTGGGGGTGGAAGAGACAGCAGCAGCACCGACGGCGGGAGCAGTGTGTCTGCGTTGCGGTCTGCTGCTGGGTGAGATGGGAGTGGAACGGGGTGTAGCGTGGTGGGTGCCTGAGTCAGTAGCGCGCTCGCTCGCACTTGTTGTTGGTACCCACGACCACC
Organism: Cercospora janseana; assembly: GCA_026725115.1. Taxonomy (NCBI): domain Eukaryota; kingdom Fungi; phylum Ascomycota; class Dothideomycetes; order Mycosphaerellales; family Mycosphaerellaceae; genus Cercospora; species Cercospora janseana. The sequence continues at coordinate 1,643,097 of CM049105.1, forward strand.
CACGGCGCTGGTGCCGGCGAGGGCTGCTATGTATGTGTAATGTCGGTGTCCTGCTGCTGCTGCTACTACAAAGGTATACATACATACGCACGGGTGGCGCGCGAGGGAACGACTCACAGGCCAGCGGGCGCTCGGGTGTTGGTTGGTAGTGAGTGGGCAGAGGGGGCATGATGCATGCATGCACAGCACCATCATCGCAGCGGCAGGCAGATTGCCTTCCGCCCAGCGTCTCCGCCGCGCGCCCACGCACTGTTCCTGAAGGTCGACACTGCGCTTGACAGGCGTGCCCGAGCCGCTGCTATTGCTGGATCGCCCTCATCAGCATCGCCGTCGTCCTGTCCCTCGTCCCCGACACCCGTTCGCACAGGAGGCCTCCTCATTCCACCGCCCTGGCGTGTCGCCGGGTGACACCAAGGGCACGCGCTGCTAGCGTGCCGACCAATTGTTGGCCCTCGTCTCGGCTGCCTGCTGCTCCGTAATCATGCGCCGTGCCTATCTTCGTGCTGGTCAGGCAGAAACCGACTACGCCGACCCGCTGCATCATCTCCTCCCACCACGCCTGGCCTTCATCCTCTTTTCCCTCCTCTCCCGCCCACTCTGTACTGGTCCTCCCCCCCAGCGCCTCCAACACACATGTCGCTGGCAGCAGGCCCGGGACGAGGCGGCGGAGCCGGGGTGGCGCAGCTGCCTACCGAGCTCCAGCTGGTCGTCGACAAGCACATTTCCTACGTGCAGAGCCTTGATACGGTAGCCTCCGCCCGACATGCTGGTCGCGCGCGTGCGCCGGGCGGACACTGACGAAACAGCAGCGCAGAGACGAGCTCGAATACCACCTCACCGAACATTTGCGCATCAGCGGCATCTACTGGGGCCTGGTGCCGCTGCATCTGCTTGGCCACCCCGACGCTCTCCCTCGCCATGACCTACTCGACTATGTCTTCCGCTGCTTGCACGACAATGGAGGCTTTGGTGCCGCCCCCGGCCATGACCCGCACATGCTCTACACCGTGTCTGCCGTGCAAATCCTCGCCATGGTGGACGGATTCGAAGAGCTCGAGCGCAGAGTGGCACATGGCAAACGCAAGGTCGCACAATACATGGCACGGCTGCAGCAGCCCAATGGCACCTTTGCGGGCGACCGCTGGGGCGAGACCGACTCTCGATTCCTCTACGCTGCACTGAATGCGCTGTCCCTGCTGAACATGCTGCCCCATCAGCGGCCATCGGACCCGCCTCTCATCGATCTGACCGCTGCCATGGACCACGTCAAGGCGTGCCAGAATTTCGATGGTGGCTTCGGAGTAGCGCCCGGTGCAGAATCCCATTCGGGCCAAGTCTTCACCTGCTTGGGCGCCCTCACGATTGCTGGAGAAGTCGACTCGTACTTGGGAGAGGATGGCAAAGACCGCCTCGGAGCATGGCTCTCCGAACGTCAATTGCCCAGCGGCGGCCTCAACGGACGCCCAGAAAAGCTCGTGGATGTGTGCTACAGTTGGTGGGTGCTCACGAGTCTGGCCATGATCGATCGCCTGCATTGGATCGACAAGACCAAGCTCACGGCCTTCATTCTCCAATGTCAGGACCCCGACCACGGTGGCTTTGCGGACAGGCCCGGCGACATGGTGGACGTCTTCCACACCTGTTTTGGCACCGCGGGTCTCAGCTTGCTCGGGCATCCTGGCCTTCTGCAGGTGGACCCAGCGTAGTAAGTTTGAGGCTGTCACTATTCTCGTCTCATCGAGTTTCAGGAGTAACCTTGACTGACTCCTGGTACTAGCTGCATGCCAACGCACATCACGGATAAAGTTTTGGGAAGAACGCCTTGAAGCTTGTGTCGACTTCATCTCAGCCAGCGCACGCTGTGCGCGTGCTATTTTTGTGCCCGCGTTTTCGGTTATGCATCATGTGGCAGCCATGCGGCGAGTCTTGAGCTGCGTTACGCTGGTTGGTGAAGCCAGATCTGCTGCAGCGTATAGAGGCATTGTCCATTGCTGGCGCTCTGAAGCCGGCCAGGAAATGCAGTGGCAAGGTAGGTGATATAGTGGAGCACAACTCCACATGAAAAGACGCGTAGCATTCCCTCTCGCAATCTAATAACCCGCGCTGAGCATGTCGATGAGGCCGGGCTACAATGGGAGAGGAGAAGGAGAAGGAATCCCATGACAATTGGCCTCGGCGTTCCACGAGCAGCGCAGAGGATACTCTGGATCCATAACATATATGCACAGTGCATGCAGCTGGTAGACCACATACGCTGCACCCTTTCGACGGCGCCATGCTCGTGTCGTGTTCTTGCAAACTCAATTCCAGTTCATCCTCACTTGCGCTTCATTTCCAGTCCATCGCCTGTCGTCGAGTCGACGCCAAGACACGTGCAGGTAGGTCAGTGCTCCTGCTGCATGTAACGCTCTTTCCAGTATTCGCACAACGACTTCCACGTCCACCACTTCAAGCGCTTCAGGAAGAAAGCACAACGCGTTGCATCCCGAGAAGCGACAGTCAAGATCGCGGTCCATCACCGAGCAGCAGCAGCAGCAGCACTGTGCTCGTCCGGACGCTCTGCCTGGCACTACGCCTTTCCTCCCCACTCTCCTTGATCCAACATCCAACTTCTTCACCAACTCCTTCTTCTTGGTTTCTGCTCGTTCGTCCCTCCTGTTGGACAGTCTCTCTCTGCCAGCGGATCCAAGCATTCTCAATAGCTGCTTCCAGTACTCAGCACCACCACTCTGATTGCGGCATCGCCGCTGTCACTCCTTCAACAGCAGTGGCAGCAGCGAGAGTTTCCCACCCCCTAACTTCGACCGACAGCATCCTGCTCCCCCCTCCAACAGTGCAGGCTGCTGCCTCGCATGAACTTGCTACAAGGAGATGTGCCCAACAACATCCCCCTCAGCTGCAACGTCTGCCCGCGGCGCCCCGACTTCTCTGATGTTAGCCACCTGCTCACTCACATCCAAAGCAAGGGCCACCTCTCCGCCTACTACAAGCTCAAGGTCAAGGGAAGCTCCGACCCCGATGCTCAGAACACGGTCGATGCCTACGACGAATGGTACGCTGAATTCGGCTTGGAGGAGCTGATGCGTGAGCGCATGAGCCAGAAGGACAAGAAGAAAGCGGGCATCTGCACTACTTCGCGTAGATCCATCGGTGAGATCGTTGCCGAGATATCTCTGTGACAGCAGCTCATAGGATATAGCAACGACCAACTCCTCCCGCAGCACTCCGGTGCCGCAGGCTACTCGCCGTGCAGCGCGAGGTCTGCGCGAGCAGACACTGCTGGACCCTCAACTCAACCGCAGAGGCTTGTCCGCATCCTCTCGCTCAGCGACTCCACTCTCCTTCTACGAGCCAGCAAACTTCCACCGTTCCCTCAACCCACTCCAATCCACCTGGCCTGGTGCGGCATATTTGAGCAACTCTCCCAGTACCATCAAGCAAGAGAGTGTGAGCAGCTTTGAGGATGACGAGGAAGATGCCTACGATCCGATGCCGAGACGTGCCTCTCGCCGTCGAGCCAACAACAGCATCTCCACCTTCTCGAACCTAGACGACGCTTCTGAGATGGGAGATGAGATTATCAGTGACAATGCCAAGTTGAAGGGTGTCATCTGGCCAGGCATGGCCATCTTTGACTCGGCCACCCCTGATATGAAGCGTCGACGCAACCAAAAGAAGGATGCATGCGTGTTACGGGCATTACAAGCCACCAGCGAGATCGTCGAGCCCACCGAGTGTGTGTACGATCCAGCTGGGGCATTACGTTGTGAGCGTGAAATCACTGGTCTACCGGCATCGGACGACGACTTGATCGAAGGTGAATCTGAGCCCGAGGTAGAAGAGCAAGAGAAGAAGCGTGCACGTCGCAAGCCGCGCCAGCCATTGATCAAGAAGGAGCCAAACACTGGTCGGGTCACTCGCGGAAGCAAGCTCTCAGCTCCGCTATACACACGCACAAGTAAGGGTCCGTACTTTGGAAGCACCAATGATGGCGATGATGACCTTACCTACAAAGCACGATCGAAGAAGCGCTCTGGCCTCAGCATCCATCGTGATAACACTGGCCCCGAGATCACCTTCAATCAGCCGATGTCTATGGACTATCTCACCGCCGGATACAACCCTCTGCGAGCCAATCCTTCCAATGACTTGTTTCAGCGTGCACACACTTTCGACAATCCATTGATCCCACGCAGCCACCACCGACAACCTTCGTGGGGTCAGGCTCATGTCACATTCCGCCCATCTTCCACGGCACCTGCCCATGGTCATCAGCAGACATACTCCACGTTTGGCGGCATGTTCAGCCATCAATCTGGCAATACTGCCGCCACTTCTGCTGGTAGCGCCCACCACACCTTCTCTGGCTTTACTCACAACTTCGGTACCGGTCATTTTGGTATTCCCGTGAGCACCAACCCCTTCTTCCAGACTCCAAATGCCGGTGACATGTGGGATGTGTTCAACAGCATTGCAGATCCCGCTGATAGTGTCATGGGGGAGACTGACCTCGGTTTCGGTGTCAGTGGTAAGCCAGCTCATTCTGCTCACCGCTAGACGGGCTTGTCGCTGACGCCCACACTCATGCAGCGGGAGAAGCGGTGCCAAACAACGCGCTCTTCTTGTCGGATGTCAAGCCCGTCATCGAAGACGAAGAGGGCACCCTCTCAGCAGCGAGCGAGCATTGAGCGACGCCTTCTCCCAAATGCTACGAAGCTGGGGTGTTCTTTCCTCACCTCACTCACCCTTCCGCTGTGGATCAACATCACTTTACGAAAAAAGAAAGACAAGCTCGAAGGCCCGAGAATCCGTTTACAAAGCCTCTCCAGGGCTCTTCTGTTGCGTTCCAAAAGTATCGAGCTGCTTCACGGTCAATCAATCTATCTTCTTGCTCTCAAAAATATACAATATGTCAGTGGTGGTCGATTGCGAGAGCACCAAGCAGAAAGTCATGAATTTCCGGGGGAAAGGCCTGGGAAAAGGCTTCATAATGAGAAAGAGGTCTGCTTCACTCAGAGAGAGGCCATGGGTGGAATGAGACCGGACATGCTCCTGGATGCATTTCAATGAAGACGAGCATTGCTCAGGGACATACGTGCCAATGATAATGTCTGATGCTTAACGAGCAAGCGAAAATGGCAAGGCGGAGTAGATAGTCTCGACACTCGTTCATGGAATCTAGTGGATACAGTCTCCGGGTGAGACTCGCGGAACATGCACCAAGATGTTCTCCACAAGGTGATGGTTAATGCTGTCGACTCTGCTCGTTCAACCTTCCTTTCGCTGCAATGTCCGCAAAGGGCTTGGCATCGACTCCACCAAACTTCAGGTCCGGAGACATCCATATTTTCTGAATCGGTCCTGCCATGTGTCTGCATCCCAACGCAAGTTCGGATTATGCTCTCCAGCGACCAAGAAGTGTAACTTCTTTTTTTCATGACGGCGTCTTGACCTTTCAAGTAGCTGCATTGTCGTTTGTACACGTCATTGCCAAAATCTCGCGCCCAGCGCATCCTTCAGCCGCAGCCATGCCCCTCGTGTTTCGTATTCTCGCTTCCGTGACGATAGTCCACTCTATCCCGCCACATGGCATATCGACTATGCCGTGACTAGGTGTACCATCATGCCTGCTCGATCTGCGGGCTGCTATCAGTGCAGGAAACGCAAGATTGCTTGCGACTTGACCCGGCCTGGCTGTCATCGATGCAAGACTCATGGCGTCCCTTGCCCTGGGTATCGGGAGCCTGCGCCCGGGCAAATTGCCTTTGCGGATGAGACGGGGGAGGTAGTGAGGCGAGTGCAGATGGGGAAGAAGGGTGGTCGGGGGAGTTTGGTGAAGATTGAATTCTTCGATGATGGTGCTGCTACGAGGACGAAAGCGCTGGCGCCGGCCGTGCCAGCTGTGCCGGCAGTGGAGAATGATCTGTTCGACGTTAGTCAACCTTCGAATGCGTTCCTCAGGCAAGCTTTGGATTTCATGTCGTCGCCGTATGGCCAGAGCAACGGCGGTCAACTGAGTCTGAACTCGCTGTCCAGCTCGTCGACACCTTTCTCGATGCTCACAGCACCATCGAACCCCAAGAACGACCAAGAATATGGTCAGATCCGAAGACAAACATCCATGGACATTGCAAAAGCCATGGCCTTCTACGCTGTTCCGCAATATATGCCTTCGGCGGCGGCCGAGAAAGCCATGATCTACAATGCTTTTGTGGAAACCTACATGCCCAAGTACCGACCCGAACGTGACAGTCACTTCGCCTTCCTGGAACATCTCATCACTTGTCCCAATCTCCGGCCCGAAGTCAACCAAGCGCTAGACGCCCTCTGTCTGGTTCAAGTTGGAAGCATCTATCACAATCAGACGCTGCTCAAGCAGTCTGTTCGCATGTACGCGAAAGCCCTCACCGGGTTGGTCCGGACTCTGGGGGGGACGGATGCCGCGTCGTTCATTACAGATGACTATGTCCTTGCCACCGTGACGCTCCTCGCATCGTGCGAATTCTTCGACGAGATCTCGCAGATGGGAAATGGCTGGAGTAAGCATATTCAGGGCTCGCAGCAGTTGCTGAAGGCGCGGGGGCCGAAGAGTATCAAGAGTAAGATGAGCTTGATGATGTATAGCAATATGCGGCATGGGACGTTGGCACATGGATTGCTGACGCGGAAGGGGACGTTCTTGGGGAGGCCGGAGTGGAGGATTTTGTCGTGGTGTCCCGAGTTGAAGGATGCGACGACGGGGTTCTATGAGTTTTCTCTGCAAGTCCCCGATCTGCTGGAGAAGTGGGACTTGTACGCGAACAGTGGGGCAAAGTCTGTCGGGGCCCTCGACGCGTTTCTGGACGAGGCGAAGAGGATCGAGGATGGCTTGAGCATCTGGTACAAGGACTTTCCATCGCAGGCCAAGACACCCGGCACGCCCCTCTACACGCTGACGGACGTTGAGCACTTCTCCATCTTCGCGAGCCTGGTCAGCAATCGCGCCATTGATCAGGGTTTCATCTTTTCCAGTTTCATGGTCGCGTACATGATGTCTTCTTACTGGTACGTCATGCACTACCTGCGGACAACCGTCAAGAGCATCCAGCATGCCCGATACCAAGCTGATCCCACCTGGTACCCGGCCGTAGACGAAGGCGTCGTCGAAGATGAATTACTGGGCTACGTTATGAATATGATGCGCTGTTTCCCCTTTTTCTGCGAGCCGACAAGCTCTTCCACAGGGCAGATTGGCATGTTTTTGCCGCTATATACGGCGGCATTCTACTGTCTGGAGCATGGGCACTGGGCGCTGTTGAAGTGGCTGGGGGAGGTGCGAGATAATGTATTTACAAGAGGGATGAGGCCGCCGGCGGTGATTGAGTCGCATCCTGCGGGGACGGCGCAGGTGCACGTTGGTAAGTGGGCGGAGCCTTTCAAGAAGGCGGCTGCTGGGACCACGAGCGGTTTGCCGGAGTACACGCCTCATGCCGGTGTTTCGGAGCCGGCGAATGATCAGGAAGTGGTGGGCATACCGGACCCTGCATGGACTGATGACTGTGTCGGCGTCCTGCATGAGGCGCAACTAACTTGAATTTTCTCCTAAAGCGAAGCATGAACGACAGAAATTAGGAATCGTTGGGCGAATGTCCGGGTATGAGAGTTCTCAGGCCGACGGGTTGCAAGAGCTATATCCATCGGTGAAAGCCTGGCATCACCAGGAGCACCACACTACTTGTGACTTGCAGAGTCTAGTGACTGGAGAGGCCTTTGGAAACCGCAACATTCAATCTTTGGCCATAGTGGGCAGTGTTTGAGATGAAACACACTGACCCGCCGCTGCAGACCAATGTCACGGGCAAGCTCAGGTTGTGCTGCTGTCTGCTCGCAGTGGCGCAACTTTGCGAGAATAACGGCAGTTTGGCGTTCTCGCGAGGAAGATGAGAGTGGCGATAAGAGCGCACGAAGGCTTGGGTATATTTCAGTGGAAGCATTGGCCATCGACCAGTGGCACATCAGATTTGGAGTCTCTACTTGAAGCTTGAGGAGGCACTTGGGTCGTTTGAGGGGGAGAAATGCGCATGGGGACTGCAAGAGCTCCTCAAGCAAACAGGATTAAATGTTCGGCAGCTCTTCGAGAAGTGGAAGGGGAAGATGGTGACACTTTAAACCTCCCATCCATGACATATCCACACAGCCCACGCGCCAAGACTTTTCTCGCTGGCCAGCTTTCTACCTGTCGATTGCCCTTGTTGATGACGGTAAAGATGGAGCGGCTGTCCAGCTGACTGACGTAGGCTACTCTTTGAATCAACTGGTCGTAGTCTTCGGCCCTCACAAGTGATCATGCCATCGAATGTGTCCTGAAAAAGTACGTAGAGTAAAGTCGCGTGCATCGGATTTTAAGTTTTGGCGATCCCCGGCAGCATTTTGGATTTGCATCACACTGGTTGTGACTCTTTAGCGGGCGTCGAACTTCTTGGTCCGAGAACAATACATTCCGCCACCGAATCCCACACCCTCGCTAGCACACAGTCGGAGCTTGGGAACTGCATCTTCGACTGGACAATACTGCGATCATGGTGGCCAACGGCGACTACCCCTCAGACGACGAAACACCGCCGCAATCACCAGACCAGAAGCCTCAGGACACTGGCGATAATGGAGATGTCGAGGGCGCGCGGCCCAAAGGCCCTGCGGCTGCACCTCGATCTGCTCTGAAAAAGACGAATCAAGCTGCTGCTGCCGCGGCCGCGAGACCTCCGCTGCCAGAGCAGCCCGAACCAAAGGATCTCGACGTTTCGAAACTCACACCACTCTCACCAGAGATTATCGCACGACAGGCGACCATCAACATCGGCACAATCGGCCACGTGGCACACGGAAAGAGTACGGTGGTGAAGGCCATATCGGGTGTGCAGACGGTGCGATTCAAGAACGAGCTGGAGCGAAATATCACAATCAAGCTGGGATACGCAAATGCCAAAATTTACAAGTGCGACAACCAGGAATGCCCGCGGCCGACGTGTTATAGGAGTTACAAGTCAGAGAAAGAGGTCGATCCGCCTTGCGAGAGGCCCGGATGTGATGGCACGTACAGATTACTACGACATGTCTCGTAAGTTGATACAGACGGCAGTGCCGGAGGCGAGCAGTTTTCTGCCGAGACTGACATTTGCAGATTCGTCGATTGCCCGGGGCACGATATTTTGATGAGTACCATGTTGTCAGGCGCCGCAGTCATGGACGCCGCGCTTCTTCTCATTGCCGGAAACGAAACCTGTCCACAGCCACAAACATCGGAGCATCTTGCTGCCATTGAAATCATGAAGCTGCAACACATCATCATCTTGCAAAACAAGGTGGACCTCATGCGTGAGGAGGCAGCATCTCAGCACTACGACTCGATCAAGAAGTTCATCCGCGGCACAGTAGCAGATGACTCACCCATCATTCCAATTTCTGCGCAGCTAAAGTTTAACATTGATGCCATCAACGAGATGTTGGTCACTCGCATCCCCGTGCCCATGCGAAACTTCCAGGACGACCCACATCTCATTGTCATTCGATCTTTCGATGTCAACAAGCCTGGTTCAGAAATCGATGAGTTGCAGGGAGGTGTTGCTGGTGGTTCCATCTTGACAGGTATCCTGAAGCTGGGTGACGAGATTGAAATCAGGCCCGGTATTGTGTCGAGGGATGAGAGCGGCAAGATTCAGTGCAAGCCCATCTTCTCCCGCGTCATGGCACTGCAAGCCGAGCAAAACAGCCTCAAGTTTGCCGTGCCAGGTGGCCTGATCGGTGTTGGTACTCGCATCGACCCTACACTCTGCCGTGCCGATCGTCTGGTCGGTTTTGTGCTCGGACTCAAGGGCAAGCTGCCAAAGATTTTCACAGAGTTGGAAGTCAACTACTTCTTGTTGCGACGACTGCTGGGTGTGAAGACTGCCGATGGCAAGCAAGCCAAGGTCGCCAAGCTCACAAAGAACGAAGTGCTCATGGTCAACGTTGGATCTACTGCTACCGGTGCAAAGGTCGTTGCCGTCAAGAACGATGTTGCCAAGCTGCAACTAACATCGCCATGCTGTACCGCCATCAACGAGAAGGTCGCTCTTTCAAGACGTATCGAGAAGCACTGGCGGTTGATTGGTTGGGCCACAATTTTGAACGGTGACACGCTGGATCCTCAGGGAGCTGATGCATGAAAAGCTGGATGCGCAACAAGCTGAGAACAATGAGACTCGTACATGCTGCCAATCTGTACTATGAAGGCGAGGGTGGGGGATGCTATGTCTGTGTGGTCACTGTGGGCCAACCCCACAAGCTGTGCTTTTTGGAGCGTTCAATGGGTGTTCAAAATGACTGCATGGGGCTGAAGCGTAGTTGTCTAGGGCACTCGCGGGCTAGAGGGCCCACGCGTGCCCGCACAGATGATAGAGAATGAATACGATGTTCACAAAGATATTGCAATGTTCACTTGTGGCCGATGCCTTGAGCGTGCCTGATTTTGGCATGTGAAGATGAATGGTGGGGCACGGAGGCCAGGCGCGGGGTGGCCTTTCCAATGCAAGATTAGCTCCTCCGCCCTGGAGCTAAACTGTTGCGCTACTCACACCGACCCTTGGACTTTTGGCTCATGCGATTCTGTGTTTGTGTGTGTGTGTGTGTGCACTTGCGATTTTACGTGTATAGACAGACAGGGCAGCTTCGTACGGTAAGCTGCTCATACGAGTGCGATTATGGGAGGCCACGTAGCTGACAGTGTTCCAGAGGATCAATAAAACCCCAGTCCGAATTTCTGAAGCCGAGCAGAAGAAGAGAAAATAAGGGCATTGGCGGAGCTGAAAGAGTCGATCTGACCAAGGAGAAAGATCGGGTTGAGAGACAAGTCACACCATAAGCGACAACATGGCAGCAGCGGCGGCATCTGTGGTGCCAGCATTGGATCAGAGACCCATCAAAAACACCATCTGCTTGTTCGATGTCGATGGTACTCTCACTCCAGCCCGTCGGGTACGTCAATCACTCCGGGGGCCAGCTCGACATGATGACAATGAGGAGCAATGTGCCTAGTCACGACCATATTATGAGCATTGACTAACACCCCATAGGCCGTCTCCCCCGAAATGCTCCAACTCCTCTCCGCCCTCCGCCACAAAGTCGCCATCGGCTTCGTCGGCGGCTCCGACCTCGCCAAACAACAAGAGCAACTCGGCACCGCCTCCATCCCCGTCACCTCGCTCTTCGACTTCTGCTTTGCCGAGAATGGTCTCACGGCCTACCGCATGGGCCAGCCGCTCGCCTCGCACAGCTTCATCAAGTGGATCGGCGAGGACAACTACAAGAAGCTGGTCAAATTCATCCTGCACTACGTCGCAGACTTGGACATTCCCGTCAAGAGAGGCACCTTCATCGAGTTCCGCAACGGCATGATCAACGTCAGTCCGATTGGCAGGAACGCGAGCGTGCAGGAGAGGAATGATTACGAGAGATTCGATCTCGAGCATGGGATTCGGAAGAAGTTTGTCGAGGATATCAAGAAGCAGTTTCCTGATTTGGGATTGACGTGAGCTCTTCTTCCCCCCACCTTCCCTGCAGTAAACCACAAGGCTTTTGGGAATACCAACTAACGTGGAGCCCCCAGCTACTCCATCGGCGGACAAATCTCCTTTGACGTCTTCCCGCAAGGCTGGGACAAGACGTACTGCCTGCAACATGTCGAAAACGAGAAGAACCTCCCCGGAGGCGTCGAGTACACGACGATTCACTTCTTCGGTGATAAGACGTACCAGGGCGGGAATGATTATGAGATTTACGAGGATAAGAGGACGGTTGGGCACAGTGTCAAGAATCCGGATGAGACGGCTGCGGAGCTGAGAAAGCTGTTTGATCTGTAGAGAGGCGCAGACGCGGAATGGTGTGTGTGGTGGATGCATACCCGAACGTATTAAGGACATGCGCTGGAATTGATAGAGCAGCGTATATGTTCGAAATGAAGCCACCATTGATCTCGCTATGTGTGAAATATCGTTGTGTGGTGTATGCTGAAGAATACAGACAGCTCCTTGTACACTCCCGTGAATGGACAATCCCATGAGCTTCGAAAAACCGGAACCGATCTTGATCGCTCTGTATAACGACACAATTGAACAAAAGCAGACAGAATAGAAACACTTTTCCCAGTCCATAACAATCGGCTCAGCAGCCTGGGCCCCGAGTGTACCCACCCAGGATCCAGCACACGACAACGACAGATCTACCCCCGCAGTCATCACAATGTGCAAACTTCTCATCCCCTCAAACTCTCCGTGGAAAAGACAAAAGAAAAGAACGGAGGGCTTCAATCCTCCATCTCCTCATCCTCATCCTCACTCCCGTCCTCATCGGCGTCAACTTCCGCCAGGAGATCTCTATCCTCCTTGTCCAGCTCCGCGCCACCATCCTCATCATCGGGCTCAGGGTCGATTTCCATCTTCTGGTGCCCGTGTGCACTCGCACTTCTCCTACCTCCACCGACAGATTTGCGACTGCCAGTCTCGGATTTCTCTCGCTTGATGGCAGGTCTCTTGCTAGGGATAACAGGAGCGGCATCTTCAACGCGACGCCCGCTGTTGGAAGCCGTGATGCTGTTTTGTCTGCTGGGTGCGACGGGTCGGCGGTACGGTGCGTCTCCGGTTTTCTCGCGATCAAGTCGCTTGGCCATTGTCGCTCCGGGAGGATTGACCTCCCAGCGATCGAGTCGTCTGCTACATCTCCGGAAACTTGAAGCGAGTGATTTGGTCTCTTCTCCGACGTCGGACGGCTCGTGCGGCATTCTCACGAAGCCGGAATATAAGACTCGTGCGCGGCGCCAGGAGTCGATATTGTCGAAAGGATCTTCCATTGTTGCGCCCCGGTGCCACTCGTCGTTCTTGTCTGCGCGGTCCTTCGCCTTTCGAATCTTGATCGCCTCTTCTTCCGAATCGTAATCAGAAGGCAAGTATTTCAGACGCCTCCACGCACGTATGATGGGGTCCTCTGCTTCTCGCTTGTTGCGGGCCTTGTCGTGTGCTTTGCGCAGGCGTTGATCCAAGGTGTAGTCTATTTGTAATTTGCGGTGGTTGATGACGGCCGACTGATGTTGGGTAACGCCTCTGTGTCGTTTTTGGGCCTGGTATGAAGGGGTAGGAATGTGTGTAGCTGGGTTCGTGAAGGAGACTGTCTGCCCACCGGGAGACATTCCCGTGGCAGCGGCGAGCTTGTTGGAATTTGCGTATGCAAATGATCCGCGTGCTTCAACGGGACCATTCACACCATTGTTGACAAATTGAACTTGGCTTCCTGTATTTGGCAGAAGTGGAACAGGCTGTCCAGAGGCAGCCCCTGCCGCGGTGGCATTTGCGTCCTTGCCAGCTTTGTTCCTTCTCCAGTTCCCCCTCCCAGGCCCCTTTTTGACAGGCGCCGCAGCAGGTGGATGAGAGGTTGAAGGATCAGGTACATCATCGCTGTTCAAGATGTTGCCGATGCCCATGCCACTCAAAGGCTTATTGACCGCTTGAAACCCACGACCGGTCGGCGATGGAGATCTCGTATAGTCGCTCGCGGTTTCGTGGTATAGCGCAGATCTGCCCACAGATGCATCTACTCACAACATTAGCATAATAAACGACTTGTTCCTTAAGCGTACGGGCCACTCACGTCCAGCCATACGATGGAAACCAGCTTCGGAACCCTCGTCGTCGCTAGGAGCTGGATTGTGCCCCGTTGTCAGACCCTTTTCCTTGCGCGCACGCTTGAGCGCAGTCATGGCAGGACTCGGCTCGCTCGCCAGAATTGCTATTCGCTCTTTCCGCTTGACCTCACCGAAGTGCTTCTCGCCTTCGGTATCAACATTCTCTTGATCCGTCTGCTCATCTGTCAAGCTGACAAGAGTAGGCACTTTCAATGGCAGGGCATCTGTGCCTTCCTCGCCCTCAGCGTACGTGCCTTGTCCGAAAGGATTGTTGCGTGTAGCCTCAGTACTGAAGTCGCTCTCCAAGTACCACCACACCAGCCAAAGGAACGCCTTTGCTCGACTCTCACTACTAAGGGTCGGTCGCATGACGAGGTCGAAGAAGTCTCGTGGTGGTGGAAAGTGGACCTCGCTGATCTTCGGGGCATATTGGCTCATGACGAAGATGAGATTGACGGGATTCGTGCGTGGTATCGAAGCTGCCTTGATCTCCTCCATCGTACTGGGTTGTGGTTCATCCTCTGTCGCTCCCTTCAAAATGGATTTTAATCTCGGCGCATCCTGAAGCTGTTTGTAGGCGTTTGGGTCCTGGTCTGCTTGCAGAGCGGGGATGGAATGATAGGTGCGCAATTGCGCGCGCATCTCTGGAAAGACTGTCGCGTGTCAGCATCTCTCTCCCGTTGACTATACCAGGTGTTCCCATACAATTCAGAGTCGTATTCATTCGCCCCACATTGACCAACAGACAAACCATGGCCATGCTGATCGCGCCTGCCTGGTCCTGCAACAGCTTCTCCTTGAGGATCTTGCTAGTTTTGCTGCTCTTGGCCATGGCATCGATGTAGATGTCGGCAAAAGTGTGGCCTTTGCTGCCATCACTGTACTTGGTGAAGCAGGGCGTCTTATCGTCAAAGACCAGTTTGAGAAAGTCATATTGAATGTCTTTGCGCCAGAGCGGGATGCCATCCTCCTTCTTCAGATGTCGGATCTTGTTTCCGCTGTACACTGAACTGGTGGCACCGCTCTTGTTGTGCCGGACTGAGGTGGTGGTTGAGGTGTACATGGGCTCATCTTTCTCGTTCTCGCCCTGATGAGCACCATTATCCTTGGGCGTCGCGACATTCTCGTCCTCCTCAAGCTGGTCGGCCTTTCGCTTGGCAGGCATGGGCGTGGATGTCGTCGCTGGGCCGGAGGTGTACGCAGCTGCGAGTGAAGGCTGAACTGGGGGAGCTACACTTGTCGCGGCAGCATTGGGCATGGGAGCAGCAGCAGACGTTGCAGCCGACGGCTTCGGCTCTGGATCTGAATCTGGGTCCTGCGGCGCCATGATGCTGGAGAGATCCATGGCGGGCGAGCAGTCGGTGGTTTCAGGTGCTGACACAGGCGCAAAGGCTGACACGACGCGCACGGCTCTGAGTCTATCGCATGTAGCCTGAATCCATCATCCTCTTATCATCATCCTCTGATCATCGTGCTGGGTGTGCGCGAGGACGAGGAATGGGTGTTGTGGAGGAGGCAGTTCTGGTGGTGGTGTTGGAGGTGGCAGGGAGAAGCAAGCGACACCGCGCACAGCGTGATGATCCGTGGCTCGAGCCCTCAACGAGGCAAAGAGCAGCCTCGTCCGCTTGCTACCGAGATGCTGTACAAAGTCTATACATCTGCCCCATCCATCCAATGCCCTTTCCGCGCTTCTGTTCACCTCACGACTCGCTAGATATATGATCGCATCGAAGCGTCTTGCTTCACGTTGCGCATTTCCTGGACAGAACAGAGGCAGACTTGTCTACGTCTTCTAACCCGATCAGACGTGTCCCGCAAAGTGCAGACGGAGGTGATACCTTTCCGCTAACTCAGCTGCAACTCTTGGCGCGATCGGCGTAGCTTTGCCGATGCTGCTCTTCCGAGCCAATCCCTACCTGGCTGCCAACACCTATGAAGCATGTCTGGACGCGTCTTGCGCTCCACTGCAGTATATGCACCTTGGTTCCGGCGTGACGCGTCTCGTTCAGATTTCTCACTGGCATGATCCTCGACGAGAACGACCAAATCCTGCCAATTGTCATATCCGGCCGCAAAAGATTGTGCAGCCGTGCCACCTCCACAAGCAGTCGGTGGACATGATTGCTGAAATCAAGCTCTCGGATTGACTTCACATGCCAATCTCAGCCGATTTCTGCGACTTCACTGGCTTTCTTCTGTCCGACCGGGCTTGTCATGAGGTAGGACACCAGCTCCGGCAGCTCCTCTAGACTCCGACCCAAGGACATATATTGGGCCCATGGAACGAGGCGGTCATCGTGTCTTCCATTGAACAAGGTCTTCTTCAACGGCAACGAGTTCGATGTCAAGAGCTGGTGGTATCGCCCCCTGATGCCGTTGCCCGCAACGTAAAAGACCAATCGCGGATCAAAGGCTTTGTACTTGTCTGCCCACACTTCCGTCCCGAAACCCTCCTCTGAGTTCTGCGTTGCTTCGTATCGCATTGGAATATCCTGGTGAAGGCGACATCGAAAAGTCGACGATTCAGAAACTTCCGCGCCACTCTGTTGACCACGTCCTCCGTCTCTTGCAAGTGCGTATGTGGTCTTCGCTCCACATTCTGTGCCAGAGCTACGACTCGTTGCCGATGATATTGTTGTCATTGATCGTCTTGGGCGTAGCCGCCGGCCGTGGAGCCAGTCCAGTAGAGCTTGTTAAGTTTCTGTTCCCAGCTGATGTCATTTTCTTTTTCGTGCTAGAATCCATGCTCCAAGTAAGCCGGGGTTGGGTAGAGAATGTCTCTCAGTGTGGAGAGAGAGCCCGTTGACGTTATGGGCACCAGGCCTTGAATCAGAGGACACGATGCGGGACGCATGAAAGCCCCATGCAAATCCTCGAACTCTGGGTTGTGGCACATGAGTGCGTCACGAATGGAACACAAATGTGTGTCCACTGCTACTGCTTCTCTCAGTGAGCCGACCTCAGACTGACTTGGCATGCAGTCTCTTGTGAGTGCGTGCCAAATAGGCTGGCGGGACATGTTCATCAGGGAAAAATTCGCTTTTGAGCATGCAGTAATGGTGTTGGCCTGCCGCGCCTGCTTTGACATATCGACTCGCACCTGGCGGCTCCGGGCAGCTTGCAGAGATCTTGCGCAAGCTTACGATGCTGTAGCTCCACCGCGTCTGCCTTCATATATGTCCGAGGCCTTTGAAATATGGCAAAGACATGTGACAAGGAATTTGTACGCTTTGTTTTGCGCGCAGTGGTCGCGCTGCACTGTATCTGAAAATTGCAGTCGGATATGCAGCACGTTGAACACGCAGCAAGCAGGAACAAGGGCGCCAATTGGGGATCCATTGAGCACGAAAGCATAGATCTCATACAGAAAATTTCTGCCGAACTGGCTGCTTGTCCAGCACACATAAAATTCACACGATATATGCCATCCGGACTGTATGGATCTTGTCCGCGAGGCCTTATGCCAGCTGTTAGTTCGACCCACATGATCGGCAAGCTTCAATGCTAGCGTGCTCTGCCATCAATTCGTGGACATCTCACCAGTATGATTGAGCATGAGCGGAGATGCGGGTCTGTTTGTACGTTGGACTCCAATGCACACGCAAGCTTCACATTCAATCTCCTGAGAAGAAGCTGCTTGTGCTGGCCCTTCAAGCAGGTTCTACGTCGCCAGGAAAGCTTGCGTTGCTCGGGTAGTAATTTCAGCTCCAGTGATCAGATTGATAGCTCTATATTTCCCGGCGCTTTACCGAGCGAAAGGGTGCTTGTTCTGATTCTGGGGGTTCTCATGCGGTAGAGCTAATGACCCTGCGAAGCCCAATCCCGATGACTGCTTTCCAGACCTTGCATGGAGTATTTTCAAAGTCCTTAGAGCCGGCACTATATGTTGCCAACGACTCGACGCGGCGTCATGACTGCTGTGAACGTGCTGGCCGCAAATGCATGTGTATCTAACTTAGTCAAGTAGACGTTGTCTCAGCTACCGAGGCTGGAATGGGGACAGATAATGCTTGGCAAAGGTCTGAGTTACTGAGACAAACGCGGGAGGTCCAGCTACTTCGTCCGATCTTTAGAGATCATTCGCTAGCAAGCGACCAACATTCGTCAGCTTAAATACTGGCAACAAGTAGATGTTGCACAGTGAAGCTCTTCCGCAGAGGAGCTCTCTTGTGCTTCAACAAGGCGGCAAGAAGATCAAGCCCATCTCAAACATTACCAAAATTCGAAATCATGCCAGCTTCGAAGAAGATCGAGCCGCGGTTCAAGACGGTACAGAAATTCCAGCTCGACTATGCTCCTGTGGGTATCACCCAGTATGAGTCTACACGCACGGGTATGCGCATAGCTGTGGTCGATAGAGCTGGGCCCAAGGTCGAGGGCGAGTTTGCGCTTGCCACTGAAATCAACGATGATTCGGGCTCGCCTCACACACTCGAGCATTTGGTGTTCATGGGGTCCAAAACGTACAAGTATACCGGATTGCTAGACCGACTTTCTTCTAGAGCTTTCTCGACCACCAACGCAGGGACTGCGACAGATTACACGTCCTACTCCCTCAAGACCGCTGGCTGGGAAGGCTTTGCACAGATCTTGCCGGTCTATCTCGAGCATCTGATTGTGCCTACATTGACCGACGCTGGATGCTACACTGAAGTTCATCATATTGACGGTACTGGTCACGATGCTGGTGTGGTCTACTCGGAGATGCAAGGTCGAGAGAACACCTCGTACGATCTCATGGAGCTCCAGCGAAGGCGGTTGTTATACCCCGAGGGCAATGGATTTCGATCCGAGACTGGTGGTACGACTCCGGAACTGCGACGTCTCACGGCAGACCGGATACGAGCATACCACAAGGAAATGTACCAACCCAAAAATATGCGCGTCATCATCACGGGCGAAATCGATCACGATGAGCTGCTGCAGATCTTGGATGACTTCGAGACCACCATCGTGGATGATGTGCCACCACTCGATGCGCCGTTTCGCAGACCCTGGGTCGACTCGAAGCCGACGCCCAAATTGACCGAGACGAAGGTGGACACGATCAAGTTTCCAGAGGAGGACGAATCGATGGGCGAGATCACCCTTGGCTTCCTTGGGCCCAGCTGCGATGATTCTGTTGCCAATGCCGCGCTTTCTGTGCTGATGACTTATCTCGCAAACTCTCCAATCAGTGTCCTGGAAAACACGCTGGTTGAGCGCGAGCAACTGTGCAGCGCTGTCTACTTCGAGGTCGAGACCCGGCCAGATGTGGTCATATGGTTCGACTTGACATCGGTAGAGACCGATCGCATGCAGGCAGTCTATCAGCGCTTCTGCGAGGTCATGAAGGAGACTGTTGGGAAGCCTCTCGACATGACGTATCTGCATGATTGCCTGAAGCGGGAGAGAAGACGAATCACGGAATCAGCAGAGAACTCGGAGGACTTTTTCACCCAGCCCATCATCGAAGATCATTGCTTCAGCGCTAGAGACGGCCGTTATCTCAAGGATCTGGAAAACATGAGTGAACTAGACGAGATCGCCCAATGGTCCGAGCAACAGTGGCGAGACTTCATCAGGAAGTACTTCGTCAACGCACACCATGTCTGCGTGCTTGGTCAGCCCTCACACGAGCTGCAGAAGCAATTAGCACAGGAGGAGAAAGATCGAGTGAAAGCACAACAGGAGAAGCTGGGCGAGCAGGGCCTCAAGGACCTGGCGGAAAAGCTTGAGCAGGCCAAGGCCGAAAATGGCAAGCCGATTCCTGATGCCATGCTCGAACAATTCCCTCAGCCAAGCACAGAGTCGATCAATTTCATTCGCACAGGAACAGCTCGATCTGGAGCTGCGCGTCAGCAGGGGCCATGCGACGCAGATGCGCAAGCGATCATTGACAAGGCCGATGATGGCAGCCCAACATTCATCCACTTCGAGCACATTCCCTCCAACTTTGTCCGCATCAAAGTTTACTTTGGCACTGCTAGCCTCCCGGAGGAGCTGAGACCGATTTTGAGTCTGTATTTGACCAACTTCTTCACGACTCCGGTGACGGTCGATGGCAAACGCGTCGAATTCGAGGACGTCGTCTCCGACCTCGAGAAGCTGACGACATCCTACTGGATCGCACCCGGCGCAAATGGCAGACAGCAAATGCTGAGCGTGGGCATGGTAACAGAGCCCGCCACGTATGAACAGGCCATCTCTCGTATACGCACAGTCTTGTTCGATGCGATTCACGACCCCGTGCGGCTGCATGCTTCTTTGACGAAGCTTCTTGCAGATCTGCCGAGCGAGAAGCGCGCGGGAGATACCATGGCGTGGGCTGTGAACAGCATGATCAACTCCAACAGGTCTGCCAACCGCCGCGCCACGTCTCCGTTGACAAAGACGCTCTATCTGAAGCGCCTCAGGAAATTGCTGAAGCAGGACCCAGAGACTGTCATTTCCAAATTGAAGCAGCTTTGCGCCGCACTCCACAGACCCGAAAACTTTCGGATTTATGTTGGAGCCGACTTGAACAAGCTGCAAAATCCTGTCTCCGCCTGGAAGAAGCTCACCGAGGGCTTGGACGTATCAAAGCCACTTGATCCCCTCGACGACTCTTCGACCATCCTTTCCGATGTCAGCAAGAACCCCGGCTCGGCGGCCTACATCATCCCCATCGCGGCCATTGACAGCTCATACTGTATCCTCACATCCAAAGGCCCGTCCAGCTACAGCGATCCCGCCCTGCCGCCACTCATGGTCGCCATTGCCTACCTGCGTGCCGTCGAGGGTCCCCTGTGGACGGCCATCCGAGGCACGGGTCTCGCCTACGGCGCCTCGATCCGCCGCACCACCGAGGTCGGCAAACTGTACTTCTCCATCGACCGCTCCCCCGATTGCTACAAAGCCTTCATGGCCGGCAAAGCCGAGCTTGAAGGCTACGCGAGCGGCTCCAAGGTGCTCAAGAAACTGGCCATTGAGAGCGCGATTGGCGAGATTGTGTACGAGATGGCAGAGGAGGCGCCGACGATGGGTGCTGCGGCCGACGAGAGCTTTGCGAGCCAAGTCTTGACGGGTGTGCCCAAGACGTGGTCGAAGGATATGCTGAAGAAGATTCAGGCTGTTGCGATCGATGAGGTGAGAGGTGCGATTGAGAAGTGGTTGCTGCCGTTGTTGAGCCCCACGTCGGCTAATCTGGTTGTGACTTGTGCAACGAGTATGAAGGAGAACATGGAGGCGAACTTTTCCCAGGCTGGCTTCAAGGTGCAGGTCAAGGATCTTTCGTACTTTGAGGATGATTATGGGCTGGAGGATCCTGGTGGTGAGGATGACGAAGATGAGGATGATGAGGATGATGAGAGCGAAGGGAGTGGAAGCGAAGAGGACGATGAATGATCTGCTGAGGAGAGAGCTATCGCATACCAGTGAGAGAAGCCGGGAAAAGCAGTGGAGTTGAAGGGACTTGGCCGAAGTTGGCAGGGTGGGCTATCACCTCTCTTGATCAAGAGTGTTCAACCTCTAGCTCAGGACGTCTCGAGCATTTCTGAATGCGAGATCCACTCTCCATGTTCATTGGTCCCCACGAGCCCTCACGATTTCTAGGTTTCCTTTGCATTCCATCTGCCGTCCTTTGGGTTGTAGCAATCGTGCTGTATGAAGGATGCATGCCCCCTAGTAGGGTCAGGTGCTCGCTTTCCGTGTAGCCGTCGTGAATCTGCATGCAGATAGCAGCACAGGCAGACATGATGCCAGTCTGGATCGCGCATCACAAGAAGTTTACCTGTCAAAAGACAAAGGACGGAAGCTCCGAAATGTGAGGCCAGAAAGTAGGCCATGCCGAAAGATCCTTCCGCAGGATCATCATGCCACGCGGTTTCGCGAAGCCCGCTTTCAGCCCTACGACCCAGGAACTTGCATCGATCGTGTCGCGCAAGTGCGCGGCTTTGACGCATGCGTTGTGCTCCGTGTCATGTCACGCCGGAAGATCATCGCAAAGAGGAAACAGGTCGTGTCTACCATGCTCCTCGAACAAAGATACGTTTTGCCCGCGCTTATGGGCATGAAACGGGTTGCAGTGTGAGGCATACAGCAATGACGGGCGGGCGGCTGACCTTGTGACCTTGTGCGCGTTTTTTGACTGTCGGACTCGAGAAGTATTCGTAGACGCTTCGTCCTCACCTCGAACACACCAGGGTCCTTTGGCAGGCCCAGCATGGAGCACAAGTTCGCATGGAAGGTTATAGAAACATGAAACGACGCAGTGTCTATTTTGGCCTGCATGTTTCCTGAAGTGCTGCTCTGTACTGTCGATGCCGTGATGGCTGTGACGGCCGTGTTCCGGGCCCGCGATCCTGTAGGAAGTGGCATGAGCGTTAGGATTCGGCTCCTCGCGATTATAGCAGAGGAGCAGCGCGAGCACCTGGCCTGCAAGGCTTAGCAAGAGAACTAAGCTCGTCCCAGCCATCGATTGGGCGGCGTGGGGCTCCCACTCTCCATGATTCGCAATCCCGGAGGTGCTGTGGGAGGTGCAATGTTGAAGCGCTGCCGTCTCGGAGGCCCGAATGAAGGCAGCGGGAGCACTGCGCCTCCCCTCAGGCCCGCGCCGCAATGGGAGCAGTCAGCAGTGTCGACTCGTGTTGGATCTCCAACTGCGCTTTGTGTGCCGGATTGCTGGCTTGCGCGGCGGCGGCGGCGGCAACATGGCCGCGCCGCTGGGAGCGCCGTCGTGACATGCATCGGCGGCAGCAGCTGGGCCATACAGGTCCAATGAGGGGTGTTGTGTCGGCGCAGGTACACTGGCCAAGGATTCGCAGGTGGTGAGTCCGACCTGCAAGATGAGGTCAGCAGGAAATGGTCCGGGCGGCGGCCGTGGTTCGCAGTGACATCGCTCCAGCTCGACGACGACGACGACGGCGGCAGCAGACGAGACGGGCATCCTCCTCGCCGCACGCCGCATGTCGGTCTGCAGGATGCCCGGGCTGCGGCACCAGTGGCCATGTTGTGCGCGTGCGCGCGATGCCTGCCCGACCTTCGCCCTTCCCCTCCAGGCAACATTGCCCTTCCTGAGGCTCGTTGCTGCCTTGGCCGCCCATATTCACTCACCCTCTTGGTGCGCACGTGCCTTCTGACTGGTCTGCCATGCACCACGCTCCAGACGACCGCCTCTTCCCTCACTTGATCGCGGCTGAACTTGCCCTCCGCCCTGGCACCTCGACGCCTGCGCATCCTTCACCTACTGCGTCTGCGTTGGGTCACGACGAGGGCACCGCGCGCCATCCCCGCCCCGCCGCACTCGCCAACAAATGCAGCGTCTGGCGGTCGTGATGGCAGCGCGTCAGGACGCCCGTGCCCGGTGTCACCGTCGTTGGCTCCACAAGAGGGAGGGCACTACCTCCTGCGATAGACGGATGACTGGCCGCTCCGCCCGTTGCTACTGGCGGGCTTGAGAGGCCGCTGGATGGCACAGAGTCAGAGCACTGCCTGCTCAGGCAGAAGGCTTCAGTGTCCAATGGCGAGTCCATCTCGGTCTTCACCCTATATGGGGAGCCCAATGCCCTCTGACCTTTCCACCTCACTCTGCCTCCTCACCACAGCACGCACACCATACACAAGCACACCATCGACAGACACACTTCGTCCAACCGCCACAACACCATCAGCGTCACCAAGTTGACCCATCAAGCCACCCACTCGTTCCTCAACGTCGCCACCCGCACGACATATATACAGCCTGCACTCTGAACAGAACTTCCTGGCCATCGTCGAGCACTTCACTGTTGCCGACCCGAACCCTCGAGACCCTCCCAACAGCAATCCCTACACAGTGCCAGCCAATACTGCACCTCGTCAACGTCGTGGTCGCGTAACCAAGATGGCTGCCCAAAGCCGAAGGTGTCGATGTGCTGGCAAGCCAAAAGATCCCCAACCACGAGACCCACCAAACAGTCGACGAGGCATCGTGAGCCGGCGGGAGCAGAGAGACCCCAACCCTCGAGATCCGCCAAACAGCCGCCGCTGAGTAGCGACTCTGCTATTGGGAGTGACGGCTGGTCCGCTGGAATTTCACTCTCATGTCGCTCGCTCACTTTCTTCATTGATACGCACGATGATTTCGACCGTCTGAAATGAAGGATACTTCAACTACGACCACAGCATCGGCATCCTCCACTTTTCGACAAGGACAAAATCCAAATCGGAAAAGGGATTTCTTGAACCGGATTCCCAGGATACACTATTTCGTGCGAGCATTTTGCACTTTGATTTATGGGATACTGCGGGTAAGCGTGGGGATAAAGGCTCGTCTCACGACTCTGGAACACAATTTTCGATACGAGCATGGCGAAGGAAACTGCTTGAGCTGGCAATTTTGCTTCGAGCGTCAAGGCATTCCTGCGGAGGGATCATTACTGAGTGAGGACTCTTTCGAGTCTTGCATTTCACGGGAGTTTGGGAATAGAGCTGGCCAATTTTCGCATCAAGTGCTGAGTGGGGTACAAAGGCAGGTGGCTGATTGGCCACTCCATGAGGAGCAATTCACAATGTGTCTTCTTGCCATTCAGATAGTGCATTCAGATTTGGTGGGACACACACAAGGTGTGCTCACACCCATTGCTGCATCTCAATCCACACCTCCCAATGCATAGCACAGCCATCCTGAGTCACCGACGCAGATGTCTCAATCAAGTCAAGCCGCCAATGATCACGGGGAGCACGACGATGACTCGCCTTTGCTGATGCATATCCATCCTGCCAGCACGGCCACTCAAGCGGCCTTTCCAAACTCAAAAAACCCACCACTCGTCACGAGCTCACAAACGCACCCCCACCCACATAAGCCTCGCCGCCAGCAAACAGACAGCGCGATCCTCCTCACTTTGACTTCAGGTCCCTGGGGAAAACAAAAGATTCGCCACCGGCAAGTCCCACGACGTCCGTCTCCTGGCGGCCGGGCGGGCGCGAGCGAAATGGGCAGACTACAAAAGTCCAAAAGAGCATGACGACAGGGGTGCGCGTTCGTCAGAAGTGTGAACCGGACAACAAGTGAAGTTGCTGGATTTTGAGGCCGCCGGGGGGATTGGTGCCTGCCTGCCTGCGCAACAACCCTGCGGTGGGCAAAAGTTTCCGAGGGTCTGTCGGGTTATTAGATTCGCCGGGTACGCCGAGAGCTGTGCGTTGGCCGAGCGTCGAACATTAGTGATAGTTGATCCGGAGGATGGCGTTACACGAGCAGGGTGACAGGAGCAGCACAGGAGGAGGATTTGCGACGGGAACCGCTTCTCACGCTCGTGACAAAAGGTCAGAGTGCATGGATTTTTTTATTTCCCACATGACAAACTAGAAATCGCTGCTCAATGGCGGGAACAGCAAACCCTTCTCGCCTTTGCCAATTGCACACAAGGGGACACCGAAGCTGTCATCCTTGCCGACTTGACACCATTCCCAGCTGCGTCGATCCTCTGCGACGCCCAACATGTCGAGCTGTCGCTGCGCAGCCGTGGGCATAAACGGCTGCAGCATGATGCCGACCAGACGAAGAGCTTCCGCCGCGAGATAGACACTGCGGTCGATTTCGGCTTCGAGCTCTTCGATGGAGGTGCCTGCTTGGCGAAGGTCGTCAAGCTCTTGACCTGTGGTGTCTGCCATGGCGGATCGGAGCTGAGTCACGCGAGTCCACGGTGACTCTTGCTGCACCATGTTGTTCGCGTGGTACACGACTCTCATAATCTCCTGCAGAGCTTTGTTCGGGAGAAGCTGTTGCATGAAAGCGTCCACTCGTGACGGCGAGATGCGCAATTTGTCATGGAATTTGGTCGTGAACTGGCTGTCGGACTGTCGCACATCAGGATTCTCCAACTCCCCAGGATGCGCGAAGCGCTTGACAGCGTTCTCAACGTTCCAGCCCTTCCCGCGCATGATGCGCGCGAGCAAGTTCCCCAACCCGCCCTGCAGTCCTTTCTTGTACTTCTCAATGATGAAGCTATTGTCGTAATCTGCATCGTCTGCGATGCCGCCTTCATGGATCAAATACCAGCGCAAAGGGTCGATACCAAATCTCTCGAGCGCAAAGAATGGATTCACTCCGTTGCCGCTACTCTTGGCCATCTTCTTCTTACCGAGCGTCCAGTGCGCGTGCGTGAGTACTTGCTTGTGGATCGGTAGATCAAGCGCCATCAGGAAAGCAGGCCAGTAGATGCAATGAAAGCGCACGATATCCTTTCCCACCACCTGCACGTCTGGAGGAAAGCCGCGTGCTGCTTCTTGTCCAGGAGTGAAGGGATAGCCGACAGCTGTCGCATAGTTCAGCAAAGCGTCTAGCCAGACGTAGATGGTCTGAGATTCATCTGTCGGCACAGAGACACCCCAGGACAGCCTTTCTGAGGGCCGGGAGACAGACAAGTCCTCGAGCCCTGCCTTGACCTGTGCAACCACATCGTCCATCCTTGCTTTTGGAACAATGTAGTCTGGATTCTCCTCATAGAACCGTAGAAGCTTGTCCCGAAAGTCGCCGAGCCGGAAGTGATAGTTTGCTTCGCTCGTCCATTCCACCTCCTTTCCAGTCTCGATGCTTGCCATGATTTTCCTCCCCGTCTCTGGCTCTACGATGAGGTGCACCTGGCTAGCAGGATAGAATGTCTCATCCGACACGCTATACCACCCTTCATGCTTGCTCTCATAGATGTGCCCTCTTTCCTCCAGCATCTGCCACGCATACTCCACGCCCTCCTTGTGCTGCTTGTCCGTAGTCCTGATGAAGAGATCATTGCTGATGCCGACCTGGCCCGCAAGGTGTCTGAACACCTCCGCTCCTCTGTCCACGAATTCCTGCGGTTCCATGCCAGCTTTCTGTGCTGCGCGCTGCAGCTTCATGCCATGCTCATCCGTGCCTGTGAGCAGGATGGCGCTTCGACCCTTCAACACGTGCCATCGCTTCAGCACATCAGCCAGAATCATCGTGTACATGTGACCGACATGAGGGGCCGCATTGACGTAGAATATCGGAGTCGTGACATAGTATGGTTTTTCCTCTGGCTTGCCAGTCGCGTTCGAGGTGGCCAGATTGCGAATCCATGGCTGTTGGGATGCGATGCGGTGCTGACAGACCCATTGAGGTCTCCATCTGCGTGCTATCAGATATTGCAGAGGAGTGAGGCGATGTGCGGCAGTATGCAGACGCGATCGCATGATGGTCCGATGAACATTCACATGCTCGACGACTCTCCGCAGAAACGGAAAGAGCTCAAGCTTGAAGCTCGGACTCCAATGCCGAGGCTGCTCTATACATCGTCAACGATCACTGTCCTTCTGATCGCTTTCCGCAGACATCTTCTCATGAGTCTCCTACAAATCTGATAGAGCATAATTGGACGTCGTACCAGCGATCACATCAATGCCGCCGGCTGTCATTTGAGATTGAGAACATGCCTCTCCTCTCGCTTCCAGAAGAACTACTCCTCCACACCTTGACATATCTCGACCCGCAAGACCTCTGGCTATCAGTCCGTCTCGTCTCTCGAACATTCAATCGCATCGTAGAATCACATCTCAAATCAAACGTCCTTCCAAACTTCGTTATAGGCATCAACTACACCTTAGGCTCCGGCACATCCCACCACTGGTACCACCCATTCTGCCTCCCATGTCCAAATGATAGACTGATGGTATCAGGTACGACGTCCGAACAAGCGTCTTCCTCACCTTCCACTCAATCGAAAAACATAATCCCCAATACGCCCTCTTCGACAACATGTCCGTCCACCCGGAACCCTTCCACGACCGGGCCATCGAGAAGTGGAATCGCATCGCGGCTACAGGTCTCGGAGCGGAAACCGAATGGCGAGTGCAACTACGAAGCGGCAATCCGAGGATGTGTGAGATGCAATTCGTCAAGTTACCGAGTACAGTGCTGTCGCAAACAGGAGCATTCTGCGATTGGAGAGAACTGCTCACGGCGTACTTGCGCGCATGTCAGGCTGCGGGGCCAGTGCTGACGGGAGTCACTGAATTGACGACGCCAGCGGCGTTGCACTCTGCTGCGGTTAGTTATGTGCGTGGGACAGGCTAGCGGACGTCAGTCGGGGAAATGCAGCTTGAGCAGGAGATGGGATAGTGAAGTGAGACATGGCGTCAACTGGTGTGTGCTTGAAATTCCATTCCACTTCGAGAGCGTGCTTCTATGCTCGCTGTCTACGTTCTCTTAGCTGGAACTCGGCCGACAGTCTATGATCGCGATGCAAGAAGCTGGGCGTGTCCATCGATAGCGCCGTCGGGCAAAGTGGCGCACTTGTCCTTGAAGAGCTTCTCTGCTTGCGTCCAGACACGCGCATTCTTCCAGTCGTTCAATTGCAGCAGGCTGGGCAGCAGTGCAGAGCTGAAAGCTTCTGAGGCCTCTCTCGGGAGCAATGAAGGGAGGTGATCAATGCTGATCACGCTCAATGGCAAGTCGTTGGCTTCTGCTGATAGCTTGACGGGGACGGTGGGGCGATCGAATGTGGTGTTGATGTCGTAGATGGGAATCGGGTTGTTGGGGTTCGTGGTGTCGCAAGACACATCACAGACAACGCTGAGCTTGCGGTTTGGTGACGCGAGAGACGCCTGGTCGATGAAAGGCGGGATCTTCGCCGATAGGTAGATGCAGTTGACGAAGACATCTGACTCGATGATCTCGGTGTAGGGTCCTGGCTTGGCCTTGGTCTCGTCAATATCCCACTTGATAATGTCTTCCACGCCGGCCTTGACGCAGAGATCCACGGCACCGCGCCCACAACGGCCAAGGGCACCAATCACGAGTACACGAGGCAGACGTCCCGCCTTAGCCTTGCCGGCTTCGATATGCTTCTTGACATCGTCTATCAATAGACCCTCGTTCTCATAAGCTGTAACGCCAGGCAGAGGAGAATCCTTGCCATGAACGAGCTGATGTGCCCATGTCATAAGCGCGAGAGC
Source organism: Cercospora janseana (assembly GCA_026725115.1). Classification (NCBI taxonomy): domain Eukaryota; kingdom Fungi; phylum Ascomycota; class Dothideomycetes; order Mycosphaerellales; family Mycosphaerellaceae; genus Cercospora; species Cercospora janseana. The sequence continues at coordinate 1,671,700 of CM049105.1, forward strand.
CGCTCCAGCAAATCCAGCATGCTTTGAGTATGTTAGCAACAAAAACTCCAATGAGGTCCAGATCGACTCACATAGCCAAAGGCAGCAACGCGTCGTCCATTCTCATCCTCCAGAAACTCCAGGTCCAGCAGCGTGCCTTGACCGCGAGGAAACCTGCCGAGCACCTTGTCCCAACCGCCTTGCCCCTTGTAGCAGTGCGCAAATTGAACATGCTGTCACCTAGGTCAGCTTCCGAATCATTGGCGAAAAATAGACCTCAATTTCCTCACTGTGTGCTTCAATGGGAAATCCTCCTCGGGCAACTCCTTCAACCCAACAATGATGTGATCCTTGGGCGCCTCGGTCCACGATCCCGTAGGCACGAGACTCGCACCCGTGCCCTCATACTCCGCATCGGGGAAAATGCTCAGCGGCGAGCGCTCGACATTGACGGTGTAGCCCGCGTCAACAAGCTTCTTGGCCACGCTCGGTGTGATGGCCGAACGATGCTCAAGAGGCTTTGTCTCCGCGCGAACGTGCAGAATGGTTCCGGACATCTTGGGACACTCTGTGAGAGGAAATCTGGTCCAATGGAACGTGGTGTCGTTCAAGACTTTAAATGCCTTGGTTCCCTGCTCAAGAGTCACTCTAGACTTTTTGGCCAAGCGTTTGGTGACGGGGATGTTGCGAATTGGGTTTCCGGGGCTGCGCTCCGATTTTGTCAATCTAGCTCGCTGACACAACAAACGTGGAAGGAGACCGCGATGCCACTTCAGTATACGAAACATTCGCTCGCGACGAGCATATTAGCACAGTCACGCTACAGCTCAGCGACACGAATGTGGAGACATTGCACAATGTTAACCAATTGAACACTTTCTCAGTGGATTCTGTTTCGACGTATTGCTCATGTTCTGCCGGATTCCAATTCTCATACGCTAATCATCATACACATCCCCGAAGACGCACAGAGCCAGCTGAGTCTCCTGTCCAGGAATTGTCTGTCTCTCTCAAATCGCTCTGTATCCTTTCATGAATCCAATTGAGTCCCCGATACGCCGTGCAACATCCTCTCTACTCGACAGTCACCGACTTCGCCAGGTTACGTGGGAAATCTACGTTGAGACCCTCGGCAACCGCAAGCCAGTAGGACATGAGCTGAAGTGGGATCACGTTGAGCAGACCTTGCAGGACGTCAATGGTGTGAGGCACCTCGATCTTGTCAGTCTTCTCGCCTGGGAACTCCTTGTCGCCAGTGTTGCAAATGACGATTGGACGTCCCTTGCGGGCAATGACCTGCTGGTAGGCATTGAGCGACTTGGCGAAGATCGGGTCGCGTGTGAGAATCATGACAATTGGGAGGTTTTCATCGACGAGCGCGAGGACACCATGCTTCAGCTCGCCAGACATGACGGCTTCGCAGTGGAGGTAGGAGATCTCCTTGATCTTGAGCGCACCTGTAGACAGAGTTAGGGTGGCGAAGGGCAGTAGCAGCAAACAAGCACGACTCACCTTCAAGTGCTGTCGCGTGCTGAGCACCACGGCCGAGGAGCAGCAGAGATTTCTGGTCCTTGAATTTCATGCACAGCTCCTTGATCTGCTGGTCCATCTGGAGGATCTCCTTGAATTGCTCAGAGATCTTGCCAAGACCTTCCATGATTTCCAATCTCCTCTGCACCTTGCTTGCGCGGTCTTCGGACAGAAGAAGCGCGAACATGATCATGCAGACGAACTGCGAGGTGTACGCCTTTGTGGACGCGACACCAATTTCTGGGCCAGCGTTGATGTGGACACCGCAGTGCGTCATGAGAGAGATGCTGGATCCGACAACATTGACAATACCCACAGTCAAAGCGCCGCGCTCAAGACAGTAGCGCAGAGCCATGAGGGAGTCTGCGGTCTCACCGGATTGCGAGACAAACACGCAGGTGTCGTCTCGGAAGACTGGTGCTTGTCGATCCAGGAAGTCCGAGGCAAGCTCGACGGCGATCGGGATCTCAGTCAGCTCCTCGAAAGCACCACGCACTGCCATACAGGAGTGGTATGAGGTACCGCAAGCGATGAATATGAGGCGTCGGCAGCGACGGATTGTGCCAATGTATTGCTTGAGACCACCCAATGTGACCGTCTTCTCTTCAAGGTTCAGACGACCACGCATGGCGTTGACCACCGACTCAGGCTGCTCAAAGATCTCCTTCTGCATGAAGTGGTCGAACTTGCCCTTCATGATCTCTTGCAGCTCAATCTCGAGCGTCTGAATAGCGCGGACATTGCTGGTGCCGTCGGTCTTGGTCAAGCGGTGGATGTTGAGCTGGCCCTCGTGAATGTGAGCAATGTCGTCGTCCTCGAGGTAGAGCACCTTTTTGGTGTGCTCGACGATGGCAGCTGGGTCGGAGGAGAGGAAGAACTCGGTGGGCTGAGGAACACCGTCGTCGGAGAGGAAGGCTCGTGATTGCGAGCGGTGGAGGAGCGACTTGTCTGGTGGTGCGAGCAGGCCAGCACCGAGCAGGCCGGGGGTTTTCCTAACAGCCACGTTCTGACTTGCCTGTTCTGCGGGCAGCACATCGCCGCTGTCACCAAACTCCACATCGACAAAGTCGACCTTCATCTTCTTTTGTGTCTTGACACCGACCACGAGCGGAGAACCCTTGCGAGCGGCTACGACCTCACCTGGGAAGTGGACACTCTTCATGAGCAGACCAAACGCACCCTGGAGCTCCTTGATTACCGCCTTGCAGAGGGTGGTGAAGTCGATGTTCGGGTGCTGGTCGAAGATGTACTTGGCCAATTTTGCAATGGCCTCTGTGTCCGTCTCGGTCTCGAACTTGAAGCCCTTGCCCTCGAGCAGTGTCTTGAGCTCCTTGTAGTTTGTGATGATGCCATTGTGCACAATGGCGAACTCCCACTTGGGGTCTGATCGGTGTGGATGGCAGTTGACTCTGCTGGGGGGACCGTGGGTGGCCCATCGCGTGTGTGCAATGCCGGCGTGGTTGTCGAAGATCTTGGTGAGATCTGGCTGCTCGGCAGCAATCAACTCCTTCAGCTTGGCAACCTTGCCCACCTCCTTGTACGCGAAGACCTCATTGCGCTTATCGCCGTCGACTGCGAGACCGGCCGAGTCATAGCCTCTGTATTCGAGACGGGCGAGGCCTGAAACAAATTGTGGTCAGCGATCGGCGGCTTGTGCGTGCGGACCCCAATGTCATCAATACGGGGCCGGGACGCACCATTGACCAGCGTGTCGAGGATGAACTTGCGGTCCTTCTCGACCAGGTAGTTGATGTACCCAAAGATTCCGCTGTGATTGCGTCAGCTCAGCCATGCCACCCCAGCGGACAGCTTGATGCCCGCACTCACCACATGATTGCGGGTGCAGCGCAGAGAAAGCCGACAGGAGTGTGTGGTGGTTCGCGAAATCCCCTCTTGGCCGATGTGTGGGAGGTGGTGGGGAGGGAGGTGCAAGTGGGCGTGAGGGAGAGGGAGAGAAAGAGCGAGCGAGAAGTCTTTGGGGGTTGGGACAGCTGCTGCGTGCAGCCTTGTTTGCCCAATGATGTATTGTTATAAGGACGGGGCGTGAGTTCGAAACGCGAGTTTTATCTAAAAAGTCTTCGACTTCTGCTGCACGCCGCCCTCTCAGCATCCAGAGCTGACGCCCCTCGGCCGTGCTGGTGCGCATCGTCCGATCTATTCTTCGACCTTTCCAGCTATTTTCTCCCAGGCCATCTGCACACCTACTGCCTACGCAACCCCCCCAGCAGCGTCTCTGCGGCCGCTCCGGGCGGCGGATACGCGCCACGCTCCCAGGGCCGCAGCGGCCACTAGCTGAGCCTGATACTGTACCTGCGTCCATTAATAGCAGGACGGTGTGGACCTCCACTGTTTGCCAAGGCATTTCTCCCGCTCGTGTTTTGGCCACCGCAGCAACCCGCTCGTCGTCATGTCTCGTGTTCGAGCAGGCCGTTTGGCACGCTGGCGTCTTCGGCACAGCGAGACCGTCTGCACAACTGCGGCGGCGTGATCGCCGACACCCGCAACGTGCAGACGTGTTTTGGGCGGTGTCGCGCGGGCCCTCGCATCATTGCCAACCACACACCGCCAGTAGAGTCTGCAGTAATCAGCTATGCCCTGGCCCGGATGCTGTGGCTACATATTCTTCCCATCAGGCCCTCTATGGTGCTGCATCCATTGGAGCCCAGGCTAGACTGCTCGCTTATGCCTGCTGGAGGAGGCGATAGGCGTCAAACGAGATCGCGCCTAGATAGTGTCTGGTTGCCGACCATGGCTGTGGCTGTGTGCCGCTAACTAGGACGCATGGCGTGAGCTTGGACGTCGGCACACAGGGTTCCGTAGCAAGGTAGCAACCTCTGTGAGATCGATGTGCCTCCTCCTGGCGATAAGAATCTTTGCCGTTCGTCATGAGCATCACCTGTTCCTCCCATGCAGGGCAAGCTTCCGGCGTGCATGCATATGTTGCGCGCGGGAGTCTCGGTCAGACATGCATGAGAACTGTTCGCAAAAGTATGAACATCCTGGACGGACCGATGCTGCAGACCCGACATGCGACGTGGAAAGGGTGAGCGCTCCTTGGCTATGGAGACCTTTGAGATCTAGATATCGTGACAGATGATACCTGCTCGTCTCGACCCCTCACCCGCAGCGCCATGATGGGAAAGCACCATCGCCGTGGCCGTCCTCAAGCGATCATGCCCAAAGCACATCAGAATGTCCGTGTCTGTCGAGAGAATGAATCCGACCTTGCATGCTTCAAAGTCAAGTCGACAGTCACCGTGGCCGGCATCGGGTCATGACGGCAGAGCGGTAGAGCCCCGTGTGAGAGTATGAATTCCGATTTGGACACGATCGCTCTCATGAAGCTGCCGGTTGGTAGGAGGGAGTGAGCGGAGCACAGCTGGGACACTCGAGATGCTCTGGAGGAGAGGTGCCGGCAAAGTGCAAAGCGCATGGAAATGGGAGGTGAACGGGCGCGTGCATACCGCGTCCCTTCACTTGCGAGCGCAGCAGACGACTTCCTTCTGCTGCTGCCTTAAGAAAGCGGCAAGACAAGCTCAGGCTCGCTCCGTTTGTTCCCACCAACGACAACGCGCGCATCAAATCGCACAGAGACACACTTGAAGCAATTCGGCTGGCACGCCGCCAACACAATCAAAGGAGCTGCATCACGCAACTCGAACTCTTCGGCGACTAGCAGAGCCAGTCCTCCCCGCCCGGGCCGCGTGCCACATGCAGCGATACCACGTCACAGTCGTCGGTGCGAGCGCGACTGGTCCTCGACCGACGCTCGCCGTGCCCTTCTCGCCCCAAGCTCTCGTTTCCGCCCTGATCGATGAGCTCTTCAGACGAGTCGTGAAGTTGGGGCTGATCCTCGCGCCAGACTCGCACGTGGCCACGCTCCATCTTGACAGCGACGAAGGTCAGCGCACGATCTGACTGATTGCTTTGATCGCCTCAGAAGACTGACCGGGAGCTCACAGGACCCCTTCTCGACCCAGAAGACGTCCTTGCAGATGTACTCACTGATGCCAAGAACGAAGTGCTCTTTGCCATTTTCAAGAGCAAAGCAGAGCGGAGTGCCGGCGATGAGACCGTTCGCCGCCAATTCGAGACCAATAGCCGGGGGTGGATGACGAATGCCTGACCATTCGCTGCACAACCCCCCGTCGATCGAATGAGCACAAATCAGATTTGCCGACCGTCAGCATTGCTCAGTCAGCCAGCGTCGAGCAACTGTACGAGCTGGCAGCCCGGCACCTCGGCCTGCCACCTCAGTTCGACAGCCATCATGCCGAGACTGACTGCAACTGCAGTCTCGCAAAGCTCATATCCGAGATTCCTGGATCACCCACGAAGCTTCTCATTGTTGAAGGAAAGAGCAATGCCAAGGCCATCGAGGTGGAGGGTACCTCTGAGGCAGCGATGAACGCCGCCATCGAGGCAGTCGGAGGAGGCAATGTTACCGCTACGAAACGAATAAGTCGATACGGTGGCGAAATGATGTCCGGACGCTATTCGAGACTGCCGTGGTCGCAATCTGCTCTAAAGCCCGTCATATTCCAGTGCATGCTCGGATTGATGACTGGAATGGTGACTATGAGGTTCAACGCCGTGTGATTGACTTACATACCTCAGAGCAGCCCATCTCTGTTGCTGACATGAGTCGACCGCTTCGGGGCCTTGGACTTGGTGACCTCGCCGAGGATGGAAGCGTTGACATATACGTCGTCAGTCGCGGCACGTCTGGCATTGCACCCGTCACGATCGGTCTGAGTGCTCTCTTCCGTGCTCGACCACATTGGCAGCCATCCATCAAGCAGAATGATCGGGGTATCGCCATGTTCCTATCCTCGCTCCGTGTGTTCACTTCTCTAGTTCCAAGCGGAGAAGGCGATCGGAGAACGAAAGATGCTGTACTGCATCTAGCAGACCTCGTCCTGCGCTTTCCGCCCTGCACACGAGCACTACTTCTTCTGATCGATGGCAAGACTCTGACGCCTGCAGAAGGCGCTGCAGTGGCCCATGCTCTGTTCGAGACGCTTCAGGGGTTCCTGATGCCGACTGGAGTCATCGGCACAGATACCGCTCGTGTCTTTGAGGGTTCCCGCTTGCTCTTTGGATTCATTCTCGAGAAGGCAAGAACGTTGAAGCTCTCGAACTCCAGCTCCACGGACGAACAGCTTCCATATCTTGCTTCATTCGAGTCCATCGAAGCTGCCGACAGCATGACTGGAGAGGCTGTGGCGGATCCCGTTCACATTACTGCAGGGTCGATGGAGAAATTTCTCTTTGCAGCATTCGAACGAGGTGGTGTGCTCGCAGAGAGCCATTTGCAGCCCCGACTTGCAAAGGTGGAGTCTCAGCCAGCCACTCACCGGCGACTGATTCTTGCTGGGGGAAAGTCCACAAGCATTGTCGTCTTCAACACCAAGCACTTGACACAGAACTATCACTATCCTGATGCAGGCAATCCGAATGTGGCTTTCAATGCGAGCGAGCTGGCACAATTACCTCACCTAGCGGAAGTGGCCTCTCGAAATCAATTGTCCGTTCATCGGCCCACCCAGCTGGCCTCAGCGATCGCTCCATGTCTCACATTCGACCGAGACGCGCACCTGGCCGTGTACACTGGACAGCAACCATGCGGGACACCTGGCCAGTCGGATGCAGTGTTCCGCCCGCGTCATGGAGAAAGTGTCATGAATCCTCCCGTCACTGAGCAATTGATTGCCCCGATCATCAGGCAATACGAGTCCGATGGCTCCGCTGTGTTTGACTCTTTTGGTGGCGCTGTTGTTCGGCGCCTGCATGCACCAGACGAAGTGCTTGTCTTCTGTGTTGACACCAGCGCGTCAATGCAGTCATCAAGCGACTTTCGAGAAGTGAACGAGCAACAGCCCGAGTTTGAGCCAGAAATCTCCGCATCAGAAATAGTCGAGCGAGAGCACTATCGCGACGTCACACTGGACGAGATGAAAGACTCTCTCTCGAGAAACACGAGAGCTTTCAAGACATGCTATGCATCGTGACCAACGGCCACAATGTCAACAGACAGCGCTTCTTGGCCACTGAGGTCTTGAGCCTGCTGCGAATGCTCATGGGTAATGAGGTAGTTTCCAAGCATAAGCGGTTGCTCAAGGATCGCGAGAACTCCAGAAGCTACTACGCACGTCAACGAATCGCCGAGTCAGAGCGGTACCTGACAGCCACCAAGCTACATTGGGCTGGCCTTCAGACTCACCAAGAGGTCTTGCAGGACTGGATCGTGTACCGAGCTACAACCTCCGCAGACGTTAACTCGAAGTGGCGGTGGAGCGTAGGCGATGACCTACCTAACAACTCTGCGTCAACACAGCTGCCGAGCCTCCCATCTGAGTTGACCAATATCCCCAGTTACCTGCAAGACCCGATATCTTACAGTCTGTTGCAGGATCCTGTGCGTGCTGCGGATGGATTCACATATTCGCGCAGCAGTATCGACAAGTGGTTCTCGATCCGAGCATCTTCGCCAATGACCGGACTCCCACTCCAGGACAAGACTCTGATCCCCAACGACCACCTTGCGTCTGTCATTCATCGATGGATTCAAGCTAACGATTCGAAACAGACAGATTCGTCACCTCTGGGCGGGAGGGTGCGGTCAAGAGCCTCGCGTCCTGTCAAGATCATTTTCCTCAGCAAAGATGGCACATTTGAGCGAGAGATCGACCCCGGAACCACTTTGTCTGAGCTATACCACTTGGTGTTATGAGCGGCCCCCAAGGCAGCCCATACGAGCACGGCACATTCCTGCTCTATCTCCACGCCAACGAGTCCTACCCAACTTTCGCCCCCGAGGCTCGCTTCGTCACGCGCATGATGCATCCCAACATCAATGCCCACGGCCGGATTTGCCACGCTCTGCTCTCCCGCGACTGGACTTCGGATATCAGCATGACGACCCTGCTCGACACGATCTTTGGTCTGCTCCTGCAGGCTGAGCTGAGTGATCCGATCAATACTACCATCGCTCTGGACTATCACCACGATCAGGTAGATTTTGCGGAAGAGATGCGTGCGCATGTGCGTAAGCATGCTGCGAAGACGAGGCAGGAGTGGAAGGTGGAGTTGATTGGGGAGGAGGGAGCTTGAGGTTTTGCAACATGAGCGGTTGGAGGCTGGCGTCATTATCCTCCGCCGCAGGGGATGACACAATTGAACAGAGCTCGGAGCATACAACTCTCACACCGTCGCCCCAAGTGCAATGGCCGGTATCGCGTACAGCTCCATTGAAAGAGGTACTGTGAAAGGCAACGAGGACGGAAAGATGGCGGCACAAGCTCGCCTGAGTCGTCGTACGTACGTGACAAATCGATGCTCTCTCGCGGTCGCTGCTTCACCCACTATATTCCCGTCGTGATCGTGTGTGATCACCTCCCCTGCGACACCTCTTCCCTACCCTACCCATATACGTCGCAATTCGATGCCGACGATCGCTTCAGCGTGAAAGCCCTTGCAGTCGAGGCCCTAACGAGCGTAGGCAGCAAAGCCTCGTTCCCAGTGCACATGTCTTTGATCTCCCGAGTCTCAGGATAATCGAACAATGTTGCTTGCTTGCTTGCTTGCTTGGTAGTCGAAGCACAGAGAAGACTCACGCGACCACTCTCGTGTACAGGCAGACAAACAATTCCTCGTGCGCGGAGGAGAGGGAGCAAACTCTGTGTGTGTGTGTGTGTGAGTGTGAGTGTGTGTGAGTGTGAGTGATGACTGCTGTCGTCCATCACCCGGTACATCACATATCGCATACCACAGATAGCAGTAGCAAAAGCAGCATCAGTGTCATTCGCAGTAGAATTGATATCAGGTGAGATCTCAATTCGTTTCGTTGCATTTCATTTCACATCTCCCTCTGCCTACACGCACGCACGCACGCACGCACTCATCTCTATACCCGAACGCGCAATAGCTTCAATTCCCTGATATCACTTTCCCCGGTCAGCTTCTGGCCAAGGCTTGCTTTCTGTCTCTTGTGAATCCTTCCTTTTTTGCAGTGGCACTTGATCATCACAACTGAATTCCGTCGTCTTCTTTCATGACCGGTCAAGCCCACTCGTCATTATCGTCCTTGATTCTAAAAAAACGCCGTTTGCCCCAGATAATGCTTTCTCATGCCGCCCGCCGAACCAAGAATGCATGCATGCAGCTTCGTGCAAATGAAGCAAGAGGACGGTGGTGTGCAAACGACCGTCAAAAGCGGAAAGTGGAGGGGAAGAAGATGGTATAGTACAAAGCACAAAAGTGCGTGCAATGGGAGGGACTTGATTGGAGAGACGCGTCAACAGAACATCTTGTAAACGCGCTTCCACGTCGGCCATGTCGACCGCTCGGCCTTCTCTTCTTCGATGAGCTCGGCGATGTTGAGGTCGCGGATGCCAGCTAGCGGAGCAAAATTATTAGCTTACAGTGCCTCGATCAATTTTCAGACGATTTCACTTACTATGCAGGTCCATGTTATGGCTCCGGATAAAGGGCGTTCGCATCCAAATCTTGTACACGAGATAAGTGACGATGACGACGGGAGCAGCCAGGTACGCGAGGAAGAAGCCGTTGACGCGATCACGCGCAGACATGTGCTCGTAGCCAATGGGCCAAGCACCCGTCCAGAATTGTGTGACGAGGACCAAGGCGTTGAAGATGAAGCCGATCCAGGAGCCGACGACACCTGGTTGGGATGTGAAGGCCAGTTCGGAGAGGTGGTGACCTTGACGCTTCCATCCGGCGCGGAAGCGGATATGAGCGAGGCAGATCGAACCCTACGCTGGTCGTTAGCAAAAGTATCGCGGAGGCGGGAGAAATGTTGAGGCGTTTTTGCTTACCCACGTGAAGATCGACGATAGACCAGATAGGGCGAGCATCCAATTAAAGGCATCCGTCTGCTTCTCGGAGCCGGCGAAGAAGGCAAGGAGACCGAGCACACTGGCGATGCCAATAGCGACAATAGGGCGACCTTTGCGATCGATGTATCCCAGGATCTTGGGAGCTTGGTTCTGATCTGCCAAAGCTGCTAGAGTACGCGAAGAACCGTAGATGGAGGAGTTACCGACGGAGAGGACGGCAATCATGATGACAGCGTTGAACACGGAGGGCAGCCCGCCGATTCCAGCATTGACAATGGAGATGACAAAAGGAGAAGCCTTTGCGTCGTAGTTGGAGCCTCCGTTGACGAGTCGCGTGTCGTCGTATGGCACCAACAGTCCGACAATACTCAGCGACACCAGGTAGAACAGGGTGATTCTCCAGAAGACTTGCTTGACGGCTGTGGGAAGAGACTTCCTGGGGTTCTCGGTTTCAGCAGCAGCCAACCCGACCAACTCGGTACCGGCGAAGGCGAAGGCAGCGGTCACGAAGACGGAGCAGAGGCCCTTGAAGCCGTGGTTGAATGCGCCTGGATGGTGCCAGAAGGTGCCACCAATGTAGCCCCCATTTTGGACATGTTTGTAAGACTGGGAGTACTGCAGAAGAGCTGCTCCTTCCTCTCCGCCTGGGCCGCCACCACAGTTCAACACTATTCCGAGGATGATGTATCCCACCACGGCAATGACCTTGATGATGGCGAAGACAAACTCGGCTTCGCCGTAGCCTTTGACGCCAAATAGGTTGATGACGACGATCAGGACCAGGAAGATGGCGACCCAGGCGTCGTTGCTTATCGTGCCATTGCTCCAGTATTCGATGGTGATGGTAGCAGCCACAATCTCTAGAGGCAGGACCACAAGCCATTGCATGGCGTAGCTAGAGCGCCGGTCAGCACGCTTGGTTCTCATGGAAGATATTGATGCGCACTCACTTCCACCCCATGGCGAAGCCCCAGGCAGGGTCGATGAATCGGGTCGAGTATGCAGAGAAGGATCCAGATACGGGGAAGAGGACTGCCATTTCGCCCAGAGCATGGACGGTGCAGTACATCATGATACCCACCAGGGAGAAGGCGATCAGGACGGAAGCAGGACCTCCGATGGCCAGCGAGGAGCCGGATCCGACAAAGAGGCCGGTGCCAATGGAGCCGCCGATGGCGATCATTTGCAAGTGCCTCCCCTTCAGACTCCGCTGCAGCGGCGAGGTTGCAGTCCCCGCAGTCGCACTTTCCACATCGAAGACCCGTCCATCGGCGCCGACGACTCCTTTGGGCGTGGCGTGAGCATTGGGATCGCGCTTGAAGCTCTCGATGACCCGCTCTGACCATTTCGGACGATGTGCGATGTGATGGCCATACTCTGGGAGTGCGGGAGAATGGTCCGAGGGGGCGTAGTCGACCTTGATCTGCTTCTCCTCTGATCGATCCATGGTGAGAGATGTGTTCCCAGGGGCCACGACGAAGCCGCGACCAAGGGAGCGCGTCGCTCAGCGGGGATGGTAGACGTGCAAGCAAGTGCTGGGCTCCAACAAAGAACTCTGGCCCAGAATGGGAGACAATACAAAGCGGCACGGTCTGGACCCTGGGGAGGAAATGGCGGCGGGCAGGAGCGGGTTGTGCGGGAGCTGCAGGCACAGCGCAGCGAGCAGGCACCGCGGTCCAAGGAGTCGAGGGAGGTGTGCGACGGGGCACTGCAGGGCGGCGGGCGCGCGCGCGGATATATGTAGCAGAGGCAGAAGCAGACGAGGTCGCTGGATGGACGGGTCGTGGTCGTCTCACGTCGCCGAGGGGCAGTTGGAGCTAGCGCGCGGCCGTGAAGGGGCGCCGCCCATGGCAGGAGCGCGTGTCCGTGCTGTTCGGCGTTGCTGCCACAGTAGTGGGTGGGTGGTGATGAGGGAGGAAGGAAGAGCCAAGCACTCGCACTTGCCTCGTCCGCTGAGCTGCCGTGTCACCCCACACCCTGTCGGCGCCTGCTGCATCCTCGTGGGCCACGCGAGAAGTCCCGTCTCCCCCGATGGCAGCGGCGCCGTTCATTGGCCGGCGGAGGCGCGGCGGGAGAGGACGTTTGCAACGCTGCTGCAGGCCTCGCAACCTCTCACCTCCACGAGGTGAAGATGTATCTATCTCATCAGTCTTGGAGGCAGTGCATGGCAGGCTCACTGCTGACACCAGCCCTCACTTCCACCATGGCCGCCCTGCGTAGCGCAAGAGCGGGCGAGGCAGTGGGCGGTGACACAACGGACTGCATGCGCCAATGGCGTGAAGAGAGGTGCAGCTCCCATCTTGCATGGTGACTTCCGCCCGCACGACCATCTGGTGTCATTGGTTCGAGACGGCACTCGCATCCCCACGCCCACTTCCCTCATCATCATCGCATCCGGAGCTCGGCTCGGCTCCGCTCCGCAGCACCGTCTGTGCGCATCGCCCACAGGCCCGGCCCCACTCTCTGCATGTGACTCCCCGGCCATCGATAGTGTGATCCCATCACTTCAGCTTCGCTCCAATGATTCTTGGTGACTGCACGAAGCCGTGATGCTCGACTCGCATCACTGCCGCGCCTCACGCACGCCGAGGACTGGCAACCTCGCACCATCGCGATGAATGCGCACCGAGTGGCAAGCCGGAAACAATGCCTGTCGCGGCGTCCCAAACACGATCGCGCGCACCTCCCTCCCTGCCCGGGCACCTGTCGTGCTACAGAAGACCTGCACGGCGCTGCAAAGGTCCAGCTTGGAAGCGCACGGCACGGCCCGTGCGGGCTGGGTGAGCGACAGAATTGCCGCCCTGTGGGAGCATCTCGCTGCCGTGATGAACAGACGGCCAGCCGGCTCTCGTGGGATCAGCATACCACGCACAGCGATATCCAGCCTCAGGTCTCAGCGAGCGTCCCATCCCATCCCATCGCCGCTCCCGTCCCCTTCCGTCACACAGCGCATTCTCGCGTGGCGGTGGATCGCAAATTCCCATTTTGCACCACGCCATTGTCCTGCAGCAAAGCCCGCGCCACGATGACCACCACCAAAAGACGCATCTCACCGCGTCTGCCCTCGCCCTACACGTCTCGCCACCGAACTTCCAATTTCCACGGTCTAAACTGATGAAACTCGTCATGAACGCACGACTCCCGCATCATGCATCCCCTCTACTCCCCCCACTGTATATCCCAACTCCCCCCAAACACCGCGCAGGTCACGAAAAAAGACCTTGCAAACAAACAGGCGGTGAGCGGGATCGCAAGGCCAAAACTTCCCCTGCATTCGTCACAACACGCCATCAATTGCTACAACGTGCAGAAATCAAATCTGGAGCAGGCCTGCAGCTACATCCATCCACGCACGTCGTCCTTTTTCGCTCCCCCGCCACCCCCAACTCCGCGCACACGAACAACGTGGAGACGGTGCGCGCTTATGACCACCAATGATGAGTCGTCGACTTGCACTTGCGTGCAGCGTGCAGCGTGCATGCGCGAACACAGCGGCGATCATTATACAGTAGTCGATGCATGCATGTCACTCACATGCACGGCATCGAGATGGGAAGATGTACAGCTGAGGATGGGAGACCGCATCCAGAGACCGCTCACCAAGACTGATCGCAAAATTCGATGCAGTAGGCGGGTAGAAAGGGAAAGAACCTTGGAGGGAGGAACGTCGGTCGGCGATCATCCACACTGTCAAGGATGACCACTTCATTCATATGGGATGAGAGGCGGTGAGATTTCTTCGCTCCAACGCCGCGAAACACTCCATGGAAGGATGACACAGGTAGCACCAATGCATCGCAGCTTGCACACAGCGAGTGCCTGCAGATCCATATGGAAGACGGGAACAATGCAGGAACCGTCCACGCAGCGACTTGCTCCTCCGGAATGCAAGCTCCTCGTCTGGAGACATGTCACATGCGAGTCAAACCGACGATGCAGAGCGTCCACCCATCGATGCAATGACTCGACATCTCCCGGCTCCCAAACCCCAGCTCATCATCACCCAACCACTCACCAGCTTCTCCTCCTCCTCCTCCTCCTCCTCTCACACCTCCGTCTCAATCCCCGGCTCCCTCGTATGCCTCGTAAACAAGCCCTCAACCTTGGCCTCCACCCTCCCCAACTTCTCCCTCGCCCACTCAGCATTCCGCGCAGGTTTGTACTGCATGAGCCCCCTCTGCCTGCGATGTTTCTGCTTGGCATGCTTCTTGTACTCCTTCGCCTTGTCAATGAGACTCATCCGTCCATCCTCCCTCTCGCCATGGTCAGGGGGGTGATCGCTGGCCGTGGTCGTCGTGCCATCGCTCCCACGACTCACGACGCCTTTGACCGGTGTGCCGGCATCGTCGTCTTCCTCGTCCGCATCCGAAGAGGAGCTGTCGGATTCCGAGGTATCGTCGCCGTCGGCTTCGGTGATGCCAAGGTCTTCGGCGTTCTTCTTGGCTTCATAATTATCGCGTGCCGTGTCGAGGACTTCCATCACTTGTTTGAGGTCCGTGTCTTTCGAAGCCCAGCGTTGATGGCCGGCGCCGAGACCAGACCAGAAGGCCATGTTGACTCTGATACTGCCGATTTGCTCGCCCGGCGCATCCAACGCGCACGCAGTCGCGCGGTCGTAGTCTCCGCTGTACACTGGGAGAGTCATGTCTTTCTGCTCGTCGTCGGGAATGTCTTTGAGCCAGAGCACTGCAAACGCGGCAGTCGTGTCTTTGGCCAGCAGTCGCCCCTTACGCTTGATGCGGAGGGACAAGCATGAGGCGTATCGTCGATGCACTGGCAAGTAGAGCGACCGACCCTTTCTCGTCGTCCATGCCTGCTGCTCTCTGTTGGGATACATCTTGCCGCTGGTAATGTTGGAGTGCCACTTGATCTTCAGATCTCTGAGATCGGCAGGCACATCCAAAGCGTCGACCTTCGGTGCGATCTCAATCGTGCCGTAATCCCAGCCAATGTGCTCAGCATTGGCTTGCAGTTGCACACTACGCCAGACCATAGACATGCGGATGCGTCCATACCCGATGCCGCCCGTGAGAGGATAGAACCCATTGACTTGACTGCGATGTTTGAACATCTCTGCCAGTGGCAAGTGCACAATACCCAGCAAGGCGTCGCTCTCATCCGGCCTCGCATCGCGGACCGTGACATGCACTTCCGCATTTCTCCAATCACCAATAAAGCGCTCTGTCCCAGCATTGTAGAATGGCTTCGCGTTCTTAGGTTTCGTCCTCGTCTTGAAGACTTTGCGATGATTGATAATCACTGTGCAGTATGCCGATGGCAGCGACTCGCCTTCCTCCTCTTCATCTTCATGCGCAGAATGCTTGTCAACCGTAGACTTGTTCTTCGTCTCCAGCTCCAGACCAGTAATCTGGTGAACGACCAGGCTGAATATACCACTGGGATATCCATCTGGCGGAGGTGCCGAGATAATCATCGCATCCTCATAGGTCTTCTTCTCTTGCTTCTTCTGCTGCTCGAGTTCTTGTCGGGTGCGCGAGTGTCTTCCCTTCTTGATCATTGCTTCACGTAGCTTCCGCTGGCTGATCTCCGCAACTTTCCGATCCAAGTCCTCCTGTGTCTTGATCTGTTGATCAAAGGTCTGCTTTTCGAATTGACAGGGTTGGAGCCTGGTCTTGGAGAAGTACCCAAGTCGCCATTGCAGCTTTCCTGGCATGGTCTCTCCAGCTTTCAGGGCTTTGAAGCCGTCAGTGCGATCAGCCATCCTACCATTTGTCTCATCGCACGTCATGATCTTCTTGAGGTTGAGCTCGATACGCCCCAGGTCGTCGTCCGCCGAGAATCTGTCCGAATCCCAGAGTTGGATGCGCAATCGCTCGTCGACATTGAGCTCTTCGGGTGTGACAAGAATGTAGCAGCGCTCGCGCCAGTATGGTTCCATTTCCTGCAACGACTTTAGTTCATCAAAACTCAAATTGGGAGCACGGAGTTCCAAGGATACCTTGATCAGTACTCTCGTCGAGAACAACGGCTTTCCAAACTTGGCCCAACCAACTGAGACATACGGATCAGAACTGCCCTCTGAAATCAAAGGAATGCCTGCGTCCCCCGTCTTGAAGTCAAATCCATGGATGATATCTACCACGAGAATGCCACGCGCGCTGGTGTCCTTCTTGAAATCATCTCCGGCTAGCATGTCTTTGAGATCGAGCGTCAAAGATTTTGGCGCCACGTACTCAGCCACTGCAGCATCGACGGAGCTCTGGACGAAATTTGAGATGAGTGGCAAGTCCATGATATTCAACCCTCGCTTGACGACTGGGATACAGCTCATGTCCACCTTGGGTTGGCCAAGAAAGGTTATTGTGCAGAGTGAGAAAAAGGGGGGATCTGGCGTCAATTGCAGGCGAAGCCGACACGTTCCTACCAGACCTTTCATGTCAACCCACACTGGAAATTTGATGCCCCCGGGAAGGTAGAATGCAAGAAAGAGGTGGATATCCTTGGTTCGTTCGTGGAAAGACTTGGCTGCTCGAGCTCGATAGGCGAAAGCGACCTCGAGATTGATGAAATCTCCTTCTTCCGCCTCCAAACCTTCCGCAACTTCAGCTCGCTCTGTGCCATCACCATTCCCGTCACTGTCATCTTGGCTGCCATCTTGCTTGTGATCATCGCCTTTGGCTTTGCTGTCGAACTCACCCTCTCCCGGAACAGATCGGTCGCTGTTGTGGTGATGCTGCTCAGAACTTTGCAGACGACCATCCTCGCCAACAGATCTCGCAGCCGCTCCGCTTGGAAGCCATCGAATTCCGAGTATGCGCAATGCTTCGCTGCCTTGACCGATGTCTTCGACGCTGACCATTTGGACGATCCGAGGGAGGGAAGCTTGCATCACATCTTCCAGAGTATCCGCTAAACTCGTAAAAAGATCGGGATTGATCAATGGCCAGACCGAGCCGAGCAGTGAATTCAGCCATGCCACCGACTCTGTTTCGTGAGCCTTTGCTTCTCGCTCACGCGCTTCGCGATTCGCCTCCCAGACTTCTTCTTCCCAGACATCCTCGAATCGGTTAGCGGTCCAGACTCGTATCCCTGCGACCAATTCAAAGATAGCCGCACCTGCTAAGGCTGCTAAAATGGACCAGGTGCCCAGCTTGAATACCCACCACCTTGCTTCGGCGTCGCTGTTGGTCCACCGAGCCAGCCTTGATGGCGTCAGGACGTGTTCCAAGCCTACAGCAAGCAATACTATGGCTGCAGTCCCGAGGAGTCCCACCGTCAAGCCCAGCTTGTTCACTCTGACAAGCTCGGTCCGCATCGAGTCGAAACTGGGGGGAGGGAACAATGCGTTCATACTCTCCGAACCCGCGTGTACTTCTGCCGTCTCAGCCCGGAGCTGCTCACTAGTCTTCCTCTTGTTGCTGAGGCCGGTCGCTGTTCTGAGAGTTGCGCCCCAGGGCGGCGCATTCTCTTCCACCTCTTCCAGCGATGCAGAGGTCATGTCATATATCCGCACCGGTAGATGGGTGATCGGATCCGTGACCTCCCGCTCTGCGCGGTTGTCTCGATTCTTCTTCAAGTTCTTGCGCGCTTTCTTGGGGTCTTGTGCCACTGGCGAGACTTCCGAGGTATCGACAGCTTCCTCCTCATCCTGCTCATCCTCGTCCTGGCGAGGATCGACTCGGTCCTCCTCCTCGCCATCCGTCCGAGCATCATGGTCTTCTCCATCATTTTGCGCAGAATCTTGCCTGCCCTCCTCGTCGCCGCTCCAGTAATCCCTCCAACTCTGCTTGGCTCGCTCCGTGCGTGAATCCTGCTGCTCGTCGCCATTTCGGCCCTCCGCATCGACGGGGAGGGCCTGTACCTGGCGCGCTTGCTTCTCCTTCTCGTACTTTGATATGGTTGGAACCGGCCGTCTCGTTGTGTAAGGTGCGCGGTAGTCCCTGCGTGACCGTTCGGCATCCTCGTGGCCTGACATGGTGCCTCGTGATGATGGGGCCTACGGGTGAGATAGCTCCCAGCTTGGGCGAGCAGGAGCCCGTCACAGCACAGCTCGCGGCAGCTGCAATGACTCGCCAGTGAGTTGAGCAGCAGGCATGCGTGCGGTGAGGGATATGCTTTGTGGCAGAAGCAGTTCGAGCAGTGCTTTGCTAGATACGGGAAGGTGGAAAGAGAGGAAAACAGCTTTGCAGAGTGCTACGTCACTTACAGTGTCACATCGCAGGCTCGATGCGTCGAGTGGAGCGGGACTTTGGTCAATGCAGCCGTATAGGCAAGCATCTGGAGGGAGAATGCTTGGAAAAGACGAAGCACGGCTGCGTCATTTTCCTGGGCAGTGACCGCGCTCAGAGAAGGGCGGATGCAGCTCCGAAGATCAAGCGCGGACGGTTCATGCGCGTCTCTCTCTCTCTCTCTCTCTCTCTCTTCTCTCTCTCTTGTCTCTCCCTTCCCTGTATCCAAATACGGATGGAAGAGGTCTATGCAAAGAAGATGACGGTCGCTGAGCGTGAGTGTCTGGCAAGCGGGTGAGGGTGGCATGCAGCCGAGGACTCGCGTGTGACTGGCGGCGCCTCCCTGCGCGGCCCTCTCACAGCCTTAGGCAGATGCGTCGTCTGGTGTGGACGTACAGTATCTATGCGTGTGACAGAGATTCGGGCCCGGCGGCGTGCACAGCAGCAGCAGCGACAAGTGCGACGAGGACAGAGGGCGGGCGCGCGACGACGTGGCCGAGAGAGTACATACATGCACACATGCACACAGTACAGTACATGATGCAGCAGCAGCTCCCATCTCACGCTCTGCTCTCATTCCTCCACCAGCCGAGACATGCTCCACCCTTCTTCGCCTGCTCTCACCTCACCTCGCCATACCGCCTCCCTTTGCTCTCACCACGCCCGTCGACACGCGCGAGGCCCTCGCGTCTCGCCATCTCCGCCCGCGGCGACTGAGCCCCCCGCCGCCGAGCGTCCTCGCGCTATTAAGCGCTGACCGGTCGCGCGGGACACACCGGTGAAGGAGGGCTGCTGCGCCACGGCAAGGATTCCGTCCACTTTCACGAACTAACCTCAGGCCGACCACAGCGCTGCACATCGGCGGCGTCGCCAGTGGGAGAGCGCGCGGGCTTCCAGGACACGAGGGCAATGAGCAGGAAGGAAGCGCCGCCAGACCCGCTCTGACACACCGGAGCTGAGCGCTCCCAGAAAGCGCCGCAATCATGGACGGCCCCCAGCACGCTCAGCTCTTCGGCTCCCACTTCTTCGACTACGGCCTCCCTGGATCACTGGCCGACGACGCCTTCTCTGTGCTCTTTGACGGGAACACCTGGTCCGCCAACACGATGCAGATTCCGGGCTTCAATGATGGCTTTTGGTCTGCGGACATGATCTATGACCCTGCGAACCGGACTGATGTGGCCGAGTCTCCTGGTCAACAGAGTCAACACACCGGCACCGAAGGCAGCGATTCTCTGTCTCCCGACGATGCCTCGGGCCACATCCTCACTCCATCTTCGACGAACTACAGCCCCTACGTGGCTGATCTGGACGATCCGGAATCTGATGTGGCATCGGGATCGCCAGAGAGCGAGCGCAGTGCAGTGGGAGATTTCGTTCATGTCGTCAGTCCAGAGGAACCCCGCCGACAAAGTGAGACCAGGGAGCAAAGCCAGGCCCCGCGCCCTTCACCACGCATTGCGGCGTCGGTGCAAAGTTCCTCTTTCTCCACACGCGCCACAGCTTCACCCTCACTTCAGGATCTGAGCATGGCCTCGCAACAATGGCAGGCATCGCTGGTCCCATCGACGCAGTCTGGCATTGAAGACTTCGCCGCAGCTGCCTATCCTTCGTTCGCCGGCTCCCACGACTTTCAGCTCTACGACGACTCCGCGATTCTTGCAAACGTTGGCAACTCTTTCGATCAAGCATTCGCATCGCAGCAGCAGTCTGACAGTTCTGCTTTGCCATCTAGAAGCCATGACGGCACTTTGCAGACTGTGCAAGCCAACTTCTCGCCACAGGCGCATTCTCTGGCCGCGGTGCAGTACATGAACAATACCATGGCATACCCTTCCCCAGGCCAGCCCATGTACCCAGCGGGCGGTACGGTTGCCTCACAATACACTCTTCAATCACAACATGGCGCCAACATAGGCGATCTAGCGTTGACTGCTTTTCAGATTGCGTCAAGCTCGCAGCAGGCGCCCAGTGCGCCTGGCATCACCCACAACAAACGTAATGCTATCAATGTGTCCGCCTTGACGAGCCAAAGTACGCGAACGCCGGCTGCTGCGCGATCACATGGTCAACCTCGACCGCGCGTGCAAGTGAGGACGTTCCCCGGCAACAGCGGTGGCAATAGTCCAAGCAGTAGTGCGCGCTCGAATGCTTCATCTCAGTATGAGAGCTTTGATTACAACGGCTCGTATCCAGTCATTGCTGTTGCAGATCCCACACGGGTCCAAGGCAATGCACAGCGCGCATTACCGGCAGATAAGATACTAAAGGGTGGGCGCAAGAAGAACTCACACCTCCCAGATGTGTCCCGACAACGCAGTCATGCTATGCGGAAGGTCGGTGCTTGCTGGCGCTGCGTCATGCAAAGAGATCCGTGCGATGCGCCGGAAGGTGGCTGCTGTTCGAGATGTGTTATGCGAGCTTCCAGAGGGCAGACGTACTTTTTCGATTGTGACCGGTCGAAACTGCCAGACTTTGTCCACGAATTCCTGCCAGCATCACTTTTGCACGACCACCAGAAACAAAGTATTGAGACATTCGTCAGCCGAGAAGTCGTTCACTGGCATGTCGACAACGGCATCGATGTTTATCTGTCAAGTGGTTATGGGCCTCCCTTGCCATGGAAGTTGTACGAATTTACGCCTAGAAGTCACGAATTTCTCTATCAGGTCCAGGTCATGCAGGATCCACAGTCACGGAGATCGTTGCCTACCCAGAAATACTCGCCTCCTTACGGTCTGTTGAAGATTGACAGCGTCGATGACAGAAATTACGAAGCATATCTGGAGGACTTGCTGCAGCCGCAATGGTTGAAAGAGCTCGGTGAGAGTGCTTACGCGGAAGAGAACCTCGTTGACGAGGGGATGTTTCAGTGCAAAGTCGTCGACCTCATGTGCCAGCTGTATATTGGGACAAGAGACGCGACTCTCAAGCCGTTGCTTGGAGATGTGCTTCGCATGATCATCATCACCTACATCATGGGCCACACGTTGACCATCACGGAGGACACACTGTACCCTGTCATCAACAATATCAGGCATACGCCCAGACCACCTGCCTGTCAGAAGCACACCTCGCCCCGTCTGGCAAATCGGCAACTGAAGTTCTTCTTTCACATCGTGCGCAATGGCATATACGAGAAGATCTTGAAGTGGCAACAGCACACCCTTCATACGGCTGGAAAGAAGCAAGAGACCTGGCTGCATGCCTTTTGCGTGACGCTGGGCTTTGCGATGGTCCTCGAAGAAGTCCAACGCACCATGATGTGCCAAGCCGACGCAAAGATTGTTCGAGCGGAAGCCTCACCGGACGCCGCTTACGAGGAAGCACGTCAGCATTGTGACAATATCGACAAGCGATTCAAATTGCTCATCGGTCTCTTCCAGTGCAAATATCGTGACCGGAAGTGGACGGGGCAGGGCAGCTTTGGCAATGGGACGCCAGAGTTTCTCGAGCCGGTCGCTCACAGCTTCCTCGTGAACTTGCGAATGCTCGTGGAGG
The DNA here is from genome assembly GCA_026725115.1 of Cercospora janseana. Taxonomy (NCBI): domain Eukaryota; kingdom Fungi; phylum Ascomycota; class Dothideomycetes; order Mycosphaerellales; family Mycosphaerellaceae; genus Cercospora; species Cercospora janseana. Next base: position 1,693,757 of record CM049105.1, read on the forward strand.
ATCGAGAAGCCCATCTCCGGAGCAGAGAGCATGTGCCCTTTTCGCCGGACAATCAGAGCTTGTATACGACAAGGTTGACGGCGCGCTTCCTGCTGCCCTTTCTCAATTTGCCCGCTTCGTGAGATGGCGGACCTGGATCTGGAGCATCTGGGCCCCTGTACTCAAAGATAGGGCGCTCGTCGGAACTCCAAACACATTCAGATCACCAACGCAGCACCTCCGACTCATGCCCCCACCTGGCGTCCGGTTTTGGAAATTGATGAAAGATACCCTATTCATATTTTGCAGAGTTGCACGTGCGAAGCAGGAGACATTTGGAAAGAACAATCCGGTGAATGATGGTACCCAGGGGATTTGGTTGACTTGCATGTCCGATTTCGCGCGATATGAACGATAGAAACGGCCGGTTGCAATTGGGAGAGGAACAGGTCTGACGGGACGAGAGGAAGGATGAATGAATGAATGCATGACGACTGTAATGATAGCACTGCGCATGAGCTGGCACTCGGTATCGACGTGACGTCACCCGTCGTACTGCTTGCTGCTTTGCCGGCCTTGAATGTCAGAGCTTCAAGACTATGGGTTTCTTGATTGCTGCTTCGCTTCTTTGGTGTAGAGAGGGCGGGGTGGCTGCATATGACATGTATGGACGTGGAATGAAATGCGAAAATAGAGGAGAAAGTAAATTTGTCGCAGGGCATGGGAATTTCACGCTGCGATCCTCCAGGATCGATCGTCGGCGGCATTGGAGATTTAGTCATGACTTTGCGAGAGTGGATATCAGAGTCGGGAGCACTTTTTGTATTGAATACGATGCAGAACGGCTCGTTCGCTGCACGGGTGATTTTGAACGGAGGTCTTGTTGCAGTCAGCGTTGCCACATTCCATGTCGGATTTTTCCATTGACTCGTCGATATCGCAGCAATGTGATGCGCTGTTCCAAGATTCGTTGGCGCGGAGTATATAGAATGGTCATGATAGCACAAGATATACGGCTTCTCGTCCCCCCTGACTCTGCTCTTCTCATCTACAATTCCCAGGCCAGTGTCAGACCACACGAAGCCCTCCAGTCTTTCTCCCGATGCGCGTAATCACGCTTACAAAGCGGCAAAGAGACCAACAGCACCAAGACCAAGAGCAAGAACTTGTTGGGCCACGTTGGTTGGGGCGGCGGCGGCGGCTGAGCTGCTGGAGCCGGAGGTGGTTTGGGGGCGGGCGGAGGCACTGCCGCTGGTGGAGGGTTGGGAGGAAGGCGCAGAGGTGGTGGCAGAGGAGGGAGCAGAGGTGGTGGCGGGAGTGCCTGTTTCGGAGCTGGCGCTGGAGGCAGAGGAGGCGGTGGCGGAGGGAGTCGAGCCGGTGGCCAGGCAGGTGGCGGCGGTGGGGAGGGTGGTGACGCCGTAGGAGCCGCAGAGAGCGTTGGCGAAGGCGATGACGTCTGGAGGGGAGGGGGTTAGCGGATGCGGAGGGGGCGGTCGTAGTGGTGGTTGGAGGTCGATGCGATGGGAGGGGGGAGGGCGTACCCTTGGTACCAGCGGCGTCGCAGTTCTTGGAGACACAGCAGGACAATTTCTCGAGGAGAGGCATGTTGGAGCAGATGCACTTCACGTCGACCTGGTTGCATCCCCCGTAGTCGGAGACACAGCCCTGCGCACAGGAGGGCAGGCCGGGGATTTGCGCCATGGCGACGCCGGCGAGGAGCGCGACGGCTGCGAACTTGTACATGGTGGCGGTGATGGCGGTGATCTGAGGGTTGAGGGAGAAGGCGTTGGACGTGTGAACAGGAATTGGCCTCGTAGGATAGGTGGGATATCAAAGAGAGTGGGGATGGAGGTGGGAGGAAGAGGAAAGGATGACGGATGGGAACACGATGCTGGACAGCAGCAGGACGCGTGGGAATAAGCCCGATGCCCGTTCGGCTCTCGTGGCTGGCGGGCTGTGCGCGCGGAGGGCGCTCGTCAGGCGGCGCGGCCCAGCGTGGTGCTGGTATCGATCTGGGTTCAGGGAGGAGAGGAGGCGCAAAGCATATGCTTGTATGGATGAGCAAACCTAGCGTGCGAAGCGAAGTTTGCCTTCGAGACAAAAGACGCTAGCGGAGCGCGGCCGCTGCTGATTGGTCGTGAGCCACGTTCTCAGCCAGCCCTGTGCCTGCGCTGCACCCGGCCGGCGCATGAATCGATCAACTCAATTCGCGCTCATCCATGCTGGACCCGGATTGCTCGGCCTTCGACGTTTTGCCGTTTACGTGCCTGGTTGGATGACAAATTTCGCACGCTGTGTGGGCATCGATGGGCGGACATCGTGCTGAATACACCAGAGCGCACGATCATGGCTCCAGGCATCTCTCCGCTGGCATTGTTGTGGCCATGGCGAGCGACACGATGCACTCTGTCGCCGAGCCAGCGGTGCGCCTCTACATCGGAGACTTGTTTAATTGCACAAGCCAGGTTAGGCACTTCGCGGCGTCAGGGCATGCACCCTTCGCAGCAGTGAGGCAGTGAGGTTATCACAAGAGGTGCTGCTCCAGGGCGGGACCGCATCGAACAAGATCACGCCCCCGTGCGTTGGAGCGGCGGCTGCCGGAGCACATTGCACCGCTGGAAAGATGGACCGAGCATGGAGGCTGATTCAAGACGCCCGGGTGTGCGCCCGGGTGTGCTTCTCGTCTGACTAGCCTCGTGCCAGACACAAATTCAACAAGGAGAATTGAGTGCGAACAGCATTGTGGAGCGGCATCATCGAGATGGATGCTGTGGACGTGCAGAAGAGGCAGATGCAGCTCGCCCAGCTTGGTCATGCTTTGGTGAATGTGGTGCACTGCACCGAGCATTCTCCTAGCATCACGAGTATGTGCTCAATCAAGCTCCCGATGCCACGACTCAAATGACACGCTGTGCGAGGTGGTCTTCAATACAGCTTCCATCTTGCTGTGAGCAATGAGAATCTTGCCCGGATCGCAGACGATACAGATCTCTGTGAACTGTCAGCACCGAAAGTCGCTCAGAAGCGGACACGGGCCAAAGCGACGGGCATGAAGTCGTGCTCGGTGCCGTGTATTTTGATTCCGGCCGCGACCTTGCTGCAGCCACTCGAACCATATCTCGACTGAAAAGTTTTGATCGAGATAGCTGTGAGGCGGCTACCAGATCACAGAGCCTGCCGGAATTGACTAAGCCGCGTGGCCGTCGAGCTCGCATCGCAGCTGTGAAGGGCGCTGCTCCTCTCACGCCCCTTGATGCTCTCGATGAGAATTCTGCATTCGTGAAAGCAGACCTGCCCGTTCACTACGGCTTCTGCAAAAAGCAAGGGCAGCCTTTAATACGGAAGCTCAACAGTGGCTACAAAAGCTAGAAGGGTATCGATCCCATGCACAGAGGAAGATAAAAGACAACCTAAGAATTTAAAGCGGCTTGCTGAGGCTCGACGCGACCCTGTCACCGGACGCAGCTACGTACTTTCAGGGCCTGGCAGATCAAAATCGCTGGGAAGGCAGGTTTTTCCAAAGCCAAGAGAGATCCAGAATGGCAGTGGCCATCGATTGTCTGGTTGCAAAGACGCAATCTCAGGAGAAGCTGACTGATCAAGCCGAACCGCAGCGGAAGGCAGAGGTAATGACTTGGAAAGCCGTGGCCGAACAACGAAGTGCCTCAGAGCGTAAGGTGTCTTTTATCGCGAGTGCCCGTGTCTACCAGGGGAGCGAAACAAACCCGGTGTCTATTGCTACCAAATGGCAAGATTCTCATGCCGTCCAAGCAGATTTAGGATGAACCGACGCCTCTGCCAAAGCGCAACGCAAGATCGATCAAGCACGCGAGTATCTAAAACGAGCCATCAAGACATTGGCGGCTCTGTTGCGCACTCTAAGAGGTACTAGTAGATCTCTTTCACTCCAAATAAGACACAAGATCACTTACCACCTCCAGTGCAAAGCGCGTCTAGAAGCGGCCAGCGAAGCAGGGTCTGGCGCCCATGAATACGCCTGTCTCATGACACTGGTTTGGCAGAAGCTATTGCAAGTCTCGCTACGAGCGCGCTACGAGCGCGTTCCGAGAGGAAGCCATTGCCATCGGGAGAAGTGCGAATATTGGCAGCGGCGTACAGCAGGACAATTCCAAAGGTTCGAGTTTGGCCCTAGCGATACCGCACATGTTGTCTGAGGCAAGAGGTCCCACTTCTTCGCCGAAAGGTAACAGTCTCTATGCTCAATATCATGTATCAACAAAGCATCACAAACCTTCCATCGATCCTAAGTGCTGCGAGAGTTTTGCTCACTCTACAACGAACGCACGAAACAGTATGCAGGCAAGGTCTTGGCACTGCCGTTGAGTGGGGACTTGACTTCACGATGCTCAACCTCACCGGTCCAGAACGGCAGTATCCGTCCGTCCATAGAGATCATGACGAGCACTTGCAGCCACAGCACGCCAAATTGGGCCACCGCCAGCATTCCTCCACTGCCTGAGATAAGATGTACCTGCCATCGCTCATCTGAGCAGTCGTTTCGTCTCTCCCACAGCATGGATCACGCGTTCTTGCGCTCAAGTGAGCCAAAAGAGCTCGCTCGCTATCTGCAACAGCAAGGCGCTCAGAATGGGAACGATGCTGTGACGAAAGATCTCTTAACAAGCATCGGTTCCGAAGCACTTCCGCCCACAATCTACGGCATCTGGCTCAATGCGAGCGGCGATTGCCAAGCTGTCCGTGCAGGTCTCGTACAGCAGTTTTCAAGAAGCGTACGGCATGCTTCAGTGATCAAGTTCGGCAGGTTGTTCCGGAGTGGACGCATCAAAGAGATCTGGTCGGCGCTTGGTGGCACTTCAGGACTCGTCGCTTTCTTGTCTCAGGCTGCTGTTCGAGATGTCAAGCACTTTTGTCACGAGCTTGGTCGCACCTGGTCGTCTCGAGTAGCAATTGAGACCAGACATGAATTGGCGGATGAGCTCTATCGAGCTTTGTGCGAAACAAACTTCGATCGCTCTGCCATCATAGAACTGGATCGAAGGCCTCTGAAGACCCACCGCCAACGCGTCGTCCCGGCCTGCTCAGCTGAGCTGGCGTCGCTGCATGTGCAGGGCGCAGATGATACGTTGAAGAAGACGGCGGTGCAAACACATTCAGACTACTTCCGGGAGAGCTTCTTGATATCACTAGCTGACGAGGAGACCTCAATTGACGTTGACAATCTGACGTCGCTGGTGAATGTGAACTCGGGGGGATCAGTCACATATCAAGGACAGCGCCTGCCGGCCAACGACGTCTTTGCCATCTGTGCCTTGAAAGCTGTCTCCAAGCGCGATGAGATCAAAGCCCTTGATGCCAGCAAGCTCGAAGCTATCCTGGCAAAGCCGCTCTTTACAAAACTAGGCAAGCGCAAAGTCCGCCCCGAGATCGTGGCAGACATTATCGAGAGCTATACACAATATCACCAGAAGCAGACGCGCGAACCGCGGGATGTCTCGTTTTGTCAGAACACGGCGATTTTTTTCGCTGCACAGAAATGGGCACGGCGTCCAGACCAGCTCGAGCACTGCCTCGTGAACTGTTTCAAGCTCGTACCTAGGACTCAAAACGTTTCCATTGCTGATCTTCTCAACTTGATTTCCCCACTGCCATGGTCGACACGTCTGCGAGCGTTCGAACTGGCTGTACGTCACATTCCGAGCCTCGGATACGACATTTATGTCGATGAGGAGCTCGCTGCTTTGCCGATGATCTGGCACTATCGCTTCTTCATGAGCTTGTCGAAGCCCGAAGCTAGGAAACTGTTCGATCGAGTAATCACACTAAGACCAGACACCTTTGAGATATCAGAGCCGCGACGCATTGAAGAGCTGGTGAAGGATCCCACATACGTCCGGTTGCTTTTGGCCACTGAGGATGCCGACTTGCTTCAGCTTGCTACAGATGCACTGTCTGAGTGCAGGAAGGAAGCGGAGAAGGCCCGCAAGCAATCCGAGAGGTTCTTTTGGGTGCAGTATGCGCTTCGCTGCGCAACAGCATCGCATGACCTCGATCTTTATCGAGACACGTTGACATGGGCACGCAAATACACGAGGGACCCTCTGACAGCGGCAGCAATCTATTCTAATGATCTGCTCAGAAGGGAGAGCGTTGATGCTCTATGCGGCTTCGTGGCGGTCGACAGCAGTGAAAATGAGATTGATGTCGCTCGGAAGGTGCAGCAAGCAAATGTCGTCTGCCAGGAAATCTTCGACTTGGCTTGTGAAGCTATTGCAGAGCCAAGCTTCGAGGGCTTCCAACAACATCAGTGGAGTGGCGCAGTTCATCTTACAGAGGAGGTAATGTACAACCGGGTGCTGCATGTCAACGCTCTCCAGGATCGGCTACAGCTGTCTGATAATGAAATCTACAACGTGGTATGGCAGCATACTCTTGAGCTGTGCCTGAAAGTGGAGGCTCAAGGGCTAGAAGAGGCGAATGCAAAGCTCGGTGTGAACACGATCGGCGGCCCCTACAAAGTAGCCCGCCCCCCATCGAAGCATTTCAAATTTGCGGACCTCCGACCGGCGACACTGCGCTTCTTCAACGATCTTGCCATCCGACGCAACGACTTGTGGATATCGTACCGTCGGAGTGAGCGTCCTGCAACATTGGCGTTGACCGAGCCGCTCCCTCGTGGTCTGCCCTTTCAGTATCTTTTGCCCTATGAATTCGCCGACCGCAGGGTAGCACAGCGTCTGCCTTATCTCAAGGAGCGAGCGAGACAGGTCATCTACACTGCGCCTAAGTTGGCGCTTGCACCTCCACCCGAGGATCGCGAAGCCTTGGAGGCTGTAGGGCCTTGCGTCGAAAGCTATCGTCAAGCTTTGAAGCACTATGTTATCTCCAGCGAGGCTCCAAGGGAGGCCGCTGAAAGTGTATGGAAGCATGCGATAGGTCCCTTGTCTGCTCCTCGGATGTCCTCTGAGGAGGCAGAACTCTTTTGGCGTCCGATATTCAAACAAGCGCTCCTGCCGTTGAATCTCGAAGGTCCTTGGACGAAGCCGGAAACGCCTCCAGACAACCTCAAGCTACCACACAGCAACAACGACGATGATGAACCGATGGAGTGGAATCCAGATCCAAGTTTCACCACCTACAATGTGAAGCCTCGGCGCTTGTCACTAACGATGTTGGACATCATGGTCAGCCCTCTCATCGCGAATATACAGCGATGGCAGACCTTGAAATCTGCAATGGAATGGAGAGTAGAGGCGAACGTGCCTGGGCGGCCAGCGGAAGTAATTTGGCAGCACCATGAATATCGATTGACATCCTTACAGACAAAGGAGGCACTCATAGCGGCAGTACTGCTATACATTAGCGCGAAGAACCAGATGTCACCCGGCCTCCTTGCGGCTCCTTATCCATCTGGATTTGATCCACGATATCCAGCCTTGTATCTAGACGGCGACTTTTTGGATCAGAAGGAACTCGACACTGATTCGGTGTGGGACATACTGAAGCAGCTTTCCAATTTGATCCCTTCGGGATTGCTTTTGCGGCTCGTGGAAGGAGTGCTCAGCGCAGCCGATCAGGTCGAGAAGCGTACATCGAAGGATGCCCTGCGGCTGCTTCAAGTGCTCGTCAAGTGCGACAAGCCTCAGGTGACGCTCGAGGTCGTTCAGCAGATCATCCTCGACCGTCCAGAGGACAGCTCATGGCACCGCTTGATCCTGAATGCGGGCTTGTTGAACGCTTTGTCAGCGGATGTCGCTCGAAATTTCTTGACAAGTCTCAGTAATGGCATACAGGAGCGGCTGGCGGAGCAAGCAAGTCGCAAACCAGAGCCTGGCTCCAAACGGTCCTCCATCGTCAAGGTCACTACCGTCAAGCTACTGGCACAATTGATGTCAGGGGCTGATTTCGTCGATGAAGCTTTCGCGTGTCAGATTCTGGGCTCCATTCTATCCAAAGCGAAGCACATGGATATTATAGCTTCTGTTGCGCAGAGCTTCATTGATATTCTGGCGCGCTCGCCCACCAACGCCGACGCGTCGAACATGGTATTTGGAGCCTTGGAAAAGCACGTTCTGCCCATCATATCGTCGATCAATGAGAGAAGACCACTCAAGGAGCACGAGTGGCAGAGGCTTGAAAGTGGAGAGGTCGATGAGATGCCAGAGGTCTACATGGAGGGCAAATCTTCTGACATCCCGCCAATTCTCTCAACCATCATGCACGCCGTGGGACGAGTGAACACAGAGCAGCAGATGCAGCTCATCACTCGTATACTGGTCCCCGCGCTCGAAGGTTCGGTCAGGAATAACCTTCGCTGGATGAGACTTTTCTGTCGACATCTCGAAATGCCTTACGATGAGCTTCCCGAGATGCCTCTGAAATTGAGATTCCTCACCCAGTTCCTCGGCTACCCAGGTCAGTCTCCCTCTTGGACATTCGAACTCTGGCAACGAGTCTGGCACACAACTGTCAGTCCCCCAGCTGAGGCTGAAGCTGTCACTCTACGTGTCCGCGAAGATGCAAAACTACGCATCTCCAATGCTGGAAAGCACTGGCTCTCTCTATTCGGCAACATGGCAACGAAGACCTTGCAAACTGGCCCTCAACTCTACACTCTCCTTCAGTCGGAATGGGAGCCGTGCGAAAATGGACCTACTATCACGCAAATCCAACATATCATCATCCAGCAAGCCGAGGCTCTCTTATGGAAAGCAAAACCTGACTTGAGCATGTGGACGAAATTCGTCAACCAGTTCTCTCCTCCTTGGTGGCGACATCGCACATCTTCACTCTGGACTCTCTGGCATCAGAACACTGCCGTGATCATCAAGACCCTGGTGCGCCGCATCGATGCTCTGCGAACCGATGAATGGCATCGAGATCCTCGTCGCCGCCCTGCCGTGCTCCCGGATCCCTTCACCCTGCGACTCTGGCTCCTCACGCAGTCAGAGTACGAACAACTCCCGCGCTTCGTGCCCGGCGTCATCGCCTGCTTGCAAGAAATCACATCTCTCCATACACCCTACGCAGAGAGATACAAGACCCTGGTCACTTACATCCAGAGTCGCGGCATGGATGCCCCGGAACAAGCTGCGATGGCTCTCCGATTGGGCACGTTATCGCGCTTCGACGATCCGGGGACCATTCGACTGGCAGAGCAGTTACGCGTCGACATTGCGAAGCGCTTGATCGAAGTTGCGCCCGAGCCACGGGTCGCGAAGCTGAGGAACGAGGTTGTCGATATGGTACGGAGTTGGACGGCGTGTCCGGATGAAGAGGTGCGGATGGCGGGGTTGCGATTGGCGAATGTGGATCCCTTTCGCAAGACGGGCAAGACGGGGCTGTGGTATTTGGATCGCGTGGAGGAGGATTCTATGGAGATGTGAGATGTGAATTCCACGATCCGCATGCACAGTCTCCGGTCCGGTTTTTTTGATTTTGATTACCTTTTCCCCCCCTCTTGATCTGCGACTGAGTTTTCTTTTTTTTTCTGGCTTTGCAGACATCATCCCCGAGCAGTGTGCATCACCGCTCCCATGTTCTCCACAAACCATTCCGAGACGAGCAGTGTAGATACAGTATGCCGACGATTGTTTCTTCATGCGCGTCAGCTACAGCACAGACTCTTTCCCTCGCTAGTCCTTCCAGCGGACTCACCATAGCGGTGAAACAGCCCCCGTGACCTCGCTCAGACCACAAAGGAACAATGTTACGATTTCCATGACAAACAGCACAGCATCGCAGAAGGACACGGCTTTCACCGCTGCGCCTGACTGGACGTCCCGAAGTGGAACCACGTCTGGACATCAGGGTGCGCGGCACAATCGCAAGGGCTTGATGACACGTGAAGGTCCAACACGGCGGTGGAAAGAAGAAATGATTCATTTCATCCATCGTTGTCCTCTCTGAAGTAAGAGAAAGCAAAACCCGCTGATGCCTGCAACCTATTATGATTCCAACGCCTGTAAGCACACCGTTCGCCTTGCTAACTCTGCCCTCTCTTCGTTCAATAAACAAAGCCCAAGCATTCCATCTCATCTATGCAGGCAGCCAGCCCAAGGAACCATCATCGTCACTTCGACAAGACAGCCTCTGGACTCCACTGCTGTAACCGACCGTCAAAGCCCTCTAAATAGGGCATCTTCTCGCTCCCGCAGCAATCACACACGCAGCCTCCGATTCACAAAAGATGCTCTAATTCATGAAAACCCTCAAAAAAGCAGAAGCAAACTCATTAGTAACCGTGTATCGCCGAGAGGGATCCAGAAGCCATGCTTGAAGAAGAGAATGATAATCAAGACTCCATTACTCCTGCTGGCGCCGACCAGATAATGGTGGAGAAGCATCCGGGAAAATGTGAAGTCTTGTTGGGGTATGCTTGCAAAGTGGAAAGCGTTCCCAGCACTTCGAAAGAATTCGTTGTTGGAAGCTGGTGACGACTTCAACCACCGCGAGCGCGAGTTCGTGCCGACTGTGTCACGATATCAGCTTGACTTCAGTCGGGAGTGGTCGTATCAATCATCATCGGCCAGGGAAGCAAATCTCGCGTATAGCCCATCTTGCATTCGTGACCGGACCAGGCTGCTCACGGAGACGCGAACGATGCACGAAATCTCTCCATGCATTGATCGATGATCTGTCCCGGCGAGAGATGGGGCCGGGGGCGCGACAACCTCTATCCGACAGCTCTGACGGTAGCGGCGCTCTCGGTGGAACTCTCGCTCAGACTGCGCTCATTCATGCTAGCGGCAGCCTCGGCGGCCTTTCGCTGTGCAACGACCTCTCGCGCATAGAATTCGACAAGCATGGTGCCGTAGGCTTCGATTTCCTCGACGGGAATGCTCAATCGGAAATCGTTCAGTAACAAGAACTGCAGTTCAAGATGATTGAGTTCCGGCAAGGGAAGGCCGCCGACCTGCAAGGATCACGGTCAGCAATCATCCCCGATCAAGGTTGTTCAGATGGATGCATGTTTCATGTGGTGATGATGGGCGATGATGTCAGACTGCCGTGAAAAGCTTGGGTAGGTGTGGAGGGGGCGACTGGGCGACGGAAGGAGCACTTTGAGCTCTGCGCTCACCTTGGCATATCTCGAATTTGTGTAGAAGATGTCCGAGAAGAATTTGCTGGCGCAAGTAACGCCGGCAATGACGAGGCGGTGGATGTTGAAGCTGTCGACCACGAAAAAGTGGGAGAGGTTGTAGGGGTCGATCGCGTCGGGAGTCGACAGCTCAGCGGGTATTGATGGCGAGTCGATGTCGGGCTGGTTAGGCCGGCTGTGAGGTGTGCCTGGTATGCCTCGCTCCAGCGGCTTCTCCATGCCGCCAGAGTACGGTGGGGTGGCTTGTTGTGTCCCACTCGGCGTCGTCGCCGTCACACCCTCCATGCCGTCGGAGCTGATCGACGTTGATGATGTCGTCCTGGCAGCCTGCATCCTGCCCTCCACGGCTTGTTTGTTGGCTTCGCGGAGAGACTGCATCGGTCCAGCGTTCACGCGCTCCGTCATTCTGTCGAAATAGACCAGCAGACTCAGGAAGACCTCGTAGCTGGTGGGACAATACTTATTGATCCTGCTCAGGTAGCTTAAAATGGTTATGCTCGGCACGTTCTTGCCGTGGAAAGCCAACACACTTGTGGTCTGCTGGTTCAGATGTGAAGCCTCGCTGATTGAAGGTGGTGCTCGGTGGAGATGTTCGTGTTGTCTGTCATTCGTCGTGGTAATCTTTGTGAGGAGGCCGGCAACCATTTCGATAATGTGCTCCACCTTCATCTCACTAATCTCATATTGCGGTCCGTCGTCCTCTGTTCCTCGTGAACGTGACCGACTCCTGCTGCGGATTTCGGAGAAGTCTGCCATGTTCTCACCGGCAAAGCTTTGAATGTGCTCCAGATCGCGCACCTTGATCCTCCGTGGCCTGGGTGATCTGCCAGCAGGCGTCGAGGGCACACTCCCCGTCTGTGCGCCACCCTGGGACTGATCTGCCTGGGGTGGAACACCCGTGTTGGCAGCTAGCGGCGGACTGGGCGGCTCTGCGGCGCTGCGCCTAGATGTCGACGACGCTGTTGCATTCTGTGGCCGCACATGCTGGCTTGCCGAGGCTGCAGAGGAGCTGGAGGCTCTCTGCGCAGATTCACTCATTCGTTCGTCTCGCTCGTCGCCGCCGGTGGATCGCGAACGGCTGCGTTTCGACGTCTGCGCGGGCTTCGGTGCGGGCGCGGTTCGAGGCGCTTCGCGGTATGCGCCGTGTTGGGCGTGGACGGACGGGGCGTGCGTGGTCGCGTGAGGATGTCCGAAGAACGAGTTCACGGCATCGAGGACGACTGATCCCATGCTGGGGCCTCAGGCGTGCGGGAAAGTGGATTATGCTGGGATGATATCAGTCGCTGCAATGGCGCGTCTTCGGCGCGAGCTTCGCGCGGGCGCGTGAGTGTGTAGCGTTGTGCGATGGCGGGCGAGTAGGTTCCCAGTGCTTTGGTTCGTTGCTGGGCGATGGCAATAGAACGGTGGTACGGGCTCGCATGAGAAGGTCCGACGGCAGGCCCGCAAACAGTGGACACAGAGATCCGGCGTGCGGCGCAGTAAGATCGACCAGCGTGTCGCAGGTCATCGATGGCAGCAGCGCACGCGATAGCCGGCTCGCTTCTGGGGGCGGACGGGGTGTCGTGGCGTCTCGTGGCAGACAGTGCGTCCAGACGGGAATGAAACCGCTCACCTTCAAGAACCATGTCCGTCGTGCTCTCTCTCTCTCTCTCTCTGTGTCTCCGTCACAGTGCTGTGCTCAAAGTCAATTGGACAGCCTCCACCGTGCTTTCAGGGGTGCACCGCGAGCGATGACACTCAGGGGCGAGCGGTGCGCAGAGGTGGGGATTGTGGGAGAGGCGGTGGTGGTGGTGGTGGTGGTGGAGGGCGTGGTATGGTAAGAAGAAGGCTCGGACGACACAGCCAGGCATCATGGCCTGGACGATCGCCTGCTTCATGCCAAGGCCCTGCTGCTTTCCTTGGTCCTACACCACCGACTCGGCTCGCTTCACCATTACGCTTTGCACTTCCTAGCGCTATCTCTCATCTGTCGGCATTTTGACGGCCACTACTGCCCCCACTCTGCTCGATCGCTGCAGCACCATCTGACCCGGTGGTAGGCGCTCCAGCACGACATGTGTCCATCGAGCTTCACATCTGCTTCACGCCCCCTCCTGTTTGAGCTCCTCCACCAAGCTGGCCATAAATGACGCTCACGCATCGCAATCAGCACACAAGCTGGAGGGACGCTAGTCGCTGGCGCTAAAACTCCCGTGCCTCGCTGCAGGGTCGGTGAGCACGGAGCCCGCGCGCTCATTGGGCCAAATGCTTCTTCACGAGCGCCGCCACAACTCCCCTATTTGCCGCCTGCCGCGTTACTGAGAGCATGAGAACCTTTCCTCCCCACCGCTCTATTCGTTCCACCGTGGGAGGGAGGAGGTGCCAGCCGGCAGATCAGCCGTCCTCGAATGCTTGTCTGCGATTATGGCTTGTGCGAGATCAACTCATGGATGTGATGAACATGTTGTGTGCGAGCTCGTAGGCGACGCCACTGCAGGAGGCGCTATGGTACGCAGTGTGGACAGAATGCATGCACCTCTGGCAAGCTGTTCGCGGGGCGCTACATACGATCTGCATGGTTCAGTCACGCAGCAGGCTCCGTCGACACTCTATGGATCTTGCCCAGCTCCGCCCTAGCGTGAGATCCATCCTTGCGGTCTCGTGGTGCGGTGTTGTGAATTCAGATGGCTATCACCTGGCCTCTGGCCAGGCTGCCGAAAGACGACGGCTGCTGGAGCTCGGTCCATTCCACCCTCGGTCTTCTACAATACAAGTTGGAGGTTGGCACTGTCTCTGTGCGAGTGCACCATCGACACCCAGCAAGCGGCGCTACCTGCTCGTCCGCCCCCGATCACAGCATCAAGCTCTTACGGCCTGTCCGTTCCTGGACCCTCGTAATTCCTATCCGGCAGGTACAGGTGCCGCACAGCACCTCTGGCTGTGAGGACCACCATGCGAATCACACCACCCGAGCTGCCGTCCCACTTGATCGCCTCCTTCAATGATCCCTTCACAAACTCTATGCCTTCTTCTTCTGTCATGCCCTCTCGCCAGTTCGCGTCCGTGTATCCGTAGATGTAGGTCGAACCCGAACCCGCAATGGCGAACGCCTGCTTGTGTAACGATCCGCCGAGTGGGATCTGGTAGACCTGCCCTCCATGTCGTGGATCCCAGCCCGCGATGATGATGCCCGCGCTGAGCATATCCTTGTTCTCATAGCACAACTCTTGGAAAAGTGCCGCAGCAGTCTGTGTGGTGGGTGCCTCGTCGTTGATGATGCCGTATGTACCGAGCTGGTACTGGACGATATCCGCAACAGCTTGCGTGTCTGCCGCCGAGCCCGATCGACAGCACCAGATCGTATCGTGCACTTGAGTGAGCTTGTCCGTTACTCGGTTGGCGATGTATGCGCCTGTCGTTGTGCGGGAGTCGGCGCCGAGGATGACACCATCCTTGAAGTTGATGGCCATGATGGAAGTTCCAAGATTGACCTCGCCGGACTTCAGGTGGTTCATGTCGATGTGGATGCCATCTGTTCAGCAAGTGTTAGTCGGTGATGGTGGATTGAGCTGCTTGTATGGGCCTGCCTTCACCCAGCGCTCCCGTCTGATTAATCATTGTGGCGGCAAGATCGAGCTCTTTGTGGAGATTTTGGAGAGGTGAGCGGCGGCAGAGTGTTGTCTGAGGATGGCGAGATGAAGACTGGTGATGGCAAAGCGATGGACTTGTAGTAGCCAGGCACGACTTGATGCGCGTCAAGCTTGATGGTCCAAGCTCGCAGCGACTTTCGCTTCGCAGTCGATGCACTTATATGACACTTTCCAACATTCACATACATGGCCGCACATGAACACGACATCGATGAGAGCGACGGATTGAGCGACGCCCGACCAAATGACACTCGTTTGACTCTGACCCACTTCCTTGTCCACCCCAAAACGCACCGCTACACTCTGCTGGCTGTTCTTGCCGCAGCAATTGCCATCACCAACATAGACACCCTTCGTTCAGCATGGCGAGCCTTCTACCATGGCTTCGGCTACCCTTCTACTTGAGCGCTGCCGCCGTCAGCTTGGGCGGTGGCGCACTGTACTACTTCCAAAAGTGAGATGTCTCGAAATCAGGCGCTGGGGCAAGTGCGCTGATGCGCCAATAGCGAGATCATCTATCCCCGAAATCTGCCGCCTGGCACCAGAACAGAAGTGCCTCGACCTCCTCAATTTCACATTGAAGACTTTGAGGAGTTATCAATTCCCACCCCTGACGGTGAGACTCTGCATGCCTTTCTAGTCAGGCCGGCCAACAAGGCCCAAGCAAGACCGATCACGATATTAAGCTTCCATGGCAATGCTGGCAACATCGGGCACCGCCTCCCAATTGCAAAAGTGCTGGCTCATGATCTTGGGTGTACCGTTGTTATGCTAGAATACCGCGGGTATGGCTTGTCTACGGGCAATCCGAACGAGAAAGGTCTGGTCATTGATGCTCAGACTGGACTGGACTACATCCGCAATCGCGAGGACCTCAAGGGCAACAGCATCGTAGTGTATGGCCAGAGTCTTGGTGGCGCAGTCAGCATCGACCTTGTCACCAAGAACAAGGGCACAGGCGACATCAAAGGTCTGATACTGGAGAACACGTTCCTCAGCATCGCAAAGATGATTCCCAAAGCCGTGCCGATCGCGAAATACTTGACACCACTATGCCACGAGTATTGGCGAAGCGAGGAAATGATTCCACAAATTACCGATGTGCCGATCTTATTCTTGAGTGGACTGAAGGATGAAATAGTGCCGTGAGTAGAACCTACGGCGAATGCAATCGTGCGCTGACAATGGCAGACCGTCACATATGAAGGAGCTCTTCAAGCTGGCCAAAACGCCCCAGGTGATGTGGAAGGAATTGCCTAATGGTGACCACAATGCAACCGTGGCTGAGCCGGGTTACTTCCAGAACATTGAAGAGTTCCTACGCAAGTACGTAGTGCGGTGACAACAATGTCAGAGTTTCGCAACAGCAGAATTCGTCAACGATTCTTCCCAATGGGACCTCAAACTTCGCCACCCTGACACGTTCTCTTCCAGTAGTCGGTTTTCACGACTACCGAGACTCAGAGCAACCGTTGCAAACTTTTGCCCATGCACCTCGACTTGATTGCAAGCTTCGGCGCGTCAATGGGTATTGTCAGGTTTCGGGAGCCCACCAACAATGGCCTATGCACCAAAAATGTGAGCACTCTTTGTCTGACAGCGCTTTGTTTAATGGTAGCTCGCTCTATGCTTTGAGCCTGTACACGGTTTGCAATGCGTCGTGTCGCGTATTTATGCTACGGAATATTCACAGGGCCAGCCGACTTCAGCTCACGGCTCTGAGCTGGCGAACATTCCGCCTGAACCCCGTCTAGAAGCACAGCTTGCTGATCTTGCCGGTCAATTGTGCTGCTGTGATCTAGTCGGAGCCCGAGCCTTCGACACGGACGGTTGAATCTCGCAGCCGAGCTCTGTAGCAAAATGTTCAGCAGGAAGTCTTCTCCCGAGACTACATGGTCTCCCTCAGCAGCTTCCGTTGGACACGAAGCTCTTCCACCGGCCGTTGCCAATGTCGTGCTCCGCTGCTGGGATGACCACTGTGACAGCTGGCAAGGCTCAAGTGATGCCTTGACAGATTGGCTGAATCAGCGCTGGGCGAAGACTGGCTTCCAGGTCTCCAGAGAGACGGTATGCTTTACGTTGCGAGTTGCAGGGAGGGATGCGAAGATGGGCATTCCTGATTCCAAGGGCGGGAGGTTCTTGAGGGAGAGTATTCAGTGGACTGATTGAGGTAAGTCAAATCATTCGCTCAAGATCTTCCAACGAATGCAGGTGTGATCACTTCTGCACTGGTAGAGTTGGTACCGGTGAGGCAAACCTGTCTGGTACGGGTCAAAATCACCTCGTTGTCATTCACTGAAGTATCTCGAGGGTATGAACGCTTGTCAGTAGCCTTGTTGCCAGCATTTGTGACCTGGTCCACACCAATCGAGAATTCATTTACATGCCCAAGCCCAGGACTCTTTCCGCAACTTCTTTGTTCCTTAGCATTGTTCTCCATGCCACGGCAATACGGTGGCCAAGTCGTGCGTCTGACATGCTCTCTTTGTCCTCCTTTTTGCTTACATTAAAAGTGTCACCCTTGCATCATGTTCATCCGTCTCTGATAAATTGGAAGAGTAGAAGAAGAACACGCTGAGCCATTATTCATACCACTCGAACCAGTGAAACACCAGTCCGATCAGCACGAGCAGCACATTCTGTACAGCCCACCATGAAAGCCTCTTTCGCCTTCCTCAGCACCCTGCTCCTCGCCACCCCCATCCTCGCCGACCAACTCCTCGACCAAGATTTCATCTACGCCGCCCAGTGCGGCAAGAAGAACCCGGCCGTCAACGCCGCCATCACAACCTTTTGCAATAAATACACCGCTTCGGGCCAATACTCCGACACTATCATGTGTCCCGGGGAGCGCTCATCTCGCGGCATGGCTCGAAATGGGTTTCGAGCCAAAATTACCGGCAACTGTAACCCTCCGCAGTGGATTCCGGGAAAGTATTGTCTGTTGCAATTCCATCAGATGTGCGCAGAGGGGGATGCGCAGGGGTTGGGAACGAGGACGTTTGGGACGAATGGGTGTCAGACTTGGACTTTGGAGAAGGCGGGGTTGGGGCTGGGGGAGGTTGCGTCGGGACTTGCGTTTGGGCAGTAGGGTGATGTTGCGGAGGGGTGGATTTAGCAGGATAGTATGCGATAGAATTCGTGATGAGATGTGACTTCTTTTCGCATGATTGTCATTTCTTCGGATGATATATTGTACGCGGAACCGCAAGGCCGTGCGTGAGAAGAGTGCGACCACTACTGCCTCTCATCACTGACCAATCCGCTTCAGGCCCTGTTGTCACAGTGCTCGATGCGACCCATCAAGAGCCAATACCTGCCCGGAGATATCCTCGCTCATGCTGCCTGCCAGAAACAAGGCGAGATTGGCGATGTCGTAGAATCTTGGTGGGGTCTGTCTGTCGTTCGGGACATCCTTCGCTGGTCTTTCGGTCTTGATCAGCGCTGTCATGTGCATCTTTGCCTGTTCGTAGCTGTGCGCAATTCCAGATTCCCCTTCCATGGTAGCTTGCATACAGGTCAGCATCGGCATGTATTTTGATATCCCGAGCGGGCATACATATTGGTGCAATGAGGTTCGTTCGGATTGACGTGCCCTCAAAGTTCTTCATGAGGTCTTGGGTAAAAGCGATCTGTGATAATTAGAAAGGGTTATGAAAGGGCAACCATTAGCACGACACGAACGAGCTTGTGATTCTGGCCATTGCTTTCATGTTCGACGGTTCCAGGAATGACAATGATCGAACCTTGACCTGCTTCTTTCATGACAGTACCCAAAGCTTTGGTAAGGTTGGCGAGACCATCTATGTCACTTGCATCTTGGCTGACGAGATTGATGAGGGCGTCGAACTTGCCCCCGAGACTATCAAACTTCTTTTTCGAAGCCTCGATAAGTTGTTCAGGAGTTTCTGAATCGTTTATGTCGCGTTCTTCAAACTGAAAGTGCGTCCCAAGCCCTGCGTTCAGTGAGTGATCTCGAGCATTCTTGTCTACGCCTAGCACCAGAGCGTTCGCCTTGAGGAGTGTCTTGCAGATCACAACACCGAGTGGCGTAGAAGCGTTCGTGACTACGCAGACCTTGTATTGAAGATTCAAGGGACTCGTTCTCTCTATGATAGACATGGTGGATCAACTCCCGATAGCAAGACGAAGGTGGGCAAAAAGCGAAGCTGTTTATTGAAGCAGGGGACGGCTACAATGACCAGCTCACGGTTCGTGATCCTACTCGATCGCCATAAAGTCGGTCGTAACTGTGAGCTTCGGACCAAAGGTTGTGCAGGATTGCGGAGTTCGCAGCGGACGCGCGGAAGTGAATGCAACGCGATACTTTCGCGAGTCGTGAAAGCACATGCGGCCAAGACTTTGAGCTCTGTCTCAAAGGAAGTTTGACCTCATGAGCAGCCACTTGAACAAATAACGAAATGGCTAAGCGACCCGCGGAAGAAGCGCTAGAAGGCACAATCACAAACTCGCCAGCATCGAAAAAGGCACGCGTGCAAGACGTGCAAGACGAAGACCTTCCTCCTCCACCTCCTTCGGAAGTGCCAGCCTCGAGGAATGGCCAAGCGGATGGAGCAGCGCAGAATGGTAGCGACCAGCCGGACGAGCAGCTAGCAGAAGACTACTATGATGAGAGCGCGGCATCTACGCGGCAGAAAGCGCCAGTGGAAGGCTACTCAGATCTCTACCTGGACACCATTGCACGATCACGACTTGACTTCGACTTCGAAAAGCTCTGCTCCGTAACTCTGTCCAATATCAATGTCTATGCATGCCTGATATGCGGGAAGTACTTTTCTGGACGAGGCGCGAAAACACCCGCATATTTTCATGCATTGGAAGAGGGGCATCATGTCTACATCAATATGGAGACCAAGAAGGTGTACGTGCTGCCTGATGGCTACGAGGTGAAGAATAAGAGCTTGGATGACATCAAGTATGTGGTGGATCCGCGCTTTACAACTGAAGAAGTGAAGGCAATGGACAAGGAGCCTCAACCCAAGTGGGATCTGCTGGGTCGGAAATATATTCCAGGCTTCGTGGGTCTGAATAACATCAAGGCTAACGACTACTTGAATGTGGTAGTCCAAGCCTTGTCGCATGTGATACCACTGCGCAATTTCCTGATGCTTGAAGACCTGTCTTCAAAGCCAGAGCTTGTCAAGCGGTTCAGCGTTCTGGTTCGCAAGATCTGGAATCCGAAAGCATTCAAAAAGCACGTTTCACCGCACGAGTTGATACAGAACATCTCGCTCCAGTCAGGAAAGAAATTCTCCCTCACAGAGCAAGCCGATCCGGTGGAATTTCTTAGCTGGTTTCTGAACAATCTGCACCTAGCCTTGGGAGGGAGCAAAACAAAGCCGAAATCATCCATTGTGCAAAAGATCTTCCAGGGAGGCCTCCGTGTAGAGTCGCAGGAGATTACAGCACGGGCCGATGCTGGCGATCGATTGCGCTTCGAAGACACGGCAATCAAGTCCACACAGTCGCGCTTCATGATCTTGACCCTCGATCTGCCTCCCGCGCCACTCTTCCAGGACGACGTGGAGAAGAATATCATCCCGCAAGTGCCACTTACAACAGTCCTCCAGAAATACAACGGTATCCTAGCACAGGAGAGGATGAACACAAGAATGCGATATAGACTGTTGCATCCTCTGCCGCCGTACTTGATCATGCATGTCAAGCGATTCCAGCCCAACAAGTTCTTGCAATCACAAAGGAACCCTACAATCGTCACATTCAACCCACGAGCGCTAGATATGAGCCCATATGCAGAGCCAGATCCAAAAGTACACCCAATGGGTGAACCGATCATCTACGACTTAGTCGCCAATATCACATATGAGGGCGTCAAAGTGCGAGATGACTCGGTGGAGGGTGAAGCTGAACGCAAGGTCTGGAAAGTGCAAGTGAGAGAGGGCGGCGACAGTAATCAGTGGTGGGAGATGCAGGACGATTTCCCAGTCGAGAAAGTCAACGCAGATCTGCTGGCGACGAAAGAGAGCTATGTCATGGTTTGGGAGCGACGAAGGGCAAAGAGCAAGGCAAAAGCTTGAACAGCTATTGTACCACAAGCGCTTGTACAGTTCAAGACAGCGCGTCTCTGCAGAATGCAGATCATCCTGTATTCAACCACAAGCTCGAAGCTCGTGGCCGCATAAAGTCTCGCGGGACACTTGACCTCGGCTGCCACCTACGAGCCACGCATGTATACTTCATGCATTGGCATTGCTATTACCGTTAACCCCTAGACTCAAACGTGCCACGTAAAGTTCATCATGTCGCATTCCAAGGGATCTGGTAGCGGAAAACTCACTTTGTATGTGGACATAATCAGTCCATTCGCATACATGGCGTATTGGTTGACCAGGGTAAGCCCACATGGCTCCATCGTTCTGCAAGACTGTGCAGAGCAACACAACTCAATTCTGCGCAATCATGTCAAACCACTGGAAGAAGACCACTTCCACTGACGTGATGTCGCGCGACAGAATTCCCCAGTCTTCACCTCCTCCAACATCCAAATCACCTACATTCCCATCCTGCTAGGAGGAGTAATGCAAGCCACCGGCAACCAGCCACCGCTCAACATCACCAACAAAAAAGACTGGATCGACATCGAACGCCAACGCACCGCCAAACAACTGCGCATCCCCGTCGCAACCGAAACTCCCAAACCTTTCCCGCAACCCACCACCAATGCGCAACGAGCCCTCTGCTACATCTACGCGACCAAATCGCAAAAGGAACTCATCAATGCGCTCGACGCCTTCTACGAAGCTTTCTGGGTGAATTCTGTCAGCCCGATCAACGATGTGAAGAACTTGGAAGCGGCATTGAAGACCAAATTTAATGAGCAAGAGGTCAAAGAGATTGTGGAGGGGATCAAGAGTGATGAGGCGAAGAAGGTGTTGCGGAAGAATAGCGATCAGGCGTTTGCGGATGGGTGTTTTGGGCTGCCGTGGTGGGTTGCGACGAATGAGAAGGGGGAGAAGGAGAAGTTTTGGGGCGTGGATCATGTGGGACAGGTGTTGGAGCATTTGGGGGTGGAGGCCAAGGGGGAGGATGGGAGGTATAAGAGTATGTTGTAGACGGTGTCGGAACACGAAGCGCGCGAATAGATATTGGATCAAGCAGGGAACACAGGACAGAGCGACCATCGTGGAGTGCAGGAAAGCGAAACAGATATTCAGAGGATCGTCCAATATACATGACCTACGCACAGGTATCAGAACACAAACCAAACGCAAGAAATGCTAGCTACGCCATGCCGTGCTGTTCCTTTGCCAAAGCCTATTGTCTACTAGCAAGTCTATTGTGCCTCCATGCGGTCCAAGATAGCCCTCGTGAACTGGTGCGTTGAAGCTTCGCCTCCCATGTCGCGTGTTCGTGTCTTGCCATCAGCAATCACATCGTAGACAGCCTTGGAGATTCTGTTGGCGTGGTCGTCAAGACCGAGGTGTCTCAGCATCATGCTTCCGGAGAGGATGAGCGCGGTGGGGTTGGCCTGATCCTTGCCCTTGATATCGAGACCGACGTGACGGCACCCTGGCTCGAAGACGGCGACTTCCCGACCCATGTTGCAACCTGGGACGATACCCGGACCACCGACCAGACCGGCACCAATGTTGGAGAGAATACCTCCGTACAGGTTAGGCATGACCATGACGTCGAATTGCTGAGGCTTGGAGACACATTGCATGGAGGCGTTGTCGACGATCATGTCGTTGGTCTCGATGGTTGGGTACTCCTCGCCGACCTTGCGGACAGTGTTGCGGAAAAGACCGTCAGCCAGCTTCATGATGTTGGCCTTGTGAATGCAGGTGACCTTGCGGCGGTTGTTGGCGAGAGCGAAGGAGAAAGCGAACTTGGCAATGCGCTCTGACTTGGCTCGTGTGATGATCTTGAGCGATTCGACGACGCCAGGCACGGACTGGTGCTCGAGACCGGAGTACTCTCCCTCGGTGTTTTCACGGATAATGCACAGATCCACGTTCTTGTGTCGTGTCTCGTAGCCGGGAATGTTCTTGATCAGGACGATGGAGGCATAGATGTCGAGCTCTTGTCGGAGGGCGACGTTGAAGGATTGGTGACCCGATCGTGTCACGGGCGTGTGCAAGATGCCCTTCAGACCCAGCTTGTTGCGCTTGAGCGAGGCGATGGACTCGCGGAACAGCTCCTCAGAGTGCTTGTCGCCGGTCTCCATGCCAGACACGTCAACCTGCTCCCACTCGACTGGGACATTATCTGCCTTGAAAATGGTCTTGACCGACTCGGATACCTCAGCACCAATACCATCACCTGCATCCTTCTTAGCTCCACTTCGGCTTTATCAAAGCTTGGACAATTGCTTTTGCAGGCACATACCTGGAATCAAGGTGACAGTGTACTTGCCACCAAACTTGGTCGGCTTGAAGATGTCCGAAGATACCGTCGCGTATGCTATGGCAGCCTGTTAGAACGTGGCTCGTATGGTGCATCGGTGGTGTGGGCAGGTTTCGCGTACATCGAACGGCCACAGACGGGCATTGTACGGCCAGCGCATTGCTGCGGAGGGCCTGTGTGAGATGAATGGTTAGCCAGAATCGAGCAGGATACTCCATACGACATGTCCCTACCTGAACGGTGTGTCGGGAGAACATGATTGCTGAAGCGCGTCGGTGGTGCAGACTGCGTGCGGTGCGGCAGAGATGCGAGAACTGAAAGCTTTGGCTTTGACTTCCATCACAAGCCGTCGAGCCTTCCCGAGCGTCGGATGTCTGGCCAAGCCTGGTTAGTGCCGTCACTTGCCTGCCCGTTTTCTCCCATCGAACTTCATCATCCCAAGACTTGCCGCCGATGTCATGATAATGTACGGTCTCTTGCAACAGCATCCATATCGTCCCCAAGCGCAGTACCCGACGAGGCGACGAGACAACACGTGCGCTGCTCACTCCGGTATCGGTGCAATAAAGGACTACTCAGAAGCAGAAGAACATCGTGATGTGGAAACGGCGCGTATCAACACCTGTGTACAAGTTTGCGTTGGCGGCACATAAATGCGCGATTCATTCATCTGCCGCCAACGCAACGAAGTGCATATATGGACGCTCGTGGGAGTCCTTGGCCTGTCCACGACACTGTTGTGCTCGCGTCTAGCAAACAGACATCACCAGGACATGCGATAACAGTTCCTTCGACCACTTAGGTCACCGTACTCGCGTGACACCGCACACGCTGTGACATGTGTCAGTCCTTGAATGGAGGACACTGCTATTCCTCTCTCGGCGAGCCCGTAAAAGCTGTCAGCTTGCCACAATCTTCTTTCTACGGATCTCTATTGACACCCCGATCGGGACTTTAACTCCTCAAGTGCGCTTTGGAGTGGCAGCCACATGGCAAAGAGGAGTCCGTGATCATTGTCTGGGCATCTATCAGCTTCTATTCATCCTGCCTGCTGGACCTGGCGAGACCATTCGCAAGCCGAGGTCCAGTAACTTGCTACGAAGATGCCGTTGCCTCTGCACCAGGTCCTCCGGCTGCTGATTCCTGCCCGTTCACGCCTGTCACACTTCATTGAGAATGATCCAAGCTCTCGCACTACTCGCCCGGCGAGCTAGATTGTGAGCTCTCACCCTCACGGGTCTGGACAACAGACCATGCTGTAGCATCATTACCGTGCGATTCACCTTCTTTACCTTGCCTCTGCTCTCGTTTCCACAACTCTATTGACGACAACATCTTATTGACGGCTGATTGCTTTGACGAGCTATCACCCGCTCAACGGCGAATACGCGATCCGAAGGGCCGTGCTTGTATGAGAGGCCCTTTGTATCGTTGGGCTATTGACACACCCATAGGGATACCTGGCTCTCGTCCTCCACATCGATCGACTATATCAGTCGCCATCTAAGCTGCTGTTTGCATCTTCTCCCCCTACCCACCTACAAGTCATTCGTTACCCGATCCGACTTTCATCCTCAGGTCAAACCGTCTTTTAAGACTTCACGACAATTCTCAAGCACATCCCACCAAACCACAACCAACAGCCACCGTCAACATGAAGGCTACCCTCAACAGCGTCGTCCTCCTCGCAGGCGTCGTCAGCGCCATCGCTGTCGCCGAGCCAGTCGCGGAGCCAAAGACCATCCAAAAGGCCATCGGCCGCTTTGGC
This sequence comes from Cercospora janseana, assembly GCA_026725115.1. NCBI lineage: Eukaryota > Fungi > Ascomycota > Dothideomycetes > Mycosphaerellales > Mycosphaerellaceae > Cercospora > Cercospora janseana. The sequence goes on from CM049105.1 coordinate 1,718,601, forward strand.
TTCTGCGGCGTCGCTGGCTCTTCCTGCCACCGCATGAAGCGCTCTGCTGAGGCCATCGCCGATGCTTTCGCTGAGGCTTCCCCAGACGCCCGCTACCAGGGCCGCTTCGGCTTCTGCGGTGTCGCAGGCAGCTCTTGCGCCCTCGCCCGCCGCTCCATCGAGGAGGTCGGTGAGCTTGCCGAGCGCAGCTACATGGAAATCGAGGCCCGCGACCCAAAGAAGATCCAGAAGGCCATTGGTCGCTTTGGCTTCTGCGGTGTTGCCGGCTCCAGCTGCAAGCGTGACGCCGTTGCCGATCCAAAGAAGATTCAGAAGGCCATCGGCCGCTTTGGCTTCTGCGGTGTTGCTGGCTCCAGCTGCGCCATGGTCAAGCGTGACGCTGAGGCCGAGGCTAAGAAGATCCAGAAGGCCATCGGCCGCTTCGGTTTCTGCGGTGTTGCTGGCTCCAGCTGCAAGCGCAATGCTGACGCCGAGCAGATCACAGAGATCGCTCGCTCCATCAACGAGTGGGACCCAACCTACCTCTCTGAGGTCTGCCACTCTGAGGGTGGTGAGTGCGCTGCTCTCGTCAAGGCCCGCGATGCTTTCAAAGCTATCAAGCGCGAGACCGAGGAGATCCAGGCCAAGCGCTCCATCATGGACGTCAACGCCGAGACCAAGCGCTCTGAGGAGGAGGCTGACCTTGACGCCGACCTTGACGAGCTCGAGGCTGCTCTTGACGGTGCCGTCGCCATGCTTTAGATTTTTTGACCCAGTCAAAATCTGAGGCAGTCAGCATCGACGACGACGACAACAACAACAACACAACACAACGATCAGCTCTTGGATGTGACTGATCAATCTTTGGAGGGTTTTCTTTCCGAGGGTGCTTTTCATTGTTTCATTGGTCATGTACATAACAGATGCGCAGAATCTTGCGCGAGTCGGCTCTTGGTTTATTCTTCGAATGCTCAGGGCAAGGCTGGAAATATCAATTTGTGTTATTAGCAACGCACAGCGGAGCAGAGTAGCTTGAACACAACGAGAGCGATTTGCTTCCGAACATTTTCTCATACTTCTTCCTCCAATCATCACATTTGCAAGCTGACCCTTGGCTGCTTTCTGACATCTAATGAAGCTTCGCAGTCTTTATCAAAACTTGGTGTCATGACATGGCTTTCTACGGCACAACGACCACTTTCATGGAGGAACGTGGGACACATTGGAAAGTTGGGAGTAGTCGGCAAGCATGGTGCATCTGGTTCGCGAGCGAAAAAGAACGAACAGTACTCTCTGATATTCAAAGTAATCCGAAAACCATGGGGTATCATCCTCATGCGCCTGTATCCCTTGTTTCCCATTCAATGCATATACCCTTCCCACACAAACACTCTCCTCTCAAACAGCAGTGACAGGAACCCCAGGCACTGCTTGCCCCTCAGGCAACCCCAACAGACTCTTCCTGTACTCCCAATAGTTCTTCCTGATCGGATCATACCTCGTCGCCAACAGATCCAACGCCTGCCTCGCCTTCTCTCTCCCGACATTCTCTTCCTCCTTGGCCAAAATTTCCGCCAACAGGTCCAGCGCATGACTACTCCTGACGCCCTCCGCTGTTTCCAAATCCGCAAACTCCGCGACAAATCCTCGCAGCTCCCTCACATCCATCCCACTCTTCCTCACGATCCCGCGCAGATAGTTCCACGGACTCTGATTCTGCGGCGCCTTGGCAATCGCCTCTTGCGCGAAGCCGATCTCCCTCTCTCGAATCTTCTCGTCGGTGATGCCTGCGACGCCCGCTGCCTCTCTCCCATTAATGACGTACCACCGATGATTCCAGGCACTATTATTCCTGACATCTCTCGCGAGCATGCGCTCCGTGAATTCCAATTCCCCGTTTCCCTCCCACAGATGGAATCTGCGGACGAGCCATTGGCGATAGCTCCAGACGTGGTAGTTCTTGGCGTCGGCGTCGAACATTTGTTCGACAAAGGCTTGTTCGCCATCGACGCTGTCGAGCTTGTCGACGATGAGATTGCGGTGGTGCCAGATTTGGTAGTTCTTTTGGTGCGCGAGGGCCGTGGCGTTGAGCCAGGCGAGCTCGGTGCGTAGGTCGTAGTTGAGGTGGAAGAGTGTTTTGGCGCGGTAGAGCCAGACGGTGTAGTGCGCGGGGTTCATGGCGATGAGGTCTTGGGTGAGGTCGAGGACGCGGGGGGAGTGTTCGCATTTGGCCATGACGGCGCGCAGGTAGGACATGAGTTCGCCGTATTCATCGGAGTAGGCGATTGCGGCGAGGGGATTAGGCCCGCCATCTTCGGTGGGGAGGGGCGTGATGTCGACCCATTCCGGATTGTTGGCGTATTTGCCCTTCTCCATAGTGGTATGTGTGGTGGAAGGGAGAAGGGTGGACGTTTGTGGTAGTGGATGCTGTGAGTGTTAAAGTTGCGAGGTGGGGAGAGTGGGGCTAGGTGAGGCCAAAGAACAAACGCCAATGCAGGAACAATATCAAGCATCGGGAATGCACGCAACAGGCAAGTCTGAAGATGTGTCCGAGATCACGGTGAGACATTCGTGTGTACCAGCGAACGATGAGAAATGTGACTACATCTCTTCTCATCAACCTATCTATCGTCGTGCCCAAATCTTGGTATCTCAAAGCGCTCGTTGCCATAATTTCATAACACCTAGCTTGCAATACTCTGCGAGACTTTTAATGATGGAACAGTCTGACATGCTGTTCAACAAAAGTGATGCCCAGCTGCTCGGCAGTCGAGAAGCAAGCCTGGTCGTTCTGGCTTCCTGTTGGTGCTGCAATGTACTTGACACCACTGCGGGCGACACGAAAGACATTGTCTGTGAATGGGAAGAAAGCATCACTGCTGACAGCCACTTCATCGAGCTTGCTGAGCCATGACTTGCGCTCCTCCAATGCAAAAGGTGTTGGAACTTCCTCGAAGTTCTTTTCCCATTCTTCTCTCTCAATGCCACTTTCTGGCACAATGCCGGAAGTCAGCAAATCAATCGCATTGGACTTGTCAGCACGCTTGCTACCCTTCTTCCACTTGATTGCGAGCACACGCTCATGGAAGCGCATCCACCAGTTGTCGGCCTTGTCACCAGCCAGACGTGTGCAGTGAATACGGGACTGTTGACCTGCACCGAGACCAATGACTTGACCGTTCAGCGCATAGCAGACCGAATTCGACTGTGTGAATTTGAGTGCGATTGTCGCTACCGTCAGGTCTCGGAGGGCAGACTCTGGCAGAGGCTTGGACTCCTTTGGCACAATGATGTTGTTGAATGTGTTTTGTGGTGAGATCAGAGCGTCGTTGCGGTGTTGAGTGAGGTTCACACCATACAGGGTGCGCTGCTCGTGTGGCGGTGGCACATAGGCTGGGTCCATCTGGAGCACGAGGTACTTCCCACCTTTCTTCTTGCTTAAAATCTCGAGTGCCTCCTGTTGGTAGCCCGGGGCGATGACTCCATCGCTGACTTCCTTGCCGATGATCTTAGCTGTGGGCACGTCGACTTCACGAGACAACGCAATCACGTCGCCGAAACTCGACATTCGGTCGGCACCACGTGCGCGAGCGTAAGCCTGTGCGAGACCCGATGCATCGAGACCTTCAATGTCTTCAACCATGTAGACCTTCTTCTCCACATCGCTGAGAGGTACTCCAATAGCAGCTCCAGCAGGCGAGACGTGCTTGAAAGACGCAGCTGCAGGGTAGCCGAGAGCTTCGTCGAGCTCCTTGACCAGAGGCCAAGAGTTCAGAGCGTCAAGCAAGTTGATGTAACCAGGCGAGCCCGAGAGGACTTTGAATGGAAGGGCAACATCAGTCGTGAATGCAGATGCTGGCTTTTGATGCGGGTTTGTGCCATATCGAAGCGAAAGTTGTTGGAAGCCATCGCCGGCATACTTCTTGCGGAAGAAATCGGAGATCGCAGCATCATAATCTGCAGTGTGAGTGAAAGCTTTGAGAGCATAGAGCTGCCGCGACTTGTCGGTGACCTCGCCGTTCGAGAGCTCCTGGAGGAAGTCGTGGTAGTCTGCAGGGTCGCTCAGAATGGTGACACGGCTGTGGTTCTTGGCAGCTGCTCGGATCAGAGTGACGCCACCAATGTCAATCTCCTCGACGGCCTCTGGAATGGTGACATTGATCTTTGCCACAGTGTCCTTGAAGGGATACAAGTTGCAGATGACATAGTCGACCTTGTTGATATTCTGCTCGGCAAGATCCTTCTCGTCGGATGCGAGATCGCGAGCCAAGATACCTGCATGCACTGCTGGGTGAAGGGTCTTGACTCTGCCCGAGAGCATTTCTGGTGCCTTCGTTATGGCGGAAACATCTCTGACATGAGATCAGCAACGTGCCGTGACAGTACCGCACGCTCGACATACTCGACTGGGAAGCCTGCTTCGCGGATCAATTTGGCTGTTCCGCCCGAGGCCAGCAGACGGATGTTTTGCTTGACTAGTCCTTTGGCGAGGTCAAGAAGGCCGGTCTTGTCGTAGACCGACAGGATGGCTGAGGGACGTTAGCTGTAATATCGCGTACCGTCGGCATGAGTACTTACCAATCTTCTGAGGTGTTTCTGAAGCCATTGTGACAGCGAATTGGCTCAGGCGCAATTGTTGACTCTGGAAAAAAGTTGACGGAGGGACGTCGCGGCGGGGCTTGTGAACTAGCCACAATTCGGCGCCACACAGCGCGGCATGAACTGGCACGCCATTGCTCGAGAGCAACTTTTTCTCGAGCACACACCACCCGCATGGCAAGATGTGCTCGCATATGCTACCGAGCAAGATGGGATCATGCGCTCGTATGGTGGATAAATGAGTTGCTCGTCTACATACTCATCCTGATAGACGAAACACGAACACGGACACCTCACGACCTGCTCTCTTGGGCTGCCAAGACGAGCTTGGGCGCAAGCAACAGGACCAGCATACTTCCTTGCACTCCACCGAATATGTATGACCTCTTACATGCTGCGGCTATGGTGCTATGAAGGCACCCTATTGATCTGCAACATTTTATCCATACCTCCTGCCACAATCCCGACTTCCTTATTCCATACAACTGAATACACGCTAGACTCCGACCCTTGCTCGATCTTCTTGCCCTTTTGCGATTCTCTCTCAATGGTATAGACCGGCTTTGCCACCGTCCCACCGGCGGCCTCCTGACTTGTCGATCGCAAATCCCAAATGCGGCATGTGCTGTCGTCTGACCCAGATACGAAGCGGAATGGGCTTTCAGGATCAAGAGAAATGGATCTGACCCAATTTCGATGTCCTCTGCAAGACAGGACAGCGACTTTGCTCGCACTAGCTCGCAGATCGATGAGGTCTATACGATTGAGCGCTCCGCCTGCCAGAATCCCAGTTTGCTCTGGCAAGTGGCATACCGAAAGCAATGCCTGGTTCGTCGAACGGGTAGTCACACAAGTTGATGTTGCGAGGTCCCAGGTCTTGACGCTGTGGTCGATGGAAGCAGAGTAGGCGACAGTGTGATCGCCGCTATCGAAGACGACGTCTTTGACGTGTTGTGTATGGCCTTCGAGATAAGATAGAGCACCGCGTTGCGGAGTCGAGATTGCAGGACCGGACAGTTTGCGTCGCTTCGATGATGAGGTTTCTGGTGCTTCGTATGCGGTGCCTTCTGACTTCTTTGAGCTCCAGCATCCTATTCTATTGTCCGCAGAGGCGGTCAGGATGCGTGAGGATGGTGCGTGCACAGCAAGCGCATCTATCGCTCCTTTGTGGCCCAGCAGCTCCAGTTTCGGCGCGAGTTTCCCCGTCGAGCCTGCAGTACTTCCCGCTGTGTAGTCCCACAGTCGAACAGAGCGGTCTGTCCCGGCGGTGACAACCTGTGACGGAGACAGCCATTTAGCAGCATGTATCGAGCCTCGATGCCAGCCTGTGCCCGTCGCGAGAACATCCTGCGACTCGTTCCAGACTCGGAGGGCGCCGTCAAATGCAGCAGAGACGATGCTAGGCTGCAGAGTGTCGGCCACATTCGCCCAGTTGGCCGCATTCGAACTCGAGGACAAGACGTCGACAGAAGAGAGCCAGTCATCGTGTTCGTAGCTGGCAATGTATTGAGGTGGGCTGAGTGCTTTGACATATTCCACGTGAAGCGTAGTCTCGGCACTAATGCCATTCTCGGTCAAGAACTCGTCCAAGGTGGTCCTCAGATATTGACCATTGATCAGAAATTCAAATGGGGTTGGTTGGCTTGTTTCCAAGAGCTTGTTCACCAAAGTCGAAAGCTGATATCGTTTGACCTCTGCGAGCAGAATTTAGCGAAGTCAGTCTCAGATGGCGCGGCAAAGACATACCCGTGCTGATGACCAGATCGCCTACTTCTTGCGGCAGTGCAATCGAGTCATCTCGAGCAGATAACCTGATCTTGACCTGCTTCTGTGCATCTGTGCTTGCCGCCATGGTTACAAAGTCTGGTCTCCGGTCTCTCCGTCCACTCTGGCAGGATGAGGATGGAAATCTTTCGAGCGGGTAGAAGCGAGACGCGCCAGCCACGAGCGAGAGTGGATCCCCTGGTGTGCCAGGGGTCCTCTTTCACATGCCATTGTTCTGCTCGTTGACGTCGCATCTCAGCTCCCACGCCCGCCTCTCACCACTCTTCAGCGGGGACCAGGATGACGGCGCGTGTTTGATTCGCCTCTTCCCTCTTCTCTCGTTGTCTTCTCCCTCTACTCTCTCTACAGACCAGGATTGTCCCTCAGCCCATGTCCGGCAAGTCCACGAATCGGTCTCAAGCTTGGACCACGTCGTTGAGCCGAAAGTCAAAACGCCATTGCCGCTGAGCGCGTGCTCACTTCCTGCAGCCGCTCACCGTCGCTGCGCATCATGTCGCATCCCATTCCGCCCCTCGAAATCGACGACCTGTCGTTCCTCAAGCCGCAACCCCGCCATCGCCGCCCCTTGGATCTCTCCTCCCCCACCGATTCAGAGGAGCCTGGCACGCCCACCGACGCGAATTCACCCATCGACTCGAGCATGAGTGACGCCGATCTGGCGTCGAAGGATGCCAAAAGCGCCTTTCCGCCACGGAACCGTTCGTTTCTGAACTTGACGACGAGCACGTTGTTTGGCATATACCAGGACAATGGCTTTGACACGGCATCACAGCAACCTACCCCGTGGGGCACAGGTGCTCAGACTCCAGCCGAGAGCAGAGGTCCATCGATAGACTGGGCCCGCCAAGCTCTCCCGTCGGACGCGTTCGAGCGGAAGACATTAAACGGCAACACAATACGGAGAAAGAGCTTCAATCCAGAACTGCAAAAACGATACAGTCGTCCCGCATCAGGGCTGACGAGCTCCCTGCGTCTGCTCGGCAGAGCAACGGCGCTCTTCAGCGTCGGCGTGCTCTACGGCTTGTTGATCAGCCACCTCCACGACCGACAACAAATCGCGCCCATAAAAGTCAACCTGGACCGGGAGAAGTGGTCATATCTCGCTGCCTGGGGCACCATCGGCGTCCTGCTCGGCGAAGCTTTCCCGTACGTCGACTCTCTGTGGAACTCCGACGAAGACGCCCTTGACGATGAAGAGGAGGATAAACGGCAACGGGAGAGCCCACGGCAAGACTGGATGGACATTGTGCGGAGCATCGGTGCTTTTGTGGGGATAGCTTTTGCAATTCGCAAGTTGCCATGGAAGAGCACATTGCAGTTGAGTTTGACGCTGGCACTTTCAAATCCCGCCGTGTGGTATTTGATTGATGGTTCGATGTTGGGCTTCCTGCTCAGTACATTTGTCTCGATCACGGGGACGGCGTTGCTGCTACTTGCGGATCCTGCCTTAATCCCTGCACCAGGGCACGCACCGACCTACTCTGGTCAGGTCGGCAGCGGTGTTGGGAATGGGAGTTTGCACGGCGTGCGGGAGGAGGACTTTGTGCTGGGCATTTTTAGTCAAGAGAGCGTCGGCGTCGCAACATGGATTGCAAGCGTCTTGTTCGTCAGCTCAGTGTGCTTTGGAAATATTGGAAGGAGACTTGTAGGGAGTGATCGCAAGTGAGTGTTTGCACGTGGAGGGTCGTTCTTGTGCATAGGATACGTGGACAGCTTCAACAAGCAGTCTCACGATGAAGTTTTGGCATCATGCATGGCATGACAAATCGCAGTTGTCGTGACGCAAGATTTGGGCACTCGTCCCTACGATGGTGGAACTGTTTTCATTTTGTCCTCCAATGTCAAGTCACAATTCATGTCTTTCTCAGCAGCCCGTTCCTCCTTCCAGTGCGATGCCCATGCAGTACAACACCTCACAACTTCGCCTTCCCACTCGCTCTCTTCTCCTCCTCCTGATACTTCAGCTTCAACACCCTCCTCAAAATCTTCCCGCTCACACTCTTCGGAATCTCATTCGTAAATTTCACCCCACCGCGCAGCTTCTTGTGATTGGCAACCTTCGCATTCAGCCACTCCACAATCTCCTTCTCGACACTTGGGCTCGCATCAATACCCTGCTTTAGCACGATATACGCCAAAGGAACTTCCGTTGCGAGCTCTTCCTTGAAAATGCCCAGCACAGCCACGTCGTCGATCTTCTCGTGCGCGACGAGATAGCCCTCGAGTTCGGCGGGCGGGACTTGGAAGCCTTTGTATTTGATCAATTCTTTGACGCGGTCGGTGATGTAGAAGTTGCCGTCCTTGTCTTGGTAGCCGACGTCTCCGGTCTTGAAGTAGCCGTCGTCAGTCAGAGCGTTCCTGGTGCCTTCGACGTTGTTCAGGTAGCCTTTGAAGACGTTGGGGCCTGAGAGCCAGAGTTCTCCGACTTCGCCTTGGGGGACTTCTTTCTCCTCCGGAGACATATACTTGGCAGTCATGTTTGGCAGAAGTGTACCGACGCTGCCCATGGCGGTCTGCCAGCTGTCCCACGGCTGCGTATGTGTGGTAGGCGAGGTCTCTGATAGACCGTAGCCTTGTTTGATGGGCACACCGATTCTCTTGTATGTTGCGTCTACTAGTTCTCGGGTGAGAGGCGCAGCGCCACTGTTCATCATGCGGAGGGAAGAGAGATTGTACTTGTCGACGACCGGATGTTTCGTAAGTAGCAGGACTACCGGAGGGACAACGTAGCTCATTGTGATCTTGTGATCCTGCACGATGCGACACCATGCTTCAATGTCGAACTTCGGTAGCACCACGCACTTGAAGCCTCGGTAGAGACATTGATGGATGAGACATGTGAGGCCGTAGATGTGGAAGAAGGGGAGGAATGCGAGGATCGCATCACCTTCTGGTCTGCCCTTCGCCGGCTTCCACGAGAGTGGCTCTTCTCCAGCCGTGACTTGGAGTGTGTTGGAAACGATGTTCCGATGTGATAGCATGACACCCTTCGGCAAACCTGTTGTGCCGCTCGAGTACACTAGGAACGCCAGATCCTTGTCTGCATCAACCTTGGCCCGTCGATACCTTTGGGTGCCTGAGATGTTGCGGACGCTTGAGAAATGTTTGACTCTGCCCGCGGGATCCTTCTCATCCCCAATCAAGGCGATCCGATCTTCCGGTATGCCCACCTTCTTCGCAGCTGCTTTTGCCTGATCAAGCTGGGCAAGTTGTGTGATGAGTGCTTTTGCGCCACTGTCCTTGAGCTGATAGGCCAATTCGTCCACAGTATAACCGGGATTTGCTGGGGACACGATGCCTCCAGCCCAGTGCGTGCCCCATGTTACAGCCGGCGTATCTATACAGTTTGGTGTGTAGAGAGCCAACACATCGCCCTTCTTGAAGTCCCACAGACCTTTTAGACCTTTGCCAAAGTCGATCGCAGTCTGCTTCGTCTGGGCGTATGTGTAGGATCGATTCGTGGCCGGGTCAATGTATATCACTAGTTGAATCATTAGCAAGAACAGATCTTTGGAACATCCTTCTCCACGAACCTTTATCTTCTGGGAAATCGCGGTCTTTGCGTTCGAAGAGAAAGTCCCACAACCCTACGTCAGTGATGTTGATATCCGGATATGTTGACTTGGAAGGCATTGTGATGATGCCTCGTTCCCGGATCTGAGGCGCAGTGTTGGCAAGAGCGCGACGGTGAAGATGAACGACCCGCCATTGCGATCAAAGGCGTGTAGATGCCGCTATGTACTTGGGCCGAGGCACGTCACTTTTCGTCCCGAAATCGGGACGCGACACCACATTTCTCCGATCTCACTGCGAAACACGCCGTGACCTGCCTTTGGAGGTGCACATGTTGTGGAACCTGGTCGGTTTGGCTGGACTTGAAGAGCAAACAGTCTGACCAGGTTGACTTCGCTTAGCATTTCACAAGATAGTAGAAGGACGTTTCGTGCTGTAATAAAAGACTAGCTCGGCTTGCCCAATTGGTGACAGCCGAAAAGCGCGTGCAGTCACTTCTTGAAGCTCTTCCAATCTGCTCTATTCGTCATCAATCTGTGTACCACATACCATGAACGCGTCTACGCTGCTATTCCGTAGGGCCGTCTCGCGTTGTCAGGCGCGGTCTAATCAACGAAGATGGGCTCAGGTTCACGATGTACGCTTCTTCGCCCTCCATCCACCGCTGAATGACAAGATCCAAGAACGATACCGAGATAAGTTGCGCCAAAAGGCGAAAGAGAAGGGCGTGGACGATGTCGAAGATCTGAAGCAAGTCTATCAGGATCGCATCAAAAAATTGCGCAAAGAGAGCATCGTCCCCGGTGTCAATGCTCCCTTGTCAACACAAGAGCCTCCCACACCTCAGAATGCGAGCTCGAGTATTCCGTACCAGCCTCCGCCGCCTCCGAAGCCTCTCGTCGACCCAGCGATTCAGAAAGTGGCCAAGAGCGATAGCCCTGTCAAGACGCTATCGTCCTTCATCGATGTTGAAAAGACGGCGGAGCTTTCACACAAGGAGATTGAGACCATCTGGAGGCTGCGGCATGTGCGAGATCCACAGTCGTTGTGTGCATTGATGGAAGCGGACACATTTCGAAGGATTGTGCGGACGGCGAAGAAGCACCCACGATTCATTCTGCCGCTTCCAAGAGCGGAACAGGGTGCAGAAATCCATTTCCTCCAATGGACATTTCCGACGGATACCACAGTGACAGTCCTCTTCACCCACCTGGCTGAGTTTAAGCTGAGGGGAGAGTTCGCGCAGCCACATACCACCATCACACATCATATGGATCTGCTAGACAGGAACGGGCTGGTTCTGCTAGAGGGTCGAGTAATGGAAAACAGAGGAGTCAGCGTAGATGAGGGCAAGTTCCTGTTGATGAATCTGCAAAAGTTCTATGGCTTCGAAGCACACAGCGCTGTGGCCAAGGAGAGCAAGGAGAAGCGCGGTAAGCTGATGCAACAATTCAGCGGGGGTGACGAGAGCTTCAACGTGCAAGAATTATTGGAAGAGGTGGAGAAAGTGCCGTGAACGAAGCGACGGCGGCAGACCAACTTGTGTTCTACTGTAAGATGATGTGGTGTGCGTTTTAGGGCTGCCAGCAGATGGTAGACATAGATGACAACACCGGGTGAATTGCGCGCCAGATGGGCCGACATTCGATGTGACTACAGAAGATCACCAGCCGGATGACTTCATTGGCCGTTCGAAGGCGCTGAAATGCATCTGTGTAACAAGCACCCGCTCCCAGCGTCTGCAGCGTTTATTCACTCGGCTTAGCGTCATGCGGCCAGCCGAAGCAGATGCAAGGATGCATCATTTGCGCTAGCAATTTGATTCTTCGCGTTTGACCTTCTACTTTCACCTCTCCTCACAACAGCGACCAGACCTGGACATCCAGATGTTGAACGGCTGCCAGCCTCTAGCCGTTCCAACGATGCCAGGTGCTATGGCGCGTGAAGCCAGAAACGAATCTCGTGCCCATCGTCACCGTCTAGGACAAGTCGAGAGGCGCCAACATACTCGGCCCCAGACCGCAAGCGAGAAACAGGGCGATCGCCACAAGGAGATCGCGGCCCTGAACGATCTCCTCAGGCGCCACCAGATTGAGCTTGACAAAGCTGCTGCCAGAGCGGAGGCAGATGATCAGGAGATTCGGCTGCTGCGACAGCAGCTTAATGATGCCGGTGCACATGTTCAAACCCTGCGTCAGCAGCTCGACGATGCCGGAAAGCGCGCTCAAAACATGAACAAGCGGCACAGTGATGATGAGACCCAGGTCCGACATTTGCAACAGCTCCTCGATGAAGCCAAGACTCACGCCACATTCCAAGACTCTCTTCTTGAAGCCGGTATCAAAGCTGTTCAGGAGCAACGCGTCAGAGCCGAGACTGCCGAGCAAGAGGTCTCCCGGCTTGAAGAGGACCTCGAGGACTCAAAAGTCAATCTGGAAGACCAGCTTGTCCACTACGAGGCCGCAATGACCACGTTCGCTGACGACTTCACTCGTAGCGCGCTCGAGGCACAAGCACGACGTTCTGTTTATATGATCCAGGGCTACCAAGATGATATTGCCAGGCAGAAGGCCACCATCGAGAAGCTGCGCACGGCGCTTGCTGAACGCGATCGAACGATACGCGAACACGAGGCTGCACCGCCCGAGCAGTCAAGGGAGCTTCAAGAAACGAAGAGACTGTTGATTATTTGCGAGCAACGTGTCAAGGACGAGCGAGGCATTGCCAATGAGCAGGCAGAGTTGATCAGGCGGCTCAATGCGGAGAACAGTGAACTGTTGGCTAGAAGCTAGACTTTTCAACATTGGCCCTAGTCGCTGCCAGACGCGGCGTCTGCTTATCGCGAGTAAAATGGCAGCCGCCTTTTACAAGCCAACTCCTTTCTCTGTTCATGATAGGAACGCCGATAGTCAGCTGTGTACACACAAGGGAGGCGCATTACACATTCACATGCGATCATGGTTTTAGGGGCCTCAATTGGGTAGGTAGTCTTCACATGAATTCGGCGCCTGGTATCCAAGCTGCCTTTCTCACTTCCGTGCACCTTTCACTTCACTTGCATCCGAGCTTCGATGTGAGCCGACTTCCAACATTGTGACTTGCAACACGGCGTTGCCTCATAGCTCAACCAATCAGGCAGGACCACAGTTATGCTCGTCCAGAGCGGAACTAATCAGCTCAGACCGAGACTTCGTACTCGCCGGTGGGATTGCTCGAAAGGAAGCAATCGAATCCGTTACGCCCTGGCACCTGATCTCAAAGACGGCCGACACAGATAGCTTGATCGTGCATGAAGTTTATTGGCCAACTTATTGTGCCCACTGGACATACTGGTTCTCAAGCCCGAGCACTAGACTAAACATCCCTTGGGCGAATGGAAAGCGGCACGACGAACAGGAACTTGAACAGTTTCAGAAGTCAAGCTTATCACTTTCACCTCATCTGCCCTCACAAGTTCCAATACTGCGACCGGAAGAATATAGCATCCTGTCGATCTCAATTCCACCTTACTTCTCACGCTCACTTCAAGATACCTGCGCCTTATAACCTGCTTCTGCCTTGAACTTGACCATCAGCCAGCCTTCGCCAACATCAATCCACCTTCGAAACACTTCGCGATCGCCAGATACAATCATGGCTTTGAGTGGCAACCCAAGGCACGGCGACAGACCAAACGAAGTCGCCCCTTCCACCATCGCGACTGGCGACCCGCAATCAGTCGTGACCATCTCCGATGACGATGGTCAGTCAAGCTTGCCAGGCTCGGCAACGGCTTCGAGAGCTAGCGTCAAGTCAGTGTCGCGAGTAATGCCGGACGTGGCTACAGGTGGCGACGGAACAGATGATGATCAAAGAACGAAGAGAGCTGCTGTGGGAGACCTGAAAGGGGCTGTTGCGAAGAAAGCGAAGATCGACGGGAGCACAAGCTCGAAATGTGAGGAGGAGACCACCCAGGATCAGGGTGAGAACTCGGAGGCCATGAGAGAGCTAGAAGAGCGACTGAAGGCGCGGGCCAATGAAAAGATCGCGGGGGTGCTCCGCAGGGTTGATGAAGGCAGAGTTGCCAATGGCGAGCTTCGACTCGATCTTACCGCAGCTCATGTGAAGATCGAGGCACTCGAAGCTAGTAGAGATGAGGAAAGGGCCAAGTGTAGGTATTACGAAGAGAAAGAGGCCGCTCAAGTTGGCGACAAGAAGTCCAACGGCAAGAAACAGAATGGGTGGCAAGACAAGGCTTGGAAGAAGATTCGGGATGAAATGCAGGAGGAATTCGGCGCGAATCTGGAGGAAAAGATCGTATTGATGGAGAAGCGTCTGAGCTCGAAACACGCCAGAGTTGAGAAGAATCTAACGAGCAAGCTGCAGGACAGGGCAGAGAAGCTCAGGGTGGCACTCGACAAGATTCGAGAGCTCAAAGAAGATCACAAAGAGCAAGTTAAGGAGCTCAGAACCGACATCAAGGAGGCCAAAGAGTTTGGTGGTCCGAGCGGGAAGCAGAAGTTGAAGGACTCCCAGGAAGCATTCAAAGCACAACAAAAGCAGCTTGACGAGGCGAATACCGAAATCGACGCTCTCAAGAAGGAATTGATCCATGCCGAAGCCATGACCAACGTGGAAAAGACGCAGAAAGACGACATGACCAGAACCCACCAGAGAGCCTGCAAGCACATCACAAAGGTCGAGGACCTTGCCAAGCAATGGAAGGCGCAGTGTAACACCGCCATCCAGGGAGCCAACATCGCCAAGCAGAATCAGGACAAGCACTACCAGCTGATGCAAGCCAAGTATAAACATGAGTATGACGAGCTGGACAAGAAGTGGCGGCTTCAAGTCTCAAATTCTGCTGAGAGCCAACGCCGTGTTGTCCAAGCCCAGCGCCTGGTTCTCGTCCTGAATCATACGAACAAACGCTTGGTGGGCGAAGTCGAGCAGCATCGAAGGGAGTATGAGAAGCTTGCAGTCAAGAACCGCAAGAACGAGCACGAGAAGGAGACGTTCAGGACAAAACTTGCTCAGCTGGATGTCTCGCCACTGGACGTCCTGGATCTTGGCAATCGTGATTATTCAGAGCACTCTGGTCAGGAGAAAGACTTCACCGACTATGCTGCGGATGCTGAACCACCTTTTGGCTAAATGTCTTGCATCACCGCTCAGTGGCCAGGCTGGCATGGGTGTGGATGCGCAGCAGAGCTCGGGCGGAGAAGACGTAGTGATGCAGTCGGTGTAGCAGATCGGCACAATGGGGGGCGTCGAGTCTCTCCTACCCTTCCAAACAGCCTAGCGCCCAATTTGAAGACGAACTGGAGTTCAGACGGACGTAGCAGCGAACGGGTAGAGGACCGTCCAGCGGACCTCTGTCCACAGACTTGACATAGAGAGACCGACATGTAATTGTATAGCGAGCACCAGGCTCAATAGCTACCACTCACAATTCTCTTCCCTCACCAGCCCCATGAGCTTCCACATGACTCTGCTTCCTTCTCAAATTATCCTCAATTGGATCCATCGTCTTCTGCAACTTCTTCGCCACGCGATCCGCCTCGTGCCAGACCCTCAATAGATTCCTCCCTGCAATCTTCGCGGCATCATTTTCACTGACGCCCTTCTTCAACAGCAAGTCAATCAGATCCGGGAATTTGGACACATCTTCCAATCCTCGCGGCGTACTTTCAATGCCATCAAAGTCCGATCCCAGACCGACATGATCGTAGCCGATCTTCTCTCCGATGTACATTACATGCTTCGCCACCTGCTCAATCGTATTATGCTCGTCCACATATTCCGGTAGACCGGTTTCCGCGCCCACATCTTTGCACGAGATGAACTCGGGAGAGAAATTTATCATGACGACGGAATTTCTCTTTTTCACCAAGCCGAGAATATCATCCGGCACATTCCTCGGGTGGGGACAAATTGCGTACACACTCGAATGGCTGAAGATCGGAGGAGCGAGACTTCCTTCCCAATCTGGGTTGCCGCCTAGGACGTCTCGCATCGTGTCGGGACTCACGTGGCTGAGATCGACGAGCATCCCGAGACGGTTCATTTCTTTGATGAGTTGTCGGCCATCGGGACTAACGCCGCCCCAGTAGGGTTTTGCACGCTGGAATGTGTCGTTGACAGTGATGGCAGCTGCGTCAGCGTAACGGTTGTGACAATTCCATGTTAGCGTAGCGTATCTGACTCCCAAAGCGTAGTATAAGCGGAGGGTGGCGAGGCTGTTGCCGATTTGATGGAGGCCTTCAATGGCAAGTGGGGAGATGAGCTTTCCGTTCTTGAAGTTGTTCTCTGCCTCTTCAGCGTCTTTCGGAAGAGTGAAGAATGTGGGATATTTCTCTGCAAGGCGGTTGAAGACATCAATTTGCTCGAGAGTTGCTTTGACGTAGGGCGCATAAGCGGCGTCGCTGAAGTCGAAACCGTCGTCTGGACATGGCAAGAATGCGGACCAGAATGCGCCCCCGAGCTGGCCTTTCACGGCACGTGGGATGTCGAACTCGCCGGGGAGGCCTCCATTTTCCAACAGCTCGGTGAAGTTTTTGGAGTAGATCTCGTTCGCTGGATGACTGTGTCAGCCACTTCTGATGTATGCTGGGTGGGCTCCTCACCATATGTGAACCGCAGACGAATCAAAAAGTCATTGTGCCCATCGATGAGCGGATTCTCATGCAGAATCTTCCTGGCTCCCGTCAATCTTGAATATGTTGGAGCCTGGCCAGTCAACCGGGGAATATATTGCTTCAAGTTGTCCAGATCAAAGCGGATATATGCTAGAATCGAATGTCAGCAGATTCTCAATAGATGAACCTTCATTGCGATTGCGTACCACACACGACTAGAGATAAGATAACGATCAACTGAAGCAGCGTCCGGTTGTTGGACTTTGACTCCTCCACGACTCTCAGAACTTGTGGAGAGGGTGAAGGCTCACTGCTCTTTTTATCTCGTCTCGCCATGATGAGCTCTATGACATGAAGTGGCCAGCAAGTCGCACAGTATTGTAGGCTGACCTTGAGTGGAGTTCAATGTCGTCGTGTGAGGTGCGATGGTTGTGGCTTCGGCATCACCGATCCGGGCTTGGCGGCCCATTGCTCCTTCTCGACTTCATGTTGCGCACAACTTTTCTTGATGTAGAGACCAGAGACACGATGGGACTCATCTCGCCTTATACACTCATTCGGACGATCTCCCTGTTCCACATAACCGCAGCGTACTTTTTTCTCACAGCGCCTAGAGTATTGGCGGATCAAAATGTCGTCTTCATTCTGGGCGAGTCGATGAGGATGGTATGTTTTCATCATTCGGACCATGCGGATCATCGAATTAACCTCTACAGAATCATGCGACTTCGATGAACAGACCAACTGAAGCGACGGCCTTCATCGCCGTCATTCTAGCATTTCTTGGCATTGTGGACATCACAGCGGCCAACATGAATGAAACCGCTGCTCTGGAGTACTGGCTGTCAAATGTGCCCGTCCGTCTCACTTTCCTATTCGGACTGACAGGTTACGTCTATCTGTTCAAGGAGGATGGCATTTTCGGATCGGGCTCGGTCGCGAAAGCAAGCATTGGGGAGCCACTACAAAATAGCCTGGTCTTCGCATTTGGCTTCTTCGAGATTGCAATGTGGTTCTGGGTACGCGTTCCCCTGTCAGGACGGATATCATGGATATCATGTCTCCTTATCTATCTCATGCTGACGGCGCTACAGATTTTCACCAGCCTGCGAGAAGAAAGGGACGCTGTTGCACGAAGACGTGCGGAAGAGCGGAAGGCGCAAGAAGAGCGTCTGTGATGATTCCAGCATGGCTGTTCCTGCTCACTAAACTCGTCCTGAGTGGCTTCGATTGCAGCAGAAAACTCTCGAACTTGCTGCGGTCAGCCGCTTGGCGCACACGCAAGTAGTGCGCGCTTGGATTCGGGCTGAGGCGTGGCGATGCAACATGCACTGGAGGATAGGAAGATGGCACTGGTGGTTTGCGGGCTTCGCTCCGCCCCGCATCGCTCTACATCAAACGCGCGTCGGTGATGTGTCGTCTTCGCGAGCATGAACGTCGCAGCCGTGCGTTCGCGAGTGCATGTGATGAGATAGCCGCCACGAGCATGCGACAGCTTACCCACTCACTGCGCTTGTACACTACACAGGCGGAAGAGCCTTGCCAGACATCATCATCAACCTCACACAGATTGCACTTCTCGCGCTGGCACTTCTAGCGCTGGCCTGGGATAGCATATGGATCAGTGTTCTAATTTAAGAAGCGGCTAACGACTACTCAGCAGTCGCTGATGCTACGTCGTCGCCATTTCTCCAATGTGCGCCGCTGATTCTTCCTGCCACGAGTGGCATCCGCGTCGATGCTAGCAGTACGGACGATGGTCGAGCGCCGCCTTCCCCCAATGCAGTGAGAGTTGTCAGGACTGTCCTTCTGTCCGGACACTTTCGAGTCATCATGCAACAAACGACAACAACAAGATCAACACCCTGTTCATCACCATTCATACGCCAGGCAGTCGGATCACACGCCGTGCATATTTACATTACGACCCGTCTGCTCGGAGCTGCAAGGGCCAGGATACCTTACCGAGTCGTCGCAAAGAGTCACAATCATGCCGTATCAAGACATATGGCACGCGGCTGTTTTGCTCGCTTTCTGGATCCCACAGACCGTCGCGGCGTGCATCTCAATTTATTCAACCGTCATGACAGTGTTCATCTGGGCATACCTCGTGGTGCCGTATTTGTTTCAGTAAAGTCACACCTGGCTCAGGTGCTGCTAACGTGGACACTAACATGGGACCCCTTCATAGCGCAATGGCGGCGGTGTGGACGGCACTGTGCCTGTTGTGCATCATCTTCAACCTCGTCGAAATCATCCGGTACGCCAGCATACACCTGGACCCGGTGCTTGTCGTCACCTTCAGCTCGCTGCTCTCACTACTGTTCTTGGGCGTCTTCGTCTTCTTGGTCGTGACCAGCACGATTGCACATGCGTACGATCTCTGGCATTTCCTCCCCATCGGTTCGCTGCTGTGCGTATTTTGCTTCTCCACACAGGTCAGCATGCAAGTGCTAACTTCCAGTAGTGCATTGGCCCTGGGCAAGCTAGTATACAGCTCCGTCATCCTGCACCGCTATCGTAAAGGTCACTTCGCTACACGTGGAACTCATGGCGACCCGGCGAATGCGGAGGCAGGGGGGCCGTTCGATGGCGCGCCGAGTGGAACCCGCAGTGCAAACAACCCAGCACCAGCTCCGCAGTACCCGTTTCGGTAGGCTGTGTCGCTGTTCGCACTCGAAGTTGAGACTGACTAGATCCAATAGCGACCGCTCCCGCGACCTTTCGCCAGCAGGAGGAGACAGTGGTGCTGCAGCGGCGTACCACAGCGCCGCACCGTCCCATGAGATGCAGCAAAAGGCGAGCGTGCAAGGCAAGGTGGCATGATGATGATGATGGAAAGTGAAGGGTGAGCAGGTCAGCGCGGTTGCTTTGCATTGTTTGATACCCGGTCCTGAGCAACAATCTTCCACGGCGAATGCCGGTCTGGTCAGCACCTAGCTTCCCGCAGAGTTTCTACAACCATGTACAGAGGTGAATCACCATTCTCTCGAGGCGTGCAGGTTCTTCGTGTCGGTGTCGGACATCAATCCGCAGGTGGGAGGAGATGGTGCATGTCCAGTGCGGCGCCAGCGCGCTACTACGGGACGCTTGGGGATTGTCGGCCCAATTTAGTCGCCAGCCCAAACGTTCGACGAAACATGGGGCATGGATCTCACGTGCGCATGGTGTTAAGAGGCGCAAGCATAGGTCGAGTCAAGTGAATACCTTTTTTTGTTTGGCTGGCATGCATCATTAAGTGGTGGGATTCTCACGTGGCTGCCGCGCATCCCACTCCAAGACTCCGATCTCGTTCTTGGCGTTTAGCGTGTCTCGCTTCGCTGCACTGTCGTTGACGCCGATGGCCCAGCACCGCGATCGGGCAAGGTGTCGGAGCAGCACGATGCCATTACTCGACTGCCGGCCGGATCGAGCCGAGGAAGAGATGAAGCGAGCCACGGCGTGGTGGGCAGCAGCAGCGGCCAGCCAGCAGGCAGAAGAGGACAGTGTTCACATCATCATCATGCTCATCACCAGCCCAAAAGCCGGTGCTGATCATTTCCGCACGTGCAACTACTGGGCCTCTCTGCTCCCACGTCGACCCATGATCCCTCGAGGCACTCCAGGAAATTTCGCGAAATATCCGTAACAACATGACTGCCCACGGCCCTGAGCGCGCAGGCAGTCGAATTGCCGGCTGCGCAGGGACGGCAGCACTCGGCGTGCAGTAGGCGCCGCCACACGCCGACGCATGCGCGAGGCTCTGCTATTGCGGCTGCTACTGCGCCTGCTGCTGCGACGACATTACTGGTGGTGGTGCTGGTGCTGATGAAACGGGCGTGGCACCTAGGTTTAACAACTCGCCGATGGGGGAGGGGAGTGCTGGCGACAGTCGGTACAGTGGGCATCCCCAAGTCGATCGCCGGATCCCTGCCATCGCGACGAGATACTGGAGCTGCTGCTGGGAGGGCGCGCGGCGTTTCGCCCTATGAGAGGATCGATTCGTCTCGCGCGCGGGCCGCCCTCGTTCGGCACTTGTCGAGGGCGTTGGCATGTCAAAGAGACGCGGGTGATGTCAGTTCGCCGGCCGATGCCTGTCCATAAGAGATTCATCATCCGGTTTGTCGAAGGCGAGCGAGCACGAATGGGGTGGGCTGTGTGCGGCAGCGCAGGTCTCGCTGCTGCTGCCACCGCCCTGGCCACCCGCAGCACCATGGCCCGCTCCCTAGAGCAGCGACTAGTCCAGTTGGGCCCTCGAGCACCTTTTTTGACAGCTTCGGGCAAGCGCAGGTGCCCACGGCCATCATCGAGTGCCGCCGGCTGCGCTGACCAGGGCATCCCAGAGCTTTGCTCGCGGTGAAAGGTTGCTTTGGGCAGGGCCAGAAAACCCGCGTCACAGCCTGCACAGCGAAGATCCCAGCGCCAGGTCATAGGCCTTGTCTGTCCTTCCTAGGTCAATGGTTCGATAGTAGCACGATCCAAGCCGCCATGGGCACTGCGCTGGTTGGCGCGTCTGTGTGCGCCTCACGTAAGAATGGGCCTGACCGTCACTCGTCCACCCACTATTGTCCTCTGCTGCAACAAACATATCACCAGCGATCTGCGACCACTAGTCCTCGATATTTGCGTTTCCTCTGCGTCCTGCAGGCCGCCTGCTGAACGCACATAATGACCTCCGGCGCACCTGAGCCCACCACCACTGGTTACGCTCCCAACGAGTCACGGAGGGCCGCCGCTCTGCCATCTCGCATTGAGGAGCCATTTGCAAGACAGTACGTGGCATGACCGTGCCGCCGCCACCGATGCGCCAGCACTGCCCCACGACCCCGTCCAGCTGTACTGACTAGAGCACAGGCAGCGACTTCAGGACAGAGATCCGTGGGCTGCTTCGCGTCCAGCGCCAGCGCTCAGGTATGCCAACACACATCCGGGAGCCATTCCGACAACACACGCTCAGAACCTGAAAAGTTTTCCGCCACCACCGGGCTTGCCGTCTGGAAATCGCAACACCCCAGGCTACCCGCCATTCCCCTCCAACCAAGCGCAGCGCTGGGCGAGGGACGAATGGTCGAGCCGGCCTGCTGGTCCATATCAAGAGCTCCCTCTCCTCTCTGGCTGGGCAACCTCTCCTCTATCTGGCCAGTTTCAGACTTCACAGACCCCAATGCCACCCGGAAGCGATCGGAGTCCGCGCTCTGGCTACGCCGCGTATGCAGGCCCTTGGCCAGGTCAGCCTCTGCGCCGCAGCTCTTCCGAGGAAGCGAGAAATAGCCCGTTGGTTGGTGCTTTCTATGGTGGAGACGTAGTGACGAACACGATGAGCTTACAATCAAAGACTTTCCCCCAACGACGCCCCTCAAACAGAGACGAATTCGACGGCCCGTCGCAACTTCTCGACAAGCCCGACGACAATGGTGTGGAGCCTAAAGAAGAAGATCTCCCGCAACTCCCCATCACTCTATACGCGCAAGAGCAGGACGAGATCCTCTCGAAAGTGAACGACAGACTTTCCCAGTGTGCCTTTGACTTTGTTGCAAAGTACCAGTTCCCCATCCCCATCGAACCCGATAAGCGACCAGTGCGAGTACCCGGCGACCGAGAGTGGTCGGAGTGGGTGTACCTCCTCAAGCGACTAGCCACGAAAAGACGCATCCCAGCGAGAGTGCTCTACAATGGACAGATCAAGCAGCTAATTACTATACTCGAAAACAGCCTGGAAATGAGACATGCGGCCAAGCATCAGTCTAGGCCGCTCAAGGACGACAGAAACATTCTCCAACTCATCAGCTCAGGCTTGCAGGTCGCCAAGATTCTCAAGGACGCGCCCGCAATGCAATATCTCGACAGTCTGTACATCCAGACAGAACGCCTGATTCAGAGTCGCAGAGCGCCGACACCATCGCCGTTCAACACGTCGATGTGATACATCCAACAGAAGGAACACCAACCGCAGTCGCATGCGACAGCTTCAGAGCGGTGCGTCACACGACCAACGACACGCGACCCTCTGCTGCTTGAGGCATTGCGAGGTCGCTGACGACATCGGCAGACACGACGTGTCATGGCGTTGACCCGACGGAGCGGAAAGCGCGTTACGGAAAAAGGTGCGAGACGCCAGAGTGGATCACTGCGGCGGTGCCCCCGCATGCGACACATCACTTGTATAATGTGTATTCTTACCATGTTTATACTGCGTTTTGGGAGCCTACATGTGCACAGAAAGAAGCGCGAAGAGAGTTGAGAGAGCATGCACAGCACAGCAGCCGGCGTTGGAGTATTGGCGTGGACGAGTGCGACGCATGCAGGATGCCTACAACATCAAGGTGGACAGGGGGATACCCGAGGGAGGCATTGGCAGTGGTCTACCCACACATACCCAGCACGTCCATTGTTTTCGATTTTGCGAAGTCTGATTGGTCTGGATTTTATTTCCTCTTGTCATCATCACAGCGCGAGAGAACAGTCATTGGGCAAAGCAGTCTAGAAGCAGAAGAAATTACCACCAATATTTATCCGACGTGAACGAGAACGCGGGAATGCTCGAGCGCAAAATACGCAAGCAGACAGGCATACAATACAGGCAAGGTCAAAGCAAGATTGATGCGAGTTGCGAGTTTGTTTCGCAAGAGGATGGATCTAAGGTTGATTGGCTTTTGGTCGCACATCCCCACCCACGAACGAACAAAGGAACAAGGTTCGTGTCATGTGCGGGTTGAGAATGACGGTCAAGTAAGCAGAAGCTTGTTGCTCGGAGTCAAACTCTAGATGAGAGATTGGCGAACAACACATCGACACATATGTTGGAATACGACAGAAAAGGGATAGCGGCAGAAACCATTTCCGTTGGTTAGAGTGCAGGGAAGGCAAGGGGACGGGGGCCGGGGGATCTTTGTGGGCTTGTAGATTGTAGCTCTCTTTTCTGCTCAAGCACTTCAAAGTTGAACATCCTCTTTGTCGCTCCCGCGCTGCGAGTCTGCGAGTCTCTGCGAGCCGGTGCTCCTCCTCGACAAACAAGCTTCTTACTTGCATGTTCTCTCTCCGGCTCAATAGGGCATTGCCCCCAATGCCCCTCGACAAAAAGGCATCAGCTCCACTGTGACTGCCAAACAGCTGTCTCACCGAACTCTGCTTCCTTTTTGGCTTTGAGCTGCACAGCAGCGAGCATACAATCCTTGTCCCCCGCCAACGAGCTGTTGGAATTTGGCAAGCATCGTGAAAGGCAGAGAGATTGAGGGCCGGAAGGCAGTTTGTGCGGCACACTACGTAGGGTTCGTTCGGCCTTCTTCCCGCTGCCCGTCTGGTGCGTTTGGGTCCGCACGCTCGCCTCACTCACATCATCTTCATCAGTCATCCTGACGAACACTGATGCACGAATGAAGCTTTGGTCGTCTTCGTGCTTAGAGCCCTGGGCGAAAAGCTTGAAGCTGCGAGCCCGGCAGGACATGCTCGCTTTCGGAGCGCCGGATCGGGCGGGCGTGTGTGTACGAAGTGAGATGATTTCGATTGCGCGGGATGTCAATTATTCATGTTGGTGATGGATGGGGACTTGTCCATCACATCGTGAGCGTGAGCTTGTTGTATGTTTGCATTCGGACGTGCAATACGAGTTGTCCGGGAAGCCGCAGGCTGCTTGCAGAGGACAGGCATCGCCTACGATGCAAGATTGATGTGCCTGAAGACTTTTCTGGCAGGATATGGCTGTTCGGGACACGAGATTCCGGAAGCTCGAGGCATGTTGTACTCTGGGGTGAATGCGTTCGGGCCGGCTGCACAAACCATACTTCTTGCTAGCGCTCACTGAATCAGCAACAAGATCACGGCTCGTGTAAGCGTCGTGGGCTAATTTCATGACTTGGCTTCACTGCTTCTCTCGTCAAGCGACACCGTGGCCCTCTGCCTTCACGTGACCCTCAGCTGTCGCTCGTCCTCCTCAGGTCGCGCGCTCCCTCACGATATGGCTTGGCAAAGAAGTCGTCGCTATGGATGATCACGCTCACCGTCGATGACAATATGAACGCCTGTGTAAACCCGATCTGTCGCAGTACTGGCGGATGAAAGGGAAGCATTGTCTCGTCGCTCTCTTATACATCCATCGTATGAAATGGGTCACTCCGCCTCGCCAGTTCTCCCAGCGACCCATTTCGTCGGCAGTTCAGCATCGATCTAGGGTCTGAGAACTATTCATTGCTGCCGTTCTTTTCTCCCGCTCTGTCTTTTGATTTCCAGCCTTGAGTGTTGTGGTCTCCTGTGCACCACCCCTCGAGATGCTGGAGAAAAACCTCGAACCACGAGCATCGGGTTTGCAAGGTTAGGATAGAGGAGCATGATGAGTCTCGTGCTTAATCAACCTGATTGTAGAACGAGCTCGTCCGGCAATACGTCGTGCACTTCTCGCAAGCAGAGCAGCAGTATTCGGCTCAAGGTCTCGAATCCCCTGACTATTCACCTCCACCGGCGAGCTTGACGCAATAGCAGTATGTGGCAGGTGAACGATAATCCACGGCACGCAACAAACAACTTTGGCCTCTCCGATCGCGATCCGAGTATGAGGTCACCTCCGTAGTTTCCTTTCCCAGATTGTACTAGATAGCCGACGCGAAGACATCGAGATTTCTTGATCAGCGCATACAACACCGTCACAATGCGTTTCCCACTCTTTTTCCTCATACCCTTCCTACTCGGTCTCCTTACGACTGCCGACCAGATCTCTTCCACTCTCACCGTCAGTGCCGTTAGTAGCATCTCCATCGCCGGGACGCCATCCAGCGTTACCGCAAACGTCTTCCAGGCAAAGGCCACTCCACCGGGCTTGATCTGCTACGATGATCGGCAGCCGCGTGCATGCTATGGCATCAATCACAGCCATCTGGACGATGCCATTGACTGGTTCTGCAACTGGATTGGTAACACCGCATTCGATACCCCCGGAGATGCTCGCGTCGGCCAGTGTTAAGTCTTTCCAGTCACACAACGCACGAATCAATAATTGCTGACGGATACATAGGGTATACAACCCTCATTCCTTTGACCCAACTCACGGCAACAACCAAATGATCGAAGAGGGTCTCATCGAACTCAAGGCTAGCGTCTTCGCCGGCCAGTGCGATGCACCTTCAATCGTGCAGACGGATGTGTGCAAGAACAATCTTCTGGTTCCGGTCGATTCGTAAGTCGAGTCCTGTATTGCCATAATTGTAGACCTGTGCTGATATGATCAGCTGCGACATCGACGGCTACAATGGCAAGCACGGAGGCTTTATCGACATGGGTTGCCTTCGATATGAGATTCAGCCGAACCCAATCTACTGGCCGGACTGCATGTACAAGCACTGTGTGAGTAGATACACCTTCGCCACGTTCGGTCGAGATTCGACTGACACCTCAGAATAGTGGAAGACCAGTGAAGGGCTTTCCACATGCACTAACGATGGCGCGACGACTCGTCCAGTTTTACGCCCGAGAACGATGGCCGCTTGACTGAGTAGGAAATTGCGCTTCGTTCAGAGTTGTTGTGGTGGCTCAGAGGATGATCTTGCCACCGGCGGCGTGATTTTGGTTTCGTGCTGCTCGCACATCCGCTCGTCTTGTCGTACGCATTGAAGTGTCAGAGTGGGACGTGCTGCTGGCCGTATCTTAATCAGATAGAGGCGCAATTGTCCCCCGCATACAAATTGCAATTGAACGTGTGTCTTCAACTGAAGCGTTACGCAAGATTGCAATTTCTCCAGCATGTGGCGAACACTGCACTTGACAACCGCAGTTCGACCACGACCAGACAAATCTGCATCCCAACCCTTTGCGACGCACAGAGCGTCTGTCTCTTATGCTCAGCCTCAACAAGAACCGCAACATACAGTTGGTCCTCTTGTTCTTGGCGCTGTTCTCTGCTGGAGTCTTCGCCATCACGGACCAGAGCTCCGTCGTAGCGACCACGGTCACCAGCGTGTCGCCAGCCGACATGACCCCAAATATCACCGCGAACATCTTCGAGGCCCGCGCGAGCCCACCTGGCTTTCTGATGTGCTACCAAGATCAAAGCCCCGAGCCCCGCTACGGCGTCGACCATGGCCAACTTCGCAACGCAATCCATTGGTTCTGTAATTTTTACGACGGCAGCACTTTCAGCCAAGCTGGAGACTTCGTGCTGGGTAACTGGTAAGCCATGCTTGACCGCAAGGAATTATGCAAAGATTGAAGAGATCGTACAGGACCTACAGCTCCAAGCCAGCCAAAGGGCCTCCTGCCGAAGGCACCGTTGTCGAAGAAGGCATGATCCAGCTCAGGATTCGTGTCGCGGCGGATAAATGCGACTCAGTGCTAGTCGTCACGGCGGATATGTGCATTGGCATCTCCTCGTGCCTGTCAATAGGTGCGGGACCAAGAGGGAAGTTCGACGCTCGAGCTGACATAACATAGCTGCGGCACTGATGGATACAATGGCAAGCACGGAGGCTCGTATGGGGTTGCAAACTGTCTCGAATTCGAAGTTCAGCCTAATCCGCTCTTCTGGCCGGACTGTGGTGTGATGCACTGCGTAAGTTGATAGCAATGTAGTGGGTTCGGGCACAATTAGACTAATTGGCTTGGTTAGACAACGGCTGCTGGAGGGTCAGGCATATGGACCACTATTGGTGGTGATGGTACAGGACAGGTGCCTGTGACACGGCGTGTGGCATAGAGAGGCAGACGATTCAACGTCTTACATGACGAAGAAACGAATCGACGCTTTGGTGTTATGCGAAGTACACGTCGACACTGAGCTTATCAAGCGGCTTCCCATATGGCTCGATGCAGACTGTAGCGCACAGCACAAAATACAAGACCTTGCACGCTTGCAGGTGCTGCTCTTGACATGCCTAGGGGCCCGGATATCGATGACGTACTGCTTGCACCGATGTTCATTCAAGGTTTAGCTTTTAGCGACAAAAGGCATTCTTAAAGGCCAAATAATTCGCTTGCGACCCGGTTACGACCATTCCAATACGGTCGTGAAGCCTGAAAATATGCCACTCGAACTGGACTGCCCTGATGGCTCATCACCGGTGCCATGGCTTGAACTTTATTTGAAAGAACTTCAGTTCAGCAGACACACTTTAGTAGATCGTCTCTGCAAGACCAGGATCCTGACGAGAAAAAGCCGGCATATTCTGTGAGGAAATGGTCTCGTGTCCGAACCTTTTCTCCGACGGCTTGCTGTCCATCTCGATCGGAACCGCAACAGTCGGAGTGAATTCGACCTCTCGCATGCTACATCACACCCGTAATAGCAGCTGGTTTAATGTACCGCCCGAACGTTTGGGCATCGTTGGACGGTAGGAACTTGGCATCAACCAATGGTATAGGTGCTCTTGCCGCTCGGACTCGGCTGCCAGGAAGGATGTAGTCAGTCTCGCGCCATGTGGCGGCAGCGTTCCGTGTACGAGTCATCGTGGGTCGATGTATAGAAGCAATAGACCAAATTGTTCATCCGGTCGATAGATCGAGCCCACGGCACTCGAGTCAAGAGGTGAAGTTGCCCGAGCATCGCCGTACGGAGACGGGAGCGCCGTTGCCAGCCGCACCACCTGCACGACATCAAAGTCTGCGAGAGTCATGGTCGTGCATGAGGTTTGGATTGCGTTTGCGATGGCATCGACTAGCATTTTCCTCGAAGATGTCTTTGCTGATGATCGCGGGATCGCCGAGCTGACGACTTGCTGATCTGATGACCTGGTTAATGTCCAGGTTTTCTGCTGATACAGCTGTTTTGACAGCAGACATCGATGAATGCTTGTCTTTCTATTGACACGCTTCTCAAGAGCCGCAACACAAGATCTATAGCCATCGGCGCCGTGAGCAAGACTTCCGATGAGGTGTGGAATCCTGCACGAGTTACAGCCTCACACGCTCGCGGGAGCTCAAGAATGTTTTCAGCCATGTCAGAGGAGGGCAGCTATTCTACACGGCTGTGCAACATCGATGCCCGCATTACAAACAGACCTCTGATCTGCTGAAGCATATCTGACCCTTAGTGGTGCCGGTAGCTGAAGACATTGTTCTTGCAAGAGAGCTGAGTGACGGGCACGACAGAAAGACCGCTTCATGTCGAAGCTGGTTCTCGGCAAGGCGGACTGGGCGTCAACAGTAGCCCCACACGAGTTCTGGCTCGCTGCCAGGAGTCTACAAGTCCTTTCTCCTGATCCAAGGCCACTGCTTCGAGCGGAATCATCCGCGGTATCCGCGCGTGGAGCAGCGTCGCGCTCAATGCAAGCCAGCATGCGACAGCCTCTTGTCTATGAAGGCCCGGCCATTCAGACAGCTGATTATGGCGGCTGAGATGTGCATCTGCGGGATAGCAGTGTGAGAGGCCGCGGGCGGACAAGAGAATGAAAAGGCTCAAGAACGAGTCTTCGCGGCTGCTGCCTTCATTCAGAGCATTGAGGCAGCCTTTCAGATATCCAAGACTAGTCAAACGAACACCGTGCGGCACGACTGTAACGAGACACAATGGTCGTGAGTGTGCGATGCATCGCGTTGTAGCAGAGCGTATCACGGAGTCATGATCGCTGCAACGCGTGGTATACTCTTATATTTTCCAGAGTCGTGGCTCTTGACAATCTTCGAGGTTTTGTTGCTGTTAATGATGATGGTGAGGTGAGACCTTGTGCTTACTATCTGTACAACCTCCCATTTCCAGCTTCAAGGGTGTGCGGAAGAATGGTCGTTCAGGTCCGGAGCGGCCGAAGGCTGTCTATGCCAATGTGGTGCCATGCATGCAGCCTGTCATGCTCACCGCCTCCGGAGCTGTGTAGGCTCATAAACAGATGGGACATGATCAGGTTGGCTGTTGAGGAGAAGAGGGAGATATTGACGTTAGTTGAAATGGGGTGAACCGCCAAAGCATCCATGGAGAGATCGAGGTGGCCAAAATCGAGTTGTAGAGGACGCCGGTCACGGAGACGCCGGTCACGTGCAGTGCCCCATTCGTTCTCCGCGGCTTGGCATGCATGCATTGAGCTCGCTTCGTCGGCCTCCAGGCAAAATTTATTGTCAATGCGCTTACGCCCGTCGTCACTCGTGCTCACTTGTTGCCCTTCTCCATTGTCCTGACTCCTCTCTTGACTCACACCTCCCCAGCTCTCACCACTCGTCTATATAGTCTGGAAGACATCCAGCTTGAGAGCGAATCACGCACTTCCACTTCCTGTCTTCCATACCCGCCGCCTCACACGTCCGCCGATAGCGGAGCATCTCGCGACAATGTGCCCGGCACCAGACGAAGCGCCCACGAACGGCCACAGCAATGGCAATGGGGTGCGCAATGGCAATCATGATGGATATCAGTATGCCATCGCAGCGTCCGGACCGGTGGCGTGGCATGCGTGCTGACTGTGCCCAGAGCATTCGAGACCAAGCAGGCCTCGAGACCACAAACCAGCAACCCATACGCTCCCGTACAAGACTTCTTGAGCAATGTGTCCAACTTCAAAATCATCGAATCGACGCTACGAGAGGGCGAGCAGTTCGCCAACGCCTACTTCGACACCGAGACCAAGATCAAGATCGCCAAGGCCCTCGATGACTTCGGTGTAGACTACATCGAGCTGACCTCACCCGCAGCAAGTGAGCAGTCAAGATTGGATTGCGAGGCGATCTGCAAGCTGGGGCTCAAGGCCAAGATTCTGACACATGTGCGATGTAACATGAGCGATGCTAAGCTCGCGGTCTCCACCGGTGTGGACGGTGTGGATGTGGTCATTGGCACAAGCAGCCATCTGATGGAGCACAGTCACGGCAAGGACATGACATATATCAAGAATACCGCCATCGAGGTCATTGAGTATGTCAAGTCTCAAGGCAAGGAGATCCGGTTCAGTTCGGAAGACTCGTTCCGAAGCAACTTGGTGGATCTGCTCACCATCTACAGCGCCGTTGACAAGGTCGGCGTGCACCGTGTTGGTATTGCGGATACTGTCGGATGCGCCACTCCACGACAAGTCTACGATCTCGTACGCACACTTCGCGGTGTGGTCAGCTGTGACATCGAGACCCACTTTCACGATGACACAGGATGCGCCATTGCCAATGCCTACTGTGCGCTCGAGGCTGGTGCCACACATATTGACACTTCTGTCATTGGTATCGGCGAGCGCAACGGCATCACTCCTCTTGGTGGGCTCATGGCCCGTATGATTGTAGCTGATCGTGACTACGTCAAGTCCAAGTACAAGCTCGAAAAAATCAAGGAGATTGAGGACTTGGTCGCCGAAGCTGTGCAGATCAACGTCCCATTCAACAACCCCATCACCGGGTTCTGTGCCTTCACGCACAAGGCTGGTATCCACGCAAAGGCCATCTTGAACAACCCATCCACCTACGAAATCATCAACCCAGCCGATTTCGGCATGAGCAGATATGTGCACTTCGCATCGCGCCTCACTGGGTGGAACGCGATCAAGTCGCGTGCTGAGCAGCTCGGACTAGGCATGACAGACGAGCAGATCAAGGCGGTGACTCTCAAGATCAAGGCACTTGCAGATGTCAGGCCGCTCGCCATTGATGACGCAGACAGCATTATCAGAAACTTCCACTTCAACCTCAGTGCTGATCGTGAGAGAGACCTTCTCCAGCTGTCGGAGCAAGAGAAGAAGAAGTTCGCCAAGGCTGAATCGGAACTTAACGGGGAATCCGAGAAGCGATCAATCGATGCGACTGCTGATGCTCAGGCCGACATACCAGCCGCCAAGAAGAGCAAGACCGCCGCTGTGGCATAAGTGCAGCTGTCCCAAGCACACAGACCGGAGAGCCGGCAAAGCAGGCATCAACGGACATGTAACGAACTGTATACTTTGGAGGAGTTCCTGGGCGTTCGCGGATGAATCTTGACGGTAAATTTCTGGTGGAGCAGCTCATGCCTCCGCCTGGTGATGTGTGAGTATAAAAGCGAGCATGAGGTGCTACAGCACTATCCGACCAGCATGATTAGCGCCTTTGTGTGCTCAACAAAGATAGATTGACAATTTGGTCTCCAATACGCTCGCCACGCGAATCCACTTTACTACATGAGACCGAGGTGGGTTGCACGTGCTTGCACTGCACTATTCCGCTGTCTCGCCGAATGTAGTAGCTTGCTGAATCCGAAGGGTCCGACCCCGCCTTTGGGACATCGCGGAGTGCATGAGTTCCTGCGCCGTTCACGATCTAGCCACGACGGCCCGCGACATCTGGTCAACTACCAGGGCAAAAGTACCTCTGTTGGGTAGTCTGTTGTGGCGAGCAATCTGCGGAAGGCCGAAAGATCTCCTGGCAACTCCTCGAAGCTATGCTGCAACAGCCGAAGAAACGACGAGGCTGCGTCCCACATCTGACTGGGGACAGATCCTGTAGTGCAACGCTTCTGGACGGCCGCTCTCTGCACGCGTATGCAGTCTGACCCGACGCCTTGGCCAAGTTGAGGTATCCAACGTTCAAACTCGAGCATGGTCATCGAATTTCTCGCCTCAGCTCACTGGCGTCGAACCACCATCGGTACAACGAGGCCATTCCAAGTCGATCAGTGCCAGCAAGGTCGGAACCTGATCCAAGCTATCACTCCTTCTGGTACGAGCCGTCGCAACAGCCGCGTCTCGCGGTCCAATGGACAACTCCGTGAGTGCCACTCAGCTGAGGCGGGGTCACTAAGGCACACCTTAGACTTTCACCCTGCATGCAGTACGCGGAATTGCACAGCCATGTGATGGACCTTGAGGGACTATAAGACAGCTGTGTTTACTTGAGCAAGAGGTTCCCGGGCGCTATTGATTTCCTTCACTGCTTCACACACTTTGACACATACACATCATGGCAGCCAACGGAGTCAATGGCCATGCCGACCTTCCAGCTCTTCATACATCACCCGAAGAATTCCTGAAGCATGATTATGACTTTATCATTGCTGGTGGCGGCACAGCAGGCCTTGTCGTTGCTGCACGCTTGACTGAGAATGAGGATGTGAGTGGATTCAGGGTTGGACCGTGCTTTCGAGAATACGCAGCTTACACTCGCTCTAGCTCAAAGTTGGAGTCCTGGAGGCCGGAACCTCGAAGCTCGGCGATATGCTCGTCGACAGTCCCGCCATGTTCATGCAGACTTTCAACAATCCAGACTACGATTGGGCTTTCATGACCGAACCACAGGTGCGCTGGATGAAGACAGAACACGCGAAAGAATGATTGACTGACCGTCATGAAAGGTCCACAACAAGAATCGACGACATCACCTCCCACGAGGCAAGGCACTGGGTGGATCCTCTGCTATCAATTACATGATGTGTAGGTCATGATATGGACATGAAACGAGGGCAAGAGCTGATGTGATCATACAGACGTCCGTGGCTCCAAGCAGGATTACGACGACTGGGCTATTATCTCTGGCGATGAAGGCTGGAACGCAGATGAGATGATGAAGTATATGCGCAAGCATCAGACATTGGAGCCAATCGATGAAAGTGTCACTGAGCGTTCCACAATGCCGTTTGTCGGCGAGAACCATGGTACATCTGGCCCAGCGAAGACTTCTTTCAACGACTGGCGCCTGCCAATCGAGGACGATTTCATCAAGGCTTGTGACGAGGCATGCGGACTGGATAAGAAGCCAGTGGACCCGTGGAGCGGTGACCATATCGTAAGTACGATTCGAAGAACATTGTTGGCAGATTTACTAATATCGAGCAGGGTTTCTACACTACCTTGGGACTTGTTGCTCGCTCAGGACCAAACAAGGGAATGCGATCTTACGCTGCTCGCGGCTACTTTGCTGCAAATGCACACCGACCTAACTTGCACGTCTTGACGTCTGCCATGGTTCAGCGCATCGAGCTCGACGGCAACCGTGCTACTGGTGTCACCTTCACGCATGGCGGTCAGACTCACACTGTCGGCGCAAAGAAGGAGGTCATCGTCGCCGGAGGTGCCATTCAATCTCCACAAATGCTCGAGCTTTCTGGCATTGGTGATCCGGAGATCCTTCGTGCTGCAGGTGTCGAGCCAAAGATTGAGAATAAGGCTATCGGAGCCAACTTCCAGGATCACGTTCTCACAGTGGGCAGCTGGGAGGTAAGTGGAGTTCATGTTGTCGCCTCATCTTCCGTTGCGCGTGCTAACCATGGTTCTCTTTGCAATAGGTCAAGCCTGGCAACATGACTCTCGAGGCCATTCACAACCCAGCCGTCATGGAGGCAGCACAGAAGCAGCTCGCTGAGACTGGCGGGGGTCCACTGACCAGCGTCTGCTCTATGCAAGGCTTCTTCCCGTACAACAAGTTCGCCACCCAGGAGGAGCTCGACAACACGATCAAGGGTATCGAAGCCGAGCTGCCAAACCTCACTCCGTACCAGCGCAAGCAGTACGAGCGCACGATCGCACACTTGAAGGACGACAAGTCTGCCAACCTGCAGGTTGTGCTTATTCCCAGCCATTTCGGCATGGAGAAGGGTATTGAGGACCAGTCTGGTGTCTTCCCGCCGCCAGCAGACCCAATCAACGACCCATACGCTATCTCAGCAGCTATGTGCTTGCAGTACCCTTTGAGCAGAGGTACTGTCCACATCAAGAGCAACAAGGCGGAGGATCACCCTGCTGTCGATCCAGCTTTCCTGAAGAATGAGGCTGATGTCAACGTTCTCGCCGCTGGCCTCAAGATGTTGGGCAAGGTCGAGCAGTCCTCGCACATCAGCGACAAGATCACCAAGCGCCTGTTCCCAGACGCAAAGGCCGATATGAACTCGACCGAACAGATGAAGGACTGCGTCCGCGACATTTGCATGTCTGAGTACCACGCCTGCGGCTCTGTGGCCATGGGAGATGCTACCGACACGAAGCTCATTGTGAAGGGCACCGAGAACATCCGCGTTGTCGATGCCTCCATCTTCCCCAACCACGTTTCGGGCAACATTGTCTCGAGCGTGTATGCTGCTGCTGAGAAGGCCGCCGATCTGATCAAGACTGATTGGCTCTATGGTGGGCTGAAGGGTGTGATCGCTGCTTAGTGCGAGTTGCGCAGACTTGTATATATTGTTTGATATGATACCAGGCGATACGTGTCACGAATTAAATTTGCTATGAAAGCAACTGCGCGTGCTCAATTTCATGTTCAATGCCATCGATTGCCGGTCATGCTCCCGCGATACAGGTTGGAACTGCACTCTCCTTTGATGCTGGCACAACAAAGGTTACGAACAAAGCGATTGTACTCTTTATCCAATGCATGGTGAATCGAAGCGGATTGCAATCATTCACAAAGGAGCTCATACGGATTCCAGCACCTGGTCACTCGTGATCGCCATCTACTGAGCACAGATCCTGCTCGCATCCTGAGCGTGAAGGGTGATCCAGTGAAGAATGATCAAATCACTTGTCTCCCGACGTGAGAAAGTCACTCTCCACGCGACATCATCGCGAGTACATATATCACTTCTCTCCCACAGTTGGCCCCGAACTTGGATGGCAACAACCAAATCTGTCGAGACGATCAGCTCGTAAGACCTAAACCATCGAAGACAACAACAAAACTCACACCACCAAAACCACCATACCACAACCACGATGCTCATCCTCACCACCCTCCTCGCCATCCTAACCCTCCTCGTCACCACCGCCCACACCCTCACCATCCACCACCGCAGCGCCAAACCCTGCATCACCATCAACGAACAATCCTGCCACACCCGCGACTTCGCCAAGATCTTCCTGACCTACAACCTCAAAGTCGGAAGCCCTCACGACGCAGCAGCCTGCTCTGCCTTGGAGAACAGTCTCCGCGATAGCAGCGCCTTCTGGGGCTTCAGCTGCAAAGCCGACACGCGCTGCGGAAGCACGACGATTTCTTTCACGAGAACGGAGTATGGCGAGGAGGAGATGTTGAATTTGTTGTTGGGCAAGACGTTTCCGAGTGTGAATACGTTTAATCGTCCGGGGTCGTAGGGGTTAGTGGGAAGTTGATGTGGTGTGAAGGGGATCAGACCAGGCTTGTGGGAGTCGGGGTGCAGTGGGGTCGATTTTGCAGGCGAATGCTGTTTCTGAATGGTTGCCAAACGAATCACCCTCTTTACTTCCGAAATAGTCCCTAGCCATAGCAGTCTTTTCGTGCGGCGCACTGTAGAGCTAAGTGGTATAGTGGAAATCAGGAACCTTATCTCCCAAATCTCTCACGTCCTCATCACTCTTTCCCTCCACGAGATGATCCAATTTGCCACTTCTCTTTTTCCGATTCTCCGCCTCAAGCAAGAAATGTGTCGCTATATTTCCGCCCAGTAGACAGACTGCAAGATAGCCAAGCACGACGCCGTGACCGGGGAAAAAACGAGGCGAGTCTCGCGACAGATAGATGTTGCTTGAGACAATGCCATTCAGATTGCCCCAGCCAACAAAGATGCCGATTGTGACACCACGCTTATAGCTGCCTTCAAGATTGTTGGATGCCCAGGCGATTGTGTTGGGGATGCAAGGATATATTCCCATCGCCGCTAAATAGACTCCGGCGTACTGAACATTGGGGTTTGACGTTCCGATCAACATGGCAAATCCGGTGATGCCCAAGATGGAAACGCAGATGTTGGCCAGACCTCTCTTCTTTGTTCGATCCGCATACCAGCCCACCAAGATCGTCAACATCGCAGCCGCAGCGTACGGTGGAACAGTGAGCAGGTTCGACTTGGTTGTACTGGTTCCCGCGAAACCTCCCTCACGGATGATAGTTGGCAGGAAGAGACTGAAAGCGTACAGAGGCATATCGCATCCCATGTAGATGAGAGAGTAGGCATAGGTCTTCCAATCTCTCACTGACTGCCAGAAATATTTCATCTTAAAGTCCTCATGTTTGGCGCTGCCCTGGTTGTCTGCGCGGAGACGGAGGAGCACCCGCTTGCGATCATCGTCCGAGAGGAACTTGGCCTCGTCCGGAAAATCATGAACCATCCAGTAGCTAACAATGCCAACGACCACGGTCGCCAGGCCTTCGAGGATGAAAATCCTGCTCATGTCAGCATGGCTCACACTATCAGCTTTTAGTGCATTGCAAACGCACCAAGCCCAACCAGGTTTGCCCCCGACCCCTCTCATCTTGATGATAGCAGCGGCAAGCAACCCACCAAACGACCCCGCCAGTGCAGCCGCCGAGAAGAAAATCGCAGCTCTAATGCCAAACTCGCTCCTCTTGTACCAACAGCTCAGATAGTAATTGACTCCCGGAAACAATCCCGCCTCAAAAACTCCAAGGAAGAACCGCGAAGCAGCTAAGCCACTGAAATTATGGACGAGACCCATACAGGTCATGCAAATGCCCCAGAGCACCATGATGACCGGCAGGAATATGCTCGGACGAAGCTTCTTAAGCAAGATGTTGGTCAGAGGCTCAAAGAGGGAGTAAGAGACGAAGAAGATGGACAGCGAGGCTTGATATTGCCCTTGCGTCATTTTGAGATCGGGGATCAGGCCGTCGATTTTGGCGTTACCGATGTTGGTTCTGTCGAGAAAGGACATGAGGTAGAGGAGGGTGAGCCATGGGATGAGCTTCAGGTCGAGTTTGCGAAGCAGCTTTTTGTCCTGGCAGAGCGTTAGTCTGGTCACATTTATGTCGACGAAGGGTTGGTACAATGGCAGCACGCTCTTCAT
Organism: Cercospora janseana; assembly: GCA_026725115.1. Lineage (NCBI taxonomy): Eukaryota > Fungi > Ascomycota > Dothideomycetes > Mycosphaerellales > Mycosphaerellaceae > Cercospora > Cercospora janseana. Next base: position 1,755,700 of record CM049105.1, read on the forward strand.
CGCTCTTGCCAGCGTCGGGATCAGACAGATCTTCTGTGCTGTATTCGTTGCGCTTCGTTCCACCGTGCTCGATGCTGATGTCAGCCCGAGTGGGCGATTCATCGTCTGCACTGCGGTCGAACTCGATCGCTTCTGCTTTCTCCATCGCTACTACGAGTGCAGCAACGAGATTCCGATGACGAGATGCAGGAGGTGAACCCGGTCAAAAGCAAGGACAGAATCGAAAGTGATAAGAAGGGACGAAGAAGTGGCTTTGTACACTATCGGCGTGAGGAAAGCGTCGGAGATAGCTCTGCATTATGCCGCGTCTTATGCTACATTGCCAAAGTCCCACAATTGTGATTCGCACCAAGTCGAGTCGGCATCAAGGATAGCACGGTACGAGATGATTGTCTCCCCACAGTTCTCCGGTCGTGACTCCAGTGCTTAGAGGCGCTTAGACGAGCTTAAGCTTTCAAGAGGCGCGCGATCGAATGCGCTTCCATCCATCGGCACTGGAGCGGCGTTATCTGCCTCGCGACTCAATGCGCGTCATTGCATGGTGACCCCGCCTCCGATGCCGATTTCTCGGGGATGGATCCAAAAAGAGCGATGGCGATTTGCATGAATGCGCAGTAAATAGCCACATACATCACTTTTCACTGCAGGCTAAAAGCCGGACTCATCTGTCGAGGCTTCTCTTAACCTGCATGTAGAGATCCTTGAATGTGCAACGCTCTCCGGTACCAAATCCGCCTATATTGTTCTTCTTGCACATGTTTGTCGCAATGTTCTGATATTGTGGACCAAGATTTCTCAAGAATAATAAGCAGAGAGTATCCTCTGTCACGGCAGTGTTTGGCGCGCCCTTGCGCCTCGCTGCTTCAGCAGCGGAAACGCCAAATTGAAGATTGATGCGCCGACTTTCGTGCATCGCAGCCAAGTCGTTGAGCTCCGAATATTGATGCTCGAGCGCGTTGATGTAATTGTCCAAGTTTCCCCCGCACCCAGCCAGGGTGATCATGAAAATATCATTGAAGCGTGCATAAGCGTGCTCCGAGCCACGTGGGCAACACATGTCCTCGAGCAGTGACCAAATCTCGAATGCATATCGGAGCGACCGGAACCTGTTCCAAAGAGCTGGGGATAACGTCTCACTGAGTCCCAGCTTGAGCATCTCGTTTCGACGCTTGAAAATGGCCAACTGTTTGATGTATTCGTTATGCGGACCGACGGAATCGAAAGAGTCCCCGGTAGCAGGATTTGGCCGCTCCGGCTCCTTCTTGTGCCCTAATAGAACGTCCAGACAATTCTCCCGGACTGCGGCACCTTCGAACGAGTCCTTAAAGCGCCTCCAATCGTCGCCTACGTTGAATGGTTGATGTATAGTGGATCTATAAGTATCGCCATTCCCACAGGTTGAGGATGCCAATACTTCCACTGCGCTGCTGTTCAGATCGAGGCGGACAGGTTTGATATGTTCTTGCTGAAAGGCTTGAATGGCCGCAAAGACTTCCTGCCTGACCTGAGCCGCTTGGTCCGGCTGACTTACGGAGGGAGTCGAGTCAGCATTGGCTCCGGTCAGATCAAACGAGAATGAAGCAGAGTCAATTTGCATAGGGTCTACCTGGGAGGAGCTCGCCGTAGCTTGGCCGAGAGATCGCGCAGAACTGGACGGAGTGGCATTCTGCTGAGTTCGAGAGGTTGCCGGCGCCGGCGGCAGAGGCTGCTGCTGCTGCTTTCCAGATCTGACATTAGGCGCTTCGGCATAAACACATTCGATGCCTGACTTGACACAGCTTTCGCATTTTGGTTTGCCACTGTCGCATTTGGTCTTCTTGCTTCGACATGAATTGCAGGCCGATGCAGTGATCTTCTGTGCGGCTGACGGCGCGGCCTGGAAACCAACTTCATGCTGTGGTCGCTCTGGATGATGAGCGCAGGTACCATATTTCTTGTACTTGAGTTTCATGTTGGCCACATCCGTCCGTTTGAACAGTCCCTCTGGATGGGTTCTCTGCAAGAATTTGAGTACATCGCTGGTCGAGGTGTTGATCGCAAACAGCCCATCAACTGCATTCTCTACAGCACCAAGTCGTGCTCTGCGTCTATGGCCTGCCAATTCGGTGGCTTCCACTGCTGGATGATTGTGGTGTGTCTTGCGCAGTCTGATCTGCCACGCACCGCTAGGGTCGTGAGGGTTCACACTGACCGCGGCCAAGGACATGGGACAGCCGATGCGCTGACTCTGACGATTGACTCTGACCTTGTCTTTTTCTGGCGTCTTGCCGCTGTTGCCTCTCCCGTGCTTGCTGCAATGATAGTAGCGTTTGTAGAGCTGGCCGGAAGCATTCTTCTTGCTTGCTCGTCGCACGAGCTCATATCCATGTTCCATACTCCATGCGTGAATCGCTTTCTCGAGTTCCGCTTCGCTAACGTATTCAGTCTCGGGCGGCGGCGGAAGCTGGTATACGGGCTCGTCTGTATTGATCACGTCCTGGTCATCGTCGTCGTCTTCATCCGGGGCAAGGCGCCCCGAAGCAGCCTCTCCAGCATTCCCATCATTGTGCAGCGCACTCAGCAACTGGTCCTCGAAACTGGGCGGCGGTGAGTTGCGCTCTGCTGGAGGTGCACCTGGACCATTGCCAGGTGAAGCAGGTAGCGAGGAAGGATCAATGCGATTGTCCTGAAAGCTTGCGTCGGACTGTCGCTGTGCTGGTTGTCGTAGTGCGCGCGGAGTCTGCCGTCGCTGGCTCGATGGCGTGCTTTGTGGGAGAGGTTGAAAGTATTGTGGCTGTGGCTGTTGCTGCTGAATTTGTGGAATGCCGGGATAGGAATATTGAACTGTCGAATATGGGCTGGTGTTGAATGGATACGAGTTGCTCTGCTGGTTTTGTTGCTGTTGCTGCTGTTGTTGCTGCTGCTGCACAGAGGGAAAGCGACCGTCTAGATGAGGATGTCAGTACGACTGCTAACGCTCGAGCAGCGCCGGCATTTTGCAGCCAAGACTCACATGGTTGTCCGTTCATGTCGATGGTATTGCTCTAACTGATGGGGCCAGCTGGTGTGCTGCTTATCGCCACGGGCGGAGGCATTCCCGTGGAGCGTCTCGCTTGACTTGCCTCGAGATTCAAAGCTTGCTCCTCGAAAGCGACGACGAAATGTGACGATGTTGATGTGCTCATGCAATCGAACGGGCAGACAGGGTACGGGAGCCTGCATGGCAATGGAAGCCGTGCAAATGCGGACCACTTTGTATCAATTACTATGGCATGCTCTGAGGGTTTAGAGCATATGGAAACTGTTCTAAGCATCTTCACCCCAAACAGCATATAGCGAACGCCCTCTTTCGATCTTGGGTACACTGCACTCAATCATGTCATTCCGTTGTCATAGGAGAAGTCAGGATCAATTTTGAGTCTCAGCCACTGTTGCCCTGTCCTCGGCAGCCGAGGCCCGAAGATGTCGGCTCACCGTCTGTTCAGCCATAACATTGTGCTGATTTTTCTCGGCTTTGCCAAAAAGGCACTGCCAGAGATCATCATTTCGAACCAATTCGCCACCACTCTTGCCCGCGACCAGCAGCTTGGATAGCGGCGCAGATTGTAGCTCTTCAGAATTGGCCGCATCAATGGCATGCTCCGCAAGTTGTGGGGCAGGCGTGGTCGAACGACTCTTTCCCTCACGTCGACCCTGCTGTTGACGAGTCTGAACATGAGCTAGACGTCGTGCCACGGAGACCTCATAGATGGCCTCCTCTACCGTATCATTGATCAAGTACATCCACACGGTGGTAGGGCGAGTCTGACCAATTCTGTGGACTCGCGCGATAGCCTGCAGTTCGACTGCAGTCTGTATCAGAGGCTCGCAGATGAATACATGCGTTGCATTGACGAGCGTGAGCCCAGAAGAGTCGGTCTTCGCATCCAGCAATAGACAGTCGATGCTTGGATCGTTACGAAACTTCTCGACTGCACCCTTGCGTCCCAGCCTTGCGTGGCCTATCTTGAAATCATGGAATGCCATGCCTAGGACGTCTAAGAAGTCGCGATACTGGGAGAATATCACACTTTTGGCTCCTGGGTCGTGCTCTCGGATCCAATGCAAATGGCGACCCAGCGTATCGATCTTGCTTCCATATGAAGTTGGCAGGTCGATGCTTTTGACTTGCTCCAGCAAGCTCGAGTCCACATCACTGTAGATTGAGGAAGATGTCGTGCTGGTCTTTTCTCCCGGAGATAGTGGCGAGACATCAGTTGCGTGCGCTTCCTCTTGCGCGCGAAGTTCTTTCGGTTTGAAGGTGATGTCATGTATGTCGTTGTTTGTCAGATTGCGCTTGCACATTGGACAATTTCGACGTTGGGAGAACCAATGCGAAAGGCACTCCTTACAGAATTGATGCCCACACACTGTCAGTACGCCCTGGTCGAAAGGTGATGTGCATATGATGCATGTGCGAGGCCCGCTCTGCCCAGCATCGTCTTCTCGGAGGGTCAGAAGGAATCGATTCTTCGTCTTGAGTTGTGCCACAGTGGCTGATGCTTCTTCCTCTCGGTACATCGCAGCTCCCAAAGCTTGCTGGTCCAGGGCCTCATCTAAGTCGTCCTTGTATGGGGCGACATCGTCAGACAACTCTTGCAGTTGACGGTAGAACTCTAGTCGTTGGTTCTGCGTAGTTCGGAACAATTCCTCGTCCTTGTCCAGAGCGGTCAGTGCTTTCGAGTAAGCAGTATGCACTGCCTGCAAGTCTGCAATGTGTTGTTGCACGATTGCAAGCTCAGTGACCGCGCGGCCTGTGTTGTTCCATTCGATCGATGATTCCAGCGATCGAGACTCTTGAATTAGGCCTCGAATGGATCCAACTTGCTTCTGTTGATCGCGGATTTGCTTCCGTCTGTCGAATAGTTTGACAATCAGTTCTGGGGCATGTATGCCCGCATAATGAAACTCGGGCGGATTCTCTGGATTTAAATTCCATTTTGCACCCTTCAGTAGGGTATTGGCTTCGTGATCGATCAGTGTTGCGCTTTCGCCACTGACAAACGTGTTCAGGTCCGCATGAATAGCTTTAAAGGCATCAATGTAGACGTAAAGCTCGTCTTGCAACTTGGTCGAGTCTTCGTACTCGTCTCCTGTCGTCTCAATGCCCTCATCTTCGTCGACAAGAGGCTTCAGGAGATATTCTGCAATCTTTGAACGCCATTCTTTGATGATGTCAACAGACTCGCGCATGACATCGAAGAGCTGGTCGGCCTTTTCCGCAATACGCCTGCTTTCGATGCCTCCAAAGCTCTGCAGATCTCTTATCTTTGCAAAAGATGTGTCTTTGGAATCGAGGGTTTTGACGGCTCGCATAAGCGCGTCGGCCTTGCGATACACACCTTGCAGTATGTCTTTGCGTCTGACCTTCGCCGTTTCGTACAAGCTAACTTCTTGCCTTTCTAAAAGCTTGAAGGCCTCAGAGTCTTGTTGTGTCAGAGCCTCGTTGGTCTTTATCTGGAAGCATGACGTTGCTGCGAAGAACAGGCATTGATGCTGCAATTGCAGAGCAGTTCGCAGATTGTTGCGCAGTGTCCCGAGTAATGGTGCAGATTCCGAAGCTGAATCCTCACCATCACTGCAAAGCAATCACAAGGCTGGTCAGCAAAATGTCCAGGAACGTGTGCTCAGCCCAACGGTAGGAAGTACTTACGAAAGGATAGTCCCATTTCCCGCATCACTCGCAGCAGCCAACTTTTCTCGTGCTTCTCTCACCAATCGTGCGCTCGTCTCGGCTGCAGAAAGGTAAATTTCGAGTGCCTTTTCAGCCCTGTGTTCGTCTTCTCGATTATTGCCAAGGACATGGGCTCTTTGGAGACTCGCAGTGAGCAGGGCGCGCTCCTCTGTCCGCAGAGCACTTTCGTTTTGCTCAATCATGACTTCCAGCACTTCTGCGACTGTTCGAAGTGGATTCTTCCCTCGGCCAAGGGCTTTGCGATTTCTTCCACCAACCTGTGGGTGTAGACAAGTCTGTCTTAATCTGATGAGCCACGAGCGCATTGTTTCGATTGTGGCAGGGTTGTTGGGATCCCATTCATCATTCAGTGGCGAACCATCATTATTGAGGCCCGCCTCTTCGCACATTTGGTTGAAGAGAGTCGTGTAATTCTGCTGTTCAACGACCGAGAAGGGCACTGTCACGACCACCCGCTTCTGTGGAGGTAATCGCAGCTCATGGCGGATATGGGCCTTCGTGTGTCGCAGTGTCATGCTGTTGAAGATGTCGCGGAACAAATGTCGGTGGTTGGTGAGCAAGTGAGACCAGACCTTTCCATCGTCACTGAAAGGCTTGTATCGCAAGAAGATGAGAATTCCTAGCAGATCTTGTACATCCTTCCGCAGGGGTGTTCCGGTTACAGCCCAGCTGTGAACTCTTGGAAGACGACAGGCGACCCGAGCAGCGGCCGTGACACCGCTCTCGACCAATTGAGCCTCGTCAAGGCAGATACGCCACCACTGGATTTGTACAAGCGGGCTGCGTTTCCGCTCGAATCTTCGCGCCTTCCGCATGTTGCGATCTGGTGGATCTTCGGCAAAGTGCACTTCTTTGGAGAGGACATTGTAACTGCGATCGAGAGAGTCAGCATGAGTACCGAGTCGCGACTGCTCCGCCGCGCTCGACATAGCCTGCTTAGAGGGTTCTTGAGGTCGAACGAATCAGATTTTGGACGGGGTAAATTACTTACGTCGTTATCACCACATCATAGTCCCGACACAGCAAACGCAGCATTTCTTCGTCAGAGACCGCCTGCTTAGATCCGGTGGGGATGCCCTCGTACTGATAGACACTGAGGTTCGAGGCGTGCCGCTGAAACTCCGACCTCCACTGCGATGTTAACGAGTGAGGCGTCACGATGAGAGTCGCCCGCGAGGGCAACACTGCCGTGTTTGAGGAGTCGTCACTAATTTTGTTGGTCTGAATCTTCGGGCGCGGATTGGAAGCCACTAAAGCGAGCAGCTCGACGGTTTTGCCGAGACCCATCTCTTCCGCAAGTATCCCTCCAGAGCACATTGAAGTGTCAAACGGAAGACTTTGAGTCATGATGCCCTGCAGGTGGTTTACCCAGCATCTGTTCCCATGCATGTCTGTGGCAGCTTTGTAGAAGCGGGCACTTGATGCAGCCTGGGGCAGGTGCTCGCGCTGACGCATCCATGTTACCGCCCGCTGTTGGAACGGATACAGCTGAGTCTCGAGAACGCCGTCCAACAGCTCCGGATCGACCGACATATCCTTCTCAGGAACATGGACACTTTCGTAGAAGTCTTGAGGGTCGAATGATCGGGAGTGATCGAAGGCGTCTCTTTCATCGTCCGGATAGGCTTGCAGAAGGATGTCGTAGTCGGCATAGACCCTCGCAGCGCCCACTGGCGAGCCTGCCGGAAAAGCTGAGAGTGCAGAGCGCCAGCTGAGGGTTGCTCGTAGTCGCAGGATTGTAAATTGTGGACCAGCAGAGCGGGACAAGGTACACGTCAGCACGGTCGCCGGATGGTTCTTTTGACGCTGCTGCGTCGCCGCAGCACGCAATTGTCCAGGCAAAGCGATACTTCGAAGCAGTTGGATAGCATCGTCGTTGATCTCTCCGCACTCTACTATGAGCACGGGCCCACCAGCTTTCAAAGAGGTGAGTCGAAGCGTCGTGCCAGCTTGGTTGGTGACGATTCCATACGGCGCGACTCGCACGCCTGAGATACTGGGAAACCCAGCGTCCTTGGCAATATCGCCTTCTGAAGGTGCTCGTTGGGTGGTCGACTTTGGGAAGTGTAGGTCGATCTCCACTTCATACAGCGGCACTAGATCCTCGGGCCCTTCCGTCTGCGTGCCGGTGACATGATCGACTTTCTGTTTCTTCTGGGGCCTCTCCTGCTCGTCATTAGGTTGCGCGAGATGCTCGATGAACCAGCGCGCCGGGGTGAAACCTCCTGCTTCGACCACGATGGACGTCTCGTCGGCGGACTTGACCTGCGTGGACTGCACGGTCGCCAAGGCATATCTCCGGCCAGGGGGCAGTCGCATCAGTGGTTGCTCATTTTGGGAGTTTTCATGAGCTCGGAATCTATTTGACGCGGGTCCGAGACCTCCTCCGGAACCTTTCGAGCGTCCCATGTTGGCTCATGGGGGTGAAAGTGCGATGCGTGGCGAAGGCAAAGTTGAAGCTCGATGGCGAGTTGTGGTGCAGATGATTCGTCACGCCTTATCGATAAGGCGTCGGGCTTGGTTGCCTGCGGGCTAAATGTGCGGACCCTTGCACCTTGTTGCGAATACATCCCACGAGGCAGCATTGTACATGTTGGTGCTCTCCATCCCCGAAGGCATATTTTCGTCGCTCATGGATTCGATTCCGAGCACTATATTCCCTCAAAATCCACTATGAGCATCGAGCTCACCGAGCCGGTGACTCTCGACAAGGTAGGTTTGTAAGAAGGCAAATTTGCCGCATGTGGCTGTATGCTAAAGCCGACGTCTTCCTTTGCCAGGCACGACAAGTCAAATACTGGAAGCGATGTCTCAAGACGTTACTGCCGCACCACTACACTGGCAATGAGAGCAATCGCATGTATCTGGGCTTTTTCATGCTCTCTGCCCTGGACCTGCTGGACTGCTTCGACGATGTGACGAATCAGGGCGAACGGAACGACTACATCGACTGGATCTATCGCTGCCAGCACCCCGATGGAGGCTTTCGCATGTGGCCAGGCACGGACTTTGGAGAGCATCGCAACGACGAGAACGCCAAGTGGGACCCCGCAAATGTGCCGGCCACGTACTTTGCGCTATCTGCCTTGCTTGCGGCCGGTGATGACCTGAAGCGTGTGCGGCGAGCGGAGACATTGCAATGGATCCAGCGCATGCAGCGACCCGATGGCTCTTTTGGCGAGACGATCATAGACGGGCAGGTCAACGGAGGCATGGACCCAAGGTTCGGGTACTGCGCAACGGGTGTCCGGTACATCCTTCGTGGCGATCACGACGACGGTCCACTGGTCACTGGTGGCGTCACCGTCGAAGACATCAACATTGACTCTCTTGTCAACTGCATACGACTTGCAGAAGTATGTGTTGATTGTATGAGTGGGGCCGAAAATCAGCTAATCGACCAGCAGTCGTACGATGGAGGAATCGCCGACTACCCATATCACGAACCGCACGCCGGCTACGAATACTGCTCGCTGGGCGCATTGAACTTCATCAGACGTCTCGCTACTCCGAGGTCACCCGGCGATGCCGATCCGGTCAGAGGTCCGTCTGATCCTGCAGCCACGGTCCGATGGTTGATCGAACGACAAACGGACCTCGAAGAACTCGAGGATGACGACGACGACGACGAAAATGCAGAAGCCGACGAGAAAATTGGCGCTGAGCCCATGCTCAAGAAGCCCGAGACTAAACTCGCTGCAGACTCCTCCCTCTCCGACCCACTGCACCAAAGTCCGGACCGTTCAACCCTCTGCACCGGATTCTCCCTCGAGCCTCCCGACGCAGGCATGAACGGGCGTACCGGCAAAGTCGCAGACACCTGCTATGCATGGTGGGCCGGCGCATCCTTCCACCTCATGCGCGAGCCCCAGCTGTACTGCAAAAGCCGCCTGCAGCGCTACCTGCTCGAGCAGACGCAGCATCCCGTCCTGGGCGGCTTCGGCAAATTCCCCGGCGACCTCCCCGATCTGTACCACAGCTATCTGGCTCTCGCCGCTCTTGCGCTGGATGGCTGCGAAGGCCTGCAGGACATCGACCCGGCCATGTGTATCAGCAGACGCGCGAGCGCGAGACTCCCTGCGATCTGGAAGAGATGGTCGAGTTGACCGGCGATAAAAGTGCTGTTTTGCTTATGATGGAGCAAGGAAAAAAGAGAGGAAAGACTCATCTACACGCACATCACTTCGATTCTGAAAGAAAGTAGGGTATCTTATGCGACGCCACCCGCTATGCTGACGCTTGATCATACAATATGGACACATTCCGATGCCTGACGTACAGGGATGCCAAGACCACCAGAAGAGACATACACAAAAATCGTACACGAGCGTGGTTTGTTGTTCTTTTTTTTTGGCTCTTTCTCACCGCCGACCGTTCCAGCTCCAGGGTCTGCCGTCGTCGACATTCATCCATCTGCCCTCCTTCACAGCGTCCCAGCCCATCATGACGGCTGCTGCCCGGCACGTGGCGCTGCTGACTGCGCAGACGACGCCGTCGCTCTGCCCGAGGATGGCGAGGTCGAGGAGATACGCCCGTCCGACAAAGGTGCGCATTCGAATTGCTTGGTTGGTGGGAGCGTCTTTCCCGCCACCGCCGAGTGAATAGAACAATCCGGTGTAGAACCCGCCTTCCCACCCCGTATTCTCCTCGACATGCTTGACGTATGCCGACCCCGGCGCTCGCTCAGATCTCCTCGGTGACGTCGAGTCCAAGGTTTCCTTCGTGGCAAGCTGAATCCTCGTCTGTGCTCGCTGGACCGTGAACGGAGCCACCGCCTGCTGGAGCTCCGTGGAGCTGATGACGCCCGGATCATCCGACGCCAGGACGAGGGGAGCAGTAATATCTGCAGCGACGTCACTCGCGATACTCGCCGTGCCACGGCAGGCTTGTAGAAGTGTACGTGCGCCCGCAGCATATCGCTCCAGCGGCAGGTAATCCCTGCTATATTCGTACTCAAAGGGATGTAAATCCCCGCGTCGGATCTGCATGCCAACCAGCGATCCGTGGACTGCAGCCGCGTCGTCTTGAAGCTTTGCCAGGCGCGAGGCCAGATAGAGTGAGTCCTCGCCAGTGAGATCGAAGAGCGCTTCGTAGCCTGTGCGGGCGAGCTGGAAAATGCGTTGTTCTGCGGCTTGTCCGTGCTTGTGTACGTTCTTGAATTCTTTGTCGAAGGCGGGGCCGAAGGTCCATTGTGCTGTTGCTGATGAGACCACGGTGTGTCGTGCACTTTGTGGGCAGGGCACGATCTGATGTGGTGGCGGTCGAGCGCATTTGGGTGATGGCAGTGGGCGGAAGTATGAGCTGTACTTGCCCCAAGCCCACTTCGAGTCGTCCAGGAAGAATGATCGCCCTTCCTGTTTGGCAAGTCCATAGCTCATCCAGAGCATTAATAGGGATTTGCCAAGACTGGCTTCTTCGTCATCCAAAACGAAAGTCATGCTGCTTGAGCATACGTTGGGGGCGTCCGGCTTGCTTTTCGGAAGTGCTCCCAGCTTTTCTGCTTCATCCACTTCGAGATACGTATAGTCCTTGGAAAAGTAACCCGTTCGATGCCACCAGTGCCCACCGATGCCGTAGTGCGCATCTGTACTCAGGCCGCTTCGCATGGCTTCGCCTTGCGAGCACATGTCTCTGTAGTAGTGATTCTGCAATGGAAACGTGTAGTTGTGAGGGATGGATATCGTCCACTTGGACGTCCCGTCCGGGTCCTGCACGACCAGAGAAGTCGGCTCATCAGGCAGAGCATTCGCAGCAATCCACTCCATCTCGGCCTGGGAGTGTCGATGAGCCTCTGTCTGCTGCATTGCCGCTCTCGAGTACGACCATGATCCGCAAAGATACCGCCAAAGCATGACCAGCCCGCAACCAAAAAGCATCAGTTTGGCGACCATGGCTTTCCTCGTCCTCGGTCGCGCCCAGTTGTCCTTCGTGATTGCAGGTCCGGGCAGAATGGGCGAGTCCGGGAAGGCATCGTATTTCTTCTCCATGCAAACGTCATCCGAGAATCGGTTCGGAGAAGAGTGGGTCGAGTCATTCGATGACATCGAGAGCGTTGTGTTTCTGCGGTCACGCATGTCGAGCGAAATTTCCGCGACTCGCCAGGACAGGTGCAGTGTCGATGCGTGGCCTTCACCGGATGGAAGCAGAACGTGTGCTACCTGCACGTCGCGAACATGCTCGAGCACGCCGTTTGCTGCGTGGGCAAGTGTCCGGAAGCAGTTGGAGGACTATGCGAAGCAGCAATCTACGGCTCCTGCCGGTCAGACGAGAAGGGCGAAGCGAATGTGCAGCTTCCAGGTCAGCTCAGCTGAGATGGAGGAAGAGCACGAAACGTGGTCAGCTTGCTGCTGCGGAGGTAGAGGCGAATGGGGCTTGGAGGTGAGGATCACGACGGAGAGGCCAGCTCTGGTGCAGGATCGGTAGGACGGGAGGTCGCGCTGGAGGGACAGATCTGATCGACAGAATCTGCACGCAGACAACATGTAGCGCGCACGCAAGATGGAGAGGGAGAGGGCAGAGAGGGGAGACGTTGTACCACGCAACCCACCTGATGAAATGGGAGCACGGTTTCGATGGCGCCTACCTTGGCCGCAGATCCGACGTCATCTGAGGCCCAGTGGGCAGGGAGGGACGAGTGGGCCGCCCATTCAGCGGGCGCAACGACGAGTGCTGGGAAGTCGACGTTGACCCTCCAGGAGGCGCGGAGGTGGAGAGAGAGAGAGAGAGAGAGAGAGGGGTGCGGGCATGCAGGGCTCCCGTCGGACGCACGAGTTAGTGCGGCCAGCTGAAACGGCGCCGGTGCAGGAGATGCGCGCACGTGATGCCGTTTCTGTTCCGTCCTGCCGCGCTCGATACACATGCCCACTGCCTTCATCATCATCTCCGGGTTTGGAGCGCGCCAGAGCATGGTTGATCACCATCGGGGCGGTGCGCTGCCGACATGGTCGTTTCCCCCTTCCTGGCCGATCTCGCGCCGTTGGTCTGAGCAGCAACGGGATCCTCACGCACTGCGTCATTGTGCAAGGACATAGCGTCGGTGGAATGATACGAATGACGTCCAAGCACGGAAATTGGGCAAGTAGCGGGCGAGAGATGAGCCATTGGGAGATTTCCAAATAGTTCGTGGTGCAAAGCACACTGCTGGGCGAGGGACGGTGATTGCATCGGGTGCTGGTCGAAGGGTTCGACGTGCGCGCGCGGGTGAGCGTGTCACCACATATGTACGCAGGCAGTGTCGCACTGCGAGACAAGCTCTGACCCCCCACGCGTCACGTATGAAGATCATCTGCCACCACGCCTCACAAGGCGGCTTCTTGGATGGGATGGGAGAAGCGAGTCGCGAACGTGGTCATCCTAGCCGGCCTCGTGCCAATGCCTTCCCTATTCAAGCGCCGAGCAGCGCAATGGTGTGGACATGGCCGCCACAGCCGCCCACGCTACCCATCACATGGCGAAAACGCCTTGAGGCGCGTACAAAGAGTAAGAGAAGAGAAAGTGCAGAAGCACTCGGCGTCCCACCGGCCGTACTGTCGCCAGTGTGGTCGTTTTCGTCATTCGTATCTGTTTTGCCGAACGCTACCAGCAGAATTTCTTGGTGATATGCGGTACAAACGCGACAAACCCCTCCAAATGTCTCTCGAGAGAAACAGAAAATGCCGTCCACTTCCCCCTCTCCGTTTGAACGGGTATCTACAGCCATCATACAAGCAAGAAGAACAGATTGCAAAAGAGACCAAGCAGGGCACCTCGTTTTCTCTCACACAAAGGGGTATCGCTCGCCGGCCGCGCTAAAGTTCCGAGAATCCAGTAATGGTCGAATATAATACATATGGAAGAATGATGACCACATGCACGCACGAGGAGGCCGTGGCAGTCGTAGATCAACAGCAGCGGGCAGGGCGTTGGCTTGCTATACAGCATGTTCCGGCCTGTATCCATGGCTAGCGTGCTTCAAGTGCAGTCCACAAAACTGGCGACCGACCGAGAACAGCCAATGACGAAGACGACCGTACATCTCCACGTTCTCAGACGCGATCATCACCCAACAACCTTCATTTCGATTCGTCTTGTGTTTCGGTGGCATCAGTGCCGTTGGCGAGAATCACCGTATCGTGGCGCACTCTTATAGAGTCACGATCTCCGTTGCGGACGAGATGTCCACTCTCCACTTTATCCTGAATCATCTGGTCAAGAAGTTGTGTCATCTCATCGACGCTCCTGCGTCGGTTTGCGACTTGTTCCCGCTGAACAAAGGCCTGCAGAGTATTGCTCTCCCGGGAACTGTTGAGAGAATGAGAAGGACTGAGAATGGAGACCGGGGAAAGTGGCGTCTTGGAGAAGTTGATGGCGCCGACGCTCGACCGACTCGCGTTCGACGATGTGCTACGATGGCCATTGGACAACACACGGGACCTGTTGGATGCCCGAGAACTATTCCGGTGCATCGGCAAGTTGGGCAGATCCGCCACGCTATCCGCGGCTGACGTCGACGGACGAGCAGTGTCCTCGCTGGTGGCTGTCTGAAAACTCTTGCGGTGGTCAAGCATCTCCCGCTTGCGAGCGGCACTTCTCAATGCCGTTACCATCGCCGTCTGGTCATCCAATTTCGCACGCAACGCGTCAATCTCTCGGTCCTTATCACGCAGCATCGCCTCGACGGAGCCTTCTTCCGGCACGCCTACGCGCCCTGCAAAGGCCATACTCACACGGCTATGGCTCGTTCGGCGTGCCTGCAGCAGTCGCTTTTCCAGCGTGGCGATATATCGATTCTTGTCGGCAAGATCCGCTTGCAACATACGGTTTTGTTGCAAAAGGCTGGCACTATCGGCACCGTCTTCGTCCGGCAGACCGCTGTAATCACCGTCGTCTTCGGTCAGATTGGGCGTGTCCTCTTCGACCATTTGTGACATTTGCGCTCCAGGAATGGTTCCTACAATGACGCTTCCGCTGGACAACGCTGTGCCGATAGAGTCAGAAGTGACTGCAATCTCAATCGTGGGACTGCCCTCCAGCGCAGTGAAGCTCTCGCGATGAAGGCTGTCGCGGGCCTTGACGCTCGGTGGCCATCCATACTCGGACTGCGTTGCACTCATGATACTTGTGCGCGGGTTGAAGGGCAGGCTAATGCTGGAGAACCGACCGGAATTGACACCGATCGATCGCGAAGATAGAATGAGGCGGTTCAGATGGCTGATTCGCTCCTTCAGCGCGGTCCGCGCCAGTTGCATCTCGAGCATTTGCTCCTCGTGCCTGTGCTTCTCCTCGCGCTCCAGCTGCTCCTCAAGCTCACGGTCTTCCTCGATCTGCTCCGCCTTCTCAGCCTCCTCCTTGGCCTTGTTTTGTTCGGCCAGTTGAGCTCGCAGCTCCTGGATCTCGATGCGGTACCGATCCAGCAGTGCTCTGCTGTTCGGATCACCGGGATTGGCAAGCGACTCGTTCTTCTTTGCATTGCTGACGATGTTATTCTTGGCTCTGCTTGCGAATTTGAGCGTGTTTAGCGTTTCGCCCGTGTGCGAACTTGCTTGCGCCGCACTCGTGTTGGCCGAGGACAACTGGATGGTGCAGAGGATCGACACCAGCGAGTTACCTGACAAAGCACCTTGCAACAGGCGTGTGAGCTTGCTGTCTCGATAAGGCAAGTGTTTCATGGCCTTTTCCTTGTCGCCGGTTTTGGCGCCATCTTTCTCCTTCTCATCTTCAGTCGACAGACGTGCAATGACAGTTCCCAGGGTGAGCAGAGACTTGTTAATGTGGGCACCTTCCGTGCGACGCTCTTTGTCTTCAGCAGCCTTCTCTGAACCAGCAAGATCGATCAAGGACAGTGTCGATACCAGCACGCCGCCTGGCATGACTCGGTCGATTCTCCTGCCTTCCTTTTCGAAGTGAGGACCAGGGTTTTGAGTTCGCTCTCGCGACTCCACCACAATCTGGACGACTGCATGGGATCGCGAGGATCTCGCATTGAACTGCGTGCTGCCAGTTCTCCTGGCCTGATCGCCTCGCGCAATAACGCGCAGCAACTGGTTCGGGGACTGCACAATCTCCTCTTTGAGCGGCGTAGCATACACACCACGTCTGCTGTCCTCTCGCAGCTTGATCTCTTCCTGCACCTGCCCAGGGGTAGCTTGGGTCAAAAGATCGTAAATTTTCTCGTTGTAAATTTCCAGATAGCTGACTCGCAGCAAAAATTCCCTGCTGGGGTTCTCGCGAATATATGAAAAGATGTCGGTGATAGCGAGTGGAATGACACCAGGTTGTGTCGCAGTTCCTTGCATGGAGAATGTCTTTCCTGTTCCAGTCATTCCGTAGGCAAAAACTGTGCCGTGATACCCCTCCATGACTCGCCGCACCAATCGTTTGGCGGCATTGTCGTACACCTTGGCATTGCCATCGTTGGGCGAGAAGACATTGTCATAGCGATAGTCACCTCCTTCGCGGCCCCGATAGGAAATGAGTGATCGCCGCCCGTCTACCATCCATTCGCCCTCGGGCTTGGACTCTTCACGTCCAGCATCGGGTCGTACTCTGACGCTGACGATCACGTTGCCCTTCGAGTCCTTCCCGCCGTCGGAGTCACGGTTGACCTTTGTAGCTGCGCTTGGACGGCGCATCCTGCTCCTCCCACTGCCTTCATCTCCGTCGTCGTCTGCCAGTGATGCGTCATTGTGATAGGAGTCATTCATCGACGACGGCCGGCTGACAGGAGGAGATGGTACGCTCAGTAGGCTATCCCCATTTCGAAGGCTGCCGCTCGTAGCGTTGAGGACACTGGACGAGGCCGATTTTTTGAGCGAGGCATTGGACGACTTTGTGCGGAGTCCATAGCCGGAGCTGCGAGGCTTCGGTTTCTTGAGCCCGCTCTCTGAAGCTCGATGTGTAACGCCTCCATCTCGCTGCCTGCTCTTGGGCGGAACCGCAGGAACGGGCAAATTTTCGGTGGACGAAGTGGACTGCGCGGTGGAAAGAGGACTCGGCGGAAGACTGGAGACTCTCGCCGAGCCCTTGGGAGGCATCGGAAACTGGCCGATACTCGTTGTCTTGCGGATCGTTCTCGGCGTCGCGACGCCCGAGACCGCAGCAGCGGGCCCGTTGTCGATTGCGGTGGTTTTCAATGTCGGTATGGAAGGAGTGGAGTTGGCCTTGGTCGTTTTGCCGGGTGTGGGCAGTCCCGTGACGGTGACTGAGCGTGAGGGAAGAGCGGTCCGCTTAGGAGTCGTGGCGGAGCTCACGGTGGTGTTGCGGGGCTGCGAAGCAGTAGAAGTGGGTCTGCACTCGGAGGTGTCGCTCAGCGCATCGTTGGACTTGTTGGTGGTATTTCGAGTTTTGTACACTGGGAGAGCGGGAAGGGGCCCCGAAGGCGGTGGTCGCGATGTTCGCGACGACATGGTGGAAGCGATGGTGGTGGTGGTGGTGGCTGTGGAGCTCATTGCATGCTCGTGCCCGCGCGGCTGCAGTGATCCTCCTGCTGTGTCTCGCCTGTGTTCACCTGGCGGTGCCGCAGTGCTCGACGCTGTCGTGGGAGCCGGGTCATCGAGCGGCGGCCATGAGAGAGAGCAGGACAGCGCAGCGGTGGGAGGCGCGGCACGCCGCTGCGGAGGAGCTGGTCGTCGGGTCGTCGCCCAGCACGCGTGTGGCCGTCGTTGCAGCGGAGGGGGAGGAGGTGGGCAATGGTTCGGGGCAGTGGTATTAGTCTCGTGCTCTCAGGCCATGCAGCAGGGATCGTCGTCCGCGCAATGATAAAGCGAGACAAGCTCGGCTGGGATGCCTGTCGCCGTTGACAGCCTCCAGGCCTGCGCTACTCGACGTCCCTCTCGCTACCCGCGCAATCGACGAGCCTGGGGACGGGGTGCGCGTATACTGAAACAGGCCCAGCTGCTCGCGGCGAACGCGTTCGGGGCGGCGTGTGCGATGGTGGGACTGCACGCTCCGGTTGGGAGGACGGAAGGGGCACAGAGGAGGGTGCGCGGCCGTGCGGCGAGGGCAGACATTATCATCTCTCGGACGAAATTGTTATGCACGCCTCGCAGGCACATTCGCCGTTCCCACACCACGCACGCCGCAGCGCATCCGGGCCGTGACGAGCGCGATCCAATAATGATGCCGTCGTGACCGAGGCTAGCGCAGGTCACCCCTGGAGATACCTCGACGGCTGTCTAGCCACAGAGCCAGGCAAAGCTTCTCGACAACTTCGTGCGAAGGGGACGACGACCCGCCGGCCAGCCTATCCCCTCCTCATCACTCGCTGCCCCCGTCGGCCTGTCAGCAGCGATGGCGACAGGGCGGGGGGCGGCGCATCTGGAGGCATCGAGGCCCTGCGTGATGCATTGCCATCGTACTCTCGTCAGCGTTCCCTCTGCACATGATTACTGGCGACGGGATCACAAACACCCAGCGACTCGGCACGCGCCCCACGACGATCACTCACTCCTGCGCCGCTCTCCCTGTTCGCTCGCGCCGCTGCACCCACGCCAAGCTTTTCGGAGGCTAGCATGATTATGGCGCCGCTGCCGTTGGCACAGTCGAGGAGGGCTGTTGCTACCGTCGACGATACCAGCGGAATGATACCTGCAGTACCAGGCAAAACGCTGGCGTTGTGCGGTCGGCCTGCTCTCCTGTCGCGTGAGCCTTGC
The DNA here is from genome assembly GCA_026725115.1 of Cercospora janseana. Classification (NCBI taxonomy): domain Eukaryota; kingdom Fungi; phylum Ascomycota; class Dothideomycetes; order Mycosphaerellales; family Mycosphaerellaceae; genus Cercospora; species Cercospora janseana. The sequence continues at coordinate 1,774,042 of CM049105.1, forward strand.
GGGGGTTGTCGATCGCGCAGACCGCGCGCCGATTTTTCACGTGGACATCGCCCAGGCGTTGGGCATCGCACCGAGGTGAGAAACGGCATGGAGCCGTCGCTTGTCATTGGACGCGAGATACCTCCGCTCATGTAGGCCGTAGCCAATGCTTTCCGTTCCCCAATGCATGCCAACATCCCGTCCCACGCCTCGCCCTACGAGAGATAGGAGTCGGCACCTTCGCTTGCGACGAGGAACACTGCTTGGATGCGATGATGGATGTCGGCTGTCGAGTCATACAACCAGCAGCAACGCCATGTTGCGCGTGAAATGAGAAGTGACGCGAGCCCTCTCGTGCCTCCTGCAGCAGCTCCCGCCGCCACGCAGACGGCAAGGGACTCTCGTAGCTATTCTTGTACGCTTAATCGAAGAGAGAACATTCATTCCACCGTGTGCATGCCCCCGACGGACGCGATCAGCAATGTACCTCTCCTTCGAGAAATCTCATGCAGCGAAATCGACATTAGTTCCACGCCTCCCGTCTCCTGCACGCGAAACCGAGGACGGATGCTACATATCTTTGAATCTCTACAGCATGTCGTTGCTCGATCAGGTCGTTCATATGCTACCCACCCCGCCTGTCATGCGCGACCACCATTTCTGATGGAAGACACTCGAGTATGTCTCCCCGACAACAATGTGGCTCAGGGTCCCAAAGGATGCCCAGTCCGCGATGCCACGGCGAGGGAGTTCCTTAGCGCAAGTGCTGCGTGAGAGGCTGCGAACCACATAAAACCATCAACAGGAGCCGAGCCGCGGTCAGTGGAAATGACGACTGGCAGCGTCTATCATTGTCTCCTCCTGCAGTAGAAGCGACAGAAATCGCATGAGAGATCTTCTTCCATCGTATGCACACCAAAGGATGCGCTTGCAGACGAGTGATTGTCTGCGCGCTAAATAAGCCCATTGACACGTCCGCAATGCCAATTTCATTGGAAGAATTGCAAAGTGCAAGTCAGGCGCATCTCCACAGTCGGCTGGATGGTTGGCGAGAATGCGTGGTATGGTGGACACAGCCATCCCGAAGCAGAACACATAATGCTGAGCTACAGTCCCAAGCGCACCACGCTACCGTGCTTGATGTCGAACGCGGCTGTCATTGATGAAGTGCTTGAGAACAGGTTGGAGGCGAAGTTGCAGCTGCAAGCGTAGTATTAAAGGCTAGAAGTAGCTTATTATACGTTTCCGCGTCGGTATATATGCCTCGAGGCATCTAGTAATAGTTAATAATACTAATTAATCAAGCGGCTAGCATAACAAACTAACTATACCTTTAAAATTAACAAGACACGCGGAATAGCTAATAATAAGGCGGTTTAGACGCGATTCTATACAAAATTAATAGTCGCGCGTCGCGCGCATCCCGCAGCTGTGGTTGCAACTATTTTTGCTACCGTTCTAGCTCACCGACCGACAATGCGGGTTTACCATGAAGCATGCTTGCAGCTGCACGTGAGCAAGTGCTTACACGTGTGAGGATATCCACGAAGACTATCACGCAAGAACTTCTGCCCGCAAGGAGGTCGCACATGGAGATGCGTCTGCTGTAATGACGCCTCGATTCTCAATGGCGCCCACTTCGAGCTTGAGTGGAGCCACAGCTTGTGGAGGTACCACTGCGGCACACCTGACAGCTCGCCCAAAAGGCAAGCTGTAGAAGAGAACCACCGCTGCACGTCACGCGTCGTCCTCACATCCTTCAAAGTCAAATTTCACTCACACATATATTGATTCAGATTCTCTCCTCAAAGAATTCGCACACAACAGAAGGCCAACATGCCGGATTTCGATCAGAAGAAAGCTTATGCTGAACAGGAAGAAGTGTTCTTCGATGATGGACGTGAGGTCGAATTACTCCATTTCGTCTTCGGACTTCCTGACCTCGAAGACTCAATACGCGGCAACCCTGCCAAAGTTCTGCAAGCCATTGATAAATTCGGCAGAGAGAAGAAATATCTCATGAATGTTGGGGAAGACAAGGGCAAGATTGTCACGGAGCTGATCTCTGAGGTCAAGCCGCAGACTATGGTAGGCAATAGGAATTCAAGTCACGAGACCAACGACTGACTTGAAGTACAGGTCGAGCTTGGTGGCTACGTTGGCTACAGCTGCATTCTGTTCGGTGCAGCACTCAAAGCAGCCGGAGGCAAACGATACTATTCTCTCGAGCGCTCGCCCGAATTTGCAGCAGTCATCATGGCTCTGGTGCATCTTGCCGGCCTCTCAGATATCGTCAAAGTCGAAATCGGAAGCAGTGATGTGTCCCTCAAACGCCTCCATGCCACAGGCCAATTACAACACATCGATCTCATGTTCCTCGATCATTACAAGCCCGCCTACACGACCGACCTCAAGCTCTGCGAGGAACTCCAACTTGTCACTCCGGGCTCTGTTCTCGCAGCAGATAACGTGATCACGCCTGGTAACCCTCCGTACCTGGACTATGTCCGCAGCAGCGTGGCGGAGAAGCGGGAGAAGGCTAAGCAAGCCAATGGTGGGAGTGACATTGACGCTTTTGCGGATCGAGCTGCGCAGCAGTACAAGAAGCGTATCAATCAGGAGAGTGTGGGCTACGCAGTGGGCAACCCGAATCTGGTGTATGAGAGTAAATTGATTAACTCCTTTGAGCCCACGGGCGTGCCGGATGGTGTTGAGATCACGAGATGTGTGGGTGAGGAGAAGTAGGCATCATGCGAGGGCGTTTTGAAGAGGGCTGAATGATAAATTAGACCAGGCGTGCAGGAAGACGGGCCGTCACCAGAGGGAGTTTGTGAATGAAGGTTATAGTAGATCGACAGGAAGTGGAATCAGAACAGCGTAAAGAAGTAGAAAATGTTTGCGGACACAGTGCCAGCAAGGCACACGCAGGTTATAGTCAATCAGCGGCGCTGCATGGGTTTTGCACCCATACCTTGTTTCAAGACGGAGTTCGAGGCCAAAAAAATTGTCTGCCGATGGTACTGACACTTGTACCTGCGTGCATCGATCATGCAACAGAACAGGCTCGAGCGGCGGAACGCTCTGATGACCGGCATGATTGCACGCCGAGGTGCTAGAATCAGACTCTATAGTCAAGCAAGCCATCTCTTCGAGAACGCAGTGCCGATGCGAGCGTGTCGGATGTTTCCCAAATGGTGAAGTCAACGAGTACAAATCTGGGATGTTCTTGCCCAGTGTGTTCGGAGCCGTTGACCAATCAGAGCCGCCGCCTTCCATCTGACTCGGAAACACCCGACAAGTTTGGCAGGAGCTTCGTGTGGAAGAAGAACATCCACGACAGCGACAGCGACCCCGACGCCGCCCTCTCCTCACCCATCTCTCCTACGCCATCGTGCAGAGTGTCTCAAGCGCTGAGATCCTCACTCGATCCATCATGCTGAGCCGGACTGCCGCACGCGCCACTCGCGCGCTCGGCAATGGCAAGACGACTGCCACCAAGACCGCCACGGTATGTTGAGTCCACTCCACCGCATTCAGTATCGTACGAGAGCACTTCATACCTCGTTGGATGGTAGTTCAGGGCGCGAGGATCACACTCAGTACATATGAGGACTAACGGAGCCCCCCATACAGCGCAATGCCTCCTCGCAAAGCTCTTCCGAATCGGCCGGTTCCAAATTCTGGACCAACAACGCCCTCCTCACATCGTCATCCGCACTCGCAGCGACATCCGTCGCCTGGTACTGCTATCAATATGGCCGCTCTGCGCACGCCATGACTCCAGCTGAAGAAGGGTGGGTACCGAACAGGGTCGAGAAATAACGCCGGGCAGGCGATGCAAATAAGCACGCGCTGATGAGAGATATAGCCTCCACGCCACGAAGTACCCATGGGAACACGAGAAGCTTGTCAAGACCTTTGATCACGCCGCTCTCCGCCGTGGTTTCCAGGTCTACCGCGAAGTGTGCGCCTCATGCCACTCCCTCAGCCGTATCCCATACCGAACACTTGTCGGCTCTATCATGACCGTGGACGAGGCCAAGGCACTGGCCGAGGAGAATGAGTACGACAGCGAGCCAAACGATGAGGGCGAGATTGAGAAGCGCCCTGGAAAGCTGTCCGACTACATCCCATCGCCATACAAGAACGATGAGGCTGGTCGTGCTGCCAACAATGGTGCTCTGCCCCCCGACCTCAGCTTGATCGTCAAGGGACGACACGGTGGCTGCAACTACATCTTCTCACTCCTCACTGGATATCCCGAGGAACCCCCGGCTGGCGCTGTTGTACAGGCCGGTCTGAACTTCAACCCATACTTCCCGGGCACCGGTATTGCCATGGCTCGTGTCCTCTATGATGGTCTCGTTGAGTACGAGGACGGTACACCTGCAACCACCTCTCAAATGGCCAAGGACGTTGTTGAATTCTTGAACTGGGCTGCCGAGCCAGAAATGGACGAGCGCAAGCGCATGGGTTGGAAGGTCATGGCTATTGGATCCGTTCTTTTCGCCATGAGTGTGTGGGTTAAGAGGTGCGTACATGGGAGCTTCATTACGTCCTGGGCATCAACTAACATGTTGGTTGCAGATACAAGTGGTCTACGATCAAGACCCGCAAGATCTCCTACACACCACCCCCTGCAAATGCTCCAAAGCAGCCTGGCTCCGTCTTCCGACGATAGACTCCGGCCTACCCTCAAGCAATGTCAAGGAAGGCAGACAGAAAGAGATTGGCATGTACAGATGTTTTCTAGCGTGCTTTGCTCGTGTAACAAGAGTTTGAACCTACACAACACACTCGGATCTCACAATCTGCCAAAAACAGAATCTTGTACGACACTGACGTATGCAGCTTTTGTATTACAGTTTTATAAACAGCCGCAAGTACCGCACTGGTCTTTTCATACACCCATCCCTTCGTCACGCGTTTATGTCAGTCATGCCTTGGTTATGATGATCTCTCCGTGCATCAAGCCGAAACAGCCATCCTCGGCTTCAATCCATTTGTCACATTCATCTGCCATAGCATCGAGTTCTTCTGCTGTCCATCCGAGGTTTTCCTCGATAATCTCTTTGCGCATGCCGCCCTCACGGAGGCGCGTTGAGATGGTTGTCATCCACATTTCTCGTTCTTCGGGTGTGCTGTAGCACCATGTGCCCATTGAGGCCTGGGTGGGATGGTGTCAGTGAATCCAGTGTGATCGATCGGGACGAATCGAGTGCATTTGGTGAATAAAACAGGGTTGTAACACAGGAGCGAGGCGGTGAAGGGCGAAAAATTGCGGGAGAGGCATTACACGAATTCGAAACCATACGGAAACAGCACAAGGGGAAATTGCGGCCAGCGATACCACGTTCGTCTGCATCATGAAAAGGACAATCAGAGCATCACGCGCACAACTCACCTGAATCTGCTCCCTCTTCACCCCCGCCTGCAACGCCAACCCCACCAGCCTCGGCCCCATATCTATACTCCCTCCCGCCGCCAGAAACACTTTCAAAAACGCCTGATGCATCTCCTTGAGCAGCTTCGTCGCCGGGTGATAGCTCCACGCCCTCATATCTCCCTCGCGCACAGCCACAATGCCCCCCGGTTTGCACACCCGCAGCATCTCCTGCAACGCCTCCAGCGGCCGACTCAGATGACACAGGACCTGCTGCGTGTGCACGAGGTCGAATTCGTCGTCAGCGAAGGGAAGTTCGAAGATGGAGGCGACTTGGGTCGACATGTTGGTGGCGCCGCTGCTTTCGGCGTGCGATTGGGCTTGCGCGACGACATCGGGGGAGAGGTCGATGGCGATGATGTGCCCTTGGGGGAAGTATTTGGCGAGGGAGGCGGTGATGGTTCCGGGGCCGGCGCCGCAGTCGAGGGCGCGGAGGTTGGGGTTGGACTTGACTTTTGCTTGGAGAGTGGGGAGCAGGTAGGCGCAGGAGTTTTCGGCCGTGCGCCAGGTGTGGTTTTGGATGTGCTTGGGCTTGTGCCCGGGGATGTACTTGTTTTCTGATTGTGGGGTGGAAGTCATGGCCGATGAGTGATTTGGATGCGTGTTGTTGGTGAAAAGTGGAAGCGGAGATGTGTGAGAATGAAGTGAGGTTGTTATGTATACTACAGCTTGTGATACCACCAGGGCCGACCTTGCCGGTCAGCTCGAGCTTGCTATTCTCGCATATGAGTCAACGATCCTGGTATCGCATTCGCGCTGCCTACTGGCTGCTCGTGGCATGCAGTACGTTTCAGGCAATTGACGCACGTGTAGTGATGGTGTTGTTCAGTCCATGTGTTATTTTTAGATTGGGAAGTTGCCACACGCGTGCATGCACGTCCCTGCCAAGCATACCATCATCTACTGCAGTAAGGTACTGTTTAGATGCATACGCTTATGCTTTGACTCGGCTCCAGAGTTCGTACTTTGTTCACTGTGCGTTACCGAAAGACGTGAAGCAGCTGTCGTGCTGGATCCGCTCACTTGGCCCGCTGGGAGCTCGATCTTAGACGTTCTGAAGAACTGGACGACTTTACTAATCTGCCGGATGTCATTATCAGGGATCGGTAATGGAGGAAATGCCCTTGGACACGGAGCATCACGCTCTGACACGGCAGGTAAAAGCAGATTCAACCGATGTTCATAGCAATGAGTAAACCCCAGTTGTGCCTTCGCTTGATCAAGGAGCCGAAGATCGCAGATTTCGAAGGAGAAATACTTACCCTGCCTACCCATGTCTGATTGCACTACTCTCGAGCTCGCGACTGCATTGCGTGTCGAGTGTCACCCTGGGTTAAACCGACAGCGATCAATCTGGATCTACTAGATGGTCCTTTGTGCGTGGACCGCCACTCGATCACCACGTCCGTGATCTCGTGAGGCCTGCCTCGTTCAAAACCGCGTCATACTGCTCCCTGCATCGACCTAGTGTGAGCTTTCCAAGGGTTGAGCATTTTCTTCAAGGCTCCTTAGAAGATCTTCCTCTGACCACAAAGAAGTCCACTTGGTCGCTCACTGACTGGAAGGATCTCGCTGGCACAGTTCACATAGACACACCTCTTTTGCCTTGTCGTCGCAGATGGGACGCTCAAAGCTCAAAGCCTCTTGTTTGCTCTTCCATTGCTCCTCACGAATATATACAGCCCTTTTAGATAGCTTGAGCGTAAGTTCAACGCATCAGTGCCTCCGTTAAGAAAATACACAGCTGATCAAAACATGACCGACCACAGAGCGTCCTCATTCGAAGAGTCTTTCGAGGATCTCTCCTCCCCATTCAACATTCTCCTGACAGCAGACATCACGCTTACCTCACTCGAAACTGCTTTCACCCTTCTCCACGACACCTACGACCGTCTCGATCAAGCCATTCAAGACGCAGCAGCAGCAGGTCTACAGTACTCACCTAGAAGAGGTGAGAGACTAAGTAGACGTGACACCGACAGCACCCTACGCAACTTCAGAGAGCGGAATGCCAACGCAGCATTCTTGTGCGGTAGGATCGAAGATGCTAAGCCCCGAGCCGACCGTGTTGAGAGGAGGATCCGTGAGATTGAGAAGGCGATAGAGGTGAAGAAGGAGAATGACCGGATGGATCAGGTCGAATTCGAGTCCTCGTTGCAGAAGTGAGGTGGGGAGGGGGCGGCAGTGCTGGCGCGTGCTAACTTTCTATTACCGAGACTTGCGAGGCAAAATATGTGCTTTGGTGCAGCTGGCTGGATCTTCCATTGATCGGAGTGCTAAATGCTTGAGCAGCCTCGCTTTGAGCCGAGTAACTGTCAATATGTCTGCGTGCCGCTCTACACTCTCGCAAAGATGCTATCAAACTCTTCATCCGCAATCTTCATGACATCCTGTCCGTATATCTGCCTCTGCACATCCGCATCAGCCCACTTATCCGGTACAGGTCCTTTACCTGCCTTCAAAGCCGCAAATTGCTTGTCACGTTGTTCCTTCGCCGCTCCATCGCCCAAATGTAGAGCTCTCCCGCTTGTGGCGGCGAGTTCCACGAGCTGATAAGCACGATCTCTGCGTACCTCCTCGTAGACCTTCAGAGCTTTGTTGATCGCTTCAGGTGTGACCTCGGGCAATTTTGAGAGCACGACAGAGAGAACGGCGCCATCTTCGATGGCCTGCGCTGCTCCTTGTGCCAGGTGCGGAAGTGTGGGATGACACGCATCACCGATCAATGCTGTCTGCTCGTGGACCCAAGTAGGTAGTGGTTCGTGGACTCTCAACTTCCACTCGCAGACTTCTCCATCCGGTACCAAGTCCAACATTCTCTTAATCTTAGGGCAAAAGTCATCAAACACTTTCATCATCTCGGGTTTGCTTCCTTTCGTCGTATATGTTGCGCTCGGGGCCGCGGCAAAATTTGTGTCTGGTTGTACGGTGCTCAGATTGTAAATTTGTTTACTTGATACGGGATATGCGATGATGTGACGCTTCTCGCCGATCCACCTCGTTACAGCTTCGGAGTCGATCAGTTCCAGCAACTCCGGGTCGTCTTGCATTTGTTCGCGGGTGAGCATGATTCTGTACGCGGCTTGACCAGTGTCGATGATCTTGGCATCAATCTTCTTCAGTCGCAGCATTTGATCTCTGATGACGGACTTGACTCCGTCTGCTGCCAGAAGAACATCGCAATTGACTTCGTATGGCTGACCATCTCGAGGGGTAATGGTAAGTGAAGGGCTTGGGCCCCATGACCTTACCTCGCTTGCTTGCGACTTAAAGTGAACACTGATTGCTGACTCTCGTTTGCAGCCCTCGTATATCGATCCTGCTAAAGACGATCGATGTCCGACCATGTGAGGATACTTGTACGTTGCGCGAACGTATTTGAGGTCGACGTGGCCTAGCTCAGCATCTGTCGAGCCCTGTCGAATGCTGGTCTCCTTGAGATCGACGGCTTCTCGCTCAATGTCACTCCAAACTCCAAGCCTGTCCAGAATGCGGGCCATGTTTGGGGCCAGTTGTATACCAGCGCCAACAAAGCCCAGGTTCGACGCTGTTTCGTAGACATCGATATTCTTGAAGCCCTTCTTCGCGCATGCTAAGGCTGTGGCGAGACCGCCCATTCCTGCGACCTTGTCAGTCCCTCGACAAAGTGTGCTGTGGGCTGCATTCTTACCAGCGCCTAGAATTACAATGTGCAGATCGAGCACATCCATGGGAGCCATTTTTGCTGCTTTCAGTTTAGAGTGCAGGAGTTGAGGATCACAGCGAGAAAAAGGAATGAATTGAGATGGAGAGGAGAGGTTTATACTACTGCCGTGGGCTCGAGCATTCGGCAGTCGAGTGAGATCGCCTAAGACTTACCCCGGCAGTCAAGTTCGGTGCCAGACGAGGCGAACGCTTGACCACTTTCTGGCGTGGCGGAGAGTGGGCGGGGTGGATTTATGGGCAAGTGGTTACGAGTAACCTGCTCTACCATCCATACCACGTCTTCGCTCCCCCTCGGCCGATGTACGCCATCGCTCGGCTTTTAGGAGAGATGTCTTCTATGCTGGTTGTGGCCTAAAAGTTTGAGCCAGCCCCGCAAGGGGCCCGCAAGGGGAGAACCTAGCTCGGACAAAGCTCGACGTGTGCCGGGGATGTGCTGCGGCATCGGGCACAGCATTGAACTTGCACATGACAAAATCAACGCGATGTCTACGAGAGGTATGGCCTGGCCCAGAGGACAGCACAAAATAGCCAGGATGCTATGCACAGCGCTGCCCGCAGCAGTCGGATGGCAAAAGATCCGTCTTTGCCCGACGTCATGGCGTTCGGCGGGCACCGATGTGATGTCAACACGGATGTGATGGATGTCAACACGGATGCTCGGATTTGGCCAAGGTGATCGATCCACATTGTACATGTAGTCGAGCATACTCCAATATCGCATTGCAAAGGTGAGAGGTGAGGAACAAGTCATGCTCTGTGTCCAGCGACGGGCGTTGTCCGCTGTCACTGGTCAGGCCAGACCATCCATCACTGCCCTATCAACTCTCAACAATGTCTCACAGAAGCGCGACCTTTCGACGCAACAGCTAGAAGAACAACGCGGAGGCCGGCAAAGAGTGGTGATATTGGGCTCAGGATGGGCTGGCTTCACTCTCTCCAGATCACTGGATCCTCGCAAGTACCAGATCGTCCTCGTATCTCCACGGTCTTACTTTGTCTTCACGCCGCTGTTGGCCGGAACATCCGTGGGCACCCTTGAGTTCCGAACGACGATAGAGCCAAATCGAGCTTTCAAGGGACGGAAATATGGAGCGGGCTTCTTCCAGGGCTGGGCAGACAAGGTCGATTTTGAGAAGAAGACCTTGTCGATAGAAGAGGCTGTGGAAGATTCGATGGCTTCGAGAGCGTTGACTGAGAGTCGATATCAAGGAATGTCGGAGCAGAAAAAGAATGAGATCTTGGTCGTGGAAAAGAACAAGGGCGAGGTATTCGACATCACGTATGACAAGCTGGTAGTGACTGTTGGTTGTTACGCTCAGACCTTCAATACTCCCGGGGTGAAAGAGAACGCGTATTTCTTGAAAGACGTGGGAGATGCAAGGCGGATCCGCAATCGCCTACTGTCTTGCTTCGAGATTGCCGCTTTGCCCACCACAAGCGTAGAAATGAAGCGGGCATACCTCAATTTCGCGGTCGTCGGCGGAGGCCCTACTGGAATCGAATGGAGCGCCGAATTGCACGATATGGTGCATGAGGATATGAAGCGATTGTATCCTGAGCTCATAAAATACGTCAACATCACAGTGTATGATGTCGCAGACAAAGTGTTGGGCATGTTCGACGAGACCCTCGGCAAGTACGCAATGAAGACTTTCTCGAGACAGGGCATCAGCATCAAGACGAGCCACCACATCAAGGAGCTCCGCCGTGGGCTGCTGAAGGACATGAAAGCATCCACAGACACCCCAGAGACTTCAAAAGAAGTCAAAGACGGATCGACGCTCTACACCCTGGACATCAAGGAAGAAGGCGAGATTCCTGTGGGCATGTGTGTCTGGTCGACTGGACTCATGATGAATCCATTCGTCGAGCATGGTCTGAAAGATAAAGTAAAGAAGCATGAGCGCAATGGCGGTATTGTCACAAACGGACGGCTGCAGGCTCAGAGCCCGACGGGTCAGCCCATCAAGGACGTGTATGCACTGGGGGACTGTGCAATGATGGAGAACACCGCGTATCCCGCGACAGCCCAGGTCGCTTCGCAAAAGGCCAACTGGCTGGCGAAACGATTCAACAAAGGGGATATCGAGTCGCAGGAGTTCACTTACAGTAATCAGTCTCTCATGCCCATTCTAAACCACAGCTAACACTTCCCGCAGAGAATCTTGGCGTCATGGCCTACATCGGAAACCAGAAAGCCATTCTGGAGGGCAATGGTGCCAATATTTCTGGTCGAATAGCCTGGGTCATCTGGAGAGGCGCCTATCTGACCAAGACTGTCAGCTGGAGGAACAAGATCCTCATCCCTATTTACTGGACCATAAATTGGTTCTTCGGCCGCGATATCAGCAGGTTCTAGTTCCTAAAGTATAAAGAATTCAGCCCCGGATATTCGTACAATAGCGCGACAAGTACTTGACAGAATCAGCGATGCATAGACAGCGATTGAACAACCCAGCAAATTTACTTTCTTACCCAAGGGATGGATTTCACTACTCCTTCGTGTTCTTATGCTGTTGCTATTGCTTTGAGTCTTGCGCATTGAGGCCGCGAAGTTACTTGGCTAACCAGAGATACCCAGGAGAAATGCTCGTGTGCGGCTCCCTGGTCTACGTTAAAGCGAATGCTTTTGCTCGCCGAAGCTGGTCCATATTGGCATGCTGAAGCATTTATTACTGATTAAGACTGAAAGGGGTTTCAGCTGTGCTTGCGCGGCCTGGAAAATGGCCATACACTCGGTTCTGCGGCTTGAGAAACATTCATGTCCTGTCCGATCAACCAACAATTATCAACATTGTCGCCTCAATACTGACGCTCCAGAAACTTTCGCGGTCTCTGGCCATCTTCCCCCGTCTCGAGTTCTCCCCACCAAATTCCGCTGCCATGCCATCTCGCACCGAGCACTACCTGCAATAGAACGAACTCGTCACGCTCGTCGTCGTGAGCGAGAAATCATCCAGCAGGATCTGCGCGTCACCATCATAATCATCCAGACATTCCAGAGCGATCCTGAGCATTCCGTACCCATTGCCCCCCGTACTCGCAATTTCAAACGTCGCAACAGAATAGCCGCCCACGCTGTCTGCCGACAGGCTTCATGCGGGGGAGTAAGTCAGACCGAAAGACGTGAACAAGAAACAGTTGGAGTTGGTGGGCGGCGGTGCTGACTTGATTCGGAATGCGTACGAGAGCGTTGCGGGTTCGGAGACGCCACCGAGGATTTGATAAAGGCTGCTGTTGCCTTGGGTTCCAGGTGGTCTGATGGCTCTCATGTATCTTTTTGGGCGGTCAGTGATTAGCAGTGCGGTCGTGGATTGGAGAATGGACGATTTAGGCCGCATACACAAAATTTTCTCCCGACTTCGCCTGCAGATCTTCATCTCCAGCATCGGTTTCAAAGCTGGCTCTCCCTCTCACAGTCCAGGCTTCAGATGTGAAATCTGATTTCCCGATGTCTGATTCAGGTATGTTCTCGAGACTAGGACTTTTGACTGCCTCGCAAATCTTGATCGATGGCGGACCAGTGGTTGTGGTCGTGGTAGAGGAGCTTGTAGTATGAGGGTTCGAGCAGGAGCTCGTGGTTAATGAGAGTGTAGCGGTGGAGGTAGAAGTAGTTGAGCCTGTTGTCGAAGCGCTTGTGCTAAAAGAGCTGCTGGTTGTGCTCGTTGTCGTGGCACTGATCTGACGTTTTGGTCAGCATCACCATGCTTCACCCATGCAACGGATGTTACTTACACTCTTAGTTGTGCTTGGAGGAGCAAAGGTCAGCTTTAGTTATGAGCCCTACAGAGAATCAACCTGTATTACCTTGACGACGAAGTACCGACTGTGCTGCACTGTGTGGTAGTACTAGTAGTAGTCTTGGTCGCAGATTTCGTTGTTGGGCGGGTAGTAGTTCTAATCGCAGATTTCGTTGTGGGCCGGGTAGTAGCTCTGGTCGTTGATTTGGTACTGCATTTAGAGATGGTCTGACTATACCCCTTTGGCCGACAGACTGCACCATTAACATTGGAGATCTTCTTCGGCGCTGCTACATCCTTTTTGAAATAGCAATACCTGCTATTTTTGTGAAAGTTGACCTTGCAAGCAGCCAGCAGTCTGGCACGGTCCTGCGCCTTTAGTTCATGGCACCGACAACAGCACATTTGGAGTCTCACCTGCATCTACTGACGCACTCGTCAGAGCAGGTGACCTTGATCGACTGATAATTACCACCCGGGCGGTCAATCCCCTTTTCAACCTTACAGGTGGGAGTACAGAGCGCAGCGGGCCGCCAGCAACACGAGATATGCCGAGATTCTCATAGTGTTGCGCGCAGACATTGGCGTGAGATGACAGCGACACGTCGGTGGGAAATTTGGGACTCAGCACGGAAGAGGCAAGGTCTTTGTATCTGCTGGCCAAGCAACGTCGGCCTGGCAGGCCAATAACATCAGTCGATGGCTTCCACATTATCGCGAGGGCGCCCTCTGCTTCACTCAAACCTTGAATGCGGCTGCGGAGACATGTCAGCCACGGTCGGCATTGCTCAATGATATTCAATGACAGGACATCGTTCCGCAGCTCGATCTCTTCTCTGGCACCGAAGGCCATCGCGTCTTTAGCCACTTGCCACGAAGTGTATGCCTTGTGCTAGAAACGCAAGCGGTCCACTCGGCTGACAGCAGAAAAGGAATGACTTGAATGAGATAGGGGATGGCGAGCCTTCAGCTGCCAGATTCTTGTGAGGCCTTTTGTGGCGGTTGAGCTTGCCTTCTTAGAGAATGGACACTCGCGTAAGATCATCGAGAATGGAAGCGTGCACGTGGACTGGAGGCCGCCAATCTTGACAAGTACTTGGCTGGGTAGTTCCCCAAGCTCTAGGAGCGGGCGACAAGGCGTCAAGCATGCCATAGGACCCAGATGACTGGCTCAGCCGCATGCCGAATTGAACTTGGTCGCGACTACTATGTTTGTTTTCCGGCGGGCAGGATCGCAAAAGTGCTCCATTATTGGGTCCTTGGGCTTCTCCTTTAATCTTGATCAGCTGAAAGCAATTACTCAACATACATTCCTTGTTGTAATGGCACGGGCATCTACAGCCTTTCAATCACCTGGGCTCGCTGCTGCCGTGATTCTATGTCAAAGCCGTGTCTGGAACTACCGCACAGTATTGGAGATCCTGGCTGGAGTCTTGTCCATTCCAGGTTCGGATTTAAAACAAGCCGAGCCGTGCTTAGACCACGCGGCACTCGCTGCCCACGCCCGAGACAAATGGATGCAGAGCCAGGGAGTCGGCTTGTATGTTGCGCATTGTGTAAACGAGTGACATATGCTTTCGTGTAGGATCCGGGCAGTGGTTTGAGCAATTGAGTAGATAATGGAGTCAGGTCAGAGAGAGAGTGGCAGACCAGGCGGATTCCTGCTGCAGGCAACACCTACGACCTATTAGCAGGCCGAACTCCAGAAAAGTTCCGTGCACAGATCCAGCTATGGAGCCTTTGAGCGGCACCGGACAAGTGCCATCGCTCTCTAGAATGTGGGCCACTGGGTCTTGTCGGCGGCCGGCGGTACTAAGATTTCAGGGGGCAATCAAGCGTGTAGAGTACCACAGATGCGTGTTTTTCTCGCGGGTAGACAGAGCTTGAATCATGATGAGCAAAGGCTATTGGAAAAGCACATTCGCACTCTGCCTTTGGTTCAATTGATTCAATCCGAGGAAGTCGTCAAGACCCCATCAGAATAGGCTCAGATGCCCTGTTCGTACTGGCAATTTTCTGTGCGCAAGCTCTGTTGTAGACGAGTTTCCACCATGATCATTGGGGGAAAGTTGAAGCATCGTGTTGATTGCCGCTTGGCGCCGGATAGGCGGTGACACTTCGCTTGTCTTATGGCCGAGACGAGTCGACGACGCGCGACTGGAATATGCTGGCACGAATCAGTAGAATACTGAATGGAACGAAGTATCCGAGGATCGGCTAGCATCAGATACTCCTCAAAGCTCGGCGAAACATCTCGTATCTGCTATTTCCATGTTTCCTGATTGACTTTGCCGGAGTTCCGTTGCACGAGATGGAGTTAGTGGAGGTCCCTGCCAAGACTGCGGTCTTCATGTCGCCCTCACACCCGCAGAGACCTCGGCATTTCAGCCTCGCTTCTTCAAGCTGAGCTGCCGATCACCAAGCGCAACGAGCATTTGACTCGCCCGGGATCTGTCGCGATGTACTCTTCTACACCAGGCTCTTGCCACAGGCTCTTGATTCTCGACATCCCACCTTGACAAACATCCAATCCGATCAGCCAACATGAACATCTCAGCCTCGACCGATGGCGGCAGGCCCCGCCCTGTCCTTAAGACGCCGCTATGTGAACTGCTCGGCATCGAATACCCTGTGATCCTCGCCGGCATGGCGAGAACTTCATCTGGCCCTCTCGCAGCTGCTGTGTCCAATGCAGGTGGTCTGGGAGTTATCGGCGGTCTCGGATACACCCCCAAGGCTATGCGAGAGATCATTCACGAGATCAAGGCCAATCTACGAGACAAGAAGCTCCCGTTTGGCGTAGATCTCGCCCTACCACAAGTCGGTGGCTCGGCACGGAAGACGAACCATGATTATACGCATGGACAGCTGGACGAGCTGATCTCTGTCGTCATCGAAGAGGGTGCCAGCCTGTTTGTCAGCGCTGTTGGTGTACCGCCAGCTCACGTTATCAAAAGACTACACGAGGCAAATATCCTTGTCATGAACATGGTTGGACACCCCAAGCATGCGCACAAAGCCTTGAAGGCCGGCGTAGACATTGTCTGCGCGCAAGGTGGCGAAGGAGGAGGCCACACTGGAGACATTGCGACCAGCATCTTGATCCCAAGTGTCGTGGACGTGGCGAGACAATACAAGAGCCCATTGACCGGCAAGCCGGCTATGGTTGTTGCCGCGGGTGGTATCTACAACGGCAGATCTCTTGCCGCGAGCTTGTCATATGGTGCAGTCGGTGCATGGGTCGGCACAAGATTCGTCGCCAGTGAAGAGGCCGGATGCAGTCAACAGCACAAGGAAGCCGTCATCACAGCCAAGTTCGAAGACACTCTGCGAACATTGGTCGTTTCTGGTCGTCCCTTGCGCGTCAGAATGAATGATTACATCAAGTCATGGGAAGTTGACAGACCGGAGGAGGTCAAGAAATTGTGCGACCAAGGAATTGTTCCTCTGGCGCACGATATGGAAAATCTGCCAGACGACCAACAAGACAAGATTGATATTCCGCATTTGATGGGCCAAGTCGCAGGCGCTATTGATAAGATTCAGCCTGCCAAGGAGATTTTGGAGCAGATGGTCACAGAATGCGTGGATATATTGAAAGCACAGCAAGATTACTTGGGTGGTGCGAGAAGCAAGCTGTAGACCTGTACGATTTCAATAGAGTAATGTCCCCGTTGTGCTTCTGTTCCCAGATGTTGTTATCTCCGGCAAGAGTTTCCCTCGCTGCCAGTGTCCACCTCTTTCCAATGGAGATGACGTCGGGAATAGAAAGATTGCGGGTACGTACTGGCGGAAAAGGCTGAGGCTGGTTGGCAGCACGGCATAATCTGACATCGCTTGCAAGAAACATCAGGAAGCGTCATTCGCTCTCTGCTCTTGGTATTGCTCCCTGTCATTCAGTGCTCCAAGTCGGCTAAGAGAAGGTCTGGAAGAAAGTAGACGCAGCATGATCGAGCCCAGATCGCGGCAGTGAAGCCAGTCATCATCAAGCCACGCATCGAGCGACGCATCGAGAGGTTGGCACTGGTCACATGCGGCCAGCACTGATTCTCTGCCTTCCGAGGAGACACTTTGCTACGGATGAGCCGACTGAAGACGATTGAGTTCAATTGATCAAGTTGATCGGAGATTGCTGATATTATATCTAGACCAACTCCTGCCAAAAGAATGCAACGGCTGCACTCCACACCTTGGCCAAAACCAGGATTGCGCTTATTGTTCTTAATATAGAGAATTGGCGACGACATGCAAGGTTGGAGACCTTCTTTGTAGCAGCCGACGCGACCCCTGTAGGCGTCGGTGATTGAGATGCAAGAATACAAGGCATGAAGAGGCCCTGGGATTTTCGAGCGCATCGTGAAGGATGAGCTCTGCTCTAAATAAGATGTCCCAGGTGCCATCTGATCTGCATAGCACTGCGAAAAACATTCTGTCAAGACCTTTTTATCTGCTTCGAAGCCAAACGAGCTTGGCTGCATCTTAGACTCCAAATATCGTGGTGTCGGAAGCTGATCGACAATGCCTGCAGAGTCCAGATGGCGGAGAATTGCTAGGATCTGCAGTTTCACAGAGAATGCCATAGATGTAACCAGCGGAGCGCTGTTCTCATTGTCAGGCACAGTCTGTATTGGAAGTGATGAAGATGGAAGTCGCCAGACCCGCAGCCTAAAGCAGCAAAACGTGTTGCGCTGCAAGAGCAGTGGCAACAGGCAAAGATGCTGGTTCGAGGACAGGAATGCGTCGTACACGCTCAATTCGCTCTGGTTTCTTGCCACTGCGTGCTACGCTTGACGCTCTGTTCAAACCTATCGACGCTTCAAGATTCCTTTCAATGGCTTACACGACAAAGATGGAGCAACATTCCCGACAGTCGGAAGCCTCTGTTGCGAAGTGTACGTTGACGGCGCATTGTGCCCCTTTTGTCTGATCTGCCTTCTTTCGCGCAAGTGAAATCCAGCGATGACGGGGTTCGCGCAAGGTATGCAAAGTCCGTGCTCATCGTACGCCACAAGATCATGGCAAAGCCGACAAAGGTCGTTTGGGCCTGTCACGCTGTGGTCGAGGTGCTTGCGGTCGCCCAAAGATGGCGTGGTCTCTTCATAGGGGGCCGCAGTCAGCACAGGCTGACACCCCTCGTTCAAGCATTGCTGGCACGGCAGGCGCCCGGATGACTGAGCCAGATCTCTCCCACAACTACAGAAATGGAGGTGCAATGAAGCCCCCTCGTTCGAGTGCTGGCGATGTGTCTCAAACGCTCGAAGGACGGAACGTATCAGAAGACTGCCATCCCCCATGTCCGGCGAAGCTACCGTGGCCATGCTGAAGCTGCATCGAGCACCGTGTCTTTTTACACCAGTGGTTGTCACGTGATCCACAAGTGCTCTGCTGGCAGTGGGTGACGACCCGTGAGGCGAGATTGTGTGTTCATGTCTCACTTGCCGCGTCAAATGGAACGGCGGTGCAGGCGAAGTAGGCGGTGTCTCCTCCGCATTCTCGACAGAGCGCAGTGGAGAGGGTGTCTGCGACGCACGTCTCGATGGACCAGGTGAAGAGGAAGAGTGGAGTATGGCATTTGCCCTTGGGAGAGTGGACAGGCATGTCGGCGGCGACGACACAGAACGCGCGCTACCTCTCCGTGCAGACATGACGCCCACTGAAAGCTCGGGCTGCTCTTCAGCGACTGAAGTCGGCGAAACCACTGGCATGGTGAGTAACAGGTCTGCACCGGAGACCGTTCTTGTCCAAGTCCGTCTAGCAAGTTCCAGGCGCTCACCAGCTGCTGCTGGAGGACTGTTGGGAATTGTCGCATGCTCCAACTTAGGTGTTGGCGGTATCTCAGTCTTTCCCAAGTATTGGTTTGCGATATTTTTCGGCAAGGGAACATGGTCGCCAGTATGGTCGCCGGGCCTCGCTTTCACCATCAGCAGACGCTTCGTCGAAGGTGCCAGCTCTTCGAAGATCTCTGGCATGTGCGCTCGCTTCCGCTTCTTCGCAGCCTTTGCCGCTACATTATTTATGAGGCACTTCGCTGCCTGACGCTCGAGCACCCGTCGTTCGCGCGAGGCTTCAAGCTGCCTGTGCTCTCGCTCGAGTCTGACTCGGGCTTTGGCTGCTTTAAGCTTGTCTTTGCGATCAAGTCTGCAACGTGAGCAGTACCGACTGCCTGCGGGGTGTATCGATGTGCTGCTGTGGAGGAGACAATTTCCAACGCTGGGTACGAGTTGACTCTGTCGGCTGAGATTGCACTGATCAATCAGGCATCGCTCGCTGGGGCGAGGGCAGTGCGGCGTAGCACACGGCCATGGTTCTATATCTGCTTGACAAGCAGTTTCCGTTGTCGTGATGATTGGCTTGGGCGTATGTTCATGCTGTGCCGGATTCTCAATTGGGCGTGTGGTCTGCGTACGCTCGTTCGCTATCTTGTCTGATTTCGCATTCCCAGCTTCAAAGGTTGCCATCCCCGCCAGCTGGGCAGAACAGTGTTCATTCGAGCCATTGGGACTCTCGTCCTCGTCTTCAACATACGCCAGTCGTGGTCTCGAGGCGCCAAAGCGATCGAACACGCGTATGTCCAGCTGCATTGGGATCCCGTTCTTCAACGACTCTCTCTCGGCTCTTGCTGGGCCCGCAGCTTCATCATCGACAAGGTCCAGCAACCTATCATCCAATGTCCGCTCGCGCGAAACGCGCTGACGTGATCTTACTGTGCCGCTTCCTGAGAACGCTGAACTGTTTCTCGACGAGCGAGAGTCCGTCGGGTGAGGCGGCAGAGCTGTGCCAACTGAATTGTCTCTTCCAATTCTATGCGCGCATGATTGCCACGAAATTGATTCTTCAAGTTGATCCAACAATTCGTTACCGGTCTGCACCACTTCTGCCGAATGGCGACTCGGGAGTATCGTGGATTGGGACGCAGAGAAATCCCTGAAATTCGGTACAGGAGTCGGTGTATCCGGCGCCAATGACTCCATTGACGAAGTCGTGACTTCGTACTGCGAGCGCTGAGGCGTGAGCTGCACAATGCCGACTATGAAGTCTTGCGATGATAGCTCAACAGGTAGAATGTCATCATTCGTACGACCTGACAGATCATAATAGCGTCGCCGAGGGTTGGGCTCTTTCCCATCATGCTTGACGTTGGAGGAGCGACGCACCGCCTTGGTGGGCGAAGAAGACGGGGATGGTGACGGTGTCAAGTATGGACGGGACATCGTGACGTCGTTAAATCTCGTTTCGATTCCTTCTGCACTTGCTAGAAAGGTGAAGACACGGCCGGCCTGAACCAGAAGTAAGGCTTGTCGTAACGGTTCCGAGGAAACGGTGACAGCAGCAGCCACGCTCTGGCTGCGTCCAACTCACTTCAGAGACGACTGTATTTGAAAGGGACTAGTCTGAAGATCTCAAACTCCGCTTGTACTTTGTCAGTTGTCATTCCTCAGGTTGTGTTTGCTTCCACCGAAGTGAGCTTCACTTCATGAGTAAAAGTGATCAATCCATCACGCCTCACGAGCTTGACGCGAAGAACGCGTCGAGCTCTACTAGCATTCGCGCGCATGCTCCTGTAGCGAAATTGGCCGTTGAAATCTGCTGTGGTGACTGGGGAAAGCAAAGTCAATTGGAAATGACGAGCAAGGAGAGCCTCGTCAAAGTGATCGGCCCATGAGAAAGTCCTCCGTAGGCGTCCCAGAACTTTTCACTGGAGACATGCTTTGAAACGGCTCATGGACCAGCATCGACCGGTGTCCAAAAGAGGCCCCTCGGGAGAATAGTCCACGATCGAACTTTTGGAAGGACTTTTTGAATCCCAGCCATCGAGGTTGGGCTTCTCACTTCCTATCAAATTTGCTCCTCTTCATACCTGTCCCTCCGCTAGGCGTACCATTGGCACTGCTGCCTCCACTCTTTGCAGGCACGAAATCAACCTTGTCTCTCTCCTGCAACCTTTTCTTCAGTCTCCTTTCATTCTGCTTCATCAGGTTCTCAACGTAACACCCCTCCGGCCACCTCACTGGTACTGCAAGTTCTTCACTTAGACTGCTCGCGTAGCTCTCTTCCTTTGTGATACCAGCAAAATCCATTAACTTGGGCAATAAGCTTGGGTTCTGCAAACTTGGCGTGTTTTGTAGTCGGTCGTTGAAGTGGACGCCTTGCTTCTTGAGCTCGAGGAAGCGTTCGAGCTTTTTAGAAGTTGCTGCGAGAGTCGCGGCTTCTTCGCTGTTCTGCGGAGGCGGAGGTGGAGAAGACGGGATATCGAAGTTGGGGACGGTGGGCATGGTGAGTTCGCGGAGACGCTGGCGTTCGTATGAATAGGGATCGAAGTCTGCTCCAATTGCATCGTCGGTTGCGGGAACAGCTATTGTGGGACCTGCGGATGGTCCTTGAGGCGGAGCATTTGGATCCGGCGCCGTTCTGAGCTCGGTGGTCTGTATTGGTTCTGGTAGTTGCGAAACAGTGTCTTCAGGTTTTGCTACTGGTGATTGTGGCTTTGCGTCTTTATATAGTCAGCCATGTTCACGCTGAAAGATGACCTGACAGACCGTTGACTTGTTCGACTGCAATCGCTGCCTCATTGTGGCTCGTCTTTGCTATCTGGCAGTCTCCAACATTAGTAGGTATCCACGCTCATCAGCAATTGTTATAGCAGTCGCCTACCTTGGCCGGCGTCTCGGGCTGAATTCCATCCTCTTCATCGCTACTACCGTAAGCAACGAGTGCAGTCATGGTGCGTGTATTCTTGTTTTCTGTCAAAGTCAATGTGTTGTAGGAATTGTTTTTGAATGTGCAAGTCGCCCTCGGCTAACCTGCCGCATCCTTGAAGCTTGATGTGAACGCGACTCCCATCGCCGCCTGTTGCGTACAGCTCGAGACAGCTCCATCGAAACATCACTTCATTCACCACAATCAACAATAACTGTCCACAACGACTTCCGAGAGCTCCCCGATACCGCTGAGGACAAATACACTCGCAGCAAGAACTCATCACAGCCACCATGAACCACCTTCCTCACGGCTGGGGCAGAGTACGCTCTACCACCTCTATACCGCGATCTAATACATGCTAATATCACCTCTCAGCCCCGCGACGATATTTACGGCGCCTACAACCCCTCCTATCTCCCACACTCGCACGGCGGAACCCAACAACCCATCACCCACACGCAATCGCCCATCGTCACCGGAACCTCAGTCATCGCCCTCAAATTCAAGTCGGGCGTCGTCATCGCCGCCGACAACCTCGCCTCCTACGGCTCTCTCGCCCGCTTCACCGACGTGCACCGCCTGAAACCCTTCAACCGCAAATCCGTCGTCGGCTTCGGCGGCGACGTCTCGGACATGCAATACCTCGACCGCCTGCTGCAATCCCTCGACGTCGAGGAGAACTACGGCAGCAGCAGCCACGAAGACGAGGGGGATGCCATCATGAGCGCGAAGAACTTGCACACGTACTTGGCCAAAGTCATGTACAAGCGTCGGACAGACTTCAATCCTCTGTGGAACGCTCTGCTGGTTGCGGGACTGGACGAGAAGAACAAGCCGTTCCTCGCTTCAGCGGATCTGCTAGGGACGACGTTTAGCGCTCCGACGCTGGCGACAGGGTTCGGTGCGCATCTGGCGCAGCCGATTTTGAGGCGAAGCGTGCCGGATGAGGCGGCGAGTCAGAAGCTGGAGAGGGGGGATGCGATCAAGGCGATTAAGGATTGCATGAAGGTGCTGTTCTACCGCGATGCGAGGTCGATGCCTGAGTATAGTATTGCGGTGATTGACGAGAAGGGAGTGGAGCTGCATGAGGATGAGAAGTTGGAGAATCAGAGCTGGGACTTTGCGGATCGGATCCGAGGTTATGGTACGCAGACTGTGTAAGCTGATGATATCCAGTGCAAGGAGCTGGGCGAACAGGGCTGCACCAGCGAGATTCTGCCCCGTATGAGGCATTGGATGGATGCAGGTAGATGCACGATCGTGCGGCACCGATCAAATCTGTACAATACATGCATTTGCAGCTGCTGAGAGACGCTGCACTAAGCTATGCTACAATGGAAACTCATGACATGACTAACGTTGCTCCATCAATATTGCTTCCCACACGATGCTTCGCTTGCAAGAACTCTGCCAGCTCACACCAGTCCCGTACTCTCAAGCAGTCGAGCACTCTGTCGTCTCGTCTTGGGTGTCCTTGATAAGTCTCCCTCCTTCACATCTTTCGTCTTCACCGCTATCGAGCCTTTGCTCTTCCTAGCATCGGGCAAAGGTGACCCTTCTCTCTTCTCAGCCCGTGTTTTCCGCGCAGCGCTCGCCGGCGTCAGATCGGCCTGCAATGGCTGTTCTTGCGCATCATCAACTTTGGCCGCGCTCTTCCTCCGACTTCGCAAAGCTTTCCTCTTCGGCTCCGGTTCAGTCGAAGAGGCTTCAAGATCAGTCGTCTGCGCCTGCGAATTCTTCAAAGCCCAATCAGCGCCCGTCTCAATGTCCTGAGTAGCCGCAGTAACATTCATCAACTGCAATGACGGGGCCTCCTTCTTCACAGGCGATTCCGCAAGAGTACCATCTCCTCTGGTAGCTTTTTCAGGCGACGATATATCCACACCAGCAGCCTGTGCAGCGAATTTGGCTTCGGCCTCGTCTTCAAGTAGGACCTCTCCCCGCCGTGCTTTCTCCATTTCTTCTTCAGTCGCATCCCTCTTCTTTCCCGTCAGGGGACTCCACACGATGCCCTCCTTCAACCACATCCATCGCAAGCAAGCTCGAAGTTCTTTATCCCCCGGCAAGACACGCTTCCATTCGGGCTCCAAGTCTGAACTTTTCGCATCGGATCCAGCGTAATCCGCCGCCACGCCACGCAAGAGGTCTCGGCAAAAGATACGCCAGCTGTCCCAGCTATACGGCCCACAGCCCGGAAGATGAGCAATTTCGAGAGCTCCAGCGCAGTCATCTGCATCTTCTTCAATGACATCATCCTTCTTGAATTGCTTGCCGTCCCCCTTGCTAGGGTAGTGAAGCGTTCTATGCCTCCGCCCAGCCTGAGGTGGATCTGCGTGCCATGCAGCAGCAAGAGTCTTGAGTCTCCTTGTTCGTTGATGTTGTAAACCGAGATGCTTGATTACATCAAACAATTCATCGTACTCCGCATCGGCGAGATCTTGTGGATTAGGCCATCTCTTTTTGACTTTCCAGAACGTAGGCGCTGCCTGTCGACCAGTAGTCTGATTCAGGAATACAGTAGCAACGAGCAGCCAGAACGGCTCCCGCCAAAGCTTTTCTTGGATGATGCCGAAGAATTGCTGATTGATCGGCGGGAAGGGATTGGCAGACTGACCAGCAGGAACCTTGCGTCTCTTGCCAGCGGTAGAATTGTACAAGTCGACGCGATCTTCAATAAAGTGCTCACTGACTGTTCCAGTCTTCTTTGCAGGTGATCGTTTCCTTCGAGTCGAGCCCGGTGTACCTGATGATTCAACGACCTGTTCTACGCGAGTGTCTGCATTGCTGTCTGCTATCCGCTCGTCTGCTTGTGGTTGAGATGCAGCGAGGCCATCCGACTTCTTGGCACGTCCAGTCGCAATCCGCTTCGCGGGTGGCAGTTCCGAGTGCTCTCCTTCTCCAGACTTAACTTTCGATGGGGTAGAGAAATGCGTACTTGTGTTGCCGGTCATCTTGCGCTTTTTGACTGACGATGTCGGTGATTTTCCAAGCGCTGTCAGCACTGCTTCGCGTATAGCGGGTGGCAAATGGCTGTACTGTTGATCGTCAAACTTGGGTGGCGTTGTTTGAGAACTGTCCAGCTTCTTAACCCCCAAGGCAGGACTTTTGCCTGACAACTGTGTTGCATCTATCTTACGCGCAGAAGCCCTTGCAAAATGCCCACCAATGATATGAGGGCTACTCTCGTGAATGATGCCAGTACTTCCCCTCGGACCATAGAGATCATCCTCGTCTTCGTCTTCGCTGGTTCCTGTATCCGAATCCGAGGGACCTAAGTCAGGAGGTGGCGCATCCGCAAGCGTTGGTGGCGTCGGCAGCCGAACTTGGTTCAGATGTCCAGCACTGGTGTTGGCTGAGCTCAACTCGCTCTGAATGTGTAGTATGCTGTCGTTGTTCGTCAAAAGATCTTCCTCGGCGACAGTCCCTTTCGATGAGGGCTCAAAGTTCTCACCTTCGGGCAATGGTCGAGTGTCCTCGAAGACGCTAGTCAGCACACTTTGGTCCAGCTCGTGAATCTCCCGCGAGGAATCGGCTGGCATGTCCGTCTTTGCAGCATCTTCAAGGGACGCAAACGCTGGAAGTCCATTGTCAGCCCGGCTTTGTGTGCCTGAAGCAGCAACAGCCTGTGGTACGTCAGTTCCATGACTCGCTGACATCTCTGGGCCGTCAGTGGGCGCTTGAATCGGATGAGTAGGCATCCAAGACGCATATGTAGCCTGTGATTGCTGCGGAGACGTGCCGTTCATTTCCGATGGCTGTTCTGCTGTACCATTGACTCGAATTGGCTCTTCGTCTTCTCTCTCCGCATTTGAGTCCTTCCCGTGCTCTCCATCCTCCGAAGATTTTCCACTTGAGAGTTCGATTGTGTCCCTCTCAGATGCCGGTACCAAGTCTTCCGACTCCAGATCTACGTTAGATCGAGTATCATCAGACTCATCGGATAACCCAGCCATGGAAGGATGCGCTGAAGTACCTAGCGCTGGATCGTCTGCATCACTCGGAGATGGGCTCTTGCTTTCTTCAGCTGGCGGAGCTGATGGAGACCGTACCTCTTCGACTTCGTGCGTGATAACGCACAAACCCGCGGGCTCTTCGGGCTCCTCGATGGCTTCATTTGTCGTCTGCAGTGGATTGCATACCGCTCCATCCTCGCGAACATCTGTCGAGGCCGAATTGACCGGCGAACGTTGTCCCAAGGTCTTGCTTGTGAACGTCTGGACCGGGTTATCGTCAGCTTCGTCTCGAGATGACTTGGCTGTGTCTGTATCGCTGCTGCTGGTATCATCTACGTCGCTAGAACTAGAAGGACTAGACTCAGCATAAGGCGGGCCCGATGGGTCATCCTTGCCGTGAATCACGCCTCCGTTATGAAGTGCATGCAATGCTGTTGTA